>OX388322.1:20352684-21552684 GCA_947579605.1 Athripsodes cinereus | reverse complement strand
ATGAGTCTGGAACGAATTAAACTCGTTATGAGAGGTTCCACTGTAATTCAAACTGTCACAACATGTATAATAATAGGTAGGTATGATAAATTTAAGCAACATGCAAGTTGACAGTATTAATAATAAAAAAAAATAAGTTGCTGTTCCTCCTTGAGAAAATCTCCGGTACGCCTTTGGTATAGAGATAAATGATCAAATAAATATTAATATAATTATTTGTGTACATGTTGTCATAAAAACTGCAACATATTGCATAATAATTACTCAGTACTTGGAATTTATTTAGAGCGCTGTCAATAAATTTAATGTAGGTAACGAAACAGTGAAGTCTAAATCTGTACTTAGATAATATGAGGAGTGTAGAAGCAAAGTCACGTCGAGTCTAAAACATTGAAACTGAGGAAGCAGCACATTTATTTTCTACATGAAGTCTTTTTGATACGAAAACAGATTTTTTTTTAACTGATTTACTCGAGGATAAAGTCATATTTTTATTGTATCGATTAAATTACAGTGTAATCGGCGTAAAGATATCTACATTCATTGTTAAATTGTTAAGTATATTTTTAATTATCGCAACTAACCGAATAGATTTACCATGCATAGTAATAATGATACCTATTCTAGTATATATAATTTATTATAATAAGTTTAATAATTTGAATGTTCATGTCGATATTTTCAACATAACATACAATGACTTTATCGCCAGGATAGAGATTCTCCTTTGATTGTCTCTTTTCGATGATATCTTTTTTTTTCTTGACTTGGAATTTCTTTGTTTTTTTGTTTTTTTCATTTTTCCTGCTGAGACCGCCTTGGCCAAAAGCTGTTACGGTCTCAGTGCAGGGTGTTGTTTTATAATAATAATAATAATAATAATTTTATTACATTATATATCTGAGATATTCGTACATAGTGTATACACATGTCTTTGATGTTAAACATTTACGAGTAAATATGAGGTGTATGTGTATACTGTTGTGGATGTCTATATATATGTGGTGCATTCTTTGGTGATATTTTATTTATTTGTTCATTTTTTTATTGCTTTTTTTTATTTGCTGTTTGTCACCTTGACCCCAATTTACTAACCAAATTATTATTATTATCTATGTAATAACTAATATTGTTAGTTGGAGTGTGCAAATACATATTTTTATATTTGATATTTTATTTGTTATCATTATTTTGTGTACTGTTTTGTTATAAAATACCTTCTACTGTTATCAAGTTTATTGGTAATATATTTTATAAGTACTTATTTCTATCAAAGTGAAATGTATTATTGTTTAGAACCCATTTGTAAAAGGCATTAACCGTGAATTGAATAAATAACTGTATGTGAAAAATGGATCGAAGTGACATTGATTCTATACCCCTCATAATATGTGGATATGTACAGCTCTTTATACTGTTTGATTTTATTGTCGATTGATATATAAATTATTATTATTATTATTAGAAACCTGCTATACGATAATGTACCTAGATATAATATAATATTTGTTTTCTAACTGGTGCATCTAATTCAAATCAAAACACCTTGAGAAATTGTAATTATGAACACTGCAATTGTTACAGTCTTACAGTCTTACTAACAATACAACACTAACAAGCAAGGAATATTCTACTATTCCAAATGTTATACCTGGCTAGTGACCCCTACTCATAAATAGAGATAGGCACTGTTTATTGGCACTGTCTACCCACATGATGGTGCGGGATCTGCCTTTTTCGTTTTTCTTCACTACAGTGCGTCATTCTGGATGACATCAGTATCGCATGTCCTACTCCTACCTTACCACTTCTCGCCACCTACATTTGGGACATTTCTCTGGGTTTCCTACCCGAAACCTCAAGCTCTTGGGGTTTGCCTATTGCCTATGTAATCTAGTAATCTTCTGGACACATGCTCTTCTTGCCATCGCAACCTGCTTTCAAGTCAAGAATATAAGATTAAAAAATATAAGTCTGCGAAACATTAAGGGTTTCCCACCACTTTCTCCTGGATGTTTTAAGAGCCGAACTCCTATATCATCCAGACTCAACGAAACAAGAAAGAAAAATTCAAAGGGCTCTCCTCCGACAAAATCCTCCCCTAAATTACAACCCTTAATGTCCTTTGGAACAGATACCTTCTTACAGTTACGTACATATTTCTACGTAGGTACTAAAATTTTTAACGCTAGAGACAATACTCTACAACTTGTTATCTATAATTATGTTTCTGATCGATCACCTTCTGTGAGATGAATATTTGACATCTGGAAGTCTGCGAAACAGCATAAAGAATATATGAAACAAATGTATGTATCTTGTCAATTTAGTCGTCAATATTGTGATATACAGTCGATTCCGCTTAATTGGGACACCGCTTAATCGTGACAGCCGCTTATTTGGGACAAATCTCAAAGAACAGAAACCAAATAAAGGAACCAATAGTAAATTTATATGTTTAATTGGGACAACATTCCGCTTAATCGGGACAGTAAATTTAACTTTGTTCTGATTTTGTAGAAGTGAAATGTTGCAAAAACAAAAGACAGACTACACTTGGCTCATTTTTGCATTGAATTAAATTTTATGTACCAACCCATTTATTATTTTAACTAGGATTTTTTTTTCTTTAAACTTTATATTACATTCATTTGATGTAATTTATATGATAATTTATATTACCTATATGTAATTTACAGTTTCCAAGAGTTTATAAAATAAAATTATTGAAAAAAATATGCCTTGTTTAATTTTATGTGCGTAATACTGGTTAGTGGCCTCAGTTGCCAAAACCAAATAATTGAATTAAAAAAAATGTGAACTTTGCTTAATTGGGACAGTCGCTTAATTGGGACAAAATGCCCAAGTCCCAATGTGTCCCAATTAAGCGGAATCGAGTGTACATATATTGTATGTTGTCTAGTTTGTCGGGCGCACAGTAAGTTGACATATCTAAGTGATATTTATTAGTTCCGCATACATTTTATCTTTTGTTAAGCAATTTGCTTCTCCTCTTGACTATTCGTCTACTGATGCCGTATCCACGAGTTGTAATAACTGTTTCTTTATTCTCACCATAGTTTGCAACTTGAATATTATCTATGCCAATTTATTTATTTTCAATAATACTTAATATTCCAACAGTGCACACTTCAGAAGTAACACATAAAATATCACAATCTTATACAGACAATAGACCATTAAAGGTCACGTGGTCTTGTCTATGGATTTGCTTTTGCTTGGGGGGCAAACAGTCAGATTGCGCAAATCATCCTTGTAGGATGTTGTGCCATAAGAGAAAAAAAGAAAGTCAGACGACAAAATAATAACAAAATCGACACTGACAGTTTTTTTGATTATTAGGTATTCTTTAGGCGTTCCACCTAATATTACACCGTAATCGTCTGTTGTGTTGGGATGCCTGATGCCCCTCAATGATTTTTCTGTGACGTCATCCTTTAATGGTCTATACCAGCGTTCCGCAAACTTTTTGTGTTCAAGGTACACCTATCAAATCAAGAAACTTTAGAGGTACACCAAAGAAAAAACAAATGTTTTTTTTTTCAACAAAGCGCCTCGCTCATAGCTCGCAACCATTTTTAGGTGTATTATCTGCACAAAACCCTGCCTTTTTTTCCGCGGCACACACGCTTTGCGGAACACTGGTCTATACAACCGATTCATATACATACATTCACACTTACAACGTGTATTTTTTTAAATTTTATATGGATATGTTTTGGAAACAGACAGTTTTAAAATGCATAGATTACAACAGATAACTATATACGCAAAAATCAGTAATTAAATATAAAATAATATAAATTAAATATATGTAGGTATATATTACTTATCATACATACAGCGAGAATATTATATTATCCACCCAGATAATATAAAAAGTATAGAAAATAAGAACATTAAAAAAATACATTATTTAGCACCATACAGTTTTTAAATATATAAAAAATTAAATGCAATGAGCTGGGGGGCTAAAATGGCAACATTGAGCAACTCATCTACAATTCATATTTGGTGAAATGTTGCCGTTAAACATAGATTTATATGTACTAAAGCCGTTAAATCGTTTTACAATTCCTAATAATATGATCCTATTATGATTCATATAAAGTGGCCTTTTTAGCCCCCCTGGTCACATAAGAGTGGATGGTAGATGGAGTATGGACTCTTAGTATTACTGCAGGAAGACAATCGAAGCATTGGGAAGTGGGAAGTGATAAACGTTTAATGGTCTGGCTAGATACATTGATATCTTTCGCGTGACGTATGCAGAGTTTGTTAGGAAAATTGTAGTTACATTGTTGTCTGGATATTGTTAGTTTTCTTCTGGGATCGCATTGGCCTTCAGCTGTAATGATCTCTGAAAGAAATCTTATTGTCAGTAATAATAACAAAAGTACCTAAATGTTATAAGTGTCTAATTAAGACCATATAAGTAACATATAACGTCCATCAAACCAAAACGATTGGCTGTCGAAAAAACTGCTGCATAACAAAGTACAAGATATAAATAGATATAACTTCTCCACAGTACTGGTGACCATATGACAGTCTGCTCCATATGCAATGAATTGATTGCACTATATAATTGTTCATTATTGTTCAGCAATTAACAGCTCAATTGTTCAAGAACTTGGCATTGTATTATGTGTACCAACACAAACAAATAGGGTGGAGGTCGCGTCTCATGGAAGTGGAATATCGAGGCTGTGAGAGATCATTACAAATAAGATATTAATGTTTCAAAAGTAGCCGATTATTGCTAGCCACGGTATTCCAAATCATTTCAAAATGGTCATTCGAACCTAATTAGTTCGATTGTTTTTTTAACACTTTTTTTAACGCAATCGTAGATCTTCCCTTCCCTGAAGGGTTGTACGATGAATTATCTTCCCAGTCTCCGAAATACTACCCCTTAAACATAGAATAATTATTTATGTGTCAGATATCTACTTCTTATTTTGATTGGCTTTTCACTCATTTAGAGTGTTTTCGCCAGGAAACAGTATGAGCTCTTCACAGAGAGTAACCTGAAACTAAGACACATAATTAAAAAAAAACCTAATTATGTGTCAGATATCTCGATGAAAATATTGCGGCAAAGAAAGCAGAGAAATCTCAAATCACGTTTTATCTATTATATGGCGGATCTGTAGGCCTAGTCAAAACACATTTTAGCGTTACATTTTCGTTCAAAGAGAACGTGTCAATTTTTGTGGCTACTTGTGTATTTTAGCTACGAAAATTGATACGTTTTCGCAACGTCGGCGTCGTCTACATTCGAACGAAAACGTAACGCTAAAATGCGTCTTGACTACGGGCCCTGGTAATTTTTGAAACGAAGATGGATTGTTTTGTGTATTGCTTTATACTTATGTTTTTTCTGAAGTCTCTTTTGATAATATTGTTGCTATTTGTGACGTGCTTTGACAGTAAGACGAGAGTGGTCGTCAGCAACAGTTAATATGCAACTTCTACAGAGGATAACTACAAGTACAAAGTGCTTACAATGTTTTCAATATTAGTCAACTGCATTGATGAGTTAATTGTCTTTTGTGAATTACTGTAGATAATTAGTGTGCCCAGCAGCTGATGGCAGTGAATCATAATATGTATAGCTAAATGCATCATGCAATACTGAAATCATGATATAAGATTTGACTCCAAATCTTTAAAATATCTGCTCGTTTTGACATGAAAAAGGCAGACAGTGGCGGCTCGTGACCTCTAGTTTTGGCAGGGCAAAAAAAATCTCTAATTTTCGAGATAGAAAATAACTTTTTTCTCGTTCTATTTAAATGTTTAGTTTATTTTCGTTATTACTCAGAATTGATTTGACGTGCGCTTAGTATTATCACAGTCATTTGGTGTGTGTGATAGTGGGGGTAGATGGATTCTATAAACCATGAAATAACATACAATACCTAAACAATTGTCTGCCTTATACAATCATTATATTTTGCAACATATACTGTATAACGTTCTTCATATTAGGATCATACAACATGTTAATATTAATAAAAGATATCACATACCATTTTTTTATAAATAAAATCCATTCGACGATGTTTCGCTCCAGCAAAGGTGTCGATAACTTTTTGATTGAAATCATGCATTGAATTTATCATTTTCTTTTCAATGGATAACATAGCTAATGCATTTAGTCTATCTTGATTCACAGTGTTCCTCAAAAATGTCTTAACTCTTTTAAGCGTAGAAAAACATCTTTCGTTTTTAACAGTTGTCATTGGCAAAGTCACTATAATTGTCAAAAATTTTACACACTCCGAAAATATTTCACACAAGTTATTTTCCTTTATCTGTAATAAAGGCATTGCAACACTAGTACACCATAATCTTCTCTACTGTAAAGAATTTCAAATTCTGTTTAAAACTTAATCCTATTAA
Organism: Athripsodes cinereus; assembly: GCA_947579605.1. Classification (NCBI taxonomy): domain Eukaryota; kingdom Metazoa; phylum Arthropoda; class Insecta; order Trichoptera; family Leptoceridae; genus Athripsodes; species Athripsodes cinereus. Next base: position 21,546,255 of record OX388322.1, on the reverse strand, counting down.
TGTTTGGGTATTCTGTAATGGTTATCATATACTCTTCCACTGGATTTTTTTTACAATACGCGCTAAAATACTTTGTAATAAAAAGTTTTGTCGCAAATAAATGACCCGAAAATTTAAATTTATCCTTACACTTTGTTATGATGTTAACACAATAATTAATAATTTATTAAGACAAAAATTTAATAACATCGCACGATTATGACGTGCTGTTCAATTCCTAGGAAAACCTGTAATAGGTGTATTATCACACTAAGTACACAAAATTGCCAATTTATTAACAACACCAATGTTTGACTATAACTATATTATTACAAAAAATAGGTGTAAAGATAGTTCTAATAATGAGAGCAAAATTTTTCTTATACAAAACCGACGATGATAATAACAAAATTATATAAAGGTACTGTATCGCATCAGAACTCCAACTGAAAGACTAAAAGTGTTCATGCTATTCATTGAATATAAGAAAGATTTTTGTCTAAATATTAATTATTAACATGTGTTTCCACTTTGCAATAGAATGCATTCAATCTATTCACACGATATAATATAATTATAATTTGTATTGAATATCACACATGTGACGAACCTTTCGATGCAAGTCAATAGTGAAACAAGTCAGAAGGGATAAAACAAACACATAAAAGTAAATGTATTTGTCATTGTTTTTACTACATTGTTGATTTTACTTAGTTAATTTGAAAAATGTATTTGTCTTGTCTGGTTTCACGAAATGTGTAGAAAAAATATTTTTTTGGAGTCAGATAATATACGTGTTTTTATCAGCAAACCATTGCTAATGTACACGACAATATTTGTTAGTGAGTATATGTGTTGTCCCTTTTGCCTCTAGAATATCACTGTATCGATTAGTTATATTCGAGATAATCTCCCTAGGGGCAAGCTTTAGAGTTGCCCCGATATCATTAAAATCTTCATATAAAAAAAACAGTAAGCATGTAACTACCTACTAAAAATCTTCATACATTCTTTGGGCAAGTCAAAAATTGTCCCGAGATGACATATGTATATATTCGTACCTATTAGGTGACAAGACTGAAGCGTTACATATACATACATACTTGTGCGTGTGTCAGTATGCAACTTGCAACAGATATGTATATTATACAGTACTACGCAGCGCAGAGATCCAGTATATAGATTGCATCGTAGTAGAATTTTTAATTTTTATATTTTTCTGATATTGTTTTATGATTACAATGAAATGATTGGCGGGTCATTGCCCACGCTGCCCATATGAACAAGCCGTCACTGAAGGCAGATAATGGAAAAACATCACGTTTAAGAAAATTAACATCTTCAATTCAGCGATGAGTTATGTCACCCAACCTGAATGTCTTCTTTTCTATTGGCAAAGAACCTGCGTGTTTATCCGATGCAGTTTCTGCAGACTCCATTTTTAGTTTTTTCTTAAACTAAGATGGAATGATGAGCATACCTATTATGCTAGAGGAGTGTTGTGGATGAAACGCGTGTAAATAAGTTACGATGGTTTGGATACATAGAGCGAATGGACGATGAAAGAATGACACTTTAGGTGTATTTATCTGAAAGGGGAGCAGGTGTGAGAAAGCGAAACGGAAGAGTATGGAAAGATAGATCAATATGGCGTTCCATTCTCTTTGCCTACCCCACCTGGGACACGACGTTAGGGTATAGATAGATAGAGAGTAAAGAAGAAAAATCAATTTCATTTTAGACAAGATGGCAATTTCATTACAGCTACTGCCCTTTTCTATTAGAGCTATTAATTAATTGATAAATTGCATTCGCAGTTCGCGAACTAATTATTGCATTGCATTGACATTCTGTGGGTCATCTGAATGACCATGCACAGAGCACAATATGACTAGACTTTTTCCTACTTCCTTCTTACGAATACGCGGAACTTTTTACAGCTTATTCAGAAGCCAGTTTTTAATTCCAATTTAATTGTGACCTTATTTGTTTTACCATTGCTTAGTGCGAGAGTAGCCAGGGTGTAGGTATTTAGGCTCATGATAAACCCAAATTCAGCTCCATATTTCGAAGACTCACCGGGAACGAATATAGGTATCTCTCATTTTTTTCAAAAAGTCAATATACTGTAAAAGGCAGGTGTTCATAAACATCATGAATAAGATATTTCTTATTTGGCCTTCAATACAGCAATAATAATATGTTCTGAAAGCCTTATTTTGAGGAAGACTTGGAATAAATTGTTTGTTACATGCAGTTAGTTCACTTGCTACCCCTCTTGTGGGAGCTGCTTAAGGGCCTCGTTTAGCAAAAATGGTAAAATCTTCCATTTTTAACAAATTTGATAGAAAAAGTGCCAAAACTTGTTGACCCTTGCAAAAATATTGATTTGATAAAGTAAAAAAACAAATATTTATTTCCAATATTAGTTTTTTACTAAAAAATAAATAAATCGCAGACTGGCGAGATATATTTAGGGTACACTTTGTTATATCAAAATACAAATTATTTGTAAAATAAATATATTTTTTATTCCTCCTATCAAGCATATAAATACTTTAGATTTTAGAAAAAAAAATTTAGTATGCATAAAATCAAGTTCATGTGGTAATTTTTGGTTCCAAAATATGAGAAATTTTATCAAAAAAAATATTTTTTAAATCGGTTTAAATTTAAATTCATGAAAAAAATAAAAAAATATATAACTTATTTATACTATAATTGTAATAACTTTTTTTTTTAATATATTTATTTTATTCATAAATACACAGTATACATTGATATTACATAAAAGAATATAACACACAGTAAAAATGCTCCCTCCGTAAGCAACTAAATGCTTGTGCGGAGGGTACTATTTAAGTAGGTATTCGTAATATTAAAAAAAATATATGAAATTTTGTAGGATTCTCGTGCATTTATGTACCAAACACACCCCCGAATTCGATTTTTAGAAATATGCTTTTTTAGAAACGAATACTATGAAGTAAAATCAAGTTTATTTTTTAAAGTTGAAGTTTGATATTGGTAATTAATATTTGTTTTCATATTTTATCAAATCAAAATGTTCGTCCTGGGTCAACAAGTTTTGAGAGTTTGTGTACCAAACTTGTTGAAAATTAAATGTTTTATCGTTTTTACTAAAGGGGCCCTTTAAATGGTTTAGAAAGATAGACCATATTTATTATTAATTTTAAACGATCTCGACCTTTCTTGTCCACTTGTTCATATTGGTAGCAGTGGTTGAGCCAATTCTGAGTAGTCTATCTTCATTTGTGTGTCCTAAGTCATATGAAGAGCATCCATATCCCGCAGGGTTCGGTACTCTTGACACAATCTTAATACGATTCATTCACTTTGTCGGTTTTTAGGTAGTAGAATTCCATAGCGAAATAAACGAAAAAAAAAAGACAAAACAATGGAGATTGACAATGTCCTAATAAGACGAAAGACGTCTCTCTCGTCAACTAAACAAATAGTAGAATAGAACATTAATTGTTTCCTTCATTTCGCATCTAAATACGATCTTTATTTTGTCTTGATTTTAATCATACGATGCGCGAAGGGACTGTGGTCAAAAGTGTCGCGCTACCGCGAGATTGGTATGCACGTATTTTTGACAATTATTGTCACTTCACGCATCGTAGGATTAAGATAAAGACAAGATTAAGATCGTATTTAGATTGTGTCAAGAGTAACCCTGCAGGGCTACTCTTGACAAAACTAAACACGATCTTAATCTAGTCTTGATCTTGATCATACGACACACGAAGGGACTATGGTCAAAAATACCGCGCTACCGCAAACGCGCGATAGGTTTGAGTGTATTTTTGGCCAAGTCACTTCGTGCGTCGTATGATCAAGATCAAGACTAGATTAAGATCGTGTTTAGTTTTGTCAAGAGTAGCCCTGCTGCTGTTGTTTTCTGGATCATATTATATCGCTTTACCCAGTTGGTGCGAGCCCTCAAGATCTCTCTTCATTTATTTATCTATTCGTTCTTTATTGTACATTAATCACAATACAAACAATTTTATTTAGAGATGCATTCAAAATAAATACAATCAATATACAGAGGGCGAATGTATCGCAAAGGCAAAATCTCTTGCAAGTTGCAACTAACCCAAAATCACAATCGAACCTCACATAATTTAATGATATTAATATTGGCAGGTCTAATATTGTGTTTAATAATTAATATATTATAGTGTTTACAGGTACCTACGTCTATGTTACAGAAAGGCTATTGAGGCGTGCATTTACGCTCTGTCACCCATTGTAAGTTGCAAGATGTGGGTATATTTCTAGAGCCCAATGTTTCAATGTGACCCTTATCATGAAGTTTATCTTAATATAAAAAATATACCAAATAATCTTTAATCAATTAGCTACTTTAACAGTATTTTACACCAAAATATAAAGAACTAACCCTCAAAGATGGCTTCGCAAGCAACCAGCCTATATGGACACCTATGTTATATTAAATTTATTTTATTGTTAGTTCTAATTTTTTAACTTTTTTTTATTTAGTTATTACATACATTTTGAAAGTGTGAATGGATTTGTATGAATTGGTTGCATTATGCGTGCGAAATTGTGAGATTCTCTATTTGTTTTAGGTATATGTTATTGCTGAAGTGTGCTTTGTTTGGGATGTGAGAGAGAGCGGTTTGATCCCAGGTGCCGGCAAACTCCCCTTCCACGACACAAGCTTCTAACTTACTGCGAAAGGTGAATAGGGTTGTATTTGGGTTTATAACAAAAACCCAGATACATCTTTAAAAAAATAAGGTCATCATCATGTAGGTAACCTATACCTTGATGGGATAGCGTCACTGCGTAACTGAGGTAACTCTACTGTCATGGCTTAGATTATGGTGTAAACTAATTGTGGTTGATTGAAGTTTACTGTTTGCAAACAAGAATTGACAGTAAGGGTCACCCTTAAGGTATATTGAAATATTGGACTCCATATAATATCTTATAATAATTAATATAATCTGAATATAATTATCGAATATGAGAATAACATGAAACAACTCAAATAACAAATAACCTTCATATCAACGTGACTGCATTAGTAGGTATTGGTACTAATTTAAATTATGTTCATCTATTCCAGTAGCAGTGTCTACCATTATGACAATGTTATCCTTACCATTATAATAAGTTTCCACTTGAGCCCATTTCATTAGTAAATTTTGATTATTTATTATAACTGGATTGGCCACAACATCAGGCACCCAGGACTACTCATCGCCATCGCAGAGGGTAAGAACGAGGGGACAAATGGCAGAGGCCGACCAAGAGACGCATATATGGACCAACTGAAGAGAGACATGAACTGTGGCTCATACGTAGAGCTAAAAAGACTGGCTGAGAATAGAGACGAATGGAGAAGAAAAACTAAACTCGTTGCAGACCAATCCAATGGATTGTAACTCATTATATATATATATAATAATAACACTTTATTGATCAGAATAAAAAATGATAAGCAATTGGCGAGCTTATTGCCTGGAGGCAATATCTTCCAGCTAACCAAAATTTTATTTATTTCTTGTTATAAAAATGTATATTTACTTCATTTGGTGTATTTGTATATTTTTTACCATTTTGTTATGTATTGGAATTTTAATCCCATTATATTATTATGAATGTCTTGAGTTTTATTTACATACATATTTTATATTTCTTATATTATATAGCTATTTTTTTTATTATTTACTTATTTTGTTTTGAATAATTTATTATTAATTTGTTAAATTTTTACATTACATGACGGAATGTTATGTAATAAAATAATAGGACGAAATGTTTATTGCATGTACCTACCTAATAGTCCACTAGCTAGTGATGTGAGAAGAGAAAATTCTCCAAAGAAATTTCTCGAGAACGAGAAATTTCTCCTCTGATGGAAGAGAAATTTCCCTCCCTAATTTTTCTAGTGGTATTATGACCTTTCGCCCAGTACACTTCGCAGCTAACCTGATTGATCCAAAAAATTGTGGGGCTGATTAAGGCCCAAATCAGAGGTTATTAACACTTTTTTCCATGTGTTGTAGGTACGTACCTGCAATTTTTTTTTGAACTTAAATATGGGCGTGTGGGGTGTCAAACATCAAGATTTTTCATCAATTATTGGCACTTTTTCTATGTAGGTACCTAACATTTTTTTGTTTCCATAATTAATTGTAGCCATATTGGTGATAAATTGTCTCAACATGTGTACATTGTTATTGATTGATTGTATAAAGTATTTATTATTATTATACTGTTAAATAAAAAAAAATCTCCGAAAATTCTCCACTTCGAGAAATTTCTCGGTAAATTATTTCTTGAGAATTCCACAACACTACCACTAGCTATGTCACTTATAGAAGTTGCTATTATGGGACATTATATCTTAAATTTCTTTACTTTTTTGGATATTTGGCGAAAGGCATGATAAAAAAATTGAGTGTAATGAAACCATGAAATCTCGAAAGTTGAGATAGTCATAAATAAAATCCTCACTTTTGTAAAATCAACCAAAAATATTGAATTCGTGAATTTTCAAACTTTATTCCTAAATCAACATACTTTTATTTGAGCTGTCTTTCAAAATCCACGTTGGCAACACTGGCGGACATAACTAAATGCAAACACTGTACCTATAAATACCAATTTCATATTTGTGCAGTCCTCAATGATACCTTACATTGTCCCATGTGGCCCTTGACCAGAAAAATGAGATAGATCCCTGGTATAAATAGATAACACAATAAAACAAAAATGTTTGACCATACATGAGTTTTATTTATTTATTTAAATATAATTTACGATAACATCTTTAAATCAACAGCTTATTGATTAATTTGCGATCCGACTTTTGAAAACTTCCGTTAAAGCTCACCAAAAGAATCACTTTATTTATTTATTTATTCATCCTTTACTGTACACTGATAACAAACAATTACATAAAAGATATACATTGAAGTTAGATACAATCAATATACAGAGGGCGAGTTTAGCTCTTCCAGCTAACTTAAGTTAAAAACCCAAACTGCCAAATTACCAAATATTTTATTTCATTTCAGTTTATTATAATGAATTTCCACTTAGACCTGCCATTCAATAAATAAACATTAGCTTCTTGTTTATATATTTATGATTTCTTTCATTATTATAGTTATAATTAATTTCAATTGAGCCTAGGTTTCTTTTCCGGTGGTGGTTTCATTTCCTGCTTAATCTCTGGCTGTCCCACAGTATTTCCTCCGCTCAAAGGACCATTACTAACAGTACTGACTCCATTTGTCATCGGAGTAGAGTTCCCATTAGGTTCTCCCGGTTCCTGTTTGATGGTGACAGTCCCAAGAGATGGATTTTCAGTATTCACATCAGTTTTTTCTGTTGCACCATTTTCAGTCTTAATTGTTACATTTCCTGGTAACTGCAATATAAAACAAAACATAAAATTTTCTACTATAAAAAAACTTGTTATTATTGTTATTTTTCTTCATATTCTAACACACACTTTTATTTATACATTTTTAAACAGGTTAACAATTTTTCAAACATATACAGATTTGAACACATATAAAAAATATATATCATCGTTGCATATTCAAAAAGGGACATGTGAATTCATAAATGTTTTGACATTTCTAGAATAAACTGCTTATGATGACATCGTGATGATGACATGATGATAAAGTGATTCTTTTCCGGATTCTTTGATGGGTTAGTTGGAAAATATCGCGCTTCTACAATAAACTCACCCATTTCACAAATTTATTTGTCTGGTTTAAGTTCTACAATGTTTATATTCTAATAATGTTTGTTTTTTTGTGCAATAAAATTTTTATTATTATTCTTAGTATTAAATATTAAAATTCAATACTTAAAGAATGCCAGTAAAAAGTCCAAAGTAAAATTTTGATGCCTTAATGAACAGTTTTAAAAGAGTATGCCTAAATAAAAATGTGCGCACATGTCCCTTTTTGAATATGCTACAACGATATGTATCAATAATTGTGTGAAAAGAAGTTGTTTCATAAGGATCAAGACAACATTCCTACATCAGACTGAAAAGAGTACCTATACAGTCTTATGAATTATGAAAGTGAGGTGGATGTTGTGAACCTTTCTTAACTTCCAATATGCGGGAGCTGACTATAGTCACACAGTACGTGAATGACAAATCTGCGGTAGCTGAGTATAGTCATTTTCAACATTAACATGAGTATTATGGTTGTATTATGTAACAAAACTCCAAGAATGTACTAGACATTGGCGTATAAAATATTATTGCACAAGTATATATAATTTATTTTGAGTTGTGTTAAGCAGTTTTATTAAAAAACCTTTTTTACTGAGATGACACCTCGGTAAACGAATTTGTCAATTTATATTTCCCTCCATGCGACGGTAGCGCCACCGTTATTAGTTCATGAATCATGCGTCGACACTGCCGCTATGGCATATCTCCAAACAGCTCGTACTGTAACTTGATGTCAATTTCATTATCTGCTATCATGATATCATTTTAAAATTATGATATGATTTTTTTAATTTTTACAATGGTCCGCTAGTTAATATACGCCTATGGAAAAAATAAGCAATATTAATGAAATCAGAGGAATAATGTTCACAATAATAATACCTTCCTCACATTTAAACCATAATAATTATATAAACATTACACTACTCAATTAATATGAATATAATTATATTTTTTATTGGTTCATGGATCATATTTAGACGCCTTACTGTAATTTGTTTGTGTAATTATTTATTTCAAAGTATATCCATCTATATACAAATAGGTATTGTTTCAATGCAGTGTTCCAATGTATTGGATATTCTTACTACCACATATATTGTTGAGACAATACACCAGTCACTACTACATGTAAGTATATTGTACACCAGTCATCACTTATCAAACTGCTGTTTTGTTTATTTTTTTATGAATCATAGAATGCGAGATATGACATAATACTTATATCAGTAGGTAGATCATTGATTTTTCTTTGTAAAAATTAGATTACAAATTTTTAATACTATTATTTTGTTGGTAAATAATGACGACAAAAGAGAGGCTATCCATTATTTGAGTGTGGAATTCAAGAGCGTCGCCCGCGAATGTTTGCAGGTGTCATATTACCAAGCATATTAGAGGTTAAAATCATCATTTACATAGGTGTGTAAAGTCTCTCTTTCATGATTTCTACTAAAAGATTCATTTGCTTCTTTAAAGATTGGTTTAATTCTATTACAATCAGTCAAAATCTAATGTATAATTTATAGAATTTTTACTGACGGTAATTGATAAGACAGATTATTGGACCCGACCGTAAGTTACCCATAAAAGAATATATCAACTAAATATAAAGACATATAGTTAAAAGGTATTCATACAGGCTTATCGGATGATGGTTGAGTAGCAACTGGTATAGGGAACTGTCTGACAAGTTCAGCTAGCAACATATCAACTCTCTGTCTCTGGAACAATGTGGAGGGCTCCTCTTTAGGCACACTAGGAGCTTCTTTCACTGCAGAAGCCTGTGATGGAGTAGTGTTACCAAGATTGCCACGATCTAAGCCTAAAATAAATAAATAAAATTAACATTAAAGATTTACAGTTCTGTACGTGGGAGGGATGTCTTATAAACATCTTATAAACAGTTTATAAGACTTATAAACATAGTATTGTAGTCCTTGTTATACTCTTTTAAATGATATTTTCATATGTCTTGAAAACGAGTTATATTTTAAAATTCCATAAATAAAAAGAATATGTCAATTTTTTGTTAAAGCAAAACAATGCCATTTTAATGCAATATTGTGAAATTTTTCAAAAAAGTGTGAGATACGATAAATAGCAATCATTCACAATAATTTTTAAGACTAATATTGTGTTAACTAACATGTGAGAAGCAAAAATAATTTTGTTGAAAAAACTTTGAACGACAATACTGAAAAATGACGTCCATTGAGATAGTATAGTTTCGCTCCAGCATACAGAGTAAAAATCTATTTTATGTAATAATAATAATAAACAGCAGTTATATGTTTTTGTCAATTTAAACCACAGTGGCATTTACAGTAGATTAACTGTATATAATGAGCCTACAAGTGTAACCAGTGGAACAACTGTGTGTAATGAGCCTACAAATATTTTCAACACACCAGTGTATTGAAATTAGAAATACCTAATTATTTAAGTACTTTAACTTTTTTTTTTTTTTAAAAAAGATATATCTGGGTTTTTGTTATAAACCCAAATACAACCTTATACACCTTTCACAGTAAGCTACTGTGAAAGGTGTATAAGGTTGTATTTGGGTTTATAACTAAACTTTAGTATAGCAAGATTATTATAAATAAATAAATTAACAAAAACAATTACCTGGTTTAGGTTTGAAATCCCATGAATATCCTTTACTAGGATGATATCTGGAATATGTGGTAGACTCCTCAAAAGAAGACTGGAGGTGATGGACAGCAGACAACTGAAAAATAATTATTATAAATACATTGCTAATTCCAATTATTTACTCGTGGAACTAGACAATCGAAAGAAGTTGATAAATGCAATTTGAGCTACCTCCTTACACAAGAATGATCTAATAATAATTCAAATAACTTTTTTAATAAAAAGGCACAGTTATATTAAAGATTCAGTCCTATTTGCATATTTCAAAATTGTTAATAATGAAAATTTCACAAGATTTCTCTAATGATGTGTTCACACGTTGCAAATATCGCCAGGAATCCAAAATATCGCCAGTCATTTGAACCATGTGAATATTCGAATTAAAGTAAATATATTCAAAAAAGAAATGATAAAATCCAGTAAAAACGATATTATCTCAAGTTGAACATCTTTCAACTTTTGTTTGCCCAACTATGTTGGTTTTTTCTATACGCGCATGCATAGATAAGTGTTGCATCCTTGGTTTGTGTTGTACCTATTGAAGTGGACTGGCCGAACATGCTTCATGTTTATAGACATTTAACAATTTCTAATATTTCTACTTGTATAAGCATTTACAACACATAGTCAACAGTTACAAAATTGGCCAAACTGAGAGAGAAAGAGTAGAGTTAAAATTTCTAAGTTAAGTCGTACAACTAATTTCTTCATACATCCAAGTAAACATACAAAGTAACAAATCAAAACAATACTAACAATTCTAGAATTGAGAACGCTGGCTAGATCAGGAGCCTGATAGACTATTCCTGCTATTATGTAATAGTCTGCTAGGGGAGTGGCTTGTGTGGGAGTGTAGCGATGTTGCTTTCTAATCACGTACAAGATAGGCTCCTGAACGTGCAGGACTATGTACTCCAATCCTGTCATATTGCTGAAAATTTAAATATTCAATTAAATGTAGATGGTTGTAAAAGGTTGCCTAGTAGTTCATGATGACATATTATGTTTCATTATAAAGATAAACAGATCTTTCTTTTCAGTTGAATGTCTTGAGAAAATAAACTTTTAAAACAAGTGGCTTAAGAAGATATTGGATGTTAGGTGGTGTGAGCTAATCACAAAAAATACTATGCAAAATATGTACCTAGTCTATAATACAAGAGTGATAATTGGTTATAGTTAGGTCATGTTTCGAGAATAAAGGGTATTTAGATTTTCAGAAATTTTACACCCTCAATTCAACAACAACGAGGTTTACCACCTATCCTAAATATTTTATTATTTAGGCAAATCGAGGACGGCCAGTATGTTTAGTGAATGCAGATAGTCCACTGCTACCACATGCCTGGAAGATGCCGTGAGAGTATATGGTGATGAATGGAAAGAATAATTTGTATCATAGCTTACTTCAACTGTTCCAGACCAAGCCCCTGCATTTTAATTATTTCATTATTGCATGTCCTGTCGAAGAAGGGATTAGATCTTTCTGAAAAGTAGTCCAAAATGTTGGCTGGATTTAATGAAGGAATCCACGCGGAATCATGCCACGAGAGACCCAAAGGATTCTCCGCAGCTAGAGGGATGGCGTTGATTCTTCCCTGCATCATTTTAGAAATAAAATATTTTAAAACTAATCATACACTAATACTTTATTTTAACATTCAGCTTCTCAAACATGAAACACCGAAATGACAACCATAGAAAACAAACAAGTTTACAAATTATTTTGTAAAAATAAAACATAGACAAGGGTACAATAAAATACCGCTATATTGGTATGCTTGCATAAAAATCGACATACGGCGAGAAACAGTCAACTAAAATTTATGATATTTTATCAAAAAGCTAAAAATGAATACAAAATGAACTAGCTACCCTCGCTAGCAGGAAAATATAATAAAGGGCATCAATATATTTTAATTCCAGGTTCCTATTCATTTGAATTTTTAAAACACTAGAAATGGACTAAAACTTTATATTGATTAACGATAACAACATTTCCTAATAATAAATTAAAAACATAAACATACAACATGGAATAGCTCAAAAGGTGGTTCTATTGCCTTAAGGTAATTTCTGACAACCAACCAGTAGTAAAAGTAAAATTTCTTTCTATTCAAATTAAATAAACTTAATGTTGCTATGGCTATACCATCACGGTATATCCCACAACTGGGGTAGTCAGAAGACCAGCGCATGTAACAGACATTCAAGCCATCCTCTCTGTGCCAACAAGAAATTAAGACATTCAGGATGGGTAGCAAATCTCATCACTGATTTAAGTTTCGAAAAAATGTCATTAATTTTTCTTACACTTGTCCTTTGCAGAATATCCGAAAACATACGGAAAAGACTGAAAGGAAATTCTTTGTGCAAATTTAATGTCATTTCAAAATGAATAAGTAAATAGTCGGTAATTTTTTTTTATTTATACAGTGAAACCTCTATCTATCGTTCCTCGAATAATTGTTTTCCCGGATTTGTCGTTATTTTTTACAATTCCGAATTAGTTTCATACAAAACACAAAAAAAAATTACACAAAAAAAATCGTATTTATGTATAAAAACATTGGAGAACGAACGAGAAAGAATGTTGATTCTGTCTGTTGTCTTTTATGATAGTACGTCAGTAGGTAGGTACCTACAATAAAAAAGCAAATGACGATGAAAGATTACATACAGTATAAAGTATGATTTTGCTCTCCATGCGGCTTTCTTTCTTATTTTGTTACTATATTTTTTATTTCAACAATTTGATTTATAACTTTTAAAACATGCATCATTTTTATAAAACCTATTATACTCGTGTGTACCTACATATTAAACATTAAAATACATATAAATGTGATTTTTTCTATACTCCCGCATTCATTGTTTTCCCGCATCCATAGTCTGTTTATTTCAATAGGTCCCTTCAAAAACGATAGATAGAGGTTTCACTGTATCTTCTTAATAGAAGAGTAAAATCATATATTTTTGTAACTGAAAGGTAGTGAATGAGAGTAAACTATGACGAGTTAAATAAATTGAAACCTAAAAGACTCATATTCAGCAATGGAAAGGTGGCTGAGAAAAAAGGAATTAAATAGTCTTTTTTTTTAAGTTTCTCATATTTTTATAAATTGCGCAAGATTATTTTTAGCAGGCGAATGTATAATAGCATAACCGTACCGAAATCACGACAGCTTGTTTTGTCTATGGTCTACCTTTTCTTTTCCGTAATGGCCGCCTCGAGGTATTTGTTCTCTTGTATCTGACGTCACGCAACGAGAAGAAAATGTTGCGATAAGTTGGAGTGGTGTGATATTTGTGTTGTGCATAAACATCCAATGCTTTGTATAATGTGTTGATAGTGAGAACATATTATAGGATTATGGATATTAAAATGGAAAGTGATAAGACTATAGAAGATGTGAACACTAATTCCCAACAGGTATTTAACTATTTATATTCAAATATTTAATACTAATCATAAGTGTCACTGACCGCCATCTTTATCTAATAACACATTTCACACGATATTCAATGAAAATCAATTGTTCCCGTTGACCTGAATTGCACATTGCATACAATTAACCTTACGGAAATGAAATTTTATCGAATTTTTGTCATATCACATACTCCATACCGAATCTACCGATCCGATTCAATGCACTTCTTCCGCATATGAAACATCGATCACTGACTACTATTTACACTTCCCATACGTTCGATCAAAACATAAGCGAAAATAAACCTTTTTATTCAATAAAAACAAATAAAAAAGCCAATAATTTAGTCCATAGCATACTTACCCAAATATCCATCATACAATAACCAAACGTTAGCCTACTTATAAAGTATTGGAACATCCTCTTCAAAAGTAGGTCTATATTTTTATGTATCTTTTGTAGTTGTAAAATATTCGTGGTTGACCTAAATGTCTTTCAGAAACAACATCGATTTTAATATTTTTCCAAATAACAAATTTACAATATCTTGATCTCAAACGAAAATAAAATAAACAAGTTCTTGTATATCTTTCTTCCCACAATCACAGAATAATTGCTATTCTAACAATTATATTTGGTTAAATGGCAGAGTATTCACTGAGATGAGCAGTAATTGTGACTTCTGTCTAAAATTATACCCGACTGTCAATTGTTTTGGGCACATTCTAACCATTGAACAACAACAGCTCTATTTAATAAATTAAATTTAAAATGACATTGCAGAGCAATATAAATTATCTCCGCAGCGCTTTGTGTCAAGAAAGTCCCAATCATATAAAAAAACATTTTTAAAACAGCTATTCGACCACTATGATGTATGCTTCAGAGTATTGGGCGGTGATAAAAAACCTAGAAACAAAATTTATATTGGCTAAAATGGCTTGCGGCGCATTTAGATAGGATACAATGAACAATGTCCACATGCTCTGAAGTTGTTCAAGGTGGTCATCAGGCACACTGAGAGTACTGTAAAGAGAGGTCTAGATATAGACGATTGAGTCAGAAAACCAAGCAGACCCTTGATAACCTGGTGGTCTACCATTGAAAGAGACTTGAAGACAGTGGAATTTTATCCAGCACAGATGTATGAGAGGATGATGAGGAGAACCGACCCCAGATGATGGGAATGCAAAGCCAGAAGAGAAAAAGAAAGAAAATAAATTAAATTAATAAAAAAATATAATTTTTTTAGTAGATGTATCTACCATAGAATAAATTATTTTACGAGTAAGATTTTGGTATAGTCCGGGATAACTATATTCTCATACTAGAGATGGCTAGTAAGCCAGATATAGTTACATTTTTTTTTCATAAGTACGAACGTAAATAAATTTATTGATCGCAGTTAAGCTCCTGTAAACGTCAGGGTTACAGAATATGTTTACAATAAATTATTTGGTTAATCTTACATTCTAATTCTCATCTAAACAGATGGGAATTAGAATATGTTTTAAATATATTTTCATAATTTACAAACCCCAGTTACATTTTTTTTCTTCCTATTAGGATATTTTGTATTCATTGGCGATGATTTTCTCGAGGCTCATTGAATAATATAATCTTTGGAGCCCCTCTGAAGGAATAAATACGTGGAATATGATATCATTGATTGTATTGGCAGCAACTTTTTATTTTAATTTATTTGATAAATTGAATTATTTTTATTTATGTTGTTTTACTAATGAGTATTCAAATAATAATGCATGACTAATTTCGGGTACTCCGAGTTTCCCTTGCCTTGTGCTGATACCCATAATGCAAAGTGAATTGCCTTGTACCCATGATGATGTAAACTTGGAGTCTCCGAGAAGCTGATTATATTTTATTATATGCATACCCATCAGTACATAACACAATTGAGTATTATTCATTTTATCAAATAATTTAAGTCGAATATGGTTCAAACTCATTTAATGACCTTTCATTTCGATATTAAACAAAATAACTACGTTGTGTTAGGTAATATTAATGCGTATGTACAATTTAAAGTTCCATTATATAATTACTCATTGTGTAAGAGACTTAGGATTAAATAAAATTAACAAGTTAATGATAATTTATTTTTTTGGGCACGTGATGGGCAATGATAATTTATTTTTATTAGTTTGGGCACGTGGAAAGAATGAATGAGGACAGAATGACTAAGAAGATATATTTGGCTGAGAGGAATGGTGCTCGGAGACGTGGACGTCCTAGGATTAAATGGCAAGATCATTTAAATCAAATCCTACAGGACGGTCATGTGTTGAGCACATTGAACAGGAGAGCATGCATGAGGAATTGTAAAACAGTGACGGAAGCGAAAGATGTATGCAAGGATAGAAGGAAGTGGCGCTCTATCCTTTCTGCCTACCCCACGAGGGAAGCGGCGTGATGGTATGTATGTATGTATGTATGATAATTTATAAGTAATAAAAAATGCTGTAAAACTTATCGCACATATGCAATGTCTTCCAGTTCACCTTCTTCCAGAGTTTATCCATAAAATTAATGTTTCTCTGTAGACCTGTCTGGGTTGAACATGTTTCTGTAATTTACATATGTATTTAGTCTGCTGGCTACACCATTTGTTGGATATGCTGTGATGGTATGGTATAGAAACTATTTCCAGTATTAATCTCCTTGTCTAATCTAAATCTTATTCAAAAAGTAAGCGGTAAACATTGCCAAGGCCATTTTCTAAAATCAAGACTAGAACCGTCCATCGTCAATGAGCATATTTCAATATTGGAGACGTCAGTGATTCTGAAAATTTTCAAGATGAGTTTATTTATGTGACTAACTCAGAAAATAAATTGTTGTCGTGCAGTTTTTGCCACAAAACAATAATCCATAAATACAAAGTATTCATTCAGGTTACGGTGTGAGTCATGTTCTATTTCTTTATTTAGTAAAATTAAACATTTTTTTACTTACACAGAACATAATTGGCCGTGAGCTAGCTCCCAGGAGCTTCCGCTCATCGTCAGGCTAGTGCAAAGTGAAGTAATTTCATTCTCATATAAAAAAAAATACACATTGTTATTAATAGATATATAGTGAGTTACAATCCATTGGATTGGTCTGCAACGAGTTTGCATTTTCTTCTCCATTCTCTCCTTAGTTCTACGGATGTGCCACAGTTCATGTCCTTCTTCAGATCATAGTAGTAGGGATAATGTAAGTCTTCAACATTTTATGATTAAATATTGGATACTATTGGGGGCTGATTTAAAGAAAAATATCTCCAGTATTTGCCTTTTTCTTTTTTTTCTTCCATCCAAAGACCTTGCCCACCTCGACTTCTAGATGTAGTCCATTGTGGGATTTAGTCCTTAGATGTCTTCCCACGAACCTAAAACCTGAAAGAAATTCAAAATTTTGTGTGGATTAGTTCCTTTGATCTGTTCTTGATCAGGAGAGTGTGAGCCAATTATTTTGGCTCACACTCTCCTGATCAAGAAATGAGTAATATCAGAATTTTTTTGAAGAGGTTACCATACTCTGTTGTTTGTTATTGTATCTTAATTCTTTTTATAATGAAGATGTTATGTTGTATTACTAATAGTTAGTTACATACTATATTCATATGTATGTATGTATTACAAAATATTCACCACATTATGTGATATTATACAAGTGTTTCCACTTTATTACTTCTGTTACTATTACCATTTCCTAGACTCACTATTCATGCACTCTCTCTCTCTCCTTACAGCGCAGTGAGGCAGGCGGTAAGTCGCTGGTTGTCTCGCTCCACTGATCCGCAGCTAATCGTTCAATGTATAAATATTTTTTAATGTTTGTATATATGTATGTTTATGTAACTGCTATAATAAGTCAGTAAATCAGCAAAAGAATGGAAAATTAATATATTTTATACAGAGGCATCTCTTTCTGGATAATGATACTGTTCACATCTGATATATTTATCACGAAGACGACAGACTATATTGTGTGTATCTCAAATTATTGGAAATGTGTCCCACACAGATATCGTACTGGATATAGAAATGTCATTTGTATTTATAAACTGTCAGATTGAAATATTATTGTTATACCCGGTGCTTAGGTGGCATTTCATAATTGGCATGAAGGTTTTCTGCTTTGCTAAATAAAATATTAAAACTCATTCAACCAATGACTTTATGTATTTCAAAAAACATTGTGAATAATATATTTAATACTTGAACACAGCTGTTTTTTTATACTAAACTATTCCCTCACGCCGCATCCCAAGTGGGGTAGGCAGAGAGAACAAAACGTCATATAAATCTCCATACTTTTGCCTCCTCTGCGCTCATGCAACGTCTCATGCATGCATGTCGATTTCTCTTAGTCAACACACGCCCGTCCTTGAGAGTTTGATCTACTGTGTTTTTTATGATGCCCCAAATTATCCAGTGAACAATTCATTCATTCAATTACGTCATTTCCCACAAGTGGGTTAGCCAGCAAATTTACTACATATGATAAACATCCAAGTTGTTCTTTCCAAGTGTTCTTGTCAAGTCGAGTCAAACATAAAGGGATCCTTGCTAGGGGGTGGAAATTTGAGATTTTATTCAGTTTAATATTGATCTAAGGTCCCATTTTATTCAGTGTAAATCTTGTGTGATGATTTATAAGAGTCACGGTTAGACAATCCCTGATACAGATGGACTGAAGGTGGCCATAAAACACATACGCTGGTTTTAAAAGCTAGTGTATTAATATAAAAATAATATTGTTATTATGATCTGCTATTGTTATTTATAACATTACTATCACGATTATCATTATTGGTATAATATCTCTTGTTGTACAATTACTCATTTGTGGTTGCTGTTATCGGTTATTGATGATAACGAGGAATTGTTGACCACAGACAAAATCATCCATCCGTGTCATACATTCATGGAAATCAGATTGCAGTGAAGATATCATAATACTCGGTCCTTCCTCATAATTAATGAATAAATACATTTTTATTGATCAAAAAATACAAAAACACATGAGAGGAGACTTGTTTCTTGTTATCATCTTTCATTCAGTCAACCTTGTTATATATTTTTTTACCAACCACTCTTATCATTTTTGATCATTCACTTATTCATGTAAAAATGACCCTGTATTTATTAGATTTTATTTTCAGAATCTGGCTGTTTAATCCACAGCTGGTTTATTTACTCCACAGACCAGATTTTGGGACACTTTTCGACGTCGCTGTTCATTCTTTCTATGAATTCAAACCAACATATTATTATTGTAGTCCTAATAATTCTGCATTCTGAAATTAGTAATGTTATATCTCTTACAATATAGCTGGCTTTCGATTTATATCTTTAAGTTTAAACTCATGTTTCAAATTGTTTTCATAGATATATATTATTTACATACTCAATGCAGCCTTTAACTAATCAAATATATTTATTATGTGTATATGAAACATTGAGATTTATATCTTTAAGTTTAAACTCATGTTTCAAATTGTTTTCATAGATATATATTATTTACATACTCAATGCAGCCTTTAACTAATCAAATATATTTATTATGTGTATATGAAACATTGAGATTTGACGTAGTATTATTTAACTATTTTTAATCAATGCATAGTTAGGTGTAAATAAACAATGTCGGGTGTGTATTTCCGTCATTGTAATTACATGATTTTAATAATAATTGAAATTTGTTATGTGTTGCGTACTTTCTCACCACTGTTTAAATATTTTTGCAATCGATTCATAATCGGAACCATTTCCCAATCAGGCAAATATATTAAATAAGATACTGCATAAAATTGTGCGTGTAAATACATAACAACTGTCCAATGGTTGACTTGTCTTATGAATATAAATATATTTGGTGTTAATTATTAATTGTTTAATAAGTTAATTAAAATTACGCAAACATTCAGTAGAACTGTCAGAATCATTCTCATTCAAAGTCCTAAACTTCATAAAACCATTATTATTTATTCTCTAAATACATATTATTACCACTCACTATTGATCCACAAGTAGTAGAATTACGTGATTGGTTAAATTGAAACCAGCGATTCTTTATAAGTCTATAGAGAAATCTCTCTTGTGGTATTTAATTTGTAGTGGAAGGAAACACTTGTTTCAATTTATCCAATAACAACTCACCTTTAGAATCTTTAAAGTGAGTGATGTTCACAAATTACTCCACATTATAAGCAAAACAGAACATTATTTGCATTATATAATACTTGACACAAATATTGTGCAAAAACCATCATCATCTCCGTTGGTCCCCCAATTTCACATGCATGTAGAGTCCCTGCAGGGAATTCTGTGTGGCCTCCTTAATGATGTAAAAATACACGTTTAAATAAAATTTAACTAATAATAAACAAAAATAAACTTCAGGTAAAAATATGTCTGGAACTGGAAGGCTTGGTTCAACCAAAAAACACTAAAAAAGTAAAATTAGGCGTAGAGATGCAATACTCCAAATCTAAAATAAGAGTTTCTATTAAATTTGTGATCATTTTTTAACACTATCTTAAATATGTTAGTTTCCATTGAATTAAGTTTGTTACTGTGTGGGAAGCTACCCTAGCAAATTAATCAAAGAGTTAGTACCACCACTGGCTTTTGAAAAAGCAGCCAGACTCTTTTTAGCTCCTAACTTTCCACGCTACTCTGTCTGAAAAACAATTTTAAAAAAATGTGACTTAATAAGTTATTATGTTGACTGCTTCATTTATAGATTGACCATTATCTAAATAAACTTAATTCTAAGTTATATTTTTGATTAAAGGTGTTCAGTTCTACATAGAAATATAACTTCCTCAGATACAGTCTGTGGCTTTGATGTGTTTAATGTTTGATGTATAATGGTTGGTATAATTGAATGTATACCTATATTGTCTGTTAGTATTAATGTCTGTCTACCCTTGACTTGATTTTATTCAGTTTTCAATGATTTTATTGCATTTTAATGCACCTACGGTTGGTTTTATAGATGATTCACAGTGTTATTATGTTAATAATATTTAATGCTCCATTTCGGTTACCTTAATAATCCAAATATTTTTACTATAGACAATAAGACGGTTCTTGCAAGCATCACTTCAGCTGAAGGCCAATACGATCCCAGAATTACGCAACTACAAGATATTGTCAATTTCACAATTCTGTGTATGTCACGTGAAATATATAAATATCTATAGCCAGATTATTAAACATGTGAACAGCCTTACCCATTGGGGACTCCTCCAGTTTAATCATCCTATTTTGAGGATGTTAAAAAAAGTGGGGACCGTCCATATGAATTGGAGACATGTATATTGAAATTTTCCAGTATTATTGGATTGCATAATATGATATAACTCCACGATATTTCAATGTATTATACCAATACCTACAATGGTTTAAGAGAATGTCTCTTAACTATCTATAACATCACTGCATTTCTCTTCTTTTTCTTGTTCCTGTTGAGCCATTTTGGGTCCATCTTTGGACATAGGCCAGCCCTATAGAATTTCCACTGTGTTGTGTTCTGAGCTTGCTGTATCCAATTCCTTCCAGCAATCTTCCCCACATCAACTGTCCATCTAGCTTTAGGTTTTTCAACACTTCCCTTCCTTTTTCTCGGTTGTTCATATTGCTCTTCTTTGATAAACTCATCAATTGCACAAAGTTATCTGTTCCAATACTCTATTATGTTTTGTTTTATCATATACTTTTTTGTGCAATAAAGATTTATTATTATTGTCTGATGTATTGCTGCCATTTCTCTTAATTTCAACTTTATCAGGCCTTTAGTTATGTGAACATTTACCATTTGATATTTTTTTTACAATAATACCACAACAAACATTACCACATAACATATTATCAATAAAGTCTGATATTTCTTACACATACATACTACATTGCGCAAATATCAGAACAATATGAATTTCATATGACAACTTATTTACATGTACATATTTGTACAGTGTCTGGTGTCACACTCTTTCCTTCACATTTGATTAATCCTTTGTGTCTTTGTTTATTGACTGCGTAATGTATTATCCAATGTGTTAAACATTATTCTTGTTGATTATTTTTGTTTATTTTGCTCACCACTAACAATTATCACTCATGCTACAACAATACCTCCCATTCAAAAGAACAATGACCAAATGACTCGTGTTAGTTTCTCAATGTATATCTTTTTTGACTATAGATAATACTGTACATTTTACATCAAATCCTAATTGATTAGCATAGGAGGTGATTTTGAAGCAATATTTTTGTAAAATGTCACTATAATAATAACTTTTGAATTATTTCATTAATCATTCCATCACGCTTCTTCTCTTGCGGTGTAAGCAGAAAGGGCCTTTGGACACATTCTTCTGTCCTTGGAAACTATTTTTATTTCTAACTTCTATGAGAGGGCCTTTGGTGTTGTTGGACCGGTTATGTGGAATCGCCTACCGGTGCCATTGAGAGATAGTCAGACTGTCACCAGCTTCAGAAGCAAATTAAAAACTGAACTCTTCACTGACGCCCTTGAGACGGTCTAGGGACCGTTAAACGCCGTCAAAAATAAAACATCCAAAATCATCACATTCCGTGCATGCTCTGAATTATTAATTTTGTCCTTTTTTCTGTTTCCTCTGTTATTGAATTTGAAAAAAGGAAAGAAACAAGATATTATGACTAGTAAAAGAGCCCTTCAAGTCATCAGAAACTGTCTTTTGATCAGCAGGGCTACTCTTGACACAATCTAAATACGATCTTAATCTAGTCTTGATCTTGGTCATACAACGCACGAAGGGACTATGGTCAAAAACACCGCGTTACCGCTACCGCGCAATCGGTATGCGCATATTTTTGCCCAATAGTTACTTTGCGCTTCGTATGATTAAGATTAAAATCGTGTTTAGATTTTATCAAGAGTAACCCTGCTGGTGTTATTGAACATTCTTAAAACGTGGTCTAACCACATTCAGATATTGTCAAACTTGAGATAGGAATGTCTAAAGAACTCGATGAGTTTTAGTTGTTACAATTTGTTTATTTTTTTTATTAAAAAACCATATTTGTAATTGTTGATTGTTATTTATTTATGATATTTGACTCGAGCTGTTTATTTTGTTTTGCTTTAGTTTATGGGAACGGTGTTAGTGAATTCAAACCAACGTAAGGAATCAACAGCGTCCATAGAGAAGGAAAGAGAACAGCACCGGACAGAGAGGGAGGTGTGCCTTGGATACTTCTCAACATGGAATGAATCTGATCAGGTCAGTCAATCAATCAAATCTAATTCATGTAATGACAAGAATATCTTGTCTAATAGTAATAATAAATAAATAAAAAAGAACTTAATAATTTAGTGAATAATGTATTTTTATTAGACATTGTGGCTAAAATTACTGTATATTTCCAATTTGTAGATACCAATTCCAATGTCTTATAACAGATATTATCTAAAATAATAAAATTAATGTATTACAGAACACTGTTTTACTTCCACTTCACTTTATTCAAATGTCAGAACGTTTTCAAACATTAACTGTTCATTATCGATGACAATGCAATACATAGTATACATAGCATTCCATTGTCATCGAAAATGAACAATTAATGTTCGAAAACATTCTGACATTTGAATAAAGTGAAGTGGAAGTAAAACAGTGTTATGTAATACATTAATTTTATTATTTTATAAAATGACGTTCCACAAAGTTTCTCTAGCAAATTTCGAAGATTTTATCTAACTAGATTGTAATTTTTTCACTGCTTGAGAACTGAATAGGATTGGTGCGGTTAAATTTGCATTATAAGATATTGTTGTTCTGAAGAAACATAATGGATCTTCCACAAGTGGTGGAGTGGCCAGCAGACTGTAAATGTATGTTATATACAACATGCAAGTTCTCCTCATATTCTAAACTGTAAATTACACTTACATTCATTCCGTTCTGTTGCAGGTTGAGTTTGTGAAGCAGTTATTGGAGCGTATGTGCCACTATCAGCATGGCCATATTAATTCATACCTTAAACCTATGCTGCAGAGGGACTTCATATCTCTACTGCCAGGTACCACATATCTTTTTATTCTTCTCTTTGTGCCTATTAAGTTCCCCCAACTTTGTCTACCCTCCTTAGCTAAACTAATGTTTTGTGATTGTTAAAAAATAATATAGCAAAAAATTGGCATATTGATAAGGTATTGTGTTGCTTAACTCGTGACTGGGTTAAATTAGTCTATCCACCCATCCCGTCACGGCATTTCCCACAAATGAGGTAGCCAGTGCACCAAGTGCTTGTAATAAACATACTAGTCTTCCTATCCATGCCAATAAAAGTTCTCATCACTGAACTGAAGATGTTATTTTTCCTAAAATGCAATGTTTTACGCCTACCTGTCTCTTACAATAGACTGGAAAACTTACAGAAAAGAGGGGGAGACCTATTCTTTACCGGAGACATCACGGGATACTATAAACTAAGCAAAACTGCGCAAAATTATTTGTACGATGTCATGTGTCTCTGTAACCATTTGTGCTATATGTTAAGCAATTAAGTTCATTGTTATTAAAATTGAATTCATCACTTGTTTGTTTGCACATGTCTAGTTTAGCAATTGATTGATGTATCTCTGTGTGTATATTTGTGAAGCCTTCCTAGTGCATTTACTTTATTATTGTCATTTTTAATTTGTTGCTAATCCTCTTAAAGTATTATTGATTGGAGCTATTTTGGTATGTTGCAATTGTTTAAAAGGTTCAGAGATCAAAATAGACAGTCACGTGGATATATCAATCATTTATGAAATGGAGTATATTAATATTTAAACCTCCGTATCTACACTCGAAAACTTAGAATTATTTTTAGTACAATGCCTTTACCAAACTACTGCTGTCAACTGTCATAACATGTGACAATATTTTGTGCCCTCCGTGCTAAGTGATAGATCTATGGAAAAGACCTCGTAACCTTTAATAATCTATTTGTTTCAGTGAAAGGATTAGAACACATAGCTGAAAATATCTTGTCGTACTTGGATGCAAGATGGCTGTGTGCTGCAGAGTTAGTCTGCAGAGAATGGCAACGAGTCATCTCAGAGGGTATGCTGTGGAAGAAGTTAGTCGAGAGAAAGGTGCGAACAGACTCTCTCTGGAGAGGGTTAGCGGAGCGGAGAGGCTGGATACAGTATCTGTTTAAACCAAAGCCGGGAAGCCAGCACCCGGGACACTCCTTCTACAGGACACTCTTCCCAATGATTATACAGGACATTGAGTCTATAGAGAATAACTGGAGGATGGGAAAACACAACTTACAGGTGTGTACGATTATTAAATGCATCTTGGTTACAAATACCATTAAAACATTATTTTTTATAAAACTGTTAGACATTATTTTTTATAAAACAGTGTAAGATTATCCGGTCATTATATCATTTATAATAAATTCAAATACCTAATACCCCCTATTCTATATTGATTCAAACTAAAATAAGAATGTTACAAAATTTTATAATCAAGTTCACTTGAACTAAAATTCGTATTCAATATGATATTTTAGACCAGTGGTTCTCAAAGTTGACTGGGCTCCAATCCATGTAGGGAAAATTTCCAATCTTGGAACCTGCCTTTTAGCTTTTTTTGTCCAAACATTGCTCCAACAACATTTTTTTATTCATGTCTTATACGGTGGCGAATCGTCCATCACGGCCCACTCAATATTCACTCATAGTTTGGGAAATACTGTTTTAGAGTTTGTAGAATACTAATGTAGACTTACTAAAATTGGACCTTTCCTACTTTAGTTAGTGCACACTAAAAATGAAATAGAATCGGGAGTACTTTCTATTTATCATCATCATCATCAATGGCGCTACAACCCTGTGTGGGTCTTGGCCTCCTCAAGAAGTCGCCTCCACTCCCTCCTATCCATCACCTCTCATCGCCAATTGGTCACGCCCAGAGCTCGCAGGTCCTTTTCCACCCCATCCATCCATCTCAATTTTGGCCTCCCGATGCTTCTTCTGCCACTGGGCTTTGTGGAGTATTTTCTATTTATAATGAAATAAAATCTCAGAAGTTCTTCAAATTTCCCCTGTATAGTTATGGATTGGGATATATCAGCTATCAGAAATTTGATGTTTCAGATAAAATCAGACAAAGAATCTTTAAGAAATCTCTTCTTTGTGATTAATATGGAATGGGTTATTTGGAAAAAAATCAATACTGCTATAAACTCGACCACTATGCTTAGTGCATAATATGTTTTCACTATTTATGTTTTCTTTTTTATGTAAAAATGTACAAAGAAGCTAATAAAATAAATAAATGAAATTGTTTTCAATCGATTTAGTGATTTTATATTTTTTTATTGTGTTTGCAGAGGATAAACTGTCGCAGTGAGAACTCAAAGGGTGTGTACTGCCTACAATACGATGACCACAAGATTGTGTCAGGCCTTAGGGACAATACTATTAAAATATGGGATAGGAATTCATTACAATGTATCAAGGTATGTACACATACATACATATATACACACGCTCTTACCCTTACACCAAACTAAACAATGTATTTCTTTTTTATAAATAATCTTACAAAATATTCACGTCATTCATTGGAATGTCAATGTCAAAACAATCTCATTAAAATTGCAATATTGAAATTTTATATCTTGTAATTTATACTTCTGCAAAAAAAGGCAATAAATGAGTTGAATCGTGACGTTGTATATTTGATCTGTAGCATGAAGTTCTCTATAAACATTTCTTTACCTTGCTGAGTATATTAGGTGTATAATATTATAATGTTCTTGCTGTGTGGATTAGAAGCTATATTAGATACATGCATTTATATTTTGGTAAACCTGACTGGTTTATGATCTGTGGAATATTTTCTATTGTCATAAATATTACAAAAATATAAATTGGACTTGAGATGTAATTAATTATTACCACCAAAGCTACTAACAACTGAGTATAAAGACTTGGTCACAATGTTATTGTCTACATTTTTTATTTTTTTTTGTTTAGGTTTTAACCGGTCACACGGGTTCAGTACTGTGTCTTCAGTACGACGAACGTGTGATAATCAGCGGATCAAGTGACGCCACCGTACGCGTGTGGGACGCAAACACGGGTGACATGGTGAACACTCTCATACACCACTGCGAGGCTGTACTACATCTCAGGTTTACCAATGGCCTCATGGTGACGTGCAGTAAGGATAGGTCTATAGCTGTGTGGGATATGACATCACAGACGGATATCACTCTAAGAAGAGTGCTGGTGGGGCACAGGGCCGCCGTCAATGTCGTAGACTTTGATGAAAAGTATATTGTCAGTGCCTCGGGTGATAGGACTATTAAGGTGATGAGAAAAAACTGTCACAAAATTTTATAATAATAATTACCTCTACAATTTGGATGCGATGGGTCATAACATCTTGATCACATAAAAAAAATAGTTTAGCAAGTAAAATATTAAGTTTTATTACTGTGTGAATTGTCCATATATGTTACATATTTTAAATCTAACCTAATCATTGAATTTTATCCAGTTCAGATCTTACATTTTGAAAATCTAGTAATTCATCTTTCTCTTCTCAATTTTCTACAAATTTCATTTGAATTTTTTTAATTTTTACCAAACAACTAGGCTTGCAATAAACATAGATCTATAAAAACCCCATTAGGAATTAAATTTAGTTATATACTTTTTTGAATTGAGATTTTTTTAAGTTGAAACGGTCCCTGTTTGAAATTCCACATATATGTGATTAATTTATATACAATGTTATTTCAGGTTTGGAATACAAGTTCGTGTGAGTTTGTACGCACGTTGAATGGTCACAAACGTGGCATAGCTTGTCTGCAGTACAGGGATAGGCTGGTGGTGAGTGGGTCCAGTGATAATACGATACGACTCTGGGATATAGAGTGTGGAGCTTGTCTCAGGTAAAATATAAACAGTAAAAGAGTTTTAATAGTACTGTACTGTTTGGTTCAGATTTCCATGTATCTATTCTTTGTTTTCGCCCTTTAACCAACCCCCTTCATTCCAAGCATTTCTCTGTCAATCGAATCATCTCTTCCCATCATATTTCTAACAATCTAATATAGTTATTAATTTAAAATAAAATAAACTTTGTATTTTCCACTAGAATAACCTTAATTAGAGTTAAAACGTTTTCGGAACTACTTGTTCCATCATCAGTAACAATACTAAACATAAATTATTTTCAAGGACAGCCAATGTTGTGGTGAAAGAGGCGGAGGCGGGGGTGGAGTATGCTTCTATATACTCCACCACTGCCCCCGCCCACCACTCTTTCACCTTCACCACAACATTGACTGTCCTTGAAAATAATTTATGTTTAGTATTGGTATATAGAAGCATACTCCACCCCCGCCTCTTTCACCTTCACCACAACATTGGCTGTCCTTGAAAATAATTTATGTTTAGTATTGTTACTGATGATGGAACAAGTAGTTCCGAAAACGTTTTAACTCTAATTAAAGTTATTCTAGTGGAAAATACAAAGTTTATTTTATTTTAAATTAATAATGAATATGGAATTCCACAGTGTTAATCACGAAACATTCGAAAAACTAATATAGTTGTCACAGGTACTGTGTATTGTGAGAGAGGGTCATGCAAGTTATTAGAAACCTTGTGAATGAATGGACAGTGCTCTTCTTGATGAACAATCATTTAAAATAATCAAACAACCCAGGCATGACTCGTCTCTCTTGTGTTATAGACAGTGTATAGGTCATAACATTTGTGCAACCAATCAAAAATAGTTATAATTTGACCACATTTTACATGATTGACTAAAAAAACAAACATTGCTTTGTATGATCTTAGGCTTTCACGGCCGGCGTCACTAGTAAGAATATTCATTTCCGGGCTTAGTGGCCGTGGTCTGTAGGGTAGTCTGTGACCCAACGTTTCACCCACAACTGTGGCGGGCATCTTCAGGGGGTAGGTGTAGGCGAGTTGTCTGTCACATTTGAAACACTTTCACTATTATAGCTGGCAACTCTATGTGCAAGCGGGCGCAGGTTCCTCGTAACGTGCGAGCCCGTCGGCGGTTCGCAGCAAACTGATCTGTCACACGTCGTTGATTCGCCGTTCGTAGCGGGTGGTGGCGCTGCAGGCGCATGGGCGGAGTTATGCGCGTCGGCATGCGCGGTGTTGTATATGCGGCTGAGTGTAGGCGTCCATATTCTATTGAGGCGCAAACCTTCTTCTTTTTTGTTGAAATTATGTTTATGTTTATAGATTTCAATCGCTTCTCTATGTAATCTGGCATAGTAATTAGAAGTTGTCGCCAATACCTCTGTACTGTCAAAAAGAATACGGTGTAAAAGAAAACATTGCTTTGTTACATTTTTTTGGAACTATGGATTGTAGCAGTCTTTTCTGTCACAAATGTACTTGTCCAGTCTTTAGAACCTGTTGTAGGAAAAGTGTGTATTGTGACAAAATATTTTGTGGTTATAGCAATAGAAAAACCAAGGTCTTCATTCAACAAATTTATTAAATTGTAATGTTTATGTTTTGTTTTTTAGAGTACTGGAAGGACACGAGGAATTAGTTCGCTGCATAAGGTTCGACGCCAAGAGGATTGTGAGTGGGGCGTACGACGGGAAGATCAAAGTGTGGGACCTGCCAGCCGCACTGGACCCCAGGGCCCCCGCCACGCAACTCTGTCTGAGGACTCTTGTGGTAAGCCACGTGCAAACTCCATTCTCCACAACATTGGATTAATTTATACTAGTGTTCAATGAAGATGTTTTAGTCTTATTTATTATCAGTTAAAACTGCATTTCCTTCGCCTATTTTGTGAAGGATGCATCAATAATTTATTAATAATTGAGTTAATTGGCAAATATCTCAGTTAGGAACAAACACACACTCTGCACTTTGAATTGTAAAACTGATATTTTTTTAATACTGTGTAATAATTGATATAATTAACAAGAGGAGAACACAATTAAATAAATAATGTATTCACAATATACAAGTATCCAATGTTTTTATCGATTTCATTAGTTTTTTTTCTCCAGTTTATCAAGAATTAATTAAAATCACTATTTTCAGGCAAGACTTTGTCTGATTGCATAGATTTCTACTCACATATACAGCGTATATATGCCATAAGTTTGCCAACCTCTGGTTTATATTATCCATAAATTGTTCATTCTCTAGTAATTGGCTAGTGCTTTCACGCACAATATCTAGATGTCTCTATTGTGTAATAAGGTTTGCACCTAGGATAAAATAGTACCTTCCGATAATTGTATATTTTATTGTTGCTTCCCTCCATAGACAACAAGTGTATTATCTTTAACTAAGCTGATTTATAGTGTTTTTTTCTCTGTCTCCCTGTCCTTCCTTTCCCCTCACACACATTACTCAAAACTTCATGAAAATAATCAAAACTAACACAACATTATTATCACTCACGAATATGATTTATAAAAACTTCATTTCTTTTTAACATTGACGCTTGTTTGGTTCTTGGATTAAATGCTATTAATTAACACCGAACACATTGCTTTTCTAAAAATCATAACTTATGAATCACTCTCTTTTTGGTATTACTTACTTTCAAAATTATTGCTCGTTTGCACTTGATAATAAAACACTGTATGTAATTTTTATTTCAAATTACCTGTGCGTTTTTTTTAATGAAATCATAAAATCTTCTTGTGTATACAAAATTTGTTTTGTCTTTGCGTTACCAACTTTTTTCTCTCTCTCGTCTATTACTAACTGACAACACTCACTCCGTCATTGTGCCGTCATCACTATAACACCACCCCATCCCCTGTTTCTGTTTTCACCTCCAGGAGCACACGGGCCGAGTGTTCCGACTCCAGTTTGACGAGTTTCAAATTGTATCGTCTTCGCACGACGACACCATTCTTGTGTGGGACTTCCTCAACTGCACTCCCGCTAGGACGGGCGCTGCCAACAATGGCTCGGCTGTGGATCCAAGTGGAGCTATTGTGGACGATCCACAGGCTCAGGGGAACAATGGTAAGTCAAACAATCTTCACATTAACAAACCAAATACATTAAATTTGGTGTTGAGGAAATTTAGAGTGTAAAATTATTCCTAAACTCTATGAAATTTGCAACAGCAGTGAACTATCTTGATAATTTCTCCATAACTTATTGACCGCTTATTGATTGAATATTTGTCCGAAAAAAATATATATGCATTATTTGTGTTACATGTTAATGGTGATAGCCATGTGTCAATGAATAAATAAACAACTTTGTCGATATGCTTTCATCGATTCTCTCTTGCTAGGTTATACAAATCTCTAGTCAAAATCAACTTCTGTGGGCAAAGGTACACTTAGTGCGAAAATACACCTTTATACTTAGTTATTAATTAAAGGACTGCATCCATTTATGGACGATTCTACTGCATAGCTCTTTGCTTGTCCATTTTTAATCCAAGAGGTGTGTATGTGTAAATAACTCTTTGTAATTTTTTCTAGATTTGAAAATTAGTTTTTAAGGACAGTGTTATAATGATCACTAGGGCATAATAAATGTTCAAATCTTTTAAAATAATCCGTCAATTCCTACGTACAAATATAAAGTATATTTTTTTTCATTTTCAGATTTTGAGTGAAGAACACATCCTCCAAAACTGACTGATTGCTGACTTAATGTGATTAATTTAATAAGTTCAAAAACATAATAAATTTACTCACAGACTACTATGTGAAGAAAAAATAAATAAATAATAAATACAAACATTCATTTTATTATTAATTATATTGAGTTTGTTGTGATTATTGTTTAGTTGTTATTGCATATAATTATATTAATTAAATAATGATACATAGTGCTTTTTTCAAAAGAGTAAAATAGAAAAATTTAATAAAATATTGTATAAAGATATTTAAAAAGTTGAATTATAATTTTTTTTTTTATTTAAAAAGAAATTCTAAAACAGACTTACCTATTATTAGTTAACAAAGGACATTAAAAATAAAAAGTGGAAAATAAAAATGTATGGCAGGCTATTTTTAAGTGTTATTATTTTTATCAATTATCGTTTTCTTGTGTTGTGAAAATGTACATTGGTAATAATAATTGTTTATTTCTTATTTGATTCAATTTTTTTTTTTATGAATTTTGATGAAAATTATGTAACTTTTCCTAAGGCATGTAGCATTTTCTGTATATATTCAAATTTTACTGTTGTATCAATGTATTATTATTGCACAAATACTTTGTTCTTTCTTTAAATCTGTTATAACATTTTCCACTTTAGAGAAAACCAGTGTAGATTTTCTGTGTAATTTTTTTATACAACTACACCTTCCTTATCCGTTAAAAATAAAAAACTTTCAAAATTGTTTGTTTAAAACAATA
This sequence comes from Athripsodes cinereus, assembly GCA_947579605.1. Lineage (NCBI taxonomy): Eukaryota > Metazoa > Arthropoda > Insecta > Trichoptera > Leptoceridae > Athripsodes > Athripsodes cinereus. The sequence continues at coordinate 21,514,008 of OX388322.1, read as the reverse complement.
TTGAAGTGCTAATTAATAATTTTAATAGTACAAATAACCTATTAATAATACCACAAGCTTTTTGAAAAAGATTTGGGGTTTGAATTTTGCTGTTGACTTGCTTCATTCTTATTGAAAACTGTGTTTAATTATGAATGTGGTTTCTATATATTTGAGTTCGTCGGTAGCCTGGAGGTAGAGTCTCGGCCTCGTGAACACGAGGTATGTGGTTCGATTCCAGATGCCGGCAAACTCCCCTTTCGCAACACAAGCTTTTAGCTTACTGTGAAAGGTGTATAAGATTGTATTTGGGTTTAAAACAAAAACCCAGACATGTCTTTTTTTTTTCAAAAAAATACTGCATATCCCACAAGTCAAATGGGCAAAGCCGGCAAACTTGTAATAAACATGCAAATTGTCCTCTCCGTGCCAATAATAAAAAAAAAGACATTCAGGTTGGGTGGTATACCTCATCGGTGAATTGAATAAGTTCATTGTGGAATTGGTGAACTTGTGTTATTTAAATTGTATATGCTAGCCATTCACCAATTCCTAAGAATTTTAATTCATATTGATGTTTGTGTACTATGTATTTATTTTTTCAAATTTTTGATGAAAACACTCGTTATGTTCCTATTCATCTCATCACAATGCATCCCTTTAGGGGTAGGAAAATAATAGTGTAAACGTCTCTAACCTTGCACATTCTTGTTGGTATCTTTTAATGTGCATGCTCAATTTATTCCTTTCATTAAAAACGCATCCGTCCTTGATTATCTTGTCAAACTAAAAATGTCCGGAACATTTATTTAAAACAGGCAGCTGTAATGTATTGAAGTTTATTAAGTTTACCAAAATCACTTCAAAAGAAATATATTCAAAAGATATCATTACATATTTCTGTTTCCAAAAAAATTTATTTTCTCATTTTCAAATATTATTTCTATGGACCATTAAAGGTCACGTGGTCTTGTCTATGAATTTGCCTTTGTTTGAAGGGTGAAACTTCAAAACCGTAACATATATGTATTCGTTTTTTATGACAGTTGGCAGTCAGATAATGTCATGAGTCGGATTTTATCCCTATTTGCTCTATTGCTACATCCAATAACGGAACAAGATAAAGACATTTTAGTACTTGAAATCTATTGATTTTCTACGTTATAAAATAATATCAAAAATGAGAGACAACTGACAACGCTCTTTGAAATAATGTAACTATCTGAGATAGCATATGTTAGGGTACTTTATCTCTTTTTCACACATAATTAGAACTACGCAGTTAGAAAGGGATACCACCTTAAACTTTTTCTTTCACGTGGTACGCTTTATTCTTTTGTAGAAATATATACCTTATTACCTTTTACGGATAGCATATTTTACATCACATTAGTCTTTGGACGAGTGACGTCATCCTTTAATGGTCTATTGTTTTCATGTTTTATAGTATTTTGCTTTAACGGACACTCAAAAATTTGAATGAAACAAAATCAATCATACTTTATTATTCCTCACTGTTACACTCTTTAAATGTTAATTCTTTCTATATGTTGTAACTAATATATTTGTAAAAATTATACCTCACCAAATGATTTAGTTTAAATGTGTTGACTGAAATTTAGGTAATATTTATTATTGTTGTCTTTCACAGTACACTGTCACACTCCTTGTGCCTATAAAAGTTAAGACATTCAGGATGGGTGGCATGTCTCATCGCGATTTATTTATTCCTTTACATAGTTAGATTTCCTGGGTCATAATTATGCATTTACCTATTATTTTTTTGAACCTAAGGGATCTCCACTTGCTCCCCCCCCCCTCCCATGTTGACATCTGAGAACTTGGTATCTTGTAACGGGGTAAACGGTGAAAGATAATGATAATAAATACAAATATGATCATCAATATATATTTTCATGTTGTGTGTGTACTACTGGATAACCTATTGTAAAATTTTACCAGAATTTCTTCATTATTAATAAATAAATGATAGATCAGATATCTCATAACATTGTGCAAAATCTAATCGGAAGAAGTGAGAAAGGTGAAGCTCACGAATTGGCTCTAGGCTGGCTTAAGTGATCACTTTCGGTGTCCATGGACAACGTTCACCAATTCCACCATTCTCACTGTCACGATGTAAAGTCCACCAATCGAGAAACGCTTTATGCGAACCATAGAAGCAACCATCTTTTTGGGATCTCATGTTACATTGTGTAAACATGGTTCTCCAATTGAGATATCTGATTGGTTATGTCATCTGCACCCAAATCCGGTAAAACAAAAAAAATTAGTAAATATTCTTAACATTTAATAAATGGTAGATCAAGATAAACAATTCACACAATGTGAATTAAGCTTGAGAATTCATCAAATGTGCCTCTTTGTCGTACACTTATGTAGGTAAAGGCCAAACGTCGCATTTTTGATTGTCTACAAACTTTTGGTGTCAATGTTTGATGTTATTAATAATTATATAATTCCTCGCAAATTGCAATAATTTACGGACGGTAATAACAATCACCTATAAGTGCTCTTTCATTGTAATGCTAAAGCAATTGAGTTAAAGCAATAATTATTTAACTGTGTCAGATTCCTCAGTGTTCCCGGTGGAACGCGTCGGAGGTAAAAAGTCAAAAAGAAAAAAAAAATCAAAATTATTATTACTGCGTTGAAAACATAACTTTTTGTCTTAATTGTTATGCAATTGAATTGTTCCAACTTTTGTTACTATGGTATTTGTAAATAGGTATATTTAAATGTTTATCAGTTTTACAATTTTGAGATATTGCAAAGGATCTAATAATGCAAACTCGGAATCTCTAACCGGTCGTACATTAAAAAATATTATAAGTAGCGAGTTAAAAATTTATAACTAATTGTTTTTCAAAAAGAAATGTCATTCTTGATTACATTTTCCAACATTATTCATTCAGCTTGTTGATCTTATATCCGACAGTGGCTCTAAAACTGTATATTGTGAATTTTCCACAAACTTAATTCTTATTTCTAAAAAATTGCCAGCTTATTAAAAATTATTATAATATTTCGTCAATAGCTGTACATTTATCATACATTATTTTAATTACTGATTTTATTGTACAGTGTTTTTGTAGTTAACATTCTTTTGGTATGAGATGTAGGCAAAACTGCTTGACTGATTGAAATTGATGTAAAAATAAAAACTAACGATTTGTCTGTATACAAGAATTTGGATTTTTCTACTTTTTTATATTGCAGCATCAATCCAAATTTTTGTTCATAGATATATAAAAAAATATGGGTTTAAATGTGCTTGAACGATTTTTAAATAGATTTGTATATAATAATCTAAGCCAAATAGTTTCCTCCTTGTATTTGTTTAAGGATTTAATAATGTTAAAAGAACTTATGAGAAATATGTTAATTTACATGTAGAAATCTATATAAATAAGTATGCATAGATAAAAAATTTAAACGCATTTGACTCCAAGTCAAATGTTGTTTTAACCAAGTTCATTTCAAATATTAAAATATATTCTATTCTGTTTTTAAAATACGTCTGACAGTTTCTTAAAATTCTATTTTTGTTCTAGTTACGAATTCAAAAGTGTTCCGTTTTATTTTTATCTGTGAGTTCATTCAGATTTGTATGTTTTTATTTTTCATTGATGTTGTAAAAATGCAAAAAATTAATAATTAAGTTCCTATGAGTTATTTCTTCATTTATTGCGTTTGTAATTATATTTAGTTGTCGCGCAATTCATGCTCCCAATTTTGCAAAAAGTGAATTTTGAAATTTACACTACTGTTAAAAAAAATTATCCACAACTCAGGGCTGGTTCCCTGGTAGTTGTCCTACAAAATTATTGGCTAAATGTCGGAAAGGCACTTAAAATTCTGGTTTTGAATACAAAATTTAAAATCTCTTTTGAATGACCCATTATAAAAGTCTCGGGTGAGCATTTAATGCGAGTTATGTAAATTTTAGCAATTTATTGATATCATTAATATAAAAATAATCGATAAGTTGCCTCGTAACTAGTAAAAATATCTTAGTTGACTGGTAGAAATTAGGTTACACTGTTACAGCTGAGAAATTTTGAGTTGTGGCAAAAGTTAATTTGACTTATCGAAAATACTTGAATTTAAATAATTCGTCAAATTTTGAAATATTACTCATTTTATATGTAGATAACAGACCCCCTAGACAAACCGTATTTGGCGATCGACTACAAACAAATTTTCGACTATAACCGCAACAATAACGCATATTTACATGGTGTAGGTAGATTGTCGAAAAGTTCACCAGTAGTCGATCGCTAAGTGCGGTTCTTCTACGGCCCCCGATCTCTCATAATTTGAAGAATATTGTGATGTAAATTTTTAAACAATGAAAACGTAAAAGAATATTCGAGTGATGGTTCTTCTGTGCGGTTTATTACTATGCAGTAAGAATTTTTTCATAATATGAAAATTCACCTGAAATTGTTTTTATTTAAATCAGTAGCATCTCATAAAACTGTACAAACATTAAAATGTAATGAAAAATTATGCTTTTAACATAAATATAATAAAAGTTTATAATTTATTAATTGCAATTTAATACTTGGGCAAGTTGATTTTGTAGTGATATAAATTTCAGTCAGTCATTTTAATTATTTTAGACATGATCTCTATATTATTATTATAACTGACAATAAGATGAATCTTACAAGGACCATTACAGCTGAAAGCCAATACGATCCCATACTATGATATTATGAAATCTCCCATAAATGGGCCAGTGAACTAACCACATGTAATAAGCATCTCTTTGTGCCAATAAAAAAAAAATGACACATTCGGGATGAGTGGCAAGATTTCTTGTAAAGATTTACATTAACGGTCTTCATGTATGTAGTAGAAAGTGTAACAATAATAATTAAAACATTTTCTTTTTGAAATATTCATCCACCATAGATAGTATCTGCTTACGTATACTTAACAATTTTTTTTTATTCGTACATAAATTTTATTGTAAATTATTACTATTATTCTCTATGGTTTTTATATTTTTTTTGTAAATATTGTGTAAAATATAATATTTAGTCTTCTGTATGTATTTATGCCTATTATTTTAATTTTTATACTTACCTTCTTATTATTATTTTTTTTTATTTGGGAGCGCGTGTAATTGTAAAAATATAATGTTATTATTATTAATATTATTGCTATAGTTATTTAATTTAATTTTTTTAATTGTGTTAATATTCCTATGCACTTTTGTATATAAGTACAATGATAGTGATGATGTATTTAAATAATTAAAAAGAAATAAGATTTTTCTAAATAATTATATTTATAAACGACATCGCAGATCTGTTGTAGGTTAAAATATGAAAATGGTAACATGAAATACTTAAATTTCGAGTGTTTGTTTTGTCAATATATATTCATTTTGACGGTATTTTTTTTTGTAACCAAGCAATATAAATGTTATGGATGTGTGTTGAATAATAGAAATGTGCACGCATGCATGAAAAATTGTATGAATGTGGAAGAAGTGAGAGAGATATACAAGATATATTGAAAATAAATTTTATATCTCCTGTGACTTACTATTCAGTTTATCTGACCAATAGGAATTTTAATTTGTACGGCCGTAGTGACAAAAAATGCATATTCACTACTACCTCTATTTTTGCTATACCGTCATAGCATATCCCACAAGTGAGGTAGCCAGCAAACCAGCTGCATGTAATAAACATGCAAGTTGTCTTCTCCGTGCCAACAATAAAATTTATCATTCAGGATGGGTGGTAAACCTCGTCGCTGAATTTAAGATGTAAATTATCTAAATTTTTCCAACACCTGCCTGCCAAATGGAAAACTTACAGAAAAGAGTGGGAGACCAACTGTTGTAATTAATATATTTCAAAACAGAAATTAAAAAAATATGTTATTATCTTGAATATAAATATTGCAATTGAAGTAAATGAAAACTACATTACCGTTCCATTATGACAAAACTGTAATAAATAGGTAATGCAAATTCAACCCTGTCTTATTAGATCTCAAAATATCTCTGTTTTAACCAAAATTTTGTTCTCAAGACAATTTTTTCTATGGTGTATGTACTCAATTTAATTTTTTTTGCTCGGTTTGCAAAAGAAATGCGTTAATATTTATTTGAATCGAGCATTCGGTTAAGATAAAGACTAGTTTTTGTGAGTGACACATAGACAGCTGTGTAACATTTTAAATAGCAGTTACTCTTATGTTTGTTAACAACAAGTTTATTCTTTTGAAAAGAAATTATATTTACATCTCTTATTATGTTCCATTTTCTTTTTTAATATTCAATGGGTTTGATTTGTCTGTGATATTGCTACGATGACGACATATTGTCTGTCGATCTACAACTAAATATTCTAATATGTCCTGTGTAATATATTATGATATGATATCTATAATGAATAGTAAAACAGATAGTAATTAATACATTGTTCTACAATTTATCCAGCCTGCCCTGTGTTTGTATGTATGTACATTGTGTATGTTTGGAGTGAAGAGTAAGTAAGATGGTTGAGATGCTATGTCTATTGTTTCACTCCCAGTATGCTGAGGCAATTTTTTTGACTTGTAATACTTATATGAAGTTAGCCACAATCTGTCAGCTGCAAAATATGTCAATATTGTGGAATGTCATTACAGCATATGAAAGCAAAAAAATTGAATGGAATTTTTAGCCATTGCCATCTTTTCATTATACTTACTCTTTGAAGTATAATTGGATTACATCTAGGTGTAAAAGTGTATTAACAGATATCATAAATGTGAAGGATAAACGAAATACATCGAATCATTATTTAAATATTATTTACCCTTCATTGATTAAAATGTTTGATCATGATATAAATTTAATCATTGCAATTTTTCACTGCTCCGTCGAATGCGAATTGTACCGCTGAAATGGCTATTTTCTATCCCTTTTATTTTAAATGAAATATCACGGGTAACAATGTCAACTGTAAGAAAATGCTGTGCAATTTTTTACGGTTTAAAAAGCAGTATCCATTTGAACTCGGAAACAACATTTCTATAGTTAAATCTAAAATCATTACTTTTTTTTCTCATGTGAAAATGTAAAAACTCTTGATTGAAATATTTTTAATTTGATCATTGCAGTTTAGTTGTCTATTGCAATTATAAATTGTGTCGCTGAGTTTCGAAATCCGCTATAACACATACATTTGAATGTGTTATAGCGGATTTCGAAACTCAGCGACACAATTATCCTTCCATTTTTATAATATTTGTTCTATGAGTGATTGTCTTTGACTAGATCTGCTTGGAATGGCGTAATGAGGATGTTTGTTTGTATTGTATATTACTGAAGTTATTGCATTTTGAATGAATTCCTACTGAATTATACTGTGAATTTTTGGTACATAATAAATAAATTCAAATTAGAAGCATCTATTATGAAAATAAAACCTATTTATGAAAATTTGATTGTTTTAATTGAAACTGGGCCCTGTACCTCTAGAAATTTAATCACTGTGAAAATAAAAAAATGGATATCAAACCTGGAATCAAATGGATGCAGAAATTGGCTCTTATTCCATCAAATCTAAAGGTTTTTATTTTTATGGTAAGCAAGATGATAATGTATCAGGCAAAATAAATTTGCGAAATTGTTGATAATTTTTGGAAAAGTGAATGCATGACGGAAATATAGATTGTTGGTTAAATTCGAAGCTGAATGGTAAAGGTCTGAAACTTCTACATGCGAGGATTATCTCTCCAATAAGTATTCGGTGTTCATCTTGTTTTTAGGTCTTCAGTTCAGTGACAAGAGATGCTACCCATAATAAATATCAAACTTTAAGCATTGGTCCACTGACAACCACACTTGGAGATGTTCCATGATGGGATGGATATTATTTAGTATTATAATGTAATTATGTAGATTTAGAATACTAAACTTCATAGAAAATTATATCTGGCAAGAGAATACAAAATCCTAAATTTTAATGCTTTAAACTGTGTTAATTGTCTATGCTTTTTTTTTGACACTGACAGTTTATAAAACGTCAAATTTGTTTGTTTTGAAGTATATAATAATCTATGGTTTTGAAGTTGTGTTATTGGTTGTATTTTGAAAATAAATAATTTTATAATGCCATCGTGTTGTATAGCTAATTGCAAAACAAGAAATAGATTATTTAGATTCCCAAGTAATCCTGATAGAAGGAATATTTGGATTACGAACTGTCTTGAGTTTACCAAACCTAATTGGAAACCGCCAACAAATGTCACTATATGTGAAGTAAGATTACTAGAAATAGCAAAAAATATCATTTATGTGGGAGGTAGATATTCAGTCGATATCATAATATTTTATTCTTTTAGAGCCATTTTGATGAAAATCAATTCGAACAAAATCGTTTAGACAAAAGAAAAAAGTTAAAACCATGTGCAGTTCCAACTTTATTTAGTATTGCAGTTAATAGGAATAAAGTGACGAAAAGGGTTTGTTATTAAATTAAACACATCACTTTTATTCATCACATGTGCATTTTATTTCTATAAACAAATTAATAAATTTTGGTTGTAGCACAAACACAAAGGTGAATCTTCTAGAATTGAAACAAGGACAGAAAATTTGGATGCTGTCAAATCAACTAGTAATTTATCTAAATCAGATGGCGATGGTATCAAAGATTTGGAAAGAAATGTAAGAATAAGCATTTTCATTATTAATTCAATATTGTCGGTGGGTCCAACAAAACCTCCATGAAAATGAGTTTCAAAATGAGATATTGATACCAAATTATTTATCTTGTCGAGCTGCATCTACAGATGAAATAACGTATAGACTGAGATATCCACGGGAAAAGTTATTGAGAGAAATTAAATTTCTTAAATGCTGTTTTTTTTTTGGATAATTTGTAAAAATTCACAAGCACATAAAAATGATTCTGTGAAGTTTGAAAATCATGTCTAGTAATTCAATAAGCTATAGAATTCCTAAGACACCTTCCATGTAATGAATCAGATACATATAAAACGGTCATCCATCTCCTGTAAAATCTTGATGATTAAATGTATAAAGGATGTTTCATTAATCCTCAAACAATACACAATTTGAAAGAATAAGGTGTATCTCAATATCTAATTTACCCAAATATGGGTCAGGCCGTAGATTTTGCCACAAAGTGACATAAAATGTTTCATAGAATCTGTGTAACGATAACATAAACGTTACACAAAAAAGTTACATAAAATTGTAAAGCTAAGTTCTCATAACCACATGATTTTATGGAAATAAAAGTTCTCAAATTCCGTTACATAAAATCAAAAACCGGTATATCAACATAAAACTTTATATTATATGTAGTTATAAGCAATTATTTACATATAATAATATATAAAAAATAAGCCAATTTAATGATGGTTTTGGAAAAGTTGTTATTATGATTGTAGGCATACTGACAACTTCAAAATATTAAGTAAATCTGTCTTACGCAGTAGAAGAGACACACGATTATTTGGGAAAAAATGCGTTTTTTTGATACAAATCAATAATTTTCCACTTTAATATCAATAAAATCGATGCGAAATTATATTGTGTGGTTTGTTTATACAATATGTTTCAATATTCAATAATTAAAAAATCTCTATATACCATAAGAAATAAAATATCTTAAGGAGACACGAGATATGAAAAAAAAGTGGCAAAATCTACGGCCTGACCCCATATACCTGAAATACTCATACTAATCAATATTCTTGAATTATTGATGATGATGAAGATGGAGTTATAATTTTTTTAAAGTGGACAGCTGGTGAATAATATTTTTATTAAAAGTTCTAAACTAGAGATTCCCAAACTTTTTTCGTCGACTGTCCACCTTGTGAGAAAACCAAAACTCTAATGCTTTCTTCGAGGTTTATCTTCTTAGAAGGCAACACGTTTTTCAGTACCTCTCGATTCTCTCTGGGTTTTCTACCGCCTACTTGGAAGGCTCCAGCGAAACACTGTTCTTAACTCTGCTGCAAGGCTACATATCTCATCAAATTAATATTAACTTACAATTTTCAATGATCATTCGAATTTAAACATAAAGTTAATATTTGTATTTTACCCTTTCAGAAAGTGACACAAAATGGTAAATTAATTATTTCAACTGGTACATCACAAATTGTGCTAGAATGTGATATAATATTTCATGGGAATCAAAATAAAAAGGAAACTCTGAATAGTAATAATATAGATAAAACATCACATAAAGAAGATGACAACAACAAAACAAAAGATAATAACTCTGTTGATTATGAATTGAGTGACGCAAAGAGTAATATGAAAGAAGAAAGTTCTGTAGAGCGTGAAGTCAGGTATATGTGTAACATTAAACAATTGGAAAAAGAAAATAGACAGTTGAAAAAAACAATTCAAAGTGTTGAAAAGTTTTTACATAAAGAGCAACTAGAACATTTAACTAAAGCCAATACGAATGAAATAATTCATAAATGGTCTAAAGAATGTATTCTATCTTGTCTCAAGTTGAAATCTGTTTTGGGTTGGGATGGATATAATTATTTACTAAGTCTCGGTTATCCAGGACCTGTGAAAAGTACCCTGTGTAGATATTTACAGCAATATCAGGGAGAGTTACAAAGTTGTTTGCCAGAAGCAGATAAAATAGATGCTACCTAAATCATAACAAGCTCAATCCGTCCATCACATTATAATTATACTAAAATTGTAATTTATCTGTAAAACCTAGATTCATTTTCACACAGCTAACACATAATTATACATTATTGTATAATACCATCCACTCTTATCAAAAATGTGCATTGTTATTTGATGTGCCATTGCCAACTGCCAAAACATTGTTTATTTTACAATACATACTTGTTTTGATATTTAGTATGTAAATTGGCATTATCTTTTAGATTATGTTTTTTATAAGCACATCTGTCGGTATGCTCGAGTTATTCTCTTTCTGGGACCTCCTTCCTTGTCTATTGGGATCTCCCTGTTGCATCTGCGGGACCTGCCGGCGCTTTTAGGTTCTAGTAATTCATTAGATGTTTTAGAGGTGTTTACATTTGGCGAATATCGCCAGGCGAAGTTCAAAATATATCGCCAAGCGAAAAAACAAAATTCGCCGGACATCCATTGATCGTCACACAGTCCACCGATATAGAAACGATCTGTCAGATGCGCTTTGATTTTGACACTGTTTTCAAAATGGCGAACGTCGAGATAAAGATCTCGAAGTGTTTATTTTTAGTTGAAAATGTTATAGTAGAGGTTATAAGGCGCCTTTTAATTAAGGAAACAAACGCCACAAACCAACAACAAAGATAACAGCTGTCACGAAGCGGGAAACATTAAAAAAATTTATAGGTTATAAAGTTTTTACCATAGATACGAACGCCACGCACATCTGCGCATGCGCAAATCGTTCAATCGGCCGAAAAAGTTGGAAAGTGGTCATCTCGAGACGATATCGTTTCTACTGGTTTTTATCGTTTCAGACTAGCTGTCATTTTGTTCACACGGTTCAAATGGCTGGCGATATTTTGGTGCCTGGCGATATTCGCCAAAGTGAGAACACTACATTAGGGTGGGCAAGGGCTAGGGGACAAGTGGTTCATGTAACACTACAACATTTATGGCTGTAATGGGTTCTAGCATGAACTATTCTTAATATTACCACTGTTACATTATATGGTATTTTTGTTGTGCCTGTTTGTAAATAAATATAAATACATTATTCTTATGACATCTACATCAAAGCGTTAGAAATATCTTAGGAAAAGCGACTCGATTGGTGCAAAGACGTTTTAAGTCGAGTTGGCTGGTATCTGCTACCGGGATTAGCACTGAAGGGTGATTTTACTTGATTTTTTTTGTGTGTGTTTTTTTTCAAATATAAATAAAAGATATTTTGTATTTTTTTTTGCTTTGTTTATTTTCACCCATACCTCACAGCATAACTTGCATTTTATATTTAATAATAATATAATGAGAACAACAAAATTACATCCAAACAAATATATCAATAATATAATAGTAATAATAATAGTGGAGAGAAGTGGACGCCTTCACAGCGCTACGAAAACAATCCACACCTCGCACTATTACTACCAATAATAATAATAAAAACTTTAAAAGTAATAATGTAATCTAGAGAGAAACAAAAGTAATTATTTATAAAGAGTTTAATATAAACTAGTAAAAAACTTATGCTCGGTTTCAAACAATACAACACCAAGGCTGTTTATACACAAATTGGAAGAAATTCAAAACAATATAGGAAAATGTGACAAGATTATTTCTAATTTCCGAAACAATTTATTCATATTATTAAAAGAATATTATTTGATAAAACCCAAATTTTAGAATAACGCCAAAAAGTTAAACGAGAAATTATGTTATTTTTAGAAAAATTTATTATGATATTTTTGCATGAAAGTTCAAGTTGATATTTCTAAAAAAATAAAAGATTTCTCGTTACTTTTTGTCTATAATCTAAAATTGAATTTTTGTTTTGATGAATTACTTTGGTCGAATTGTTGACCGTGTTTTGCAGTTGGTGGGCTGGTCAATTGTTTGAAACACTTTGAACTAACACTGTAAACAGCACACTGCAACAATACCAATAAAATATTGTAATATGATGAGTTAAGCATGCCAGCAGTTGGTACATACACGCATTTCTACTTTTACGCAATATTTAATAAGCTAGGCAATTCAAACTTCACTTTTCGAACAACTCCCATATTTTATTGTATAATGGATTAGTTTTGAAGACATTCCTAAAAAAAATTACAGATAGTTTCAATTTATTGTACGATGTCTTGCATTAAAAAAAATAACAAAATATTGCCATATAATTTGAAACCCAAGCAAATAAAATAAATAATATTACAAAATGAACAAATTTAAAATAAGAAAACAACAGTTTTATGGACAAAACCATTTCATTTTTGGCATTTCTTCTTTTAAACAATAATAATAGGATAATTATAATTTGTATTACATTTTGTTTTCGCTATTTATTAACATATTAAATCTACAATCGTATAGATATTAGGTGTTTTTATTATATATATATAAATAGTTTTTATTCTTTATATATATTATCATTTTATTTATTTTTCTACTTAATATTAATTAAATATGCAATAAGGTTTGATATATTTCTATATACACTATTATAATTATATTATAGTCGTACCAAAATATCTTGCATACAAGATTATATTATCATAATTTGTAATAATATGTTTATCTCAATCTACAATAATATGAATACATCTCAGTACAGTTCCAATGATCCATCATTTCCTTCCAATTCAAAATGGCTGATCTCAAAAGAACAGCTGATTTTTTGACATGTTATTCAAAAATCAGCTGATACTACAAATGTCATCCACCATTTTGTTTGAGTGAAAGGATATCAAAATGACAGCCCACATTGATAGGAAATTTAGATGTGACAAAAAGGAATGATAATATTTGAAATATTATCTGATTTGATGAATAAAATTAATTCACAGATACTTATCAAAAACTAATGATGGTCTTGAGAAATAGGAAATGTTAAGAATCAATATAGTTTGACTTATGTGCTTTGCACAATGGAATATGTCTCAGAATTCTCAAATTTATTTCTCGACTTTGTCTGTGTGTCTATTTTATTAGCGAGAAGAAACTTAGAAAACCATGAGACATAATAGAAGGGATTTACTATGCTTAAAAGATCTGAGACACAAATTTAACAGAAAAGGTGTAGCAAAAAATAAACATTAATGGAAAATCTTCAAATAATTTGCAAACCTTATTCGAAAAGATAAAACAAAAAAATTTAGAAATATTTGTTTAATTTAAAAAATATTGAAAACTTATATTTTTTGATTTTACATAATATTGAATAATATGTTAAACAAGCAAATAATGGGTACCAGCACTTAAGTTGTATATTGAAAATGAAAAATAAGTCTGTTAAACAAACATAAATTTTGTGAACTCCTGTTGAACCTAACAATTTCACTCAAAACGTTACATAAAGATGACTGCGTAATTACTCTATCAAATTAAATTGAGTGCATCAATGAAAAATTTAGTAAAAATGAATAATAATTATGCACAAAACTATTGGAAACAGAGTGAATTAAAAAAAGAAACAAAGTAATACATATTTTAAAATCCCTACACAAATTTATCTAAAGTAGCATTAGCTATACCATCACGACATATCCCGCAAGGGGGAAGTCAGCAAACCAGTTGGATGTAATAAACATGCAAACTGTGCTTTCCGTGCCAACAAATATAGCTTCTATTTATTTATTAATAAAAATGTATTTAAAAAAAAAACTGTAATTTTTTAGTTTCAAAACTATTGGCAGTTCAGCAATGGAGCATTTAGAAAATTTTAATTATGTGTTTTCAGTTTCTCAAATTAATGAATTCTCTATAATACAAAACAATAACTTAAATTAATACACCAAGAAATATACATTTTTTTAAAAATTTAAATACCTTAAAAATATCATAAATGGTAACGATAACTATGAAATTCGACTAAAAAATAAACTATAATTGTATTATTTCGTTAAGTTCTTAATAATCAAAATGGCCGTAATCCAAATTTGCAAAATATAATTTCACGACAAGTTCAGAAAAAGATTCTACATAAAAAATATTGTAGTACAAAACAAATTATAACACATTTCTTGTTTACGAGATTCATTTTGCCAATTTTATCGTTTGTTAGTACAAATAAGCAAATAAAAATAATGGCAAGTCGACAAAATCTATTGTTTTGAATCGACTTTCACAAAGAATTAAGCAGCCGCAGTCAAATCACATTTCAGCTTTACGTAGTCGTTCAATATGGACGACTTTGCGAGAAAGTATCAATATTCGTAGAAATTAAACGATTAAAGCTGCTGAATTCTGTTTGCATTAAGAATCATGATCATTTAATGTAATAATACAATTCATAAACTCAAAAAAGAAAGTTTTAAAGCGGTAAAACAAATTGGATTTAGACAAAGTACATAATGTTACAAAATATAGTTGCAATCGTGAAATGTATTTATACTTTCAACAAAAATCAAACTCACATTGGATAATTGCGGACAAAGCTATTCTCAAATTAAATTTTCAGTCACGTTTCGTAACATTCACAATTTGACATCAATTGAAAAACATTTTGGCATAAATCATAAAACAACATTTACGCAGGTACTCGTGTTTTTTCAAATTTTCAAAATATAATAATAATAATATATACACAACATTATAATATTTATACACAGTGACAAACGCAGTGTTTTTTAAAATAAAAAATCAACAAACTATACACGATGCGCGGCATTAAAAATATGTAAACAATTTTATTATACGTAATATATAACACAACGAGATACTATATAATATACGGCGGCAACAACAGAGACAATCAAATGCCAAACATTTCTGTCTTTGCACACTATTTTTACCTCAGTACCATCTTGCATATTCATCATGATCAAAACGTGTCTCTATTTTTCGGAACATAGTTTAATTCATAATTCACACATTTGATTCTAAGACGTCCACATTTTCAAACACTACTTCGTTGTCACTCGGTTCTCATTCATTATCTCTAAAAACAAATGAAATTTATTTCCATTCATCTTGTAGATCTCTTTCAGTGCGATAATTATATCTGCATATACACTCACTCCGTTTACCACGTTGCTATTGCTTTCACAAATGAGCATACTATGTAATATAATATATAATTCGTAACCAGCTAACTACCAAACAGACTTCCATCTCTTCATCAAAAATACATAATAAATATATTTAATCACATAATAAATACATTTAATTACATGATGAATATATTTATTTACATAATAAATATAAAAATTACAAGACAAATATATTAAATCACATAATAAATATATTTTACTTCGTCCATCAATGCTCCTCTCGGGAGAACAGGGGCTAGGGGTTATAAATATATTTACCATACACAGTAATAATAATAAGAATTTTTTAATTGAGTCGAAAGAGTTTATAATAATAAAGGAAATTGTCAGCTAATTAATTGTGTTTTATTAACATTTTCCTCCTTTTTCATTACGGATTACATAATTTTATAATAAATATCATTGAAGGCTCTTTTCGAAACATTTATTACATCCATAATAGAACTAATGAAATTGTTATCAAGGTATTTCAAGAATTAAGTAGATAACTAGGACACGACCTCAATCTCACACTAGGTCAACAAAATGTCCCACTAACATTACATATATGTACACAACAAAATGTCCCACTAACATTACATATGCACGACAAAATGTCCCACTAACATTACATATGCACAACAAAATGTCCCACTAACATTACATATGCACAACAAAATGTCCCACTAACATTACATATACACGGCATCAGTGAGATCAGGCAGATTCAGATAATTTCATTAGTAGTAAATAATGTTGTGGTACAAACCAGGATACGTGGGGCTACCACAAAGCCTCATATTTATATATGCTGTTGAACCGTAGCCCTTAATTCAATAAATTTCGTCTTTAAAATACAACAAAACTTTATTTTACACACTTTTTTTACACTAAAAAGGTAAAACCTTTAAGTTTGTTAGAAATAAATGACAAAATCAATCAAATAAAGGTAAATTACAATATAAGGGTCACCCTAACAGCATATGCAAATATCATGTCTGAATGTTTAAAAAAAAAATGCTATCTTTGTCATAGCCATTTTGTTTGAATACAAATCAAAAATATCTCAATTTGACACTAGCCTGCTCTATCCAATTCAGACTGCCGAATTCATCCATTATAAATAATCCAGTACAAGGTACCTAATGCTTTCTGATTCCTATTGTTCCCTAATACTTTTCGCATGTAAAACAGAGCCACTACATCTGAATCTCGTCTTTCTAGAGTCAACAATCAGAATTTGAAATCTCTAGATGTTTTCATTAGTTTTTTAAAGATGTAATATTGTTTCTGTACAATTCTTTAATGCACCATCCATAATCAGTCTACACTTACGATGATGATCTTTCAGATCCAATCTATTCCAAATAAAAAATAAACAGAATTTGTCTGTTGTTTTCATATTTAAACACAATATATCATCATCATTGCATATCCTTTATCTCAAAAATAATTCTTTAGTTTGTGCAAAACGAGATGATTGTAATATAACATTTTATTTTCTTTTGATTTGCAACCTTATAAACTGTGATAGAATATATATATATAAAAAAAACAGTATTGAAATGAAGCCATTAATAATAAAAAAAGCAGATTTTTTTCTTTCACCAAAAAACGAAAACACATTAAACAAACTGAAGAATACATAAACACATCACAAAATTTATTCATTTGAATGATGCTTTTATTAATACTAATATTGTTATATTGGCTACACTTTCATTTTCTATATAAACAATATTGCTGAGGTTTTTACACATTCTACAGTTTCTAACATGTGAAAAATATGTCTAATAGGTGGAAATTGGCACTTTTTTTTTTAAAATAAGGAATATCGGCAACAAAAAAGCATAGTGCATCAAAAACCATAATATCTATCTATCCCTCACGTCATATCCCAAGTGGGATAGGCAGAGAGAATGGAACGCCAATTAGATCTGTCTTTACATACTTCTTTTTCCTCCTCCACAGTCATACAATTTTTCCTGCACGCACATCGATTTCTCTTACTTGAAACACGGCCGTTCTTGAGAATTTGAACTACATGTTCAAGCCATGTAGTTCTCGGACCCCCGCGCTTCCTCGCACTCCATCTTTCAGCCAAGTATATCCTCTTTGTCATTCTTTCCTCTTCCATTCGTTCCACATGACCAAACCATCTCAATTTATTTACACGCATTCTATCCACAACACTCCTCTTGCATCCACTCATTCTTCTAATATCCTCATTTCCTTCCTCTATCACGCAATGTTTTACCAACCATCCTCCTCAGCGATATCATCTCCACAGCATTTATTCCACTTTCATCCTTCTTCAACCATGTCTACGTTTCGCTTGCATACATAAATAATTATAACCATATATAACCATAATACAATTTAAATATTTCTTGGAAATTAACTATGGTAGACTGCAGAAATAAAATGTAATTTCTATGACTGCACGGAATATAAATGATATTTAAATATTTACTTAGTGAGAAGATAATATCATCTAAATATGTAAAAATAATGCTTAGCATTAGACAAACGTTTTATTAATACATATATATATATTTATATTCAATTGTCTAAGGTGAAAACTTTATTTAATTACACAGTGGATAAGGTCACTTTACGATATACAGTTAGGTCAAAATACATCATTGTTTATATAAACATTAATATCTGTTACACTACAATTCTATAATATACAAAGTCAAATGTACATACAGAAATACCAACTTGGAATTTCAATTATTTATACATTATGGTGTAAACTGCAAACTCAAATTCAAGCAAATTCAAATTCAATCTGTCATAGTTATATATGTAGTTTTCATACCACTTTTGGTAATTTTAATCATTAAAATAGTGATGTATGTATTAACGGGAAATTGAAAAAAACAATTATGAACAAAATGAATGCCTTAATTTACATATTGTGGTCGTCCAGTTTCATAAGCTCTTGATACGTCTAAAAACATAGATTTTACACAATCAAGATTTTTTGCTAATAATATGTAAATGAGTCGATTTCACAAACAAAAAAAAAAGTTTTACACTAGAACACATTTGCAATTTTGGTTGACTTCATAAAGCCTCAATACTTTGAGACACCGTATCTCGAAATATTAGAAATATTCGAGTTGTTGTCCTAGTAACTGAGCAATGAACATCATCCAATTAAGATACAGACTTGTTTTCTATTTCAAATTCATTAGATTTCACAGAAATCTTTATTCAAAAGATCCATCCATTACATTAAGACTGTTGATACATTTTTACCTAAGAGCAAGCACAATGTTAAAGATGCTATTATATTAAAGTGACCCGAGGCAAATTTTTTGACATATAATTCCCTAATGAAGTTAGCCACAGTCTGTCAACTGCAAATGCCAATACTGCCAACTTCATATCAGAATAAAAACTCATAAATTTTTGAATGCCATATTTAGTCCTATCATCTCTACATTATCGCTTACTCTTTAATAATTCTTCACAAATCTGGCATGAATCAAAATACAGTGAAACCTCTATCTATCGTTCCTCGAATAATTGTTTTCCCGTATTTATCGTTATTTTTTACAGTACCAAATCAGTTTCATACAAAATACGTAAAAATATATCGCATCCATCGTTTCTCTATATGATTTTATCGCATTGACCGTTTAAATTACACAAAAAAATCGTAAATATGTATAAAAACATTGGAAAGCGAGCGAGAAAGAAAGAACGATTTGTTAATTCTGTCGGCTGTCTTTTATGCTGGTACGTCAGTAGGTACAATAAAAAAGCAAATATGACGATGAAAGATTACAATATACAGTATTAAGTATAATTTTGGTCTCCATGGAGCTTTCTTTTTTATCTTGTTACTATATTTTTTATTTCAACAAATTGATATATAATGTTTGAAACATGTATCATTTTTATAAAACCTATAAACCTACTCGTATCTACATATTAAACATTAAAATACATATAAATGTGATTTTTTCTGTACTCCCGCATTCATTGTTTTCCCGCATCCATAGTTTATTTCAATAGGTCCCTTCAAAAACGATAGATAGAGGGTTCACTGTATATTAAAATAAGTAATTTTCTAAAACTGTAAAAGAATTTAAATACAAAACAATGTTATTTTCCTTGACACTGTAATACATTTAATTTGAATCAATTTTAAAACAAAATTCAAATGAATAGTAAAATAAATAACAATAAGACATTTAATCCAACTAAGTTGATTGTAAGTATATAATATATATTAAAAAAAAAATAATAATAAAAAACACTTGGTAACGCAACAACAAACTGTAATTTTAGTAATTTTGATGGCATATATAAATTGGTCCATTTATTTCAATCTAAATAGCACACACAGTAGATTCTGCGCAATTTTATTGCAAGATACAAAAAAATACATAATAATATAATTTCCTAACTGCAAGTTCAATCACGTGAAAAGTTTTTTTTGATTAAACACAGAGAGACGATTTGTAGAAACGAAAATGAAAAGCACAATTCCATAAACTTGTCAAGACTACTTAATTTTTTTAAGATGTTTCGCACATTTCGAAGCACAATAGATAAACTTGCAACAAAAATCTGTTTTCATAATAAATAAAAAAACACTTCTACAACTTTGAGAAAAAGAATATAGAGATTAATTTAAAAAAAAAAACAAAATCAAAGTACTTACATATTAAAATATTTCTTTTAATAACAACAATTGATAAATTAATAAAATACACCTAATTTTAATATATTTTTCATTGTCTTTATTTATTTATTATTAATATACTTTCTTCACAATTTGTCGTTGAAGTTAAGTTAAAGTTTATTTGGTTCACGTGTTAAATATTTCTTTAATTATTACTATTACAAATGGTAGATTTTTTGCAGGAAAAGTTTACAAAGACGAGGAATAATAACGGTTGTGACAATCAGCGTTTTCGTTTGTTGCTACGACTCCTCGCTGAGACACGAGATGGTTGTTGAGCGGCAGTCCGACTTGCAGATTTCCTATTTAAACAACTATTATTATTATTTTTCATACTAATTCTCCTTCTGTTGGATTTGGTAACCATAAAATATTGTTTCTTTTTCGTTTTCAACGTAACATTGCCACCCTGCGCTTCCGTTTTATCTTCGGGGAAACTCATGAAATTCAAAAGATTCGCTAATTCTTTCTCCATCATTTTTTGTCGTTTAACCTGATTCTTGGTGAGACACTCGGGAGATGTGACTTCTTGTGGCGCTTCTTCTATTGGTGGTTTAGATTCAGTTTCGCTGGCACAACTAGATGAAGCTTTGGAATATGTTGAGATATTGTCCATGAAAGATTTCATAAAACTTCTCGTAACCCTGCCTGAATTAGAAGTATCTCTCGTCACTTTCCTTACACGCTTAGATTGACTGCCTTCTGAAGAAATAGACACACCATCTCCCTCCGGCCGTTCTCTCACTTCAGTCTCAGGGTACGCAGCATCTCTTGTAACAAATGGAGTCTTGGTTTTATCGTTTCCACCACTCCGACATTTTGTAACTTTTCTACATATAGCTTTGTTATGATTCCTTATGTTCCTAAGAGTTATTATGTTATTAGAGATATTATTTGTATTGGGGGAGGTTACCTCTTGGTACTTTCTCTTCTGCCCCCTGCCGCTGTGGAGAGGAGTGATTTCAGTTTGGACTTCAATAACACCGTCAAAATCTTTCCTCAGTCTGCCAGATCTACTCGGATGTTGCATAGCACGCAGAGTACTGCGAGTTAGTCTCGGGGTGATCTTTCCTACTTCTGTTTGTTTCACAGGTAAATTAAGTTTCCTCCTCTTTCTTGGTGGTTGTTCATATGAAACTTCCGCTTCAGAAAGATGACGGTTGGCGCTGCTATTGTCTTCGTAATTGTCTTCCGTGTGGTTGTCTTTTCTCCTGACTGCGTCTGAGGCATCTTGTATTAAGCTATGATTATTATTAATAGAATGTGGGGTGATAGTGCGAGTGTCCGCGTGCGTTACATCATCACACTTATCACTATTGTTATGTTGGTATTGCGTTGAACTATTGAAAGCACCTTTGACACAACTTGTGTGTGTATCCTGTTGGTGTGTGTATCCCAGATGTCCTCCCTCATGGGTGTATGCCATGACTTCAGCGTCCTCCTCGCACTCCGGATGAGGGTGGGATCCGTTATCCATAGTGGCGAGGCTGTACTGCACTGTAGGTTTACTGCTGGCTTCTGAGAGAGCTGATGCAGAGTGATTGTTGTCGTATGGTGACTTCTGTCGCCTGCGTTGAGCTAATTTGGCATTCACTACCTCCTGTAAACAAAACAACAATATGATTAAATAATCTACGAGCAAAAAGCAAACAACAATACATCTAGGAACTCAAAATAACATTTTCATGAATGTAGAATAAGTTAGTAGGCGCAAGGATTTGAATCTAAGACCTCTCGATTGAAAATCTGAGACCCTACTATCATGCTACTGTGTGATTTTAGAAATATCCGATAAAAAACACTTAGAACTTGTAATATGTTTCACTTGCTGTAAAGTTATATGTGTGGTTAATGACAAGTTAGATAATTGGTTACCTGTAGGATGATCTGAGGTTTCTGTCCATTCCTCGGATTACTCCTCCTGCCAGCATTTGTAGGACTGCTTACGGTATTGTGGAGCTTCACTGGATTGTGCATCACCATCTTCAAGAGAGAAACATAACAAACCTTAGAAAAATATCTGAGACTCAATAACGAGTCAATAATAATAAAACAGACTCACACACAGAAAGCAAAATGTAGTTTTACATTATGAATGTTTGCAATACAACTTTTTTACTTTGTATTTTTATCTTACACTTTGTCGATTATGAGAAATTCCTCAAAGAAAATAAACGCACTACCATCTTTTTGTTTGTACAATAAAGTAATTTTTTTTTTTAAATAATCCGTAACTTTTTGCGTATTTTCCATAATGGTATGAAGTAAACACTAAACTTTTTATAAATACAGACTTTATTTAATTAACGAGTAGACAATTGCTTCGTCTTTTACCAAGACATTATCAATGATGTAATGTATTGATAATGTTGGTATGTTTACTTCATACTAAAGTTAATTTTGTTTTACCTATAATTTATTTTATATGTTTACTTACCCATGGGTGTTTGTTTACGTCTACCATAGATAATCTTTTCCTGGGATCCACAGCCAACATTCCCCTCACCAGACTCTTGGCACTGGAAGACACGTGGCTCCAATTACCACCTGAAAATATAACAACATAGAATAAAATATTTATTTCAAATTGCTATTCCACTTTCACAATACAAGTATACCAATCACTCTACTTTATTTGATTTAAATCATTTTCTTCATATTCATCCATTTTGGGTGCATCTTTGAACATATATGACTCCTCTATAATTTTATTTTTTATTGAATGAATATGTAGAAGTAGATACACATATATTTGATTGATTGCTATGTTGAATTTGTTATTAATTTTATTTCTTTGTGTATTGTATGAGCTGTATGTAAGATTTTTTAACCAATATTATGCTATGATTTTATGTAAAAGGCATTAGCCGTCTATGTTGAAATAAATAAATTTACAATCTTTTCTGTCTTGAAAATTGCTGCATCCATTTCCTTCCATTCGTAAAAAAATACATCATGGAGAGGACTACTTTTATGTTCATTATATAAAGTTAGTCCAGCATACCTCATTGATAGGATAATATGCCACAACAGTATAGTAATAGATGTTCAAATTAAAATTAAGCAGCATTGAGGCACGCTACTCACTTTTAATGTCTTATTATATCATGAGACATGACAAAGTGTATACATATATCGACTGTGCTCAGAACAAAGGCATCTAACCGCAATTTTGGCAAAAGCGGTTTTACGTTTTAAAATCAATCATTTGTGTCTTGTACATATTCTGGTAAAAAGATTCAATCCCCAAACATCTAGTTTTCATAGAAAAATCAAAATATATTTCTTTAGCTAGGACTTAATTGCATATTTCGAACGGGATAAAGGACTCAGAGTTTCATTATTAACACCAAAAAATTTCATCCAGACATAATTTTACGGCGAGGCATCAAACCACAAAACCCAAACACCTGAAATACGTAATGTATCTTTTTCATGTTGCTAAAGTCTGTCAGTACAAAGGACTTCATAAACATTTTTTAAATTTTTCTGCTTATAAAATTATCTTGATAATTCCTGAATATTTTCTCATGAATTTTTATGACATAATAAAAAAAAACTACATTAGGTACAATAAGATGGTAATTTGACATTTTTTTTATTCTACAATTTTTTGCTTCTCCTACAAATTTTTACTAATATGGTTTCATGGCTTCGTCCTGAGCACAGTCAATATATTACTAACCATCAAAGTTAATTTGTCCCTCTCGTATTCTGTCTATGAAGGCTGCTATCGGCTCATCTCTGTTGGATTGGAATGGTAACTTCCCTGACAGCGTGCAATACTGAAATATGATAATAATAATGAACTTTTATTTACAATATAGAACAAAATCAATTACAAATAATGTGATACAAATAAACGATATTGTGCAATGGGTGAGTTTATCGCAGAAGCGATATCTTCCAATTAATCCAGTATAAGACATATACTTAATAATAACATTACACACATACATACACAATTAGATATAAAAATATATACAACATCATACATTTTATTTATTAATGATTGTATAGTACTTGGAATAATTTTATGAAAGTTTATCAATGTTATTTTCACAATTAATAATAATAATAAGAACACTTTATTGATCAGAAAAAAAAATCATGAGCAATTGGCGAGCTTATTGCCTGGAGGCAATATCTTCCAGCTAACCATTGTATGAGGTTATATATGTAAATTCAACACATGAAACTATCATATAAGGCTTAGAAAAGACAATGTCACCTTATGGGGTAGCCATACTAGGTATCTCAGAACAATACCTACACGTAAAGCTGTAATTGGGGTTTATAAGAGAGAATATCGGAGCCTTCAGCAAGTCGCCTGGTAACGTAATTGGACAAAGCACTCCTCGCAACAAGGTTAGAGATGCGGGTTCAAGTCCCGTCCGGGGCACTACCGAATGAGGTGTCGTTGTCTTTTCAAAGCCTTATATGGTAGTTTCATGTGTTAAATTTACATTTGTGAAAGTTCATTAAAAACAGTTTCTAATAAAAACTTACTGATGATGGGTGTACACCCAAAAGGCCTCTGAGTCAAATATTGTTCATAGTGAAAGTAATACAGTGTTTTATTTGAAATCCTTTTAATTCTATTTTATTTATTTATTCTTTTTACACAAGTTTATTTTAATATTTCTATTAATATTGTAATATTTATTTCATCTCATCACAAAATTTCATATGAATGGAACAAAACAAACAATGAAAATTAATATTTTTCTTGATAAAAATTTCAATTACTCAACAACAAAAACTGTTATTGAAATTCAAAAAACCATTACAAAACTTGGACAAGAATAGCGTAGATAAATAACAAGTATATAAAACAAACAATTGGTATGTTGTTCCTCACCAGTATAACTCCAAGGCTCCAGAGGTCGCAGGAGTCTCCATATCCATTATTCTCTCCCCTTACTTGGTCCAGGACCTCGGGGGCAGCATATGGAAGACTAAAAAGAACAAAACAAGACAATATAATATTGATGACAGGCAAAACTTTTCTGTAAAAGGCAAATATTTGTAAAACATCACGTACAAGACGATTAACATCTAAAATTTAGTGATGAGGCATGCCACCCATCCTGAATGTCACATTTTTCGATTGGCACAGAGAGGACAATCTGTTACCCCACTTATGGGATATGCCGTGATGGTGTAGTAGTAGTAGGAATTCATCTTATGACAACTATTTGATATAATAATAATGACAATTAATATTTGGCGCCGTTTAATGTTCCGTGACCATCTCAAGGACGCCATGGCTTTTCTTGAAAATCAGTGTTTTCAGCTTACTCCTGAACGTTATGAGAACGATATGGCATCATTATAAAAACAAAAATCGTAGATATATTTACCTGAAGCAAGGAGTGTGCATCCTCCTGGTGGTAGAAGCAGATCCTGATGATGAGGAGTGGAGGTCAGGCACGGGGAGATATTTGGCAAACCCAAAGTCGACTATCTTCACATCAGACTCTTTACTGTCATTCACAAATATCAGATTCTGAGGAAACAAATAAACAAACAAAATTATAATAAAATCAAATTCTGGGGGATAAGGACCTTTGGAGGACGTTGGCCATCAGGTGGCCAAACACAGCACTGTTCCTTTATCCACAAGATATCCGACAACCCAAACATTTCTCTACAGTTTTACAAGTTAGTCTGACACACTGGATGTACAGTATCATTTGTGACATATTCAACTGATTTAATTTATCTCACCTCCGGTTTGAGATCCCTATGCACCACTCCCAAAGAGTGCAGGTGTGTGAGAGCTGAGAGCAGCTGGCGCATGATACGGGCAGCCTGTCCCTCCTCCATGGGCACCCTTTTCATCAGCTCACCACCACTTAGCAATTCCATCACAATGTACTTATGGAGCTGAAATATTAAAATAACACCTGATAAAAACCAAAGTAATATTTTATATATACTTAAGTACTAAATACTGAGATTTGGCTAGTCCACTTGTAACAATTTTATTCTTGTTGCACATCATCACTGTTATAAAAAAATACAAACAAGGTGGCCGGTGGCCTGATAGTCAAGTCTTAGATTTTCAATCAAGAGGTCTCAGTCTCAAGTCTTGGAACTGCCAATTAACTCCACCCACAAGAAGCACTTTGTTTATGGTACGGGTTTCCAGGGTATATCTGATTTTATTTCAAATCTAGATTCATTTTTAAAAGATATATAATTATATTTTTTAAGAATATAATTTTTAATTATATACAAATAAAAGCCAAACACCCTCCCAGCATGCAATATAATTGTATCATAAGGGAGAAGTAAATCAGCAAGAGGCAGGACTTGAACCTGTAATATCTCAACTGAAAGTGAGCTGTCAGACTATAGACAATTTAAGACGTGTAAAATAAAAATTATTATCCATGATATAGGCATATATAAAATCTGCACTCACTGCATCCTCGTAGACTTCATGTATGGTGACTATGTTGGGATGATCTCCGCAGAATTTCATCAGTTGCACCTCCATATCACAGGCTACCTTCTTAGATATTATCTGAAACAACAAACATATAAGAAAATACATAAAGTCACTAACAAACTGAAGGAAATGCTTGAGTTTAGAGAATGGAATAAAAACAATTAAGCAAAAGATACAAAACATACCTTGACAGCGTAAGTTTTATTGGTCCACTTGTGAACACACTTTCTACAAACTGAATATGTCCCGTCACCCAAAATTGACTCCCTCAGGTTCACATCATAGTTCTTAAAGAACGGAGATTCCTGAAAAATAAACAGTTGATGATTTTAAAACAATCTCTGTGATACAGGAGAGACAATTATAGTTAGCTAAAAAGCACTATTCTTCTATCTGCATGGTTTCAGACGCCCTGGATGATCCCCTTTTTAGAAAAATATACTTTCTCAGTTATCCTTTCAATATCCATTAATTGGCTCCACATGTCTAAGCCATCACAATTTTCTTACAAGCATTCTATCAACAACACTCATCTTGCATCTTCTCGTTCTCGTTATTCTACTATGCACATCACTTGAGTCCTCTACATCTACCACACATAATGGCTGGTATATGTATTGCTGTGATTCTCTTACCTTTATCTTACATCTGATGAGGTTCGTGTTGGACGGCCTCTTGCCGGCAAAGTCCACCGGCCCCCTGATCTGATCCACCTTGAAGATGTCCTCTGATATGAGATTCTCCGAAAACAGAATGCTGGGTGCTATGTACGAGTATCCTGAAATTGTTAACAAATATTACAAATAATTCATTATATTTTGGTCATATTGACCCATAATTTTAACCAGAAAGCAATTGAAGCGTAGATCCATAGTTTAATAAAAGTACCATTGAACCATTAAAACAAAAAAATATGAATTCTCAATGAAAATAAACCAGGAAGTCGAAAATTAGAAACTAAATAAATATAATTTTCTCTGTGTTCACAATAAAAATAAAAACCAGATACATCCTTAAAAACATAACAATAGCAAAGATAATTGCAAAATGTGAATATACCTTTAAATAATCTATCGTGATTAGGAGGAGCTTCAGCAGGTGAATCTTCAGGTGGTAGTTTGGTGAACTCCTCGCTGAAGTTGCTAGTGTCCAGGTCGTTGGTGATCTTGGGCTTGAAGGGAGCTGGGATCTCCTTGCGAGCCAAAGCTTCCCAATCCAATCCCTAGCAAAAAGATAATAAATAAATAAAAATACAATGAACATCAAAAATTAAGCCGATTGTTTTTCTTGTACGTGGGTAGGTACAAGAAATAAGTAATTATGGAATTAATACTCTGACAACTTTTAAACTATTATGCATCAATAGTGAGAATATATATGACAGTGAAATAATACTATACATTTGCATAATAAGAATGTTTTATCTATGCTTAACCTAGTACCATAAACAATCTCCAAAATCAAGATTTTAGGCTTCCACAGCTGGCGGTATACAGGAGACTTTTTACGCATTAGATCACGGCCATATAGCCCGGAACTAATTAATTCATAATGTGTATTGTGTGTATGTATTTACCTCAAAGAATGGATGACTTTTGAGTTCTTCTGCATCACTCTCTCCACCTCCCAGCCTCTTTCTTGGATTTTTCTCCAACAATCTATAAACAAAACACAATCACATTACATAAATATTCATATACTTCAAATGATATTTTTGTGTGAGGCTCTAACTAAACCCTTTATAAAAATACACATAATAATGCAGACTACAATGTAAAAAGGAAGATACAAGCTGGTTAACTTTTGAAAATATCAAATGACAGTAGATGGAAAAGAGTAATATTTTAAAGACACGTGTTTTCAAATTGTTTTGTTTGCAACAAATCTTAGCTATGATCATAGATATATTGTATTATATCATATCATGTTCACAAACAAGTGGATGGCCTAGAAAAGAATAGAATCATATCATAGACTAGAAACTCAAACAAAAAATTGGTATTGGGTCCACTTTCAACACGGGTCCAAAATATGTTCATATCAATCTTAAACAAGTGTTGGTCTAAGGTTGTTAAATAATCTATTGATATGAATAACAGTATGTATGATGTACAATACTTAGGATAAGTGGGAGTGAAACAGTAATAGTATATTATTAATATCGTAGAGTGAAACAGCAAATCGTCAATGCATATTCAAAATGAGGTATGTGCGCACAATTTTATTATGCATTCTCTTTAAACACTGTTCATTAGGGCATTAAAATTGTTGTTTGGACTTTTTATTGGCATGTGATATTATTCTTAAAATATTAATTCTAATATCTGATACTAAGAATCACTTTATGAAATGGTTATAATGTCATTATAAGTAGTTTATTCTAGAAATGTCAAAACATTTATAAATTTACATACCCCATTTTGAATATGCAACGACGAAATTTATATTGTGTCGATATTATTTTTGCAACTTGCATTCTAAGAGAATTAGTGCTACATTTCTTTGGACTATGATTATAAAGATAAGACAATGATTAAGTGTTTGGAATATCATGGAGAGAAATAACTCAATTGGCATGAAATGAAAGACTCTTATTACCTCCCAGTGTTTCTAAGGAAACATTTAAGGATGAAATGAAATAATGAACATCTTGCCGTCATCAATCATTCTTACCACATGCCCATATTATCATCATGTTTGACATAGCACATAACAATGTACTTTGAATCACCCACTCGACAGATACTTTACGTGTATTGCACAACACTATGAAACAACAATAATGGTGATGATAATAATAATAATAATGTTCATATTGCATCCAAATTGCAGTATACTGTGAAACTATTGCACAATATTTATGCATATTGATGAAAAAATTCATTTTGGAAGTATGATGCAATTATTTATTTTATTTTTATATATTTATTCTTTACTATACATCGATTACAAGCAACTAAAGCTACAAAAAATACATACAAATCAAATAATAATAAGAACACTTTATTGATCAGAAAAAAAAAATCATGAGCAATTGGCGAGCTTATTGCCATTAATATAATCATAAAATCAATATACAGAGGGTGAGTTTATCGCAGAGGTGCAATTTCTTCCAACAAACCTAATTACTTATATATGTCAATGTATCTACATGGGAAATTAAAGATATTTTTACCTGGTGATGAAGTTGGCCACTTTAGGTTCCAGATTATCAGCCATGGGTATGGTCCCCTTGAGTATTCTGCGGCTGATGTCTGCTTGTGTATTGTTAGTACCATCCACAGTGAAGGGCGAGCCTCCCGTTAGAAGCTCATATGTTAAAACTCCCACAGACCACCAATCCACAGCCTGAAAATAATAAAAAGAAAAACATTAAATAAGGAATTGACTTCTTTTTTTTCTAAAATAGAGTTTTTTTTCTGTGGAGTGCGGAGCGGAATAGAATAGGTTTCTTATTTAAATGTAAATTTTCAAGGGTCCTGTATTAATTTATAAAAATATCGCAAATAGCAGGACTCAATTTAAAGGGGGCGAGCAGTGCAAATGCTCAGAATGGGAAAAATGGGAGAGCGGCAAAAATGAGAGAGCGCCAAAATTCAAGCCCCGGGTTTGGGAAAATAGATAGGCTTGGGTCGCTTGATATATATGTCTATAATGAGGTCCAACATTGCCTCTTTTAATGTTCATTTGTATCTTTCTATATGTACATTTTGTACCTGTGGATATATTTCTGTAACAAATAAATAGATTAAAAAAAAGTTTTACGTTGGACCAACAGCTGATTTTGACATACTCAATCTTGCTTCTCCTAAGTAGGAACATTCATATTAAATTGAATTCATCATAATAGACCATTAAAGGTCACGTGGTCTTGTCTATGGATTTGCTTTTGCTTGGGGGGCAAACAGTCAGATTGCGCAAATCATCCTTGTAGGATGTTATGCCATAAGAGAAAAAAAAGAAAGTCAGACGACAAAATAATAACAAAATCGACACTGACAATTTTTTTGATTATTAGGTATTCTTTAGGCGTTCCACCTAATATTACACCGTAATCGTCTGTTGTGTTGGGATGCCTGATGCCCCTCTATGATTTTTCTGTGACGTCATCCTTTAATGGTCTCTTATGTCAGTGTCAGACAAGTGTCTATATAAAAATGATCCTGGCCATCTCAATGAACTTATATAAATTCATTATAATAGTGTACATGGATAATTTGAATTTCATTCTCTCTGTATTCGAAATTTGAATTATAAGAATCTCTGCAAAAAAAAGCTCAAACAAATCAAAAACTCCGCCGCAAAAAATACATATGAAAAATCGCTACCGGAATTTAAAAATCGAATACATTCATTATCATAATAGGTAGGATAATATAATACTTAAATAACAAGTAACAGTACTACCATGTAATAACAATAAATGAAATAATGAATATAGGTAGGTGAGAGCTTTAGAATGTTGCCAGTATAGAAAATATTAAGATCTACAATAGGTAGGTATATATAATTATACTATTTTATCGTGAGTCGGTAACTAACTCCACCTATTTAATCGTGGCGATATAAAAAATAACAATAAAAACAATGATGACGCTGAGAAGACGCTGTTATTCGGCTCCGTTCGGCTGCTGCCGATCATGATACGAATACCTCCGTAACACTTTCACTATATAGGTACCTACCAAACAACGGTGTTGCCCTATCGCCGCACCACCAATACATCCACAAATCCGACATCATTATGTTTGTATCTATCTTTTGATGCTATAATATAATATTATTATATTCATAATAAGAACGTGATTTTGATTCCACCCGCCAGTGACGGGAGCGCAGGTTGTGATAATTATCAGATACTTGTATAATCTTCATCCGGATTAATCTCTCACAAGTAGGTAGTCAGTGAAATGATTAAATTTATTGAACATACAGTTTGTCCTCTCTGTGCCATAAAAAATACCTCATCACTGATGAGTTTTAATTCTTAAAGATTTCTAGATCTTCCTGTTTAAGAGATGCTTTTTACAGGATACTCAATAACTTAGAAGAAAAAGCCTTCCACTCGAGAAAAATTTACAGAATTACATCTTCTGCCAAATAATCATACTTCATACACTAGTTTTCTCCATCTTAAGACATGTTCATAGTTGGAACTCGAGACCATCAAGTAATTACTATCGAAAGATCGCTTCTCACGGAAGTAGGTACCTACCCTGAATTTCTGTCACATTTTCATTCGACATACGACTACATAATATTGAATGAAATGGAAATTAAAATGGACGGTAACAATTGACGAAAACGTCACTGCCGTGAATGTACGTGGAGAAAGAGATGAGCAACAGCGGCGAAACTCGTGAGAAACCGTTACAATCCATAGACAGACAGACCTAGCTGTCTGTGGTACTCGGTAGGTAGTGTAAGTAGCGGCGAGCGCGTGACGAAGTAGGAGTAGAATCGGTCTCACTACATAACGGTGTCGGCTAACTGTCCCGAGGCTGGCTGCATAGTATTATACTGGTACCACCTATAATACAGTTATATATACCTAATGTAACATAGTACAAAATGAAGTTTGCTTTCATTGATGATAGATATTATTACCTTCACAACATGTAACATACTTAACATACACTTTCCAAGGTAGTCTTCCGGTATAAACCCGGATCCCAAGGACGAACGACGTTTTCTTTTATGTTGTTACCCCCATTTCCCTATAGATCGCTGGTTACCTATTTTTGTCAAATCTCCTAATAATTATGATAATAATAAGGCGACAGGTGAGGCGCAAACAAAAACACCACATGTTCTATAAGTCTCCCAAAATGTACAAATCATCTACGAACTATATAAATCAGCTCGATGGTAGCCTGGAGGTAGAGTCTCGCCCTCGAGAACAGGGTATCCGTGGTTCGATACCAGGTGACGGCAAACTCCCCTGTCACAGCACAAGCTAGGTGTATAAGGTTGTTTTTGGGTTTAAAAAAAACCCAGATATATATTTAAAAAAAAACGTAATTAGGATATACGGAAACATCTATTACTAGGTAATCAATTTCTAACGAATCATAATATTATGGAAGTTCTACAACGGGAAGCCAAATATAAAAAAAATATTCGAATGCACTTTTAAAGTTAATAGATATAAAACGCATAATGTAGTATTTACATGACTGCTGAATGTTGTTTACTGGTATAGGTATAGTAAGTATATTATGAACTGTAGGTAAGCAGCAAGTTGTATGAGCGACCTAGTAACCCAAATACAGTCTCGCGTATATAGTCAACACACATAATACATCATAATATTACTAATAAGTATACCAACCCACCTTACCTATATTGTCATTAAATTGTAATAGGTACACTGTACACATACATTGTGTATCTATTTATCCAGTGATAAATTTAATAAGTACCTACAGGTACACATCAGTGAATCCCCCATGTAATGAATATAGTAATGTTTGGAATGATATTTACAATTTGTTGCAATACCAATTGTTATAAGAATCGCAATCTCCCCCTCCCTCCCAGATTCGGTATTGGGTTAGTTGGAAGAGATCGCACCTTTGCAATAAACTCGCCCTCTGTATATTGATTGTATCTAACTTGAATGTATAACTTCTATGAAATTATGTGTAATCAATGTACAGTAAAGAATGAATAAATAAATAAATAAAAGAATTTGAAATATTTCACCATCTCTTCGGGTATGTAAAAGAATGTTTTGTTTGATTTGAAGGTTAATTTTTTTCAAATGAAATTTTTCAATCCCCTTTCACGACACAAGCTTTTAGCTTACTGTGAAAAGTGTATAAGGTTGTATTTGGGTTTCTAACAAAACCCAGATATATCTTTAAAAAAAAAGCCTTTTTTTTCAGTAGGTAGTCGCGGGCGCATTCAAATTGGCCCTCAGGCGCATGCGCACGATCGGGAAACCCTGGTTTAATGAGCTTATCTAATAAGAATAAGATGAGTCCATACACAAAGTATGTGGCTGTCTGTTTGAAAATTCGTTACACATCAGACACATTTGCCATGGAAGGAACAGGGAAAATAATAATTCCTACACGAAAACTTGAATTAATAATCGAGTCCTTATTTCTGGATAAAAAAATATATGTACATAAAGAAATCGTATTTATTAGCAAATATTTTACAATATGAAAGCATTTCTCAAAAATATGATATTATAATTATTATAAAACGACATAAATGGGTTTGGGAAATTGCTAACAATAAGATGGCGATGTCTAATAAGTAGGTACGCTCCAGTTTGTCCAAGTGCAAAGCTAAATGTAGGTATACCTTTCATGTAATTGTCTGTAATCAATGTACAACAGTAAAGAACGAATAAATAAATAAATAAAGCAATACTGCATTACATCCGCCAGCTGTACCTACTCTGAGAAGTGTTATAACATAAATAATAATATATGTAAATGACGAAGTATTACTTTCCTAAATCGTGACAATACACGTGTACTTATGTATAATCAAATACTATATGTAAGTAGGTACATATATTGCTGAACTATCACCTTACAGCCAATGACTAGATTAGTACTTTCAATTTCTATTGATTCATAATATAATATTATGTATAACTATAATTATCAAACCTATATATACCATCACGGCATCTCCCAAAGTGTAGTAACTGTTTGACTAACTGCTAAACACACATACACCCAAGATTTTCATGATGGGAGGTATATCTCATCGACAAGTTGAAAATGTTGGATTTAAAAAAATATAACAGCAGTCGGTTTCATCTGTACGTTGATGGTAGGAGCTTCGAAGAAATTTCAATCGAGAGATTCTACATTTGAATACTCTCGTTGTCGATCTACTACTACACCTTAATGACATGAGCATAATATTATTACCTACTCACTGTTAGAGCGTTTGGATGCATATGAGTCTACTCCAAGTCCATATTTACATCTTTTAAATACGTCAAGATAACGACAAGATATTAAAATTCAATCAAATTCGACGAATCTTGTTCTAATTCTGAATTCGTTGATTCGAATAGGGAACTAAATGCTTTGAAAATAGAACAATGGTAAAGAGAACAACACGTAGAACCATAGACGTCATTAAGCGACTTAGCATGATACAGTAGGTACATGGTACCTACTCAGTGATACCATAGAAAAATAACAATACCTAAGTAATATACCTTAGCCTGTGTGCACTTTTACATGCACATACACACTCACACATAGGGAAATTCTCATACATGCACACACACACACACAATCAGCGATCAATTTTATTGGAACCTATATCGATCACCCACACACATAAACAATGTATTGCATATTTATAGATAAGTTCCTATAGGTGATGGAAAATGCACTTCTCTAATAAAACAATAAAAACTCACTGATGATGGGTGTCTACCCGAAAGGCCTCTGAGTCGAATATTATTTATAGTGAAAGTAATACAGTGTTTTATTTAAATCTATTTTAATTCTATTAGAATTTTTTTTATGATTGCAAATGAATACAAACTACTACACCATCACGGCATATCCCACAAATGGAGCAGTTAGTAGACTACCTGTAATAAGCATGCAAGTATGAATGGCATGCCTCATTGTATATGCTATGTTTTATCAACACCTTTTACAGGACACTCGAAAACTTACAGAAAAAATTGGGAGACCTATTCTTTACCCAAATCTCCACAGTTGGCACATATTCATTTAACCAATGTTCCAAAATTTTCAGTTTTCTACATTGTGATAATTAAAGCAGATCGAGCAAAATAAATATCGTTATGAAGAATAATCAAAAATCTTCATCTACGTTCTATTACTGTTTTCAAAAATCTTTTACTTTTATACATTTCTACATGTACCTAATACATTCCAATCAGCTACGCGATTATATTTATACAATACTTTGATAATAGTATAGTGGTGTTGCCAGCGTGCAGATATACAGGTAAGTATACATATAAAATGTACCAGTGTGTTATATAAAAAGAACTGCTATGATATTTTTCACAGTCGAGTGCATTCCTTACGTTTTATCCGTTATATACTGTTATTATAAATAATAATAATAGCAATGCCTACAGTATGGCGGCCAACCGTCCCGTATTTTGCGGGACAATCTTGCAATGGCAATAGTCATCCCGCATTCCAACAGTCAATAAGGAAGTCTCGCAAACGACTAAATTGTCCAGAATTCGGGAAAATAATATCTTTTTCTGCGAGTGCCGTATCAAGTAGGTATACTAGACGTTGGCGATAAACATGGAGAAAACCCCTTTGTCCTGCACAACTCGGGGCAACTCCTCCATCAGGTCCAATCTATGTAGAATGATTCGCAGCCATGACATCTGGTTTCTGCCCACTCCACATCTTCAATCTTTCTTTGTATTATTATTAGTTGGAGTAATTCATACTTTTGTCTCCGCAAAATGTGACACATAGATAAAGTTTTTCGAGATTGAACACACTTTAGAAGTTCTCTGTTGGAATAAGACCTGCGTAAAACCTCTGTAATGAATACTAGGTCTGTCCAACAAATGCTTAGCATTCTTTTATGTACCCACATCTCGAACGCTTCCAATCTATTCATTGTCATGGAAATTTATATTCCGAATTTAAATATTTAAAAAAAATACGAAGAGGGTGAGAAATTACTAATGCCGAGTTTTTTTTGAAATATTCCAAAATAAAAACGATAATAGTAAATAGCTCTAATTGAGGTGGTACAAATTAGAAATTCGAAAAATCAGGTGTTTCCACAAATTCTTAGTATTATAAATTGGATCACGGATTTTTGGCGTTATCCGTCATCGTGTCCCGCATTGATTTACTGTAAAGGTTGCCGCTTTAGCCTACAAAGTCTCTACAATATTACCTATACTATGGGTATACCTACATATTATAACACAGATAGATTGTTCACTCTTTCGTACCAACAAAGTATTATTTATTTACAAAGTGATACCTACCTATCGGTACGTAGGTACGTACGTAAGATCGCCACATCCGTATAATCTTTCAAAATGTCCCACTTATTAACGCGCGACAAAATGGGTACACAATAATAAATTTACCAACTTTTAATGTGCGGGTCACGCAGTAGTAACACAAAAAAGTGATCCAATATTTTGTAAATAGGTAAACATTCAAATGTTTCGAAGTATTTGCTTCTGAAAAATTACTACTAGGTAGGTACGTTATTTCAAAAAATAAAAACCCGAGACATTTTTATAATATAAGTTATTTATACAATGCATTAAGATCTGTTACTTGATTTTTTTAAATCGCTATCGAAATCAATTAAAAAACTATTAATTAAGTTTAATTTATCGACCGACGGTTCTTGGTGGAAGTTCATATTAATAATTTTGAAAATGAAACACAATATGTAGTTATTCCACTATTGACTTTATCACTAGTTACTTTACTTTTGCCTGACGATGAGAGCGGAAGCTCTTGAGAGCCGGCTCGCAAAAATAAATTAATTCAATAGTGGAATAACTACATATTGTGTTTCATTTTAAAAATTAAAACTATTATTATTGTTTATAAGATAACGGCATGGAAAAATTTGTGCCAAGTTCAATATTTTTGGAAGGTATCATATCATTTAAAAACTAGTGATAGACAATTCATATTATAAATTATAAAAATTAATGTTACATGGAAATTTAATCCGAGTTTGTCAAAAACTTAATAACACCCTCACAGTAAATTTGCGTCAAGGCGAAGTAAGTTGGCGGTGAGATTCCAGTCACCAACCTTTAATTAAAAAAACAATATTTTAAACGCACAGAAACTGTTGCACACTTCTGTACTAAATCCTGTATAATTAATTCATTCAATGTGGATTTTTTGAACGACGAATTGGGTTCCCAATTGCTGAATAAAGAATTTCAATGTCATAACTGTTTAATGCACTTTTACAGACAACTCAAAAATGTTTAAAAATGTGGGAACAAGTATGCAATATTTTATCCCAGGACAAGACGTACTAAAAGGGGTAGAATTCTGGTATCAATAGTCAACCCAATAAGTCGACAAATAGATACCTAATCATATATTTATAGTTCCACAAGTTACCAGAACAAATTCTACGTACAAAACTTGTAAAAGAAGTATAATGTGTTATTCATTTTATTATATATGCAGAATGTAATGTAATGCAGTATTGTTCTCATAATTACAGGTAGGTACCCCCGCTAAAACCCAACAAACAGAGGTGATATTCAGATCAGAAGAATGCAGCTTGACACTTTCTCTATCTCACATCTGAACAACCAACCGACAAGTCAAAAGAAAAACTAATGTCAGTATTATGTAGGTAGGTACCAATAATTCCACACCATCAGCAAAGCGCGTTTCGCGGAGTCCCAGGTAAAGAGTAGCCTTCCCACTCTTTTTTGCAAGTTTTCAAACAATTTTCCAATTGTAAAAAGCAGATATTCTTTTAATGGCACGGAGAGGACGACTTGCATGTTTATTAAATGCAGTTGACGTGCTGGGTGCCCTAATAGTGAGAAATGTCGTGACGGTGTGAATGGATGAATGAATATGCCACCTATCCCTGATGTCATGTTTATTACATGAAGTTGACCTGCTGGCTGCTCCACTTGTGGAATGTGCCGTGATGGTATAGACAGATTGTCAACAAAACCTTCATCTAAGTATTTTGTAGTATCAATAATCATTTCATAATATCGATATAACGCGTGCATTTAGTTTTCACTCGGATTCGAAAGTAAGTAAGACAAAATAAAGTAACAAAATTTTTATTTGTACCAATAACAAAATACATTAAACAGTAGCCAAATAAAAAATAACACAACTAAAAAATAATTATTACAAGTTTCTCTTCGCAGCACGAGTAAAAATCGTAATTTAATTGCAACAGTCGCAGAACGCGCTCACGTAATAATGGTTTTCCCTTTTTATGATAAAACAACAAAGTGCAGGTACATTACATATTTTAATACAATTAGGTATGTACGATTATCTAAGTGTTCAGTGGCGAGTAGATAAGTACCCACATTCAATTATTTTTTATAGTTGACAACACTGCAACAATAAAAACGATGATGATGAAGAAAATTCATATTTCGAAACCTCCGATTGTTCCATTTTTAAAAAGGAAAATCTAGAACGCGCTGTCGCTGCTCAACAGGTGGTGCGAGCGGGACGAGGCTATGCAATACAAACATAGCTTCACTACATGCTTGCATATTATTGTATTAAGTACGTTACGACACCAGTTGCATAATTCCACACTGCTCGCACTCGCTGCACAATGCGGAGGAGTGACGAAGAAGTAAAATGATGTGTTCGTGACATAATAAACTTGAAATGGAAAATGAATCTAGAGCGGTGTGACGCTATACGCCAGAGCGAGAGGGGGCTACGTGAAAAACACGTGCCGCGAAAAATCACACGCGAAAAGCTCTCAATACATCCGTTTCACGTTATTATAGCGGCGCTGCAGTGAGAGTGAAAGGGACGCCAACGGTGAAATCGAAACGGTATTGTTAGCGGAGGCACACTAGTGAACACGTATTTAGATATATTTTTATAACGAGTAAATTTGGGAAAATGCTTACAGGTTTGTAAGACAAGTTCCATTGATTTTTGGCGAAAAATATTAAGGTGCAGTCAAAATATATATCATAACTGAACATAAAAAGCTTTAACGTACAAAATGCATATTTTAAATAGTCATGTAGAGACAAAATAATAAAATTATTATTAAAATACTCCATGGAGTCCCGTCTAAGAATAGGTCTCCCAAATTTTTTGTCTGTCGTAAAAAAGGCAAGAATTCACATTACTGTAAGACATCTTCAATCCAGTGACGAGATTATGCTACTCATTCTGGACATTTTATTTATTTTTATTAGTATGGAGAGGACGACATGCATACTTAAACGTGGAATAAGTCCACTGGCTACCCAACCTGTAGGTAATACCGTGATGAAAATGATAAGATTATTTTACAAAATGTATAAGGTCGAGTTCACTAGTGTACCGAGCGTAAAAGAATTTCGTCGCTTCAGTCGCGATACTTCGTCAGATAGAGAGAGAAGGAAATACGTTAGAAGCAATGCATAAGAGAGGGATAGGTATATTTATAGGTCATGGTCTCTCTTTTAAAATGAATAGACGAAATAATATAATAATAATAATAATAAGTTAGGTATGTATGTAATTTAGCAGAACATTACTATGTTATATATATTATTGGGTAGACAAGGAATCCTTGGAGATTTTCAACACAATTATTGCGTTTTATTTATAGAGGTTAGATACAATGGTAATAATAAAATAGACAAGATCTGTAACAATACCTACGCAACACTTATTGTGGTATTATAGAATAGGCCATTTCACTCTGCAAAACTAGTTGCGGGATACCATTTGAAAGTATGTTAAATGAGTGGACAGGAATAAAGAGCGTCAAGCGAGAATGAGAATCGTATAATGTGTAGGATAAAAATACAGATGCACCTGCAAGTGAGGGATTTAGATGCAAAGGCACACTGATCTGTATTTCAAAAATATATTTAACTGCAGAAACGTTTTATTTTCGCTGGCATCAATGTGGTTTAATCATTTTTAAATTGTATTCGTGTTGAACTGTTTTTAGTTTTGTTTTGTTGAACAGTGTGATTTGTTTTGTTTTTAGCTAAATAAACATTTTTAATACTAGAAGACTTGTAATATTGTTAAATTATCATGCATTGTATGTAAAAGGCATTTATACCTTTTATTGTCCAAAATTAACAAATATATGTGATAAAGATTCACCACTATCCTCAGGAAAATCGGTTGTAAAAAATCGTTGAGAAGCAAAAACATTTCAGTCCATTTATAGAACCCATATCTGGTCTTTATTTCAGATTTTCCAATAAGACGGATTGCACAATTAGTTCTAGCAATTTCGAGGCATTGTATCTGACCAACTTTCATTTACATCAAGTGAGATGCAAACTCGCTTCGTTCCACACTGTTGAGACGGAAAAACATTTCTTTTAATTATTTATTTGTATTTGTTTTAATATACTTACTTGATTTGTTAATTATACAATAAATTATTGTAATGACACATACACAAATGTTTTCTGATCTCTATAGTCTATTGGTGTGTTGTATCTTGTATCTAATCTGTTTATTATGTCTAAATTTGTTTCTCGCACATATATTACTGATTGTATGTACTGTCAGCCTCGACACTTTAGCCTAGTGAGGTGGCAAAGTGGAATTAGCTTTATTGGCATATAATGGATATTTGAACTGTATTTGATTGTACATGCTTATTTGAGGAAATAAATGAATTTGAATTATTAGTAAGGAAAAATCATTTCCAAAACATAATTAAAAATATTATAAGCAGAAATGGACATTGTATTGTTTCTAGAATCGATATGCCTTTAGATCAAAAGCCCTCAAGTATCGATATTAAATGAACATTGTTCCGTTATTATCATTCGTTATTTTCAAAATGTATTATTTTAAATTAACAAGTGATGATTTGATAGATGTTAATATTCAACTGTTTAGTCAGAACAACAACAATAATAATAATTATAACGTCCCGTTGGGTCAGAACTATGCTATCTCCAAATTTACCGTTTTTTGGAGATATGGATGCAAAAGTTAATACGATGCATTAACGAAAATCGAAAATAAGAGAAAGAATAGTTTTGTTTTATTTTTTAGTACGATGAGATTAGGTTGACAGCCATTGATATAAATTTCTGTACCTACTAGATGAATAGCATAACTTTGTAATTATGTATGCTCCTTATTGTGCAATAAAGTGTATAATTATAATTTGGGTAGATGGCGCTCTTGTAGCCGACTGAACCCATAACTTCTCCAATTTTTACAATAAAATAATAGTAAAATATCGATAATGTTTTTATTTAACGATTAAAATAAAATGTACTTTATTTAATAGTTTCGTATTTAGTCTTTGTTGCCTTTAAATAGTAAATTTTAATAAAATAGAAGTATAAAAAAAATCTAATTTATAAAGTTTGTGACAATGAAAATAGTTTAACTATTTTGTATTGTAAAGGTAAGAAAAATATAAATTATTGGTTTTATTAAGCTAAGCCACACAAATATATTGTCATTTCAAATAATACTTAATAATAATAAATTCCTAACATAATCAAGTTTACCATAAACTTTTTTGTCTCCTGTTTTGTTTTGAACTCTATATTGACAAACTTCATTATATAGAGGAAATAAAGTATAAATGCGATTATGAGGTGATTTAATTACAAAAACAGCACAATATAAACGATCCAATAATAATAATTGTGTTAACATTTCCACAAAAATCTCCAAAACGATAAATTTGGACTTAGTACAGTTCTGATCAGTGGCGTAGCTAGGGGGGGGCAGGGGGGGGCATATGTCCCCGGGCGCCGCTTTAGGGGGCGCCAAAATGAGTATTAAAACTATTTTTTTTTAATATCATTTTGAAGTTAACAAATGTATCCCAAATACGTTTGCAAGATTGAATTTTGGAGCTCCACAAATATCTTCATAACAAACCAGTTGGCAAACTCGATTTTAGCGCCCCCATTGAACACTAAGGGGCGCCATTCTATTCAAAACCAAATAACACATCCACAATACAGGATTGCTGATGGCGTTTTTTTTAACAAAGGGTTCAAATATTATTCTTCATAACTGAAAGTGGCATCTGGTTTTAACAATTATACAGGTTGGATAATTTCGAGTTTAATATAGGTGAGTGCAAAGAAAATAGTATAATACTTCACATTGGTTGAAAAGAGATAAATTTGTCATTAGATAGAAATGTAGCAAGTAAGATGTTGTTTTAAATAATATTTGAAATCTAGCAAATTTTTCGGTAATTATATTTTATTGTACTTGCAAGAAATAACAACATTGGAAATTTTTTCATTACTCATCACATCATCGCTGTTTTTGGATTATCATGTAAAAATTGTTATTTTTTTTAACAACTTTCGCATACATTTCTGAAATAGTTTTTACTCAACATTTTTAACATTTCATTTAACCCCCTAAAAAGACTATGTCCATTCCAGTCATGTTTTATAAGTATATTTTATTTTTCTATAAAAATTGCCATCCACACTTCTCAGCATTATACAACCAGATAAGTCTCCATATGATCAGTCATGATTATACAAAAACTTAACAGTCTAATGCCGGAAAAAAATCATCTATCCAGATATACAGGATATCAAAGGATTAGGCTCAAAACATGGGCTCAAAATACCAGCATTGTGCCTGAAATATCTGTGTTCAAAAATTTTCTTGCAATATTACAAGTATTTATTTTAATAGATTTTTGAATTTTAATATATAAATTTACCGGTGAATCTATTTTTTACAATTTATTTATCAAAGTTTCCGGAGCTACCCCTGTAGCTGACAAAACTAATGGTATAATGTAAACGGACCTACATAGAATGCCAATGATTTTTATTTCTCCTGCTAGTTCTGTATTTTTTCTGCGACAGTTTTGAATATTATGCTTATTTGGGACAGCGATGTCTATTAGATACGTAATTTTAATTTGTTT
Source organism: Athripsodes cinereus (assembly GCA_947579605.1). NCBI lineage: Eukaryota > Metazoa > Arthropoda > Insecta > Trichoptera > Leptoceridae > Athripsodes > Athripsodes cinereus. The sequence continues at coordinate 21,470,554 of OX388322.1, read as the reverse complement.
ATCATGTAATTCTAAATCAGGTCTATTATGATGTATTTGTCTATATTTTATTTTTGTTTTATCATAATAGATCCTATAATTTTGATTTTCTAAAACCAGTTCCGGGTTGTATTTAAAGTATGGTATTATATTTCACGAGTTTATTTAATTATGTTTAATTGCTAAATTTTGATGTATTATTTTTGCGACATGATTATGTCTATTAATATATTCAGTTTGAGCGAGAGTAAAACAACCCGAAACTATGTGTTGTATTGTTTCCGATTTGGCCAGACATTTCCTACATAAATCGTTAGTTGTATTTTAATTTTTTATAATGTATTTTTTTGTATTTATTACTTGTTCTTGAACAGCCAGTATAAAACCCTCGGTTATCCCATACACTTCCCCACAGGTAAACCATCTGTTTGACGCATATTTGTCACTTGTTTGTTATGAATCTTCATTTTTTTTTAATATTAATGTCCATGTTAGAGTTGATATTATTATTGAAATTAGTTATATGTGTATGTTGTATTGATTTGAGATCTATCATGTAAAAGGTTTTTGCCGTTTATTGTTTTAATAATAATAAAAAAAAAACATGAGATTGGTTGAGATCATTGAGGTGTCTGGCATGAAGTTCTTTCCTACTTTAAGATTCTAACAAAATATTTTAATAGTTTATTCGCGTACCTACTGTTTCGACATTTAAATTTAATGATGTATGATTTTTGTCGGCCTGTATTATAATTTTATGTAATATAAAAGTACTTTGTTTATTTTTGAAAAATGTTTTAAGAGATTCGATCATTATGTAAAGAAGAAATGTTAAAAATTCCTCTTCCTCCTATACTTCTAGGCAGAGTCAACCATTGTTCCGCGGAATTTGGATGGTCATATCTTTTTTTTGTTAATTTTGTTCTCATTAATCTTTATAATTTATTGAAATCGGTTTTATAGTGCCAAATGAGTATGTTAATAACGGAATAGCCTACGCGTTTATTGTTTTTTTCTGTATTTTTCGCTGATAGATCGCATTTAAATATTTTATTTAATCTATCTTTAAAATCATTTGTTAATTTATTTTTGATTTCAGTGTGATATAGATTTTTGGATTGCGGAAAACCTAAGTATTTCATTATTATTAAGATTATTTATTTGATAATTTGAAGCTATATCCTGACATTCTAAAATTTTACCTTTTCCAATATGTAAAGTTTAACATGTATCTAGCTTAATTGTTTACAATCGTATAGAAAATTATGTAGTGTTGTGGAATACTCTAGAAATTATTTTTAGAGAAATTTCTCGAAGTGGAGAATTTTGGAGAATTATGGTGTATTTTGAGGCAAAATGTTTTTTATTGTTCATTTTTACTATAAGGATATGGTAATGTGTAAAAAGAATATACTTAAAAGACTAGTTTTTAAAAGAATAAAGCAAAGGAAAATTGATGATTTTCAATTTTAAGTAGAGTTCATTGATCACTTATTAGTTACTAGTTTTTGTAACCCGGCATCGCTCGGGTTAAAATAAACAGATAACCGACAAACACATGAATTATTGAAAAAAATACTGTAAACATTAACGTAAATAAAAGTAGTAAAAAACCTCTTCCCAAGGAAAAAACTTGAAGTTTGAAACGCCACATGCCCATTTAAAAAATGGTAGGTACCTTCATGGATAAAGTATTAAAAACCTCTGATTTGGGCCCAAATCAGCCCGATGAAGTTTTAGACCGATCAGGTTTTCAAGTATTGGGCGAAAGGTTATAATATTTTTGTGAAAATTATGGAGAGAAATTTCTCTTCTGTCAGAGGAGAAATTCTCGGAGATATTTCTCGTTCTCGAGAAATTTCTTTTGAGAATTTTCTCTACTCACATCACTTTTAGTCTGTATTCTATTTCATTAAAATACCAGATAGATGCTTCGAAAATGAACCATATAAATCGTAAAATTTCAAAATTTTCTTGAGGGCTCTGAGAAGGGGCGCCGACTTTGTGCCATGTCCCCGGGCGCAGATGACCCTAGCTACGCCACTGGTTCTGATCTAATGCGACGATAATAATATGCAAGCGGGTACCTACTACCATTATTTATTCGGAAGGGCCGAAGTAGTTGGAATGTATTCATTTACAATTACTATGAATTTAGGTTCTAACTAGTGGGTAAATACGCGGAGAAGAACAAATAATAAACAACTTCAAATGTACCTTAAGGTTTGCTAAAAAATAACAGTAAGGTTGTACCTACTTTCAAAATGAATTCGGAACATTTGAAGTGTACATGAGAAAAATTTCAAATTTCAAACAAACATAGAAACTGAAATATATATTTGATGGTTGATGCATGGTTTAATAAATCTTCTTTGTGTTTTCATTTGTATAAATAAAATATATGTGTATGAAATGCAATGGGTGTATCGTTGATGGTTAATGTGTTGTTTTTTTTTTTTAATAAGGAAAATTAAATTTAAATATTTTTTATAGAAATTATATTATTTCAATTAAAATATTTGAAATTGGAAATTAATAATTATCAAGCATTCTAAATCATTTTATAAAAATTGTTCTACCAATACGAAATTTGAAAATAGAACTTAAATCAAATTAATCTATCTATTTTCTATCTACCTTCCCACTTTGGTATAGGCAGAGAGAACGGAACGCCATATCGTGATCCATCCCTACATACTTCGTTCGCTTCCTCCACGTTCAAGCAATATTGTCATTGCCAAGTCACGTAGTTTTCGGACGTCCACACTGTCTCACATCCTCAAACTGTCAAATGTATTAATAGTGAAATTCAAAATAAGAACGATATATTTATAAGAACGATGTATTCGTTGCCAGAATAAGCGCAATTTTTCATATTGGTCCATAGATAAACTGAAATATTTATAGTAAATTTAACTAGATAATATCCATTTCTTGAATTTCGAACATCCTCCACGCAATGTTCCATATTAGAAAAAAAACATACGTACAATACGAATACAACAAACGGCAATCGACGCCATTTTCATTTGATTTGAACTAAACATTCGTTCGCTAATGGCTTCGCTGCATTACCTTCAGAGCCAATATCACGGCCGCGATATACGTGGTACCTACCTGGTAGGTGTATTTATGATGCAAATATTTCAAATTATCTAATAAATATTTGTACAAGTACGTTCGTATAAATGTAATATATTATGTACTTTATACACAACGTAATTAGACAAATCAGAAAAAATAATTCACTCTAACTGAGGCTCATCCTATCGGGAGGTTTTAGGCTAAAAATAATAATAAATATCTTACATAATGAAAGACATATTTATTAGTTTTATCAGATTCGTATGGAAATTGAACACATTGTAGATATAACATTTTTATTTCAATTTATAGAATAGGTGGAGACATCAAAGTGGAGAGAGAACATTGTATTGATGAATGTCCAAAATTTATATTTTCATAAAAACATTACATTAACTAATAATATATATAAACTAGGTGCCACCAAACCCCCCTACCACGACAGAAGCATTTAGCTCACTGTTCAAGGTGCACAATGTTATTTATTTATTTATTTACACAATATATTTAGGTTTATAACAAAAACCCAGATACCTATATCTTTAAAAAAATACTATTAAACCACCAATATTTACATCACAGAATGTGAATAAAAATGTCAAAATTATTTGCATTATGGAGTTGGCAGTTTTTACAAACTTAACCCCATTTTAAGCCATTTCTCAGGAAAGTTATTACGCTATCTGCGAGTGTAAATTCGTCGATTTGATGTAAATTTCCTATGTGAAGCCGGGGAAAACTTCACTAGTGATAACATAAATATATTAGGTACAGAGAAAGTAAACCGTTTCGTAATATGTACATATCAACGTTATAGTCTCTACACTAATAAAATGTTATAATAGTACCTAATATATACACAACAGCGCCACGAGTGGGAGAGTTGCGAACTAGACAAAAATAATGACATTCAATCAAACGAGATTTTTTTTGCAAATAGATTACGACAGGTGCCATAGGCCAACTTCTTGTCAATGGTAACAACAGGAACAAAAAACGATAACCAGGTGACTTTGAATGGTTAAATGCAAAAAATATACCTGTTATCTATCTATTACGAAGAAAATTACAAAATATGGTAGCCAGAGGACGCCCTGTCTGTGATACCCCCTAGAAGATTAATTCTGCACCCTCCGGAATGTCATATATGAAACATATTACTTTCATTGCTGATTGGATGTTTTTTGTATTTTTAGAAACCGTTTCCGCTGGTTTTTCCTTTTGTACAAAATGTCGCATTCGAATACCCAGAAATATCATTGCACACAGACATAAAATGGACTTTTCTCCATATTCTTATACGACAAGATACCACAGATCGAGATAAAAATATGTGAAGTATAGGCATGTACCTACATTCAAAATACAGACATAGCAGCTAGCTAGATAGAATGCTGTCGTGGTTTGATACGGATTTAGGTTCGAATATCGCAGAAATCGTCGAGAAGTGAAAGTCTCGCGATGTGAACCTCTTCATACCTATCACTAACGTACAAGCGTTCCGTGGTGAGATTTCTAGAGCAAAAAGAGTAAAAAACACTTTAAAATATCGTCGGTATTCCCCAGAGTAAAAGTCAACTGCTTTTAACATTGGTACACTTATAGCAAGCAGTACTCGGTAAATGATCGAAAACATCGTAATCAGATGCCGATTACTGAATGCAATGTTTTAAAAGTTTACCTGCCTATCTTTATACACAGTTATTTTACCAATTACGGGCACATCCATCCTACAAATACATTAAAAAGTCAGATCTACTTGTGTCAGTGGCATAACAGGTCTCCCCGAAATTTTCCTGATGGTATATTACCTATCCTACCCCATCTAGAATAAATAGCTCCTCCACTTTTCTATAGCATCCGTAATATTGTCTTTTGTCCGCTGTTTATCGACTGGCAATTTTCATTGTATAACAATGTGAATTATGTGATATTTTTGCTCCAATAAAACACATCCCCAAAAATTCTTTGTAAATCTTTATGATCCAACATAATATAAAAATAAAAAATAATAAACAATTTAAGTTAACAAAAATAAGAATTCTACTCACGATATCATGTCCATTGCTATTGCTCTTAACCACTTCGGGCGCCATGTACTCGATGGTCCCGCAGAAACTGTACGCCCTGCTCTCATCAGGTCTGAATTCCTTGGATAGTCCGAAGTCTGTGAGGACAATGTGACCATTGCTGTCCAGCAGAATATTCTCCAATTTCACGTCGCGATAAATGATGCCCAACTAAAAAAAAGAAATAAAAATTGTTGTACCAAAAACGGTATTGTAAAAAAAATCTAGAAATGTGCTCGACTGTTAGACAATGCATAGTTTTCAGATCCTGGTTTGGATTTAACTTTACACAAGTAAAAGCAAACTTTTTAAAAAATATTGGTGTGCTACGGTCTCTGAACGCTGGCAGGTAACATGGAGGAGTAAAAAACACAAACTTGTTGCAGACACATTCATGAAATTGTAACTCATAAAAAGAGAGGTGTATTAGGACAATTTGAGCTTGTTCAGGTCTGTAAATTCTCACACTAAGCCTAAGACAAATGACATTGATGGTAATGATTTCAAATTTGAAGAAACAAACCTTATGAAGTTGTTCTAAGGCCAGAATGACTTCCGCGATGTATATCCTGACATGGTCCTCAGCAAACCTCTCCTTGGTGTACAAATGCGTGAAGAGTTCTCCGCCACTAACGTAGTCTGAAAAAATAAACACAAAAATATTATACTAGTAAATATTTTAGGAGACAAACTGACAAAAATGATCAAAAACGTCAAAATGTACACATAAACTTCCAAACAAGAGTTTTACGACTCAAATCACGATGGTGATGTACTTGATTTAACAATATAAGCATACTCATAAATCCTTGACGTTTGAATACTGTATATATTTTATTAACATATTGTATAGATGAGTGTACGACTCTATACAAATGATAGATAATAATAATAATAATACAAGCTTGTTAGTACGTTTGTCTGGGCAAGCTATATTATCTATATTATTACCAGCAGAATAACATGGAAATAGAAATAACTAATATTGCATGAAAACGAATATACAAATTCCAAATAATAACAACAACCAATGGTAGAAAAGTCTCAAGCGACTTGGAGACAAAATATTATCTAATATTCATAACATTATTTCTGGGTAGGCTCATTCCACTGTTGCTGTACTACATTATGACAGAAAATTACTGTCACACGAAGGTTGAGCTGTCAGAACGCGAAAATTAAATACAAATAATAAAAAAATTCAAATACAATAAGAATGTAGCTGAATATACACGAATACGAATGCTGTAAAAATATTAGTAAAACCATGAAAAAATCTAAACTCCACATGAATTGCAATCTCTGACATGTGAAAACAAAACCTGGACTACTGTTTTGCCCGCCCCGAGCAAAGTGTAAGAATAACCCTGCAAGACATTATGGTGACAATTGGATTGGTTATGCAATGAACGACAAATCATTTGCAAATTTAAGATGCTTTGAGTCAAGATTGATTTTGGCATGGCAATAAAAAGATAATCAATAATGTTAAAGATCCATCTATTGAAAGCGACTCAAGAAATATTTTTTATTAATGACGATATTAACTTTTTGCCTTTTTTATAGTCTCAGACCTCAAAAAACAAGGGAAATTTTCTCAATGTGTTTCTTTCTAAGCAGTGATGAGCTTGTCGAGTCGAATTAAGCGGTGTAAAAATGTAATCACACGTAAGAAAAAAATTACATCCTCATTTATATACCTACTTTGCTAATTATGAGCTACTGAAGCAGTCGATAGCCCCACGAAAATATCTCAAACATCTAAGCGGGAGGTAGATGTTGAATCATGCCAATACTGAATTTGTTCTATTCTTGAACGTCAAACTTTTAGAAATGTGCTACAGCCATGTGTGTCGGAAATTTGCCAGAGTTTTTATAGATTCTTTTACCGTTTACACGGCTAATAATTATTATAAGAGGCTTCGGAGAAATGCAGAAATATTCACCGAAAGTGATAACCGTCCACCCTGAGGTCACCAAAACTATGATAATATATCCTATTATATCAAGAAAGAAGTATTCAAGGATAGGATTGTCTGACGTGAGGTACATCTTCTCAGCTTAACCCACTAGAGGATGACGTGTCAATAAATTTTGAAATAGCGAATGTCCTGATTGAACAATATTAGGGAATTGACAGGAATCTGGAGAACGGAGGAGCTGTTTCAACTAATAGATGACAAGAGATCCTACACTTGAGTAATATCTGACATTTGAGAGATTTGACATAACACCTAAAGAAGAAGAATATATTTATATGATAGCCTTTCTTACCTAGCACCAGATGTAGTTTAGCGTCAGTCTGAAAGGCATAGTGTAAAGTAACAAGGAAGGGACACTGCCTGACAGCCTCAAGGACTTGTCTCTCTGTCCTCGTATGCTCGGCAGTCTTCTTCTTCATCACAATCACTCCCTTCTTCAAGATCTTCATGGCGTACAGGCATCCCTTGTCAGCACCGGTCTTCTTGCGCACCAGGAATACTTTGCCATAAGCTGTGGACAATAAAAAAATGGATTAGAATATTTTTTTCATGTTAAGCAAACATAACACAATTTAAGGCATCGAAAAGACGACGTCATTCTATTTGGTAGATCCTTAGATGGTGTGTTTTATCCAATTAAGCTACTGGACAACTGTCCAAAGGCTACGAATTTCTACCATATAAACCTCATCTTCATATATTATAAAAACACACAGCAAATTTAAAGGAGTATATAAATTGTAGGGTGCAGTTTATTCGCATAACGTCATACTTGAAATAGGACTTGAGCAATAGTGCACATTCCTGACCCAATTGTTATGCTTACGAAACTGTAATAGAGTTTCACAATCGCTCAATGTTTTTAAATCTTGTGTTAAGGAAAAAATGCTATCTTCTAACTCAGTATCCGTTCCCTAGCCCCCCCCCCCTCCCCTCCTCTAATCCATAATCCCTACCTCATGTTGGGTGTGTGTCAAATGTTATTTTAAATTTTCTTTTTTTTTCTTTTGTTGTGTGTTAATGTGTTGTTGTGTCTTGTATGTTTTTTTTTTTTAAGTAAATTAGTTTTTACTAGGTTTATCTCAGTCAATGTGTCGTGGTTAGATGGAAGAAATTACTTTATAGTGATAATCTCGCCACTGCACATCGTCCTAGTTTTTAAAAAATTGTATTATTTTGTTAACACTGTAATGTAATGATGATGTGCAAAAAGAATAAATAAATAAATAATAAATCTTCGTTCAAAGCACAGTCCAGCCCCTACGATAGATATTGCACAATTATTATTATTGGTCTACCATTCAATTGAAAATATTCGCTCGAGGCGGAGGCAGCGAAATATGAACCAAAAAACTTCTGGTTGAAATTCTTACAACGAGAATATCGAAATATTTTCAACACATTATGCAAACATAATAATATACACAAAAAAACTGTCCCGCGGAGTCCCCGACTGTCTCCTTCTATTTCTGTAAGTTTTCAAGTTTCCAGTAAAAGGCAGGTGTTCGTAAACATAACGAATAAGATAATATGGATTAGTTGGAAGATATAGCTTCTTCGCTCATTGCACAGTATCATTTATTTGTATCACATAACACATTCTTTTACAATTTTGTATTTTGCAATAAATTTTATTATTATTATTAATAAGTCATCCATACCGAATGTCTTATTGTTTATTGTTCAAGGAGAGGAATATTTGCATGTTTATTACATGCAGTTCTCTAGCCTGATGAGATGGCAAAGTGGTTAATTGTATTTGTTAAATATTATCAATATTTAATTTTCATTATGTACATGGTTAGGTAACTGAAGAAACAGAGGGCCAAAATCTAATCCTACCTACACCCTGGGTCCCATGATATCATTCCGATTATTGTTACATTTTTTCATTACCTATCCCATGGTACCTACATAACATCAGTATACATACGGTCGCAACACGGTTCACAACAACTACATCTATTTACGGCGGAATAAAACAAATAGAATATTATTCATTCATATTCGGTTTTTCATCCATTTCATTTTCATACGTTAATAATTCAACAAAGCAAAAATAAGTGAAAGTGACTCTCCAAAGCCAATCACAGCAACTACGGAATACAGTTCACACATTGGCGATCACAGGACGGGGTAAGTACCATTCCATCTTCACATTCCTCAAATCCTGTGTATCTTATTCCGGATGTTCTACATCTAACATACTTGATGTAACATCCACTCCATTTTTTGGCCTTCGAACCGGATAGATTGGGGTTTGGGGGGTTATAGTAGCATATTTTTGTTTGGGTATACTCACATTCGGGAATAAATACAAGCTAACTTAAATACGGGTATTTTTTCATAAGGGGCACTTATCATTGCAACAATTTCATATAATATATTGGGTACACAGTACATATCGGGTACATAGTACAAATATACATACAACATTCTATTTCTCTAATTTGTTTCAATTTCAATACAACTTCGGTGTGGTGAAAGATGTCTCAGGAAATTAAATATAGGTTAGCAAAGATTTCGATTGACAATCTTTTGGAATCGGGAAAAGCTGTGTCTTTGCAAAATGAAACTGCGATAAACTCATTTCTCGTTCGATGCGATAACTTGAATGTGTTGTGGGAAAACTTTTTGGAAAGTTACGTTTCAATTGAAGTAGCGAAAAAGGTCGGTTTTGACAAAGATGTACATCTTCAGGAGTACATAGAATATGAATCCAAATTGTATGAGGTAAAATATTTGTTTAAACAATACGGTAAAATCAAAAATGAAATGAAGGATGTACCTGAAGGTAAAGCGGTTTCAAACAATTTATCTATACCTACTTTAAATCAGTTGCCAGAGTTTCTAGAGAACGAATGCAAGGCTATGGATGCAGTGAATGTTTCTTCTTCTTCATCAAGATTTGACGGGGCGAATCTGCGAGAACGTAAGTGTTTTTCTGCTATATCTGCTGCGTGTGTATGTTGCGAGGGGGATCATCCCATACATGCTTGCGAACGATTTATTAACATGAATATTAAACAAAGAAGACAATTTGTAAAAGATAAAAGGCTATGTTGTAATTGTTTGAGGGCTCATTTTGTTAATAAATGTCAGTCTAAGAATACATGTAGGACATGTGGAAAGAATCATCACACTTTGCTGCATCAGACTGAGTCAAATTTATCTTCTTCTTCTTCTTCACGTAACGAAGAAACCGTGAATACAGTTTCATGCAGTGCATCACATGTTAAATCGGATAGATGTTCAAATACGGTATTTCTTGCTACAGCTATGATTCATGTACAGGATATTGCAGTATCAGGAGTGGAACAAAATACTCAACAAACAAGAGGACAGGTCATATGTTGTGTAAAACCCGTGTATACGGAGGGACTTTTACTCAACGTAAATGCATACATACTTAATTCGGTTACTGGCAATTTACCTACTCATGCGTTTTCATCAGATATTCTAAAGGAGTTTACTAATATCACATTAGCGGATCCAGAGTTTTATTCATCGCGGACAATCGATATGATTCTCGGGGCAGACATATACAGTGAAATATTGAACGGTAAACGAATCAATTTCGACCAAGGACTGCCATATGCATACTCAACGATATTTGGATGGGTCATTATGGGAAAAACTGCATTATATGATAATATCAGCAGTGAAAACTCAACATGTTTTTCCCATAGTATTACGATTAATGATATGATGGAAAAGTTTTGGAAAATCGAGGAACTACCTTTGGAAAATACGGAAAATTTTGAAGATCAAAAGTGTGAGGAAAACTTTGTAAATACACTGAACAGAGCGGAGGACGGAAAATTCATTGTCAGATTACCTTTCTGGGAAAATTGTAATGAACTTGGAATGACGAAATCTTTTGCCTTAGAGGGAAAATTATTGCGCAACCTGTCTATGAAGGCGGAATATACAGAAGTTATTCAAGAGTATATTATAAACCTAAAACATATGGAAGAAGTTCCGATTTCAGATATAAAATATTTTCTGGCTCATCATGGGGTAGTCAAGGAGAGCTCATCAACCACGCGATTGAGGGTTATATTCGATGCATCGATGAAGTCAGATAGCGGAATATCTCTTGATGATGTACTCTATTGCGGAACGAAATTACAGAATAACATAGCGGATATCATTTTCAAGTTTCGATTGCATAATGTTGTTTTCACGGCAGATATACAACGGATGTACAGACAAATTATTGTTCATCCAGATGACAGAAATTATCAGGGGCTTTTTTGGAGAAATTCACCTGAAGAGGAACTCAAGGTTTATCGTCTTTCAGCAGTCACATTTGGGGTAGCATCATCGCCATTTTTAGCAATTCGGTGTTTGTTAGAATTGGCAAAAATCGGTCTTAATACTCATCCACACGCTAGTAGGATTCTTCAAGATGATATCTACGTGGACGATGTAGTCAGCGGGGCTTCATCGGTTAATGAAGCCTTGGAATTCAAAACGGAACTTACGGAGCTTTTAGAAAGCGCGGGCTTTCACTTACGGAAGTGGTGTAGTAATAGTGAAGAATTTCTATCAAACATATCACCGGTGTGTTGTGAAGAACCTCAGTTATTTGGCAATGATGATTCATACGGATTTGGAGTGTTGGGTATTCAATGGATTCCTCAAGGAGATTATTTTGAGTATCGAATGCAGGAATTCAACACAACATACACTATACGAGCTATTCTGTCTCATATAGCTCGGATCTATGATCCTTGCGGATGGTTGACACCAGTTACTTTTGCTGTTAAAGTTATTATACAAGAAATATGGTTATTGAAATTGGAATGGGATGACATATTACCACAGGATCTCATACGCAAATGGCAAAACTACGTATGTCAATTTTCGGAACTTAGAAAAATTAGAATTGATCGTAGAATGTTACCTTCGGATAGGGTTGTACATTGTGAACTTCATGGATTCTCTGACGCATCACAACTTGGATATGGCATTGCAGTTTACCTCAGATCGGAAGATGCCAATGGAAATGTTACAATACGGCTGCTCATGGGAAAGTCAAAGGTTGTTCCAATCAAACAAAAACTTACTATTCCTCGCTTGGAATTATGTGGAGCTCTTCTATTAGCACGGGCATTGAATCGCATTCAAAATACTTTAGAAAAATTCATACAGTTTGACGTTGCAGCATGGTGTGACTCTCGAGTGGTACTGGCATGGCTTAAGACTCCAGTTCATCAACTGAAGATGTTTGAGGGAAATCGGATATCGCAAATTCACTCATTGTGTAATACAAACATATGGAAATATGTACCTTCAAACCGTAATCCTGCAGATGCTTCTTCTCGGGGTTTACTACCTAAGGAACTTGTCAATCATTCTCTCTGGTGGGATCCAGAGTGGTTGAAGAAGCCAAAATCGGAATGGCCTCAATCTGAACCACGTTCCTTAAGTGTGGAATCACAACAGGTAGTCAGTCATGTGGAAACTTCACTTCATATTTCACATCAAACCGACGAGTGGGATATCTTCAATAGATATTATTCATTTTCCAAGCTCTTGCGAGTAATTGCATTGTATAAACGTTTTATACATAATGTTCGAAATAAAGGAAATAAATATTCAGGTTTCATCTCTACATCGGAACGCAATATGGCGCTATTTGCATTAGTCAAAAATGTGCAAGCTACTGTTTTTCATCTAGATATTGCTCTCATTCAAAAGGATAAGTCGCAAAATACAAATATTCGACGTCTCAGTCTTGAGTGGAAGATGGCAAGGATAATCAATTTACACCCGGGATTAGATGAAGTGACTCGGGTGGTAACTATCAAGACATCCACGGGGATTCTCACCCGACCTGTGGTGAAAATCTGTCCTTTGCCTTTGTAATAACTACATAGTATAGATTCGTACAAAATTCGGTCAATTTTTCATATATGTACGAGTCTACAATCTTGTGGATTTTAAACACATATTCGGATTAACACATTTTTTCACGGGTTAATACATTCTCGGACAATCAACAAAAATCGGTTTTACGGTTACGGTATATTCATGTAAGCTCATCTATGGTTCGGTACTAACGTTACATGAATGCATTCCTACTATTATTAGGGGCCACTCTCACGGTTCGGTCAACAGCGCCCCTAGTATAATTTTCGGTTAAATTCGGTCAACGGAACACTCAAAGGAAAAATACATTCTCGGAAAATCAACAAATTCGGTTTTACGGTTACAGTGCATTCATGTAAGCTCATCTATGGTTCGGTGCTAAAGTTACATGAATGCATTCCTACTTATATTAGGGGCCACTCTCACGGTTCGGTCAACAGCGCCCCTAGTATAATTTTCGGTTAAATTCGGTCAATTATACACTCAACGAGTTAATACATTCTCGGAAAATCAACACTTCGGTTTTACGGTTACGGTACATTCATGTTAACTCATCTATGGTTCGGTGCTAACATTACATGAATGCTTTGCTACTTATATTAGGGGCCACACTCACGGTTCGGTCAACAGCGCCCCTAGTATAATTTTCTGGCGAATTCGTACAATTACAACACGGACGGAATACAGCTTCTGTACGAATAATACCATCTGGATAAAAAAATTTCATTTCAATCATACTTACGGTCGGTAACAAGATATCAAGATATCGGTACAATTTCGGAAATTTATGGATATCGAAATATCATTTCTTCTTAACCACTTCGGAAGCATTACCACATCCAACGGATTGTCAATTTTTCTTATGTATTTTATGATATTTTGTATCATATTCGGAGACATCTTTCACAGCTGAGGATGTTCAGATCGGTTCAGCACGGCTCGGATAACCGTCTCATTGTTTCTTTTCTTTTCTTTTGGGGTGGGGAATATGTTAAATATTATCAATATTTAATTTTCATTATGTACATGGTTAGGTAACTGAAGAAACAGAGGGCCAAAATCTAATCCTACCTACACCCTGGGTCCCATGATATCATTCCGATTATTGTTACATTTTTTCATTACCTATCCCATGGTACCTACATAACATCAGTATACATACGGTCGCAACACGGTTCACAACAACTACATCTATTTACGGCGGAATAAAACAAATAGAATATTATTCATTCATATTCGGTTTTTCATCCATTTCATTTTCATACGTTAATAATTCAACAAAGCAAAAATAAGTGAAAGTGACTCTCCAAAGCCAATCACAGCAACTACGGAATACAGTTCACACATTGGCGATCACAGGACGGGGTAAGTACCATTCCATCTTCACATTCCTCAAATCCTGTGTATCTTATTCCGGATGTTCTACATCTAACATACTTGATGTAACATCCACTCCAGTATTATCATATGGATGGACTTTTGAACTGTATTGGTTTGTATGTGCTAATTTGAGAAAATAAATTTGATTGCAATCCTATGTAAGTGTTGGTTGCTGTGATGGTTATAGAAAGATCGATATAGACTACCTAGGATCTATCTCGGAAGTATTGTTAATATAAATGAAAATCAATTGGGGAAGTATATATAAAAATAATTTTGTGCGAATGCTATCAGGGTAAGTTAGAAGATATCACAATATAGCGATAAACTCGCACTATGCATTGGATTGTGTATAACATATAACTGATATTTTTTTGTAATGATAGATGTTGCAACCAACGACCAAAAAAGAATAAATAAATAGCTAAGCGAATTAATTTTGGGTAATACAATCAATGTCTGAATTTCATAATATTATTGTCCGACCTTGTCAATCAGAATATTATACTACTGAAGGACAGTCGCGCTCTGAACACAAGAAATTATTGATGAAAATTAGATAATACCTATATATTTTTTGATAAATCTGTACTTTAAATATACAAGCAGATATGATTCTGATAATGTACTTCCTGGTACAGAACTTGTTACATAACTTTACTAAGCACTAGATGTTACACCCGAGAATATTATCAACTTAAATAAATTCACATCGAATTTGTTAAAATGAATCACTTCAGCCTACTTCTAACGCCCTTTTATTAGTAACGAGCCAACTTTCAAAAGCTTCTTCTCATCATTAGGGTAGCATAAAGAAACTCCATGTTGCGATTTTTATTATGTTTACAGAAAAAGAATATGGATTAGTAATGATGATGATGATGTTGGGTGATTTATTTCTTTGGCTGTTTTATGATCCTTCGATAGTATCAAAGGCGCTGGTGAAAAGGGCGAGTTTCATTTTGCTTCTAAAACCGGTAATGTTGCACTGGCGACGCAAATCGGCAGACAGCCTATTTATTTGACGCCACAGAACCTGCAACGCCGAAAGCCCTGTCATGGAATTGTTTGATCTTATATCTCCTGGGGTCTTTCAACTTTCAAAATACACATTTTACTTGCGGGCAAAAAATTTCCACTCATTAAAATAATGTCGAGAAGAAACAACACGTAAGTAGATACACTAATCAAATGACGAGAGATATATTTAGCAGGTGCTAGAAACAAAACGAGCACATCAAGAATAGCAACATGTAACATTCATTTGTTTTGTGTATTCCCAGATCTAGCATTAATAATAATAAATTTGCTACATGTATTGTAATTTTCGCTAGTTAGGTAATTCACTAAGAACTGACGTGATTTTTCTATTTTTTTTGTCAGCAAAATTTATACGTGGCATGTTTCTCATTTTCTCCATATAGCGTGTTGTTATTCGGACATACACATAAACATTTGAAAACACAAAATAACATATAATAATATTATGATGTATGAGTACACACGGCCGATGTCAGCGCCAGCGATCATAATTCAAGGTGTTCTGCCCGGCGTTGCAAGAGATTAGATACAGTTGTTAGAGAGAAGGGTTATATGCAGATATGCATTTGCATATTTTTGCTATTTATTATATAGAATTTTGTAAACTTTAATGATAATCTGCTATCACGATACATATTTTATTACATTTTGATACCCGAAAAAATCATCGTACCCAAGACTAGATAAAATGGTAAGTTAAAAGAAGTATTTTCCTGTTGCTGAAATTCCCAGACCCAACATACACTGGATAAAACGTGATTTTTATAAGCCATATTTTTATGCGACAATAGATGGTGACGGACATCGTCTTTTCGTTACCTGAAATAAGTTCTTCAGGACTATAGCCATCTTCGTTTTTTTTTTAAAAGGAATATTTTCAACATGTAGGTATCTGGTGTGCATATTTCAGATTTAACTTAAATGCATATAATCCCGATATATAGTTATGATATTTTGAGTGTTTCAAAGCCAGAGGTGCCTATCCAACAGTCGCGAATATTTGTAGTTAGGCATAGATAGGTATAAATAAAACAAGTGTTTTATTCTTTTATTGTTTTATTCTGTGAGAGAGACGTCTTTCGTCTTATAAGGACATTGTAAATCAAGATTGACAATGTCCTTATAAGACGAAAGACGTCTCTCTTACCGAATAAAACAATAGTAGAATAAAACGCTTGTTTTATTTATTTCGATATGGAATTCTACTACCTAAACACCGACACATTGAATACATAGGTAGGTACTTAAATTATTTCTTAAAGATAAAAACAACGTTTAAAATAAATCCACTACATTTTGTTTAATGATATAAATAATAATCTTTTGCAATGAATTTCCACTAAGTAACAGTTGAAAATATAGAATATTTATTATATTTCTTGATTAAACACTGTTACTGTTTTATTGTTTCTTATTGTCCCTAGGCCCCTATTATGCAGGCACTTGGACTCGTTATACATACATTTTATATAATAATTCACAATTTCAAATACAGCCAGAATGAACTAATTTCAAAGATCTCCAGTGATTATATTATATTGTAAACATCTTTGGAACAAGTAATTAACAGTATTTAATCACGATAAGTTATATAATTATGTCTAACTTCAAATTTTTGCGACTGTTGGACAGGCACCTCCGGCTCTGAGCCCCTCATATTTAGTTTCCAAGTTAAAGCATCAACATATAATAATAATATTATAAATACTTAATATAGCTAATGTTAGGTAGAGTCGCCGTGAAAACCTTGAACATTTGTACAATATACAAACTCAGTACTAATAGTAGTTAGTAGTAGTATAGTCACAGTGCGACACACAGTACAGCTATACCTATAGCAGCCTACATACATACTGTGCTGTACACTGTCTGTAATGAGTGTATTCCTCAACTGTATTAGCGGATAAACTCGGAACTAAAAATATTACGTACGAAGAAATAGGGTTAATAAAGCATCCATACCATCACGGCATTTCCCCCTCAAACGTGTTGGGTAGCCAGCGGGCTAAATGCAAGTAATAAGCTTGCAAGTCGTCCCCCCTGTATCAATGATAGTTAAATGAATTCACGATGGGTGGAATACCTCATCGCTGAATTGAAGGTATTAAATTTATTATATATTACGATGCAGGACATTAAGAGTGGGATACCTATCTTTGTCGGGGGCTCCACGAAAAATGGGGTAAATAAGTAATTATTTATTTTAATTCAGCGACGTGATATGCTACCCATCCTGAATATCTTTAATTTTTAATGGCAAGGAGATGACGACTTCCATGTTTATTATGTGATATTAATCTACAGTCTACCACACTTGTGTATATATTTTATGTCAATAGATTATATACGAAAAATGCGTCTCTTTCCTTTGGCGATGAATAATGTGAAATTTAGAGATCAGGCATCTGATTTATCCATGGCACAATGAGGACGACCTGTGTTTTTATACCATACAATATTCCACAGGCTCCATCTAGATATCGTGATAGTATAGGACATAATAAACTCGTCTTTGAAAATTTTATGACATAATACAATTGTCTTTGAAAAATTTATAGAAACAAGAATTCTAACATGTAGGTAGGTGGTCGGTAGCCTGATCATAAAGAGTCTCGAATTCTCAATCGAGAGACCTAGGTTCGATTCCACCAGCTGCCGATTTACTTCACGACACAAGCATAGGTACCTATTTTTTGATTTCAGAGTGTCTGGGAGTATATTTGGAATTATTATGAATCCAGATTCATCATTTAAATAAAATTAAAAAAATGTTAATATGTACTTATGTATATAGGTACCTAATATGAAAACCTTAAAGAAAAAATTACACGATTTGGTAATTATTTTCGATTGATTACTCGGAAATGAAACAAAATATAAAAAAACTGGATAGGTATCTACGAATAAAAATTGTAAGAATCGAATGAAGTCTTGTTGAAAACTTCTATTGGCATGAGTTTCATGATAAGGAAATAATTTCGCTAGCAGACCTTGAAGAACTACAGTATATTCATAATAAAATATACATTATAAATAACATTAGTACAAATTTCATCCGCAAACTGCACAATACAACATTATACCTAATGAACATAGCACGAGGGCGGTTATGGCGCTGGTGTAGTATAAATCCAAAATGGCCGCCAGCAGAACAGCTGTTGAATGACAACTAACAGTAAGTAATGTAGATAGGTATATAATATTATAATAATTATAGCTATTAAAACATCAATGTGAGAGATACAGAGAGTGATATTCTACAGTCGCCGCAGTCCATATTGTTTTGTTTGTTAATCTCCATCGGAATAATATTTAGAACGACTTTGCGAGATTATTTCCACCATTTTTATTATTAAACAAATTCTTCGTACCCATCACGTGCAAATAGATAATTATTAGAACGATCGTTATTGTGAACGTGTCTAATAGATAAATATGCACGGCATCACAATATTTGCTCCAGTACAATAGATAATGACATTAGTAAATACGCTTCCGGAATGGAATGACTCCCACACGTTTCCACACATGTTTTTGCGTGACTTGAAAAGGTAGCCGATTTCATAATATCTAAAAACATCTTAGGAAAAAGGACAATCTGCCTACGCGTGTTTTAAATGGTTATTTATTAAAATAGGAAATATTGTCCTAAAATTGATGAATTGTACAGCGTCCTTGAGGTGCTTTGGCACGTAAACGACACTCGTTGTCCAATAATAATAATCATTAAGTTTTACTAATAAGGAATCCTGCATCTTACACGATTACATCTATCAAGTATCGGGGCTTCTGTGGTGCAATGTTTATTAGCGCAAAATAGTGGTTTTAATTCCAGGTTAAATTTTACCTACGTAAATTTTTCAAAGAAAGAAAAATTTGCAAGTTGTTAAGATTAAGACATTTTTTAATGCGTTTGCCAATCTGGCCTTATAGATTCAACGGTAAATTCCACACCCCGTTGGCTGCATCGGTGGCTACCTCATATAGGTCCCGCCAGCCAAACTCAAAGATGTACAGAGGTCTACACAATCTATGCCCTGTTCGAATTAATTAATAACACAATGACGTGTAGGTGTAGGCCACTTCGGAGGAAGCTGACGAAGAACAGCTGTCAAACATGTATGTTGAAAGACCTGGTCTGGAGTGGCCAGTGGTCCTAGTATGCAGCAGAAATGGTCCAAATACCAATCACATTCTCTGCTTTACAGTATAGAGTAGGTAAATCTGTTGACTAGCAACACGGTAAGAAAAATACGTGATATAATATGGAATAGGAAATGAGAGATATCATGTACTGAATTTAATTAAAATAAAGATAATACAAAGTGCTAACCAATAAGCTGAATATTATACACATCATAACACATTATGTATAAACATACAATGTAATAACAATAATAATATACATCTAAATAATTCATAATATCATTTATTTTAATCGACACACATTTATGTACTAATAAATTATAATATCGACGATATATTATAAATTAATATATCGTATTGATTATGTATGTATAATAATTATTGTACCCATAGTTTTCATAAGAGCAGTCTGGAAACATCTAGCATTGTATAAAATCACGCATGATTATATTCACTCATACTTGCAAAAAATACACATTTAGCCCTGGTCTGGTACACTGGCCATTTCTAGTATGAGAATATAGTTATTCCTGATTAAACCAAAACCTTACTCTGAAACTATGTATTTATTCTATGGAGCACATACCTACATACATACATACTCCAATATCGATTGAAATATCCACTTTCCGAGATATTCAAGAGTAAAGGGGCGCCCATTTATCCATACTTTATCATCGATATGATTATTGTTCATTCATTTATAATAAAAATGTTTATTTATTCATACACTCACTACATCTCCCATAAGTGAGTTAGCCAACGAGTCAACTGCACATGATAAATACACAAGTTATCCTCTCCGTGCCAATAAAAGGTAAGACAATATGAGTATTGTTCCAGAATGTCATTTTTAAATTTTTCAAATTATAGCTCTTAAGCAATTTTAGAATCAAAACGCGCCAAAAACAATAAAATTAACAGTAGAGCATAATTTTATCCATACCATCACGTCGCGTCCCTCTGCGGAGTAGGCAGAAAGGATCAAGCGCCACTTCCTCTTATCCTCGCATACATCTTTCGCTTCCGTCACTATTATACAATTCCTCATGCATGCTCTATATTTCAATGTGCTCTGTAGAATCTGCTTTATTTGATCTTGCAATTTAACATTGACAGCGTGTCTCCGAGCACCATTCACCTCAGCCAAATATATTTTCTTGGTCATTCAGAAGTTTAATTAAAGCCAGATATAAGATCGGGTTAGGGCAGACCAAGACAAAGATTGTTAGATAACATCAACCGAGATCTAGAGGAGCTAAATGCAAAAGATGACTGGCATTTCATTGCTCAAGATAGAAAGGCTTGGAGATATATTATTTTTTTTACAAAGATATAATTATCTGAGTTTTGTTTGTTATAAACCCAAATACAACCTTATACACCTTTCACAGTAAGCTACTAAAAGCTTGTGTCGTGAAAGGGGAGTTTGCCGGTACCTGGTATCGAATCACGGACCCCTTGTTCACGAGGCCGAGACTCTACCTCCAGGCTACCGACGAACTCATATTGTTTCGGAGGCAAAGGTCTGCAAGGGCGGCTCGGCCATCGGAAGTAAGAAAGTAAGTATAAGGTCGGAACGAGCTTATCTTTGTTTATGAGTGAGATCTAACTATTCAGACAAAACAATCGGAATAGCAGGTATAACATGATTGTAGTTAGTACGTACAAATGATTACATATTACAATCTAGGTAACTACCTAAGGTATGTGCCGTGTGCTGTGTCTAAACATCAATTTGAGTGTCATCTAACATGCTTGTGAATGACAGCTGCTGTCTACGATACAAGGAACATTACAACTATATACAATTACTATTTCGCAATGGAAATATCCAATAAGCATACCACAATTGCATATCATAACCGCATGCAATAAATACACACATTATTCTCTTCATGCCATAATATAATATAAAAATTACAGGATGGGCATATATCATCATTGCAGAATTGAAGATGTTGAAATGTTATCTCTTTTGTGTTTTTTTTTTCTGGATTTGCTTTGTTTTTTTTCCTGCTGAGATCGCCTTGGCCAAAAGCTGTTATGGTCTCAGTACAGGGTGACATTTTTATGATAAGATAAGAATTATAATAATATGTGATGTTCTACAAAAAATATTTGCCTTTTACGCGACACTTAGGTACATATACTTAAGAATTGGAGAGTATTCTTTGTCAGGGACATCACGGAAAAAATACGTGTGAAAATAATCAGCTATTTATAGTTTAAAAAAAGCATTCGATACATTTATTTTTGTATGCTTGTCTATAAGGTTCCAGGTTCGATTTACGGTTGAATCGTGAAATTTAATACAAAATAAGGGCAAAGAGTTGAGGTCACGGACCCTAGAATTAGTTACCTGTTTATTTATTTCAATTTCAAAGTAACGTATAAAAAATAAAACTAAAACAATAGGTAAGAGACAGGTAACGACGTGAAGTAAGAACATTATTCGAAGCATTTTCTCGCATACTATGTAAGTGTTTTCTACTATTTCTATGGAATATTTAGTGTTGAAGCTCACCTACGACCAATCACGACTCGACTACTCGCAATGTGCGACTATATTCAAGGGACATACTCGTCCACTAAGTGTTTCACTTATTTTGCTTTATAACTAGTCTATAGCAATATAGGTAACGTCAATGGATAGAAGCAATATTATCAATACGTAGATAGTACATAATATAACGAGTATATATGATTAGAATTATTTTGTGACCAACTGAGGTAAACACAATACAATATTACACTTAATACAGGTACAGGTATTATTAATGGGTCATTGAACACACAAATAATAATAACAATAATATCTAACTCTACATAATAACAATATGATAATTTTACGACTACGACAATGATAAAAGTGAATTCATAATATTATATATTTATATAATATGTATGCAGTAGTGGTTCTCCTTATACTGCGTTGTTCAATACAAATAGGTAAATCGTAATGTAATCATATATACATATGTACCTGTGTGATAATTAGTCAAATAATGGCGTAGTAGTGCCCTATTAGAGACTAAATTACGACGAGATAAAACTATATTTAGACACATTTTAGAACTAAATACTAAAATCATTGAATTGTATGCATCCATCTCTTATCACTCCTAAAAATTGGTAGAGAAGTTGCCGCTACTTATTTATTTTTACAAGAGTTTATACTCCGTCCTGATGATGGCAATTTATTGATGAAAGCGCTAGGTGTGATTGTGGTATACTTTGTATACATTATGTAAAACAAAAGACAGTGTTATTTTATATTTTATATTATTAAAATGTTGTTTCGCAATGTCAAGACTGAAACATTAAATTCAATATTTTTACAATGTTTACAGGATCAAAGAGATAATTACAGAAGATGTTAACAAAATATACATTCAATATATGGACCAGCAAAGATCCTAAATTTATCAGAGAAGTCTTAAAAAATCATCAAAGTTGAATGAATCATTATCAAATTGATACAAGATTTTTGATTTACATTATTACAGTTACAATTTAAAAATTCGCAAATAAAGTAAACAAAATTTACATCTTCTTAATTTTCAACTGGTTGCAAAGTAAAGAATAGAACCATTTCCAAAAATTGTTATTCTCTCCCCCTTACGAAAGGTAGACGCACGCAAGATCTTTGACTTCACGTTGAACAACGTAAGTACTACACGGCCGTGGTACGTTAAGGGGCGTTCACATTGCTTCACTTTGGATGATCATCCAGAGTGTCAGGGTCAGACCTGTTCATCAAAAGTGAACACGTCTGTTCACATTCGTTCATCCTATGCTTTCACTGCAATGTCAACACAGTCATGTTGTATGTAGTTTGACGTATTTTCGTTCAAAAATAATTAAATAAATTATTAAAATGAAACAGATTAATATAATTCTCAACTACATAATTATTAAATTTTATACATGATTCTGACATTCAATACAAATTCATAGAGAATTAAACAAATAACGAGATAAAACTTGTTTATGGTCGTTTCAGTGAAAGGACCTTTCATCAAAATTATGAAGAGTGGTAATCTCTTTCCTCCGTCATCTCTAGTGATCACTATTGATGAAACGCCTGTTCACACCGTTTCGTCTTGGAGGATCATCCAGAGTGATCACTGAAAGTGAACAAATGTGAACGCCTTTATACGTCCATAGATAGGTAGGTATTAAGCAGTTTATTGTACGCGACCGCTCAAACTGAGTATTCTAGTAGTCTAAATAATGATGATAAAATTGTAATTATCGGACGAATCTAGTATGTACTAAGGCCTCAAGGGGTCCTTCATCTCGACTTTGCGCTCATACCTTACTACGCAGTAGGTATTTATGGAAAATTAGGAGAAAATTTTATCAAACAAGAAATAAAGGGTTCAACCAAATAAAGCCTCTGTATATTGAATTGTATAATATAACTGATATTTTTATGATACTTTGTATTGGTTTGAAATAATATTGTAATTAATGTAGGTACAGTGAAGAATAAAATAAGTAAATAATAAAAAATAAATAAAATCAGAAGTATATTTTACAAAGTTATTCTATTTTTATGTAATCCGTTGAGTCTCTGGTAAAAAGAATAATATGTCTCCTGCTTTTTATATTGCTAGTTTTTGAGTGTTGTGTAAGAAGGAGGTATTCGTAAAACATCAAGTTTAAGACATTTAAATTCTACAGTTCAGCGATGAGGTATGCCACCCATCTTGAATATCTTAAATTTTAATTGGCACGGTTACCTCACTTGTCGGAAATGTTGCGATGGAATGTATGTATGTATATGTGTGATTTTTGCAATTCACCTTTCAATACTGCTTACGAGAGCACAGGTCAGAAACCAGCATCTTTCATTGAGAGCACATTCGCGACATAAGTATTATATTATTGGCTTGGTGAAAAAGTTTGATTTTAGCAGAATTGAGAGAGATTGTTTCTGACCTGTGCTACTGAGAGGAGCGTAAAAGGGTGGTGAAAAGAAGGATAAAACATTATCGACACATCTATTGCTCATAATCTTTTTTATAATATTCCTCACAATTTGTGTCTAGAGGGTGTAAGGGATGATAGTGATATTAAGTGTTAATTGAGTTCACGTTTATTTTGCATTCATGTTTACACATGGAAAACAAAATTGGATTTAGTTTTACTTTATATATAATAGATCTAGAGGAGCTAAATGCTTAAGACGACTGACAGTCCATTGCTCAAGATAGAAAGGCTTGGAGATCTATTCTTTCGGAGGCAAAGGTCCTGCAAGGGCTGTTCGGCCATCGAAAGTACGTGAGTTAGTAACTTAAATTTAATTATATAGTGACCTGGTTTCGACTATCAAAGTCATTTTCAAACTGATGTATTAAGGTTTTTCACAAACCCGGGAAATCCTCTTTCTTAAAATACTTTTGGTAACATCCGATAAAGTTTGACTATTCAGTTTTTCTCTCCACGGTAATTAAGGCATTAACTAAGTAACTTAAATTTTATTCTATCAATCTACAGAAAATACCCATCATAGTGAACTTATAAACAAAACAACACTACGAACAATTCAATAATAATTACATATTAATATGACAGACCCAATGATCAAAATGTCATACAAAATCTATGTAGCATCTATACATCCTTTTCTATTGGGAAGAATTAATATATTTTTTTCAAAGATCTATGTAGGTATCTCAAGGATAACAATCATACATAATATCACCGCGAGGCACTCTGCGAGATACAAGTGAAACACACAAAGAGATAAATAATATAGAATACAGAAACAGACAACATGATGTGAAGTATTTGTAATAGGGAATGGGGCAGACGGGTGGGATACACCAAGGTGGGATGAGATGGGATAGGGTAGATTGGAATGGGGTCAGACAACTTTGAACTCCGAAATGTTATGTTGTATGAAGCAGAAGTAGTAGATATGTCTGGGTACCACCACAAAACTGACAAAATCTAAGCAGAGTATTAGAGACATTACCTATTATATTACACAATAAATAATAATCAAACTAACCCTTTTCTTATAATCACTGTCATGATGACCCACAAAATCAATTTCAAATAATAATAATAATAATGTAATTGGATTGGTTATGTTTCATCAATGTATAAATATTTACATTAAATAATTTGTTTAACGTTTGTACAGCGGATCTGGTAAAAGTGAAAGTAAAAAAGAGGAATATGTTTTGTGAACATCACTCGACTATTTCCAATTCGAATTATCCGTACACAGTATGATATAATATCTTGGCTTCTTCCAAATTTATGCAGTTCTTGATACATGCATGCTTCTACATAAAGAAATTTATGCCACTGTTATACTGGATATCTATCCATAATCATACCATCACGGCATCTCCCAGAAGTGGAGTACCCAGTGGATTAATTACTCCATGTGATGATGAGCATACAGGTCGCCTTCTCTGTTCCATAAAAGTAAGACATTCAGAATAGTGGTGTACCTTGTCGCTGAATTGAAGATATTAAAATAGGAAAAGCACAGCAAAAAAGGAAAATTGAAGTTCGACAGGGTGAGAAACATCCATATCCGTGGTAGTTTTAAAGTCACTCCCATCGGAGAAAATGTAACTGAGAACAAATTTAGATGGTACGGACACATTTCGAGACTGCAAAAGGATAATATGATCAATAATATGATCATACCAGGCCCTCTGGAAACAGAGACCACCGGAGTGGAAAACAAATAGAAGAGCTCCGAGAAAAACATGGCTGAAACACATCGAGTCCGACCTTCTCCACAGACGATTGAAGCCCGAGGATGCGAAGAGCATTGCGGCTGACAGAAGGAGCTGGTCGGAACTGGTTCAGGACCCGCGGGGGGCACCCACTGCCGCATATAGGCTTCGTCCACGTGAACGACCTTATGCAGCAAGGGCTCCATAAGTAAGTAAGTAATATGATCAAAAGGACAATGGACACTGAAGTAGGACCCAAAAGACCAGGCACACCAGTGACCCCCTGGATGTCCATAATTGCCAGAGACCTGAGGGAAGCAGAGCTGCGTTCGGAGGTTGCAGGGGACCGGAAAACTTGGAAGATGAGGACTCGGAGAGCTGACCCCAAATAAATGGCATAAAGGCGAGGGCGAAGAAGAAAAAGAACCATTATCTTAGCTGAGCGAATATAAAAGTGCTATTTAGATTAGACATACCTATCATAAAATTAAATGTCAACCTACATAATAATTTGTAATGGCATATTTTATTACAGTTTGTAGGTAATTGCGTCGCTTGTGCGATGATTAAATCCCTTCAGGCTAACCGGAAAACCTTTTCGCGTTTCCTGTAATTATTGAGAAAACAAGGAAGAAAGATTCATTCATTTATAATATTATTATTTTCGCATATCCTCCGTTAGGTACATAACATAATCAAAAAAATAATTCACACAAGTGGTGAATATTTTACTATATATTTTTACTAAAATGACATTTGTTTCTTTTTATCAGTAGGTATATATTTTGAACTATTTTATAGTTGTTCATTCCAGTTAATTAGGTTAATTAGTTGTGTCAATATAAATGTAGATAAAATTATACAAACTTCACTGTCTAATTATTATGTAGGTAATACTTATTGTCGTATCTTGACTTTTTTGCTAAGATGTTTATTTATGATAACTTGAAAAATGTGATAAGTTGAAAAATATAAATTAGTATCTGACCACGCTATAATCACGTCTTTTCCCACAAGCGGGGTAGCCACCAGACAAAGTGCCTACTAAAAACGTGCAAGCTGTCCTTTCCGTGTCAATAAAAATAATACTTTCAAAATAGATGTCATGCCCCATCGCTAAATTTTAAAATTTTAAATCCTTAATATGTGATGTTTTACAAGATTTTATTTTTTAGGGATACTCGAAAATTTACTAAAAAGACCTATTCTTTGCAGGAAGCACACTCTAGTAAATTATATGCATGTAAAGTAGCCTTCACATTGCTTCACTTTGGATGATCATCCAGAGTGTCAGAATCAAACCTGTTCATCCAAAGTGAACACGTCTGTTCTCATTTATTCATCCTATGCTTTCACTGTCATGTCAACACTCACGGTCATGTTGTATGCAGTTTGACGTATTTTCGTAAAAAAAATAATTAAAAATCAATAAAAAAAAGTAAAATAATACGTATTAAAAATTAAAACAAATGAATATTATTAATTCTCTACTAATTTTTTTGACTTTCAATACTAATTCATAGAGAATATGACAAATAATAGGATAAAACTTGTTTATGGTCGTTTCAGTGAAAGGTCAAATAATTGATTGTCCTCAATGTACTAAAAAAATTGCCAATCTCATCTGCTGAAATTTACTTTGCACATACTTACATTACATAGGACACTGCCTCTACAAAGAATAACAAGTAAGGTATTCATAGGGCTGGTATGATCTCGTGTAGTAGTAGTAGGTCACAGACCTCAAGGTCGTCAGTCCTACAAGTCTTCAATAAGAGGGGGGGGGAGGCATGTTGTGCTGTACTGTCGACAGCGTCTTCTCCCTATATTATCCCCCAACCACGCGTCCCTTAAAAGTATTAGATACCTACATACAATGTAAATATACAGCTTTACACGGGGAAAAATATACTTGTATAAACAATTCTTCAAATAGTCGCAGAAACAGAAAAGATGTTTTACAATTTCCTTACATCGATTTTAAAAACGACAGATTCAAATATTCGAAAAATCCCAATTAAAATGACCAAAAAGTTATTGAAGTTATTATTTATTTATTTATTAAGCATCAACAGTACACTACAGACAACATATTATTATATACACAATAACAAACAATTTAGTCAAAGAAGGCATCAATACATTGCCCCATTTATAAGTGTACACATTATAACAATTTGTATTTTATTAAAAGCCCATAAGGTTTTCACATTTAAATAAAAGAAAAAAAAATTAATATTGATAAATACAAGAACCTACATTCAGAATTTAAAAAAATACAAATGAACAACAGTAATTTTCTGATCTTACAAAAGGGATATAGATTAAATTAGGGAAACAATTATTATTCCAAATAATTTGTGGTAGATGGGAGAACCGGACCAAATGCAAGAAAATTCATAATAACATGGACATAAGCAAAAATGATAAACATATGTATTTTAATGGCTATACTACTTATGAGTAAGTTGAAAGATATCGCGCCTCTGCGATAATCGGTCCATTGCACAAAATTAATGTTAATGCAGAATTGGCATCCACACTTTACAACCAGATAAGTTAACATTATGATCAACCATGATCCCACAAAAATTTAACAGTCTAATGTCGGGAAAAAATTACCTATCTAGATATCTAGGATATCAAACAATTAGGTTCAAAACGCGGGTTCAAAGTACCAGCACTGTATCTTGTCTATTTTATACCATTTATTATTATTACCTTTGATTACAGAGAATTTTATTACATTGGATAATTCCGACATATTCTAACGATACGAATTATTGTTGGTAACATCTTGTACGAAATAAATAAAACTTTATGAAACATAGTCAAATCAGCAGATAGAATGAAATAAAATCGATAAAAAAATATCATTTACTAAAATTTAAAGCATTATTATTTTCTTGACGAAAACATCACAAAATAAAAAAAGATGAAAGTTTTTATAAAAGTATCAAATTGCGTCCTCTTATAAAGTTACAAACAAACGTACAAACTTTTTATAAATTCTCTACGAATTGAGATTTGTGTTGGGCTAGGAACGGCCTACAGGTCGGCGACACCTGAGGGGTGAATGGAATACCCCAAGGCATATCAACATAATACACACACAAACACAATACCACAATACAGTATATTATAACATAACATCACACATACTTAATATCGTAACACTTTTATGAAGTTACAATATGAAATACGATTATTGTTAAAGCGAAGAAATAAAAAAGTATAAATCATTTTTCAAAGCAGTACATACACCCTTAAGTTCAACAGCTAGACAAATACTTTTTCAATCAATTAAAATAAACTTTGAAATGTCCTGAAATTAACCGTGATTATGCAAATATCTTCTAAACACGAGCCCAATACAATATTGGCTGTTATAAGATTTTTGTCTTTTTATAATGGTGGTTCTGCGATAAACTCGCTTTCTGATGATGATTCTGGATGATTATATACTTAAATTATTCAATTGAAAAAGAATACGCAAGTTAACATATGCATGTACAAAAATCCGTAAATATTAATTTAAATTAAGAATACTAATAACAAATCAAAGTCAAAAAATCCAAAAATAGTAATAAAAAATGATGAGAAGTTAAAACTGAATAATCGAAATTATATTGAATATCGGTAAATAATATAAAGAAAATTGATAAATATTATTAAATGCTTTTAAATGGAAAATTATAATAATAAAAATATATGAAAAACAATAATGACAATATTAAGAAATCATAATAGATACATATTACGATTGTACTGTACGGCAGGTATTTTTAATTAGGTTATCCACCCCGTTTACTTTGGATGTCACCTCCACAATACATACATACATCACTAAGTAGCACATTGTAATATACAAGACCAAACAAACATACATCTGTATTGTATTATTATATACCTATACATATATCTAACTATCTACATATCTATCTAAACAATACATAATAATATCATCATCAACTATAATAAGTGTGTCGTAGGTGGATTCATGAAATGTCCCATGTGACAATTTTTACAAAATGAAATATTGATACCGAAGTATTTCTCTCATCGAGCCGCATTGAAAGGTTTGGGTTCGTCGGTAGCCTGGAGGTAGAGTCTCGGCCTTGTGAACAAGGAGTCCGGGGTTCGATCCCAGGTGCCGGCAAACTCCCCTTTCACGACACAAGCTTTTAGCTTACTGTGAAAGGTGTATAAGGTTGTATTTGGGTTTATAACAAAAACCCAGATATATCTTTTTAAAAAAATAAAAAAATAAAATAAAAAATCCTTCCACACACTTGCAAACAAAATACTTGTCTTCACGGGCGCACCACATAAGCAGCCTGAAAAGCCAGCCGGCCAAATCCGCCTCGTGGGAATCTTTTAAACTAATGTTTAAAACTTTCAATATCCCCTTAAGGTAGAGAAACACCAATATTTATATTTTTATTAAAGTAATAAATGTATCTGAAATGCACACATAGGGAAAAAAATATACCTAATTGTAAGATATAGACATCTGTGGGAAATTATATTAAACTAAATTATGATTTAATGGTAGTCACATTGGTGGTATTAATTACTCACTACTTTATGTTATATAGGACAGATGTCTCTTATATATATATATCATGGACCTAAATAGAGTAATGGACAGACACTTTGGTAAACATTTTGTAGCTGCGCGGGGAGGGGAATGACGACCATTTTGTAAGAAATAAATTTTGTTCGGTGCGTCGCATTTGGGCTGCGTTCAGACAGTCACCGAGTGATCAGTCGACGACGCATATTTTGAAAGTACCTATACAATGCCAGTACGCATTCATAGTGTTCATGTACTGTATGTTACTATGTTTTCAAAATGTGTAACAAAATAAGAATTATAGTCTCAGAAAATATACTCGATTTCTGCGTAATTGTCATTTATAATTTCTGACGCTGATTCAGTGAATTCGTTTGGATAAATTTAGGATATAAACTTGTAACAAGTATTTGGGAAGTATACAAGCTCAGAAAGTTAGATAATGGAATAATTAAAAAAAAAGTATAAAGCAATTAGTTATAAACTAATCAAGTAGTTATTACTTTAACTGTTAATTTTAAAGATATCTATTAAAATAATTTATTCCTTCGTTAGAGACAAAAATATTTTTATCATTTAAAAGAAACACAAAACTACTTGAATGCTACTATAAAAAGGCGCCAGTCAAATAATAATAAAAATATTAATTATTTAAATATATTCATAATTTACGTCTTTTACACGTCGGCGAATTTAAGAAATTATAACAAAAAGTAAATCCAAAAAAAAAAATTTTTTAAAAGTTATAAAAGCAATAAAAAAAATAATAAAAAGACGTAAAAAATAATGGCGCCATTACGATAACATTGGGTCATAAAACGCTCTAAGTTATTCACGATTATCCGGATTACATTCACCACTCACTGCAACTTCATGGTCGTTCAGGTCAAACGAAGCCGAGTGACATTTATGCTCCCATGAACCAACCCTTGTATTTGTATGTTTAGTTGTTTTAAAAATGTTTAAAGTTTTTGCACATCAGTTGAATTTTTCATATCGGTTTTTGTTTTTATATTTTTATTTTTCTTTATTAACTAGATATATCTAGAAGAATAGGAATCATCTTATGATTAACATGGTGATGTGCGCTATAAATGGTTGTGGTTATAAATCCAATCCAACTTTCGCAGGAAACAGGATTGTCATATTTTCGGTAAGTTGTTTTGTATTGTAGTTTTTATCTTAATATATTGCGATTTTAAAGTCGTTTATATTATAATTCGTATACTTATAAATGATCATAATAATGTTATAAACGTTCTATATAATTATCTGTCCTTATTCTCCTATATCTACACATGTAACTTGTTTTCCATTCTGTCATCTGACAATACAAAGAACCTACAATCTGATGTTTGGTTTGTTTACCCGTTAGAATGAAATGTTTTATGCATACAAATCTGATCAGGTTAATGATATTATCGCATGTTTATAAACAAAATCATTTTTTGTAGTTTTCCAAAGGATCCAGAAAGGAGAAACTGGACATTATCCAATATTTGACACCAAGTAAACGTAGTGTTTTGTGTTCAAAAACATCTCGTTTTTCTGCGAGGTTGGAGAAAAACGTCATTCTTACGAAATATCCTGAGTTTCCCGCTCATTTGCAAGTTCGCGTGTTTTATATTATTCATTTAGATATATCCTTCAATTGTCATTCATTCTCTCCATATTGTGTGTATATGAAAACAAAGTTTAAAAATAAATAATGATTTTGAAATGAAATACTCAATTTTATTAACTCATCCTATTCTCTATTTCATCAAATATATGAAAACATTAAGTTATGTGGCATTGTAATTATTTTAAGAAGTAAATATAATGTTTTCTGATACTGTGTGAATAATTTCCATACATTGCCCATACAAATGTTAAATAAAGTATTTCCTACAAAATGGCCACCGTCGATTTCCCTTCCTCACTTTTTGGCTTCGCTGTCATTCATACAAATTACTATAAACGTTCCATCCCCTACCTACATACATCCATGATATATATGTAGGTTGTAGGATTTTTCTAGAAGTGGTGTTGTTGTATATTTTGGTTTTTGTGATAAGAGAGAGGAGGTTAAAAGTTTATATATAGACGAGGTGTTGCTTTGAGGAGGAATTCAAGTTCCCTCTCTCGGTTCGTTAATACCTATTGTAAAGTGTATCTTTTAAGTTGTGCTAGAACTTACCTGTAAATAGTTTTTTTACCTTCGTGAATATAGTGTTTGAACGAAGTTCGAGTTTTACTACTAAACCCACATCCCCTTGGTAGCAGAACCAAAACTTTCAAGGGATCTGAAGATTGGAGTAGTGTGTGGCCCCAAATCCACACACCATCTAACAAAACATATTACACTAATAATTAAAATTTGGTACAAAAAGCAGAAATATAATGTCCAGAAACTTTGAAATAACCTATACGCGGAAATAACCACAGAAAATGTTATAGTCTATTCTATAACCTCGCGCCGTATCCCAAGTTGGGCAGACAGAGGGTGGAAAACCAAATAGATCTACATTGAAGGACCCACCGACCACCCAAATAGACGACAGAAATAGGTGTGTAAGGATAGAGCCAAATAGATCTATCCTTACACTTCTTCTAAATTTTTGCAAATTCTCATGCACGCACGTCGTTTTCTCTTACACAATACACGGCCGCCTTTAGGATTTTGATCACGGTAATCAAGCCACGTGGTTTTCGGACGCCCGCGCTTTCTAACGCGAAAAGTTATAGATACAAATCAAATCCTTTACGTGCTGCTTTTTCACGGATAATTCGTGAAAAACTCACATGGACTTAATAAACGATTCTGTGATTTTTTTTATTCGAATCATACCTAGAAATTTAATATACTATATAATTTCTAAGACACCTTCCACGTAGCGCATTAGACACATGGAAAATATAATATAGCTAAACAGATTTTTGATGCCAAGTAAAATCTTGACAAAGGCACTTAGGAGGTTTCCTGAATTCACCGACGAATTACACAATACTTAGTATTGTATCAGACACACAATTCACTTGAAATCTATTGTTAGATTTTTTTTAAATACACATCATCAAATAATAATAAAATTATAATGCCGTTTATATAGTGATACTGTTTATAAGTAAATACTGCACAAAGTAAATATAAATGGCTAAGAGGCATGGTGCAGGGAAACATGACCAAGAGCATTTATATTATAAAACAGATCCTATAGGACGGACTTGTGTTGAGCACATTGAATCAAAGATATACTATGCATTGAATAGCAGAGCATACATGAGGAAGTGAAAAACAGTGACAGAAGCGAAAGGTGTATTCAAGGATGGGAGAAAGTGGTGCCCGATCCATTCAACCTTCCCCGAAAAGGTAACGACTAAATGATAATGATGGTGATAGTTTGACCATGCGCAATAAATTGATAATAGAAGGACAAAGAAAAAAAATACTTAAAGAAAGGGTGCAAGAAAATGCTATACCTACCCGAGAATCAAGTGGATTCTCAAAAACGTCCGCGTATTGATTCAAAGAAATCGGCGTGCGTGTATGATTCTACCTTTCTGCCTACCCCACAAGGACAGTGGCGCGAGGGGAGATGATACTTATTTCATTCCCCTTGAATCGTTTACAATATAACTGCATCAATATTAATGTCGTAATTCTTATAAGGATCAATTTGGTGAGTAACAAAAATCTTACATAGTTCGTGTAAGCACAAATAATTGCAATAATGCCCTACCTATATCGCGAAGGACAGAAAATTACAATCATCACATTTGGAATTATTCTACACTGATTTGACTCACCTCCACCCACGTCGCAGTATTAGTAATGCTCTTATATAGCCATCATAGAAACGGTGTACTGTAAAAAAGTCGGATGAAAATGAATTAAGAATATTACCTATTCAACAGACACTTTAGCCGCACAATCAACAGATTGTGAAACTGCCTTTTAGTAGGAGACAGGAAATGTATTAACATGAAAACCCATGTTTGTAACAAGAAAAGTAGCTCACTAATTCATAATTTCACGGTATTTGCAACAGTTAGGGTAGCCAGCGGACTATAATTATATTTATTTGGATCATTAAATATTTGATTATACATCCGAACAGAAATAATTTAAAAATCACAAAATATATTTATTTATTCTTTACTGCACATTGATAACAAGCAAATTCACACAAAAATACATTTAAAACAAAGACAATCATACAATCAATATACAGAGGGCGAGTTTATCGCAGAGGCGCGATTTCTTCCAACTAACCCAATTTCGTGCAACTTTCACATAAAGAAAATCTTAAAGAAAGAGGAGGTAAAAAAGGAGAAGAATATGTAGGAAAAGGGACTAGGATACAGAAGCCATATTTTGTGTGATAAAATGCTCCTTGACCGCCCGCTTGAAAGCTTGAAGAGTGGGGAGCAACCTTATCCTGGAAGGCAAACTATTCCAACAGCGAGCACCATGAACAGAAAAAGAGTTTGTAAAAAAGTTTGAGCTATGAGCTGGTATCGCCAGAAGACGCTCGTTATTGGATCGTAAGAGCAAGCCATGGCTCAAAAGATACTCGTACGATAACATTTTCTTGAGATAGTATGGTGAAGACGTAGAGTATAAACAATTATAAACCAGTGTTATGACATGGAGATCTCGTCTTTGGCGCACGGTAAGCCATTATATCTAAACAATGCCGGCAAACTCCCCTTTCACGGCACAAGCTTTTAGCTTAGTGTGAAAGGTGTATAAGGTTGTATTTGGGTTTATAACAAAACCCAGATATATCTTTAAAAAAAAAAAAAAAGAAAAAAAAAAAAAAAAAAAAAAAAAAAAAAAAAAAAAAATGCATTATCCTACTCAATTTGTATCCATAATTTCACAATTTGCTGTATTACAAGGTTGTCATTTATGATAAAAGCGATAAAACAACATCGATAAATATGAAAAAAAAACAGACAATCAGAGTGCGCATGTGCGCCCGAACAAGAAAGGATATTAGGACTATGCAATCAACACAATGCATCTTAAAGCATGTAAGTTGTCCTCTATGTTCCAATAAAAGTAAAGAACATTCAAAATGGGTGACATGTATCATCGCTGAATCACAAGATATGTTTTATGAGTAGGTAGCTGCTTTTTACAGAACATTGGAAAAGTTTCAGTAAGGGATGGGGGACCTCTTTGACCGTTGTGACGGAATCTCCACGGAACGATAGGCAACTACGTGCTATGATTAAACTGCCTTGGGACTTATTACGACCAATTTAAAAAAATGACGTCAACATTTTGTGGAACTCGAATTTCTTTATAAATAGACAATATTTAGTTTTTCTTTGTATCGGAAATAAATAAAAATAGAATTATTTTCTTTGCTGAAAGCATCCGTTGTATATTGGACGTAACGTCGCCTGTATGTTGTAGAATTCTTTTTACTTAAACTAAAAATAATATCAAACAAACACCCACCTGACGCAGTTATTGTACCCTCAGAGCAAAGATATACATCGATACCTTAATTCGCAGATTGGGTAACTCCAAAATAGCTACTTTACAGGGCGGACAAAAAACTAAATATTTTTGTTATGCATATTATTATTATTATTTTCCTTATTCTAAAATATCTACATGATGTAGATACATGTTCGTAACACAATAACCATGACATAATTATGTTTATAATGGTTTTGTAGCCTTTTTTTGGAGTTACCTAATTTTCTGTGATAGATTTTGTAAAATAAATGCTATAATTGATGGAGTTACCCAATTTGCCTATAAGTATTGCATACTGTTTGGTCTCATAATAATGTTATTTTTAAAGTGTTTTATATGAAAATCAAATTAAATTGAAGTAATATATATAGGATAAATACTTCAACATCATCATCATCATCATCAACGCTCCTCTCGGGAGGACAGAGCAGAAACCAGCCTCCTCCATTCAGAGTGACTCTGTGCCAATTGCGTCACCTCTTTCTACGATATTTCCTGCGCTCTGCTGTTGTCGTTATAAGAACGGTGTATTGTGAAAGAGGGAAATCACGGGCTGACGAATCCTTGCGGACGGAAGACCGGTGCTCTTTTTGGCCAATTAGCCTTTTCAGGATATTACCCAGCCTGGAACATCGTCTATCCTGTATCACGGAGTTGAACATAGTTGAACAAAAAAGTTGCACCTTTAGCGATATACTCGTTGATAGCTAGACAAAAATAATGAAGAGTGACAAAATGTGAAAATAATAATTCGTGTGGAGCATTATTTTAGATATCGTGGTAGTCCTGAGTCCATTTTCGTGAAGATATTTTATATTATTTAAGCAGACAATATTTTTCGGGCCAAGGCTTTTCTTCCTTTGAGGCAATTTATTTTATTTATTCATTCATTCTTTACTATACATTGATCACAATATATACAATTTTATAAAAAAAATGCATTCAAATTAGGTGTGATCAATATACAGAGGTCGGTTGCCCAATAAGAGACTCTTACGACTTGTATTATGAGATAGCTGAAGTCCAGTATCCGATCAAAGTGTCTTGCCTCTTGCACACTGATGCCCTCTCTGTATATCTCGAGATTTTAAAATCCGCCAAAAGAAATTTTATTATTTTATAAGTAAATGCCTTAATATTACGTGTTATATTCTAAAAATATTGTACTTGGCACAAATCGTCCCACAAGGGACGGGTTGCCATAATCTTATAAATAATAATAATAATATACAAAGGGCGAGTTTATCACACCTCTTTTTGATTTTTTAAATTTGAATTTTAAATTTTTATTACTCCATGATTCATCCTTTTTCCAAGAGAAGTCTCAGAGTTTTCATCAGAATCTGAATGTTCTGAATATGGGACTAACGAGATGTTGACTCTTATGCTGCCCTTCTCTGTTGCAATATTATGATCAATAGCATTAGCCTGTGCATCTAACAATATCCCTTGTGTTGCATTATTATCTAAATTATTATTATCAGTAGGTATTTATATTTTGGATTTCTGCAAGATTACCACTATCAAGTAATATGATGGGCCAATTCCATTATAAAAATTCGAATTGTCTTTGATAAATTTGTAGAAAATCATGATTTCTGGGATTTGTTTCACTCATACGATTTTCTTCACTTCTTCAATTTTCAGTTACTAATTTAACCATAGTCTTTAGTCTGCTATTCATCTATAAAATGATGAGTAAACATTTCACTTTTCCCTGACGATGAGAGCGGAAGCTCTTGAAAGCCGACTCGCGACCAATAAAGTCACAGTGGAAGTACTAAATAAGTGTTTCATTTTAAAAATTATTAATATGAACTTCCACCAAGAACCGTCGGTCGAGAAATTAAACTTATGATAAGTAGGTAATGTATGTAGATACACGTTCAGTTCTTCGGATTTTGAGCTTATTTAAAAATAATCATGATTCAACAAATCCTAATATATCAAAAAATAAAGTCGTTTATTTAAGTATTAAAACCTAGATTTTTTTATTTGACTAAAAAATAATAACATAATATGTGTTAAAAAACAATACAATATTAGTAAATCAGCTTCAAAACTTGTGCGCAAACATATCCAGTAATAATTAAATTCCACGTAGTAACTCCTGCAAAAGTTGCATTATTTAAAATGTGAGTACCTTACATATTAACTACATCACATAAGGAGCAAATGATAAAAAAAACTTTAAAAAATTTAAGAAAATAAAGCTGATACTTATGGTTACAGTTATCTAACATTTTTTTACAGGATAAGATATCCAAAACCACTTTTTTGTAAAATATTCCTAATACACAACCTATCTCTCGCAAGTCTCCGTACAGAATGGTGGAGTTACCCAATTTGCAGCGTTGTAAATACTAACATTGGAGTTACCCAATTTTCTTGAGGTGTTTTTTAGGGCATTTGTAATAAAGTTGGATTCTTCAAATTTACCTAGCATGTGTGTTGGAATACAGTCAACATTATGGCATCATTAAGTCATTTTGTCAAAAAATGGAGTTACCCAATCTGCGAATTAAGGTATCGACATATACAAAGTATGTCTATGCCCTCAAAGCAAATAGATAATAAATATGTGAGTTATTAATATGTACATAGAGTCTTTGGAATAGAATTAGCCTCCCACTCTTTTATGCAAACTTTCGAGAATCCAATAAAAGACCGGTATTTGTAAAACATCATCACGGATAAGATATTTGACATTTTCAATGCAACGACGAGGCATACCATTCATCTTGAATGTACATATAAAGGGTCGTTGACATTTGTTCACTTTCAGTGATCACTCCGGATGATCCTCCAAGATGAATAGGTGTGAACGGGCGTTTCATCAATAGTGATCACTAGCGATGACGGAGGAAAGAGATTAACACTCGTCATAATTCTGATGAAAGGTCCTTTCACTGAAACGACCATAAACAAGTTCTATCTTATTATTTGTTTTATTCTCTATGAATTTGTATTGAATGTCAGAATAATGTACAAAATTATTATGCAGTCGAGAGCTATATTAGTTTATTTTATGAGTTATTTTTCATTTTTGAATTTTTTAAATTATTTCTGTACGAAAATATGTTAAACTACATACAACATGGCAGTGAAAGCATAGGATGAACAAGTGTGAACAGACGTGTTCACTTTCGATGAATAGGTTTGACCCTGACACTCTGGATGATCATCCAAAGTGAAGCAATGTGAATGCTACTTTACGAGTTACAATCCATTGGATTGGTCTGCATCGAGTTTGGATTTTCTCCTCCATTCCTCCCTATTTTCAGCTAGTCTCTTCAGTTCTACGTAGGTGCCACAGTTCATGTCCTTCTTCAGTTGGTCCATATAAGCGTCTCTTGGTCGGCCTCTACCATTTCTGCCTTCGGTCCTACCCTCCGCGATGGTGATAAGCAGTCCTGGGTGCCTGATGTTGTGGCTGATCCAGTTAGCTCGTTGTTGGCCGATTCTTTTCTTTTTTTGAATCTTCAATGTGCTTTACTTTTAATGGTACGGATAGGACAACTAGATGCAGATAGTAATCTACGATATATTTCAATACTTCATATTCTTCTAGGGCTGCTCTCATACATTTTTTTGACGACAGGGATTATTTATTATTATATAGGTGGTCTGTTATTGAACCATTTATTATGGTGCCGACCCATTCCTCTTTTTTATTCCATGATCTTTAGTATCTTTTAGTACCTACGTACTCTAGGTGTCCATGTGACGTTCCCTACCTATCCATATGACATTCCCATTGCCAGTTTTGCTTTACAACACGATCCACAATTCTCAATTTTAAACTTATTTCCTGGGTAAAGGTCGGTTTAAATTCAGTGTCTACAACATAACATCTTTGACTACAAAATGAGTTTGAAGACACATCAAAAGGGATCTGTATACAACAAAGGTTACATTTATTTACTCACAATACACGCAAAAATCATAAATAGATTTTAACGTCACTTTTTTATAAATAACCCAGTTTGTGTGTGCCTTGATATTTCTCCTGTGACGTCAATAAATTATTGTATCTACTATTCAAGAGATAAAGTCTAAAATTACAACATAACAAGGGTTAAACGCGGAATTTATCCCATATATAAAATCTATGATATAGATACAATACTTTTTCTTTGTCCTTAAAACAAGAGAATTCAGAATACACACAAACAATCCGACACACAATCGTGGAATGACTTATATTTACACTGTTACGTCTAGTTAAGTGACACATTACTCACTAACAGAGATTAGCGTTGTTCCAACTCTATTCATGGATTAAATTATTACCGAACCTGGCTACAAAACAACAGCTACCATTTAAAAAATTGAGTAGGTATAGACAAAGACAATCGTGAAGAGAAATTTATGTTAAAAAAAAGGGTTTAGTATAATACTGATTTGGTGCTAATAAGACCCAAGAATGTTGTGAATAAGATTTTGGTTAAATCAGAAATAACTATTCGTCTCATACTAGACATGGCTAGTAAACCAGCTCTAAATATGCATTACTTTAAATAAAGGGTTAAGGGCGAACACGCATTTAATTTCAAACGAAACGAGTCTTTATTCCGAATCGTATGACGCTGAGCCTATCTCAACATAGAAAAATGTACCCCGAGCAACGGATACGTATTAAAAAAACTTAGCAAATATTGGCAAATAAATTAAAAGTAACAAGAAATCAACGCAGTAACAATAAATTGTCTCGCAGAGAAGCTTTAAAAATATCTTGACATTAAAATAATGCGCGTAAAAAAAATGGTAGTTTGTAATGTCAAAGATCGGCCTTCACATCGATGGCCGTTAGCGAATCGCTCATTTATATTAAAAATAATATGACAACTAATGATTATAATTTACTGAGAGTGAGCCAAAATAACATTTTCTACCACAGATAATACATTTAGGTAGGTACAGAGAAACACAATAATGATCGTACAAACGATGTGCAGAAATTTTGTCAGTACCAATGAATAAATAAAAATTACCACGATGTTAGAAGAGAAACAGCGACAACGTTAATTTTAGACTGTCGAGATGTTTGAACTGACGACCTTCACAATGAAAAGCCAAGACACTTGTTCAAACGTTTTGTTTTTTTTTGTGCAGTTATATATTCAAAATTTCAAACCCAAAGATCAAAGTGGGAACAACTGATGATAGATTGACGATGAAAATGAAAATTTGCTCAACAGACAACTCGTTTACACAACGTACCAGATTGTTTAAATTGAAGAAAGCAGAATGGATGTCCAGATAATAACCAAATCACAAGATGTTTCGAATATAGGGATCCTTGATAAAGTTTACCAAACAATCAACAATTGGGAGCAATGGACACGTAGTCAGATCCACAGATGAAAAATTGAATGAATGCAATCTACAAACAAAATCTGAGTGCAGAAGACAGATTTATTCAATAAACGTCTTATGCCTTCTACATTATATACCACTAGACAATGAGTCCTGATGAACATCAACTGGGTTCTGAAGGAGCCGAATACTGAAGACGGCTGATAATCAACAGGTCGGCCATCGGAAGTACGTTTCACCAACAGTGTTAGTTTATATTTATTTATAATATTTAGTGTTCGATTGATACTCCGAAAAAATAAGTAATAGAAATTGAAGAACGAGAAAAAGTATTTCATCCAACAAAAGACAGATCGGGTCAATAATTTTAGCGGGGTTAATATTAAAATTAGGGGGGCATGGTTTAATTCGAGTTTTAAGGATATTTTTAAAATTAAATTTTAAATTGGGAAGTATTTTGAAGCCTGCAGTTGATAGCTGATGTCGATGAGACCTGACGTGGCAATAAAACACATCGAATTTAGAGCAATACTTAACAATAGCACATTATTATTAAGGACGTTCAGAAGAATCTGCGGCATAAACTTGCGGATGATAGCTGACTCGCTGCATTTTTTTTTTTAATTTACAAGGTTCTATTTACATAATGAGGTTAACTGCTCTTATAGCACCGTGCTTGGCCTAGTTTCTTGCCAATGTATTGTTTTTGTAGATAATTATTAATAGTACGATTATTACGCAATTTAAATATTCATTGAAATCAAAAACACATCACATCTCATCCCTCATATCACATTATTTGTGGAACAAAAAGTAAAAATATGTTTATTCATGTACGGTGCATTTTATTGCCCTCCCACATCTTTAGTTAAACTTGACATCTATCTTTGAAAATCCTCTTTTTTGCCCTCGCTTTTATCCCATCTACTTCCATTATACCTTTATTCTCATCTTCCAAGTTTCCCGGTCCCATGCATGCTCCAAGCGCAACTTTACCTCCATCAGGTCCCTGGCAATTGTGGACATGTGGAGATTCATCTTTGAACATCCCCTTTAATATTCTACTCTTTTTTGTCATGGGCTTGCTGCATCTACTTCTCTCGAGCGACCTTGCTAGTAGTATCCAATCATCTAGCCCGGGGCCTTTCAACACTTTCCAAAACCATTGGAGAGAATCGATATCAGAAACATGATAAATTGAGTAGAGACAACATCCCATACCACAAACAAAATATTGAATACCTATAAAACTTTTATCGCTAATGACAAAAGTTAGTCGAGTAATAAAAATGCATAGCTTCAATATGAAATTATGTAAAGTAATAGTTAAAGCGCCACTTGGTACGACCCGATACGTACCTAATCAAATAGGTCAAGAGATTCCAAAACGCAAAATATTCAGTTATTTGGATTTTTCTATTAAATAAATATAAATAATATTTTGATTCTCCTTTTGATTTCGTGCCTATTTTAACATATCTTATTTAGTTGGATACCTTTAAGAAATTAGTCATGCACACACAATGATTTGTCTGTTTATATTATCACAGCAACTCCCTTTTGAGTGGACTAACTGCATGTAATTAACATACAGGCAGTCTTCGTGCCATAAGTACAAGGCATTCAGAATATTTTTCCTCATACCAAAAATTATAATTTATTTTCCTTATATCAGGGTTATAGATCAAGAGTCCTAAATAAAATACTTTACTTACTTCCGATGGCCGAATAGCCCTTGTAGGACCTTTGCCTCCGAAACAATAGATCTCCAAGCCTTTCTATCCTGAGCAATGGACTGCCAGTCGTCTTTAGCATTGAGCTCCTCCAGATCTCAATAAAATGGACTATAAAAATCTCTCAGACTCAGACAATGGCAAATTCATTACGTCTTCTTTATGTTTAATTAATTATATTTTCCTTCTTCAGTTATCTGTTCGCTGCTGTAAATAAAGTAGACTTCCTGCATATTTTTCTTTTTCTGGAACCACTCTAGCATACCTTCGGCGACAGGGACAGTATTTACATATTTTTTTTCACAACATATAGTCACTCTGAAATTAATATTACTCGGAAGATTTTCAGCAAAAGTGAGATACAATATTGACAATAATTCTATTTATCTCCATAAACCACATCCCTTTTCAGGTAAACAGGAAGGAAGATCGGATAACCTTATTCTTGTTCACCTCGCTATTATCCGATTCATGAAATTCCTCATACAACAAGCCGCCATGACATTGTCCACTTTAGGAATCTCTGTTGCGATATTAGGTATAGTAGTAGGTAACTGTTATAAAATGCAGCTAAGTATATAACTATAACTACTATTTGTAGGCTATTACTTGCAGGCGATAGATAGAGTAGATATCGCAGATACAGGAACTTTGTACAGAGTGCAAGCAAATAGGCAATAATAATTTACGGTAGCGGAGTTCAAGGGTAATAGAATAATAACAATGCGGACATTTCTATGGCAAATCTATACAACAGTTTGTTTGATAAATTTACTGTTCAGGTAGAAGGCAAGATACTGGATAATCGTTAAATGTACAGCTAAAAGATTATAGAATCTCTCAAAAGCCATTAGAAATTGGCGATTTCTAAGGTGTCAAAATA
Organism: Athripsodes cinereus; assembly: GCA_947579605.1. Classification (NCBI taxonomy): domain Eukaryota; kingdom Metazoa; phylum Arthropoda; class Insecta; order Trichoptera; family Leptoceridae; genus Athripsodes; species Athripsodes cinereus. The sequence continues at coordinate 21,426,302 of OX388322.1, read as the reverse complement.
TTAAATCATAACATTTAACGACTGTCTACTACAGAACCAGTATTTGGCGATATTATGACGCCTCTAATTAAGATATTTCGATAGGCACATCACACTACCACGGACACAAGTATAAGCTTAATAGTCATTACATATTACGCATGTATTATGGATGTACATGACGTGTAGTAGTAGACGTTCCATTTTTAACAGGACACGTGTTCGTATCCAACCTGCGGGTATCTATGGAGTACAGTATCACATGTACCTGACCAAGTGTTAAGTAATACTTAATTGCTAGTCCTTACTAAGTGATGATAACTCTTTTTTAAGTCTTTAAACTGAGTAGACACCAGTGTGATAGAAAGTGAGTAGTGGTGTCTAGCGGTTCATTCAAAATAATCGAGTTTTGTGGACAACAATAATGTGACAAGCCACGAATTAATAAGGAGTGCTCTTTCAATATTGCAAAATGCGTGTTCAATAGAAGGGTGTTTTTTTTCTTCAGATTATTACAACCCACAATCTTATTTAAATAATAAAAATGTAAAATCATAGAAAATTGCTTGCAAATAAAAGACTAAAACTCAATAGTAAATTAAAATATACAAAAAATAGCTTTGTAAATAATTAAATTTGCGTTGTGTAAACGGAGTATGTAAATAATAATGTACGAAAATTCAATTTATTATAATATCGATGGCTTAGAGCACAGATGTTGTAAGTGCAGTTTTCATAGTTTTGAGATAATCGAAGTTGAAAGTTTGAGATGCCATACCATTTGGTACTTACCACATCTAGATTTTGTTAAATATCTCGTCAATGACACAGAGTTTCGTAATAATATTCCTACGGAACATACTTCAGATGATATAGATTCGCATGCGTGTAGTAACTCATTTTCGGTAAAAACTGCACATACAACATCTGTGCTCTAAGTCATCGATATTAAGATCACTAACGGGGATAACATTCAATTCGGCTTGAGTTCGGTTAAATGATCCAAATCACTGAGAGAATCGTAAAAAGACAAGACGAACTCTAACACGATTATTAAACCTATATTACGCTACAGACATTCCGAAGTGTGTAGTTTGATATCGAAACTGGACAAATACACTTGAGGTAAAATGTCAGTAGAACCCAAAAACTTATTGGATTTTGGCTGATTTCCATGATAACATTGATTTTTCCCGATATTTTTGAAATGTTAACAAATAACAAATTTTGGCTCTTCTTGAAAATTAGGACAGTCACATGTTGAGCACATTGAACAGGAGAGCATGCATGAGAAATTGTATGACAGTGACGGAAGCGAAAGATGTATGCAAGGATAGAAGGAAGTGGCGCTCGATCCTTTCTGCCTACCCCGCAAGGGAAGCGGCGAGATGGTATGTATATATGTAAGTTTAGATAATAAATATTTAAAGAAAAAACACTGTTTACTTTCATTTAAAATTGTTATATTATTAAAAGCTTTTCGGACATACGTCCATCTTCAGTAATAATTACTTATAACTCCTTTATTACTTATAATAAGTTATAAGTAATTATTACTGAAGATGGACGTATGTCCGAAAAGCTTTTAATAATATAACAATTTTAAATGAAAGTAAACAGTGTTTTTTCGTAAAATATTTATTATCTAAATTAAAATGAACTTTCATAGTGTTTCCTCTTCGAAAATCGAAAAGTTTGTATGTAAGTATTGAAAATTAGCTTTATACCTGGAGGACCTGCTGGTGGACATGCGCTGTTCATCATATGCAGAATTCAAAAGAACCGCACAAGACAGGGAGGAGTGGAGGAGAAGAATTAAAGAGATAATTGCTGCAAACCAATCCCAGGATTGAAACCAGAGAGAGAGAGAACACAATACGAAGAACATTTCTGCTCACTTAGTTTTAAAAATATATGTACACTTTTATATTTGTCCTCTTTCGATTCCAAGCCGCTCAATTTAAATAAAAGTAAGCAATAGGTACCTAGGAACACAATACCTACTTAATAATAACATGTATCACTATACTGTACTATTTATACATCAGCATAATACGAATGACTCACTACCAGTATTCACAGTGAGTTGAGGAGTTACAGGGAACACGTAAGTGATTTGGGTCGCATTAATAATCACATACATACCTACCTACCTTAATGTTATGTTATTCATCAACAGTTCATCACTACATTACACTAGACATACCTACCTACAATATTACAGACATAATATGTATATATAATATGTGTACCTAATGTAATAACGGTAGCCACAATATGACGCTGAAACGGGACTCTCCTTCTAAATACTGCACTAACGAAATGTGTAATCATTTCTTTGGACTTAACGTATATATTATTGTTAAAAAGTATTAAATGCAGACAACTCATAATATACTACACAATACTATCTCAGTACATTCCACAAGTGGGGTAGCCAGCGGACTATATGCACGTAACAAACATTTTTTGTCATCTCCATGCCAGCGTAAAATAAGACAATCAGGATGAGTGGAATGCCATCTTGGATGGGTTAGTTGGAACAACACAAAATTATTTATTCAGTAATACTAATAATGTTGTCATGTTTTTTTTTCTATTGGTTACTTTCGTGTGCAATATTTTTTTTATTATTATTATGCCTCATCGCTGAATCTTAGATGTTTATTGTCTTATACGTGAGGTTTTTCGAACACCTGCCTCTTACAGGAAACTCGAAAACTTACAGAAAAGAGTGGAAGACCTATTCATTACAGGGAACTCCATTGGGTAAATAATATGACAATTTGCAATTACGCCTATACTGTTCCGAGACTTCAGAGAAAATATGCAATGATATAGTAAAAGTATCATAACTATGTAGGGGAAGGTAGGGCAAGACGGGACCTTTAAGCTAAAATGTCAATTTCAATTTCTATAAATTCTTAAAAAAAGTTTATTGACACAGACTTTGATCTTTAATCTAGCAAATCAATCACATAAATGTAAAAATAAACATTAAGAAAAAGTTATAAAAAAAATTAAACACTTACGTGGTAAAGATGATAAAAGACACTAAAAATAATAAATAAAATATAGTTTGCAATGCAAACTTATAAAATAAGTTCAAATAGCGTGTGCATATTCGAAAACAGCAAGAACTAAACTAAGGTCTGTAGCAAACTTCATTACACACAAATTATGGTGTTGCACCTAAAAAAATATGAACAAAACTACCAGTAATCAGTTGCAGAAAGAATTAGTTTGATAAAGGTATGTAAAGAAATTAGATTTTTTGATTGAGTTTAATAATTTGAGTACCCTCTGCAAAATATGCGAAAAACACGTTTAGCATCACAGCATCACGGAACGTGCAGCCACTGCTGATTAACTTGCTACTAGTGGAGGGTCCGAAGAGAGCATCTGATGGCGTCCAGCTTTCAGGGCTACTCGGCACGGTTCCACTTTTATCGCAGTACCCCATCTTACCTCACTACCCCGTCATACCCAACTTCCCCTACAACTGACGCACATCCTACACATAATAATATATAGGATGGACACATAACATTAAGGATGAGTTGCATGCCTTGGCACTGAATCAATTATATAAAATGGTAAATAAAGAAATAGCAAAATAAATGCATGTTTATTTATAATTACCAAATATGCATTTATTTTGCACAAAATTGTCAATGCATATTACTTAGGTACTTGGCTACGATATATTTATAAATATACTATTATGCAGGTATGTTTGTTTGTTTATATTATACAACATCTAGTGTGTTCTAGTGATACCTACTAAGTTGAGCAGTATTGATCTCAAGACCTTGAGTAGGTACAAACTGTTGTATTGTGATATGTATAGAACGATCGAGATGGTTTGCATGATTGTTAAAATTACTACTATTACTACTACTATAACAATATTATGATATATGCCACAAGTGGGGTAGCCAGCAGACCAGTCGCAAGCAGATAACCTTCTCCGTGCTAACAAAAAATTAAGACATTCAGAATTAGTGAAAAACCTCATCGCTGAATTCAAGATAACTGTAACACCGTGGCATATCTCACAAATGGGATAGCCAGCAGACCAACAGCATGCATTTTGTCCTCTCCGTGCTAACAAAAAAAAATAAGACTTTCAGGATGGGTGGAAAATCTCACCGCTGAATTCAAAATATAAAATGCTTTTTTTATTCGACCACCTGCCTTTAACATGACATTCAAAAACTTAGTGAAGAGTGGGAGACTCGAGACGGATAAATTCATTTTCTATTATTTAACCCTTTCTAAGGTGGTGGCAATATACTTTACACCATTTTAAACTAATAAAAATATCTAAGTATAACGCTTGTAGCTAATCATTTTTATTTTTAGTACAACTAGTGACATCTCTTGAACCAATATTTTGTTTTTTTCTTTATGTATGTTTTTACTTGCTTTTATGGTCAATTGTTAATATTGGCTCTTATACCACTTTTAGTTTCTTCTGCCTTAGAAAGGGTTAATAGTAAATTATGTTATACCTACACATAATCCACATTTTTAATATTTTCGCTATTTCACTTAAAAGCAAACCGATGCAGTGTTAATAAGTTTATTACAGGACACAACATAATAATTATTAGTACATATAAATCTATGTACATAATTATTATAAGATAGATAGATAGTTGAGTACTTGAGAAATGACACTGAACATCGCTGAATAAGATAATAATAATAATGTAAACACTGAAGTTATTAAATACACAACAACAACAATATAAATATTATAAGTACGTAACGTATACATTATTTACCTATCTGTAATTACAGTAGGTATTATTGTTATTACATACGAGATAATATGTCCAATATCCGTATGAAACAGAATAATATAATATTATGATAGACGAGATGTCGTTCTTTACTTTTCTTTCCTCCATTCCTAGAATTAATGTCGTATGTATACCAGTAATCTAATGGAAACTACACCACGGTGTTTTGATATGTATTATAATAGCACTAAGGCATACGAGAAAGAATTATCATTATTTAGGTACCTACAATTTTCTAAGAAGTTTAATTGAATCAATACATAATTCACTCGATTGCGGGTGCATTGCCGTAAAATGAAATAAGAAGAATTAAATCAATCACCCAGTTCCGTGGGCCGACAACTAGAAATATTTCAAAATCTAGTTTTTTGACTAAATTAATAAATCGGTTAAGGGGAATCCACCCCATTCGAGTGATTTGTAAGTTTTTTTTTTAGTTTTACTTATTTCATGAAGAAAGCGATACTATTTCAATTCCACAAAAAAAAATATTCTATTAGCACATATTTGTTTTGAGTTTTTGATAGGCAGTCATACTGCTTTAATACTTTATACATTTGAATGTATATCGATGTTATTTTACAATTAACCATTATATGAGGTCATATATATTAATTATAAATAAAACACTTATTTATAGTATATCCACTGTGACTTTTTATTGGACGCGAGACGGCTTTCAAGAGCTTCCGCTCTCTTCATCAGGCTAGCAAAAAGTAAAGAGATTACATTATATATAGGTATTATGTACATTTAACACACGAAACTACCATACAAGGGTTAGAAAAACAACGTCGAATTATCACCTTAGCTACTGGGCGACATAGCTTAATTGGACAAAGCACTCCTAGCGTAAAGGATGGTTACGAGTTCAATTCCCGTCATGGACACTACCGAATAAGGTGGCATTGGCTTTTCAAAGCCGTTTATTGACACTTAATAAAGAGCTCTTTTTTCCTTCCCCCCCTCTCCCTTGTCCTCACCAGGAGTGCACAGATATCTATTTTATCTATTTTATTTTATTTATTAATATTAATACTTATTTCTGAAATGCAAGTTTCAATAATTGTTTTGCACATGTATCACATGTTTAATTTGTTTTTATTAAAGTATTTTATCTTATCTTATGTATGTATGTATTATTATTTATTGTGTCTGTGTATTAATTATGTATGTATAAATTAGATTATTTATGTATAAATTTAAAATTTCTACTCTTTGGGTTCCTATATTTTTAATTATTTCTTTTCTTTTTTTTATTATTTTGAGTAGGCATAGACCTACTTTTTTTTATTTTAATTTTTAAGGTTGACTGGAAGACGTTGCCTAGCAACAAGTCCGCCTTTTGGCCAAATTTTGTTAATTGTCACGTTTTGTAATGTTGTATTTTATTGTTTATGTATTTGTGTAAAATTATGGTCAATAAAGTTTTATTTATTTATTTATTATTTATGATAGTTTCGTGTGTTAAATTTCCATATCTTGGAATATTAGAATTTCCAGTCGATTGGCTTATGGATCTGGAGAGGATCGAAATGATCTACTACATACATAGTACCAAGTGTAAAGCATACTTTTTATGATTATTACTGGTGTCAAATGAAACAAATCAGGTTTTCAGTTTCATTTGACACTACTAACATCGTGCTCTCCGTGGTACACAAATAAACGATTCAGGATGGGTGGTATGCCTCATTACTGAATTTACGACGTTGAATGTCATAGGTATGTAATTACAGCTATAATAAAGACATATCTTTATAATATATGTAGATATATTATATATAATATATGTAAATACGCAAACTACATCCTATGTACCTACTATAAACTATACCATCACGGCAAATCCCACAAGTGAAGTAGCCGGTGGAAAAACTGCGAGTGATAAAAATGCATATTGTCCTCGACGTGCAGATAAAAAATAAGAAATTCAGGACAGATGGCATGATTCGTCGCTCTGAATTGTAGATGGTAATTGTCTTAAACGTGAAGATTATAAACACCTGTCTTTAACGGGACACTCAAAAACTCAGCGAAATGAGTGAGAGCTATTATTTTCCAGGAACTCCACGAATTCAAGCCTTTCTGAGCACCTTTCTTCTAAACTCGAAAAATACAGAAAAAAATTATGGAACCCATAGACTAGATTTTCAGCGCGGTACATTTTTACAGAATTTTTGTGTACCTACCAACATCGATGGCCTTCAAGCATTAGTAATGTATTGTCTTACAACCAACGTCAGTAAGAAACTGGATGCAAAATTTGATTGGCTGCATGACCGATTTTTTCTTTGGATTACCTATCTAGTATATATATATTTGATTGAACCCATTCATTTCTATCGATTCCACGGGTTATTGTTATTTTTTTTCGAATCTCACTTATTCAATATAACCTGTGTTGGTGAATTCATGAAAACAGATTTCAACGATTTATTTTATTTACTTTATTCTTCACTGTACATTGGTTACTATATTACAAAAACAGTATCATAAAAATATCCGTTAAACAATTAATGTACAGAGGGCGAGTTTATCGCTAAAATTCAATGTCTTCCAACTATATATGTCAACAAAACATACATTCAATTGTGGACTAGCAAAAAGTTCCTCAATTTACTAAAGATACATATTTATTTTTTAACAAAAACCATCTAAGTTAAATGAATTACTATCAAGACAACATAAAGTTTAGTAGGTAGGTACTGCATAGCGCACATTTCACAGTAGGGTAGGTAGGTATATAATATTACAAAACAATAATAAAACTGCAATTATTTACATTACCACAATAGTAGGCACCTACCTAGTACCTAGTATTGATAACAATAAAACATTGCAATAGTAAAATAGTATTTCATAATCGAAATTATCCTATCTAATATTTAATATTTATACTTATAAATAACTGTTTTAACAACAGTTTCATTTAGTTACTATACATTTCATGCTGGTCATGCTATAAGTGAAAAAAAAATTATACTTTTCCATTCTGCTTTCACAATTTATATATAAGTACAAGAATAAAAAAAATATCTGACATTTCAAATATCTACCCATCCGGTCGTCAAATTTGAAATATTTCATAATTTAATTTTTTTGTGAATTTGATTGATTTTACATTTGACATTCCCATAAATTTTATTCAAGTTTTATTTTATTGTAATTACTACTATACCATCACGGCATATCCCACAAGTGGGGTAGCCAGCAGACCAGCTGCATGTAAGAAACATGCAAACTGTCCTCTTCGTGCCAATATAAAATCAAGACATTCAGGATGGGTGGCAAGCCTCATCGCTGAATTTAAGATGTGAAATGTCTTATTTTTTTCGAACACCTAATAATTATTTATAATTACAATATTCCTATTTCAGAATGACCAAGTTGCGCATCGTTTATTTTTTTACATAAAATACATTAAATATAATATGAATAATGTAATTCCATAACATATAAAAGTCTTGTGCGTTAAATTATGTATAAATAAATAAATTATATAAAAAATAAAATATCAATTAATTCCTGAGTTCTGTTCAAATTGGTAAAAGGAATAGTTACCTAATACCATTACGATATGGGATTTATTCTACAAGTGAGGTAGCCAGGAAAATAACTGCATGTTATTACAACGTGCAAGCTGTCCTGTTATTGTAATTAAGTAGATAATATTTCAAGTTTATTTTTATTGTGTATTCAATTGATCTTACATTGCTTTAAGTAGTTATATATTCCATTAATGATTAATTATTATAGATTTCTGTATTATGTCATGCATATTTTATTAGTTAAAGCACATAACACTGCGTTATATTTATTTCGTTTTACTCGGGTGTTGCGGTCAAACCTGGCAACATAATTTTCAGTTTTTATTATTATATTCATGATGAGCTGAAGCGCCCGCCTACATTATGATTGTGACGCCGTCCCTCTCTGTACCCGGTGTCTGTTTATGCGGACGATTGTAAGTGTGAGTGGGATAGCAGCATTGTTACTTTAATGTGGATAGTCTGTAAATGTTATAAAATAAGTTTATATACTGGCGGGTGCTATAGTTTTATATTGCTGCATTGTATAGTTATGTGTATGTGTGTGTGTGATAAGTAAATGTGACTGCGTTTGAAATAATTGTTGTATTGCATCGAACTAAATATGATTTTTTGTATAATATGTTTAATGGCCTTGTGCCGTATATGTTATTAAATAAATAAATAAATTTCTGTATGATTATTATATTTTATCGTGTCGAAAACCAGAAAAACCAATCAAATTGATCAATGCAAAACGCACTGCACGTGGAGATGCGTCAAAAATATCCTCCATAGTGCATGCATCATTTCTGTATGATGATTTCAGAAAACACCCAGTTTTTACAAAATTTCCAATTCAACATAAGATTTCAATCGGTACATGGTAGTCTTATATTATTTATTAACTAACAATTACAATATTTATAGTAAAGATATTGTACTGTAACACATTTTTTAAATTTTCTATTTTTATATACTTATCTATACACATATCGTGTTCTGTGAAGCATCCGGCAAAAAGTTAGTCTCCCACTTTTTTTCTGTGAGTTTAAGAGTGTCCTGTAAAATGCCGGTAATCGAAAAAATTAAGACATTTTACATTTTCAAATTCATCGGTGGAGCTTGTCACCCATCTTGATTTTTTTTTTCGTTAGCATGGTAAGGACAGACTGCATGTTTATAGCATGCAGCTGGTCTGCTGGCTTCCCTGCATGTGGCATATATCGTGATAGTGTAGTAGAAGTAATAGTATTATAAGGATTTCTAACAATTACTGATAATTTCGTTAATGGTATTAGAGTTTATAGACTTATATGAATTGCTGAGACATGCATTGGTATTACTGTATATAGAAGACATGCGGTGCTTTTTTGCATGCATGGAAACCGCGCCACTGCTATGTACATAATAAACAATATCGATTGTTTATACTTTATAATATTATCACTCACTATATTATTGAGACAAATAGGAAATCTTTATATTATTATCTATACCTAATCACGAACAGCTAACACTTCCTATTTATGTATCTATTACAAAAAAACACACAAATTATCGGAAGAACGTACTCACAGAGGTTATGCATATTTAGATCTGTCTAATCAAGTCAAGAGTCTAATATTGGTACTGCTTAAATGATGCCCTTGATTAAATAAAAACATTACAAAACAATAACAAGCAGTATTTATTTGTTTATATGCATATCCACTACGTGAGCCTTTCACATGTTAAAAAAAATACACAAAAAAAATATACAAATCAAATTTCTCATTAACAACACAGTTGGAGGAAGATAAGAACAAAAATTGGCGAAGAACATATTATTTTTATAATAATCTAAAGCGTTCTTTCAGCGCCACATAATTATCAAATACTTTACATCATAATATTATAAATACATAATATTATGATGAAAAATATTTCGAGAAGAGTGTTGTGGATAAAATGCGTGTAAATAAGTTACGATGGTTTGGACATGTTGAGCGAATACAAGATGAAAGAATAACGAAAAGGATGTATTTATCTGAAAGAGGGGGTGTGAGGAAGCGCGGACGGCCAAGAACCACGTGGCTTGATCACGTGAATCAAATCCTCAAGGTCGGTCGCGTGTTGAGTAAAAGAAATCGGCGTGCATGTATGAGAAACTGAATGAATGTGGACGAAGCGAAAGAAGTTTTTAAGGATAGATCTATATGGCGTTCCGTTCTCTCTGCCTACCCCTCCTGGGACATGGCGTGAGGGTATAGATAGATAGATAGATAGAGATAGAAAATATTTCACCAAGATAATAAAATAAGCACAATACTGTCACCTTGCGCCATTTACCCAAGCAGTACCATATACGTATACGTTTTCATATATATTTGGTGAATATATGACTTACTTATTGTATATAGGTTGATAGTATAGTAGTATACTTTAGTAATAATTTCGCAACATACTTTGTGTTATCGTACAGTACCAATACAGAAACAGTAACAGTAACAGACGGTCTCCCTGAAAACAGTAACTAAGAACTGTCTGTAGTAGTAATAGTACGTACGTACGACGACCGTTTGCAACAAACAGCAACGAGTCAAAATACGAACTTATAATATATATATCTACATACTCGTGTAGTAAGTAGCACTTGTATACTAAGGGGGTCGTTGACTCCCCAAATTACAGCGACCAAAACACAACACGACATACAATTGTGCATATCTATAAGTTAATACACACATTTATACAATATTCAGTTAGAAAATATAATAATAATATGTATAGGGATAAAAGGATATGATATCAAAGAGAGAGTGCATAATTATCTTACATAGATATTATTTAGAAAGAGAGATATTTCTAGTACAGTTCGCTACTCTTATCGTAAAACTTTACTTGCAATATTTTATTTTATTTATTTTTTTATATAATTAAAATAAATTATTATTCTATCCAAGTACCATGATTCAACAATTAAAAATGTCTTATATTCGAGAAATCGTCATTTTTTAATTATGCTATATTTATATTATGCTCTGAAAAAACAACAGAAAGGTAAATATACTACATAGTATTTATCTAATAATCGCACTTTTAAAGACATAAATGTTGTCTTTGTTCAATTCAATAGGAACAATTCGAAATATCTATTTGTGGAATTAAAAATAGATAAAAAAAATTCAAAACTAAATATTTAGTATATAAAGGGAATCATGTGTATTTTTATAGTTATTTGTTTGTAAAATTGAAAGTGTGGCGTTGATTGTATGTATTACCAATTAAAAAAATATTTTCAAATATTTCGACTTGTTGAGTTTGTTTTGTTCACATTTGGCGAATATCGCCAGGCGAATTTCAAAATATATCGCCAGGCGAAAAAATTAAATTCGCCGGACATCCATTGATCGTCAGACCTGGACACCTAGACAAACACGCACTTGGCGATCGACTACAAACGAATTTTCGTCAATCGCTGCAACAATAACGCATAATTATACGGTACATGTAGGTAGATTGTCGAAAAGTTCGCCAGTAGACGATCGCTAAGTACGGTTTGTCTACGGGCTCTGTTCACACAGTCCACCGATATAGAAAAGATCTGTCAGATGCGCTTTGATTTTGACACTGTTTTCAAAATGGCGGACGTCGAGATGGAGATCGCGAAGTGTTTATTTTTGTCGAAAGTGTTATAGTAGAGGTTATAAAGCGCCTTTTAATTAAGGAAACAAACGCCACAAATCAACAACAAAGATAACAGCTGTCACGAAGCGGGAAACATTAGAAAATTTATAGGTTATAAAGTTTTTACCATAGATACGAACGCCGCGCACATCTGGAAAGAAAGTTGGAAGGTGGGCAACTCGAGACGATATCGTTTCTACTGGTTTTTATCGTTTCAGACTAGCTGTCATTTTGTTCACACGGTTCAAATGACTGGCGATATTTTGGTGCCCTGGCGATATTCGCCAAAGTGAGAACACCACATAACGGAACCATCCATTCCACATTCTATATTCTGCCGCCTCAATGCCGCAAACAAATTTTATACTACCCAAAAAAGTGGAATGACACAATGATAGTTGATACCACATAAACTTGAATACGAAATAACGCCGCTGACGAGAAAACGCTCATGACGATATCGTGACGTCATTTTCACATACATTGAAGTAGCAGAAAACACGTTCTAGGCCAAAAATGTCTAAGAATGTTAACGAATAAAATAAAAATTGTCAATGTAAAATTAAATTGCTCGTAACGAAGACATGAAGTGAATGAATATTTCTTACAACGAATATTGTCACATCAGCATTATTTTAGTGTTTGGATACATAATTATTAATGTTAAGAAGTTAAAGAAAATTTGTAATTCAACTCTAGCTGTTCAGAGCCCGTAGACAATTTGTACTTGGCGATCGCCTACAAACGAATTTTCGTCAATAACTGCAACAATAACGCATAATTATACGGTACGTGTAGGTAGATTGTCGAAAAGTTCGCCAGTAGACGATCGCTAAGTACAAATTGTCTACGGGCTCTGGTTTCGTGGTATTGTAGAATTCCAGAAATTGAAAAAACATCTGCAAGATAGTCATAACAATATTATTATTATTATTAAATAATTAACAAGCCAAAAACGATCGAAGAAATATTTTAATCAACACTGTTTTGTTTATTTTGTTATATGAATGATGATGTGCAAGAATAATAAAATAAATAAATAAATAAAAATAATATTTTCACTAGTATATTGCTTACTTAGAAGGTGTTTAGGGGGTGTATTTGGGATTAAAAATCCAATTTCACCTATTAATTGTGGATGTAATGTCCCAAAATTGATGAATTGTAAAGTGTCCTTGAGGTACTTTGGCACGTAAACGACACTTGAATGTTGTCCAATTTCAATAACAATTAAAAAAAAATCAGACAAATGTGATTTGAAATGCGATAGGAAAATTAATAAACCTTGTCCCTGGTAAAGAAGACGTCTCCCACTCTTTCCGTAAGTTTTCAAGTATCCTGTAAAACACAATTTATAATCTTCAATTCAACAGCGATAAGGTATATTGCCAACCCCTTGAATGTATTAGCACGTAGAAGAAAAGCTGCATGTTTATTACATCTTGTCACTCTGCTGGCAACTCCACTTATAGAAAACGACGTAATGATACATAATATGAACGAAAAAATAAAAATTAATAAATATTTTTTTCGTTGTTCCCTTAATAACGGAACGAATGATAAGAGAGAAGGTGGTATTGGTGTGGCCTTAACGGAATCCATTCTTGACCCTAATACGTAATGTAATAACAATGAGCTAACAGGAGTGTATAGTCATGACCTAAATGGGAAATAATAACGTCAAGGATGTTCCATTCAACAAGGGATTTATGTAATACATATAATAAGAATAATAATGTATACTTATTAAAATTATAATGAATCGAGATTAAAATAGAATTTCTAAAACTAATATGAGTTTGAATCTTAACAGAATCGTAATATAATTATCACTTTATCGCAAAATTTGCTATAACGCGGAAAAACATTATAATATTATAAAGAACGAGTTTAGATGGGTATAAGAATATTGAGAGAATGTTTGATGATAGAAAGACGGATTAATACGTGCAAACAACAGACACAGAAGGTGAGTCGTTAACTCTTACACATCCGTACATTCAAACCAAAATTGTCCTCACGGGCCGGCTATACAAAACCACCGTCGTGGAAATTTTTAATACTACGTCTCTATTCAAGGTTCCTCTATTTGGGTCATATTCATGGGTTCATGTAGCTCGAGATCAGAGACCGTGGAAGAGTTTGAAAAAGTTTACATCCAGCAGTGGAAAGGGCAGGGCTATAAGTAAGTAATGTTTGCGATAATACGTGAAATCGCATGGATGAAAATAAACTTGTCTAGCTTTTAAAAATCTGCCCCTTTCTGTTTTTTTTCTGAACCTACTTGTTTGGTTACATTGTATCAAGAGAAAGAGGATGTCCAACAGAACGTGACTACTGTAACCCGACTCCCGTAAGAGGGGTGGTCCCGGACGGAAACGCAAGTAACAAAATAAGTACGTATAACAAATAAGCAATCTTATACACAACGATATGTATGTTTATTATAGGCTTTTGTTGTTAAGGTAAATAATATGTAAATATACGAGAATATCGGATTACACTGAAAAAGAAATTGAGATCTCTGATTAGGTTTTTTTTATTTATTTATTTATTTATTCATTCTTTACTGTACATTGATAAAAAACAATTACATAAAAGGTATACATTCAAATTAAATACAATCAATATACAGAGGGCGAGTTTATCGCAAAGGCGCGATCTCTTCCAACTAACCCAAATTTTATTGTTGTTCCCCGATAATAAAATCAGCCAATAATACAGAATACCCATTTATTATTTATGAAATCATTTCGAGGAGTGCGGGAATTTAATAAAAAATCAAACTTTTTTATGCAAGTTTTTGAGTGTCCTAAATAAAGCAGGTCATGAGATACATATTTTGTATAAGCATTTAAAAGAAATCTACTACAGAATACTATATAGGACTGACTGGTAGACGTTGCTCAGCAAACAAGTCCGACTTTTGTCTAAATTTGTATATTCTCATGTTGTGTAATGTTGTATATGACGACCGGTGTGGCGCGGAGGCTTACGCACTTGCCTTCGAGTCACGAGGTCCCGGGTTCGATTCCCGGCCAGGGCAGAATGAAGAATGACCTTTTTCAAATTGTCCTGGGTCTGGGTGTTACATGTACATGTGTTTAGTGCATTGTATATATGTGTATCGTCGTGTTAGCACCCATAATACAAGATTCATATCTTAGTTTGGGACTAGCTCGGTCTGTGTGAATTGTCTATACATGTTATGTTAATACACTTGGTCTTACATATAAAAAAAATTTTAACGTTCACCAGACAAATACGATCACTTAATAACCTGGTACGATCGAAATATCATTGTTATTTATGTTAAATTTTGGCCAATACAGATTTATGTATTATTAATTTTACTACACGGAATAAAAAAAAACACCTCACTCATATCATTACTTCATAAGCATTATATAGATGGCGGTTTAAGACTAAAAATCCAAACACAACCTTAGCGAGATACGTCGGCATCATTTTTTATAGTCAGTTTCACGACACAAGCTTTTAGTTTTCCGTGAAAGGTGTATAAGGTTTTATTTGGGTTTATAAGTTCAAGATCGGACAACATTAAGAGAGTTGGAGGAAGACTTTATCAAGGAGAATACGGCAGTGAGCTGAGAGCAAATAGTGTGAACACAATATTTATCCCTTTTGTGTGTGATTAAATGGCCAAAAATACGCTTGCTCATAAGTTACTAGATTCATAAATTAGTAGGAATATTAATAAAACAAACATAAAATATGAAACTATTAAATAAAACTATCGACTTATCGAAGTCTCGACTGTTTGTCTGAAACAACATTACGGGGGGTGGAAGGCAATGCACTCAGATTTAAAAAAAAACATTTGAAGTGAAGACTGTGCAGGGACTTGGAACGATTTGAGGGTGGGAGCAGAGAATGTTTACAAATGAGACATGCGGGGGAACGCCAGGTGGCAGGTGTTGCATATCGGGATGAAAAGGTTGCAGAGAGTTTAGGCAAGATATCCCGCAAAAAATATCTATTGTATTCTTAATAATAAAATAGTTGTTCATTCAGAAGTTGGCTACCTACCTAGAAGCACATTATGGGTGATGATATTGTCATGAGGCACACGCACACACACACACACACTAACTAAACACGGTAAAAAAAAATATACTTACGTTTGTGTTGAACCAATAGTTTCTAACTCAAAAATTAGAAACGTAGTAGAGAAAAAGAGTAAGCTCCGGGATAGCAATTTTTGTTATTTATTAGAAATAATATAGCAAATAATGCGAAACCACTTTTCAATGATAGGTACATAAATGATATTCTCCCTTAAACGACAACGACTCAAGCCAGCTTTAGATGAAAATTTGCTAACTTTTTACTATAGGGTATATAGAAAATCGGGTTTAAAGTTCTGTAAGTAGTAAGATCTCGTATAATATTGATTCATTCATTGTCCATGCATGTTATTCATACCATCACGGGGTTTCCCACAAGTGAGGCAGCCGGCGGACTAACTGCAAGTAATATTTAATAAAGTCGTCCTCTGCGTGCCAATAAAGGTAAAAAAAAACATTAAGAATGGGTGGCATACCTCATTGCTGAAGTGAAATATTGTTAAATGTCTTAAATGTGATGTTTTACGAACCTCCGTGTTTAACAGGACCGTGTTTAAACGAGTGAGAAACCTATTTTTAGTCGGGGACTCAGAATAAGCTAATTACTTTCATTTCAGCGATATTTTAAATACAAGTTACAAAATGAATTTAAGTGCTCAAGATAATCTGATTGGGATGCATTTTGTTTGGTATGAAAATGTAATTTAATTGCATAAGCATAAAATCTTCAATAAATTTCTTATCTATTACGTTTGTCTAATTACTGTGTGTATATCGGCTACACGATCTGAAACAAAATTATCGCACCGAATGCAATTTTAAATGTACCAACGCAAATAATAGTATAGCGTTTCCTTTCAATTGACCCAGATACAATTTCATTTAAAATCGAACGGAATCTGTAAAGATTTTATTCAAAAATATTACTAGCCTATTTAATTCAAACCGAAAAGACAATTGAAACGAAATAATAATTAATAAACATAAAACACTAGACACAATAATATGCAGATTGTGTGACACGGTCCATAGTAGAAATAATAAAAGCAAACTTTTTGCATTTCACAGGGCATCGAACCTACGACAACAGCGAAACGACAAGGTCATTAATTCTAACCGATTCGGTATAATATTGTGTATAAAAACCAGGTTGAACTCGAAGCATAACGTTCCGTAAGCTGGGGCGGTTACCTGATGCCTGGGAGTCGGGTTAAAAATCTAACATCTGGCGTACTACATAGCTTGTACGCTTATTATATGATTATATATTAGCATGAGGTCGTTGTTATTAGTATGTGAAAGAATTTTACTACTTCACTGGACACGAATTGTCCGTTCTGAGGCAACACTGCTTCGAGAGTTTAGCTATTCCTCAAGCTTTCTTAAGCAGACATTTCGGTATGCAATTATGTAAAACATATCTTTACATTGTATGTATGCACATTTGCACATATTACGTAGTTTAACTTTGATGATGATGATTATGGATGATTTTGTTTTGACGCCGTTTAACAGTCCCTAGACCGTCTCAAGGGCGCCTATTATTTTTATTTAACTATTATAAAATTTAGATAATAAATATTTAAATAAAAAACACTGTTTACTTTCATTTAAAATTGTTATAATATTAAAAGCTTTTCGGACATACGTCCATCTTCAGTAATAATTACTTATAACTAATGACAAATGACAAATTGATGGTACATGAATTTGATTAAAATGTGAGAATTTTATGTGAGTTCCAATTGAAGGTATTATTAATTGTCACAAATATTATTCACTAATTCATTTGTCATTTGTCATTAGTTATAAGTAATTATTACTGAAGATGGACGTATGTCCGAAAAGCTTTTAATGTTATAACAATTTTAAATGAAAGTAAACAGTGTTTTTTTTTTTTATTTAAATATTTATTATCTAAATTAAAATGAACTTTCATAGTGTTTCCTCTTCGAAAATCGAAAAGTTATTATAAAATTTTGGAAACACTTGTGATTGTCACAAATTTGATTAAAATGTGAGAATTTTATGTGAGTTCCAATTGAAGGTATTATTAATTGTCACAAATATTATTCACTAATTCACATTTTTAATAATTTTTTTTTACCTAGTTTAAAAAATAATAACACTCAAAAATTTAACTTTATAAAACTATTGAAACTAAAAAAAATGTATTAAAATTTTATTTTGAATAATTGTAAGATAATAATATTTAATTTTGAAAAATGAGACGTCTGAGGTTTCAGACAGCTACTAGCAGCGCCATCCACCGACGGACTCCGTTCTTTGTTGTATTCTGTTCTGTCATTTTCTGTTGGCTCTAACCTCCAAAAAGAGCCATCGAAGAGAAAGTAGTAGCATAAAAGTTTCGCACGACAGCAGTTTTGACAGGCTGGCTCTTCAGGTCTGCTCGATAGTCTACTCGTGAGGACAATTTTGGTTTAAATGCACGGATGAATACGAGTCTACAACTCCTGAGTTATCCAGGTGTGGTGTGGATTATTCTTCAGAGTAGGTTTCGAGTGTCTTATAAAAGGCATCACGAATAAGAATATATTTAACTAAACTATCTACAATTCAGGCATGAGGTATAGCATCCATCTTGAATGTCTTACAGACAAACATGCAAGTCGTCTTCCCCAAGCCAATAAAAGAATGAGACATTCAGAATGGGTGGCGAGCCTCATAACTGAATTGCAGATGTTTAGTAAGACATTGAGATAGATCAAAACCTTCCCAAACCACGAGTCACGTTAAATTCTGGGCCAGTTCATGATCAAAGAAATTGATGATATATTTGAGTAGGTATATTTGAGTTCGTCGGTAGCCTGGAGCTAGAGACTTGGTTTCGTGAACAGGGGGGCCGTGGTTCGATCTCAGATGCCGGCAAACTTCCCTTTCACGACACAAACTTTTAGCTTACTGTGAAAGGTGTACAAAGGTTGTGTTTGACTTTATAAGAAAAATTCAGATACACCTTTTTTTAAAAAAAATATATAATTTTGGTAGGATTAATTGTCTGAGGTGTTACGAACACCTGCCTTTTACAGGACATTTGAAAACTTACAGGAAAGAGTGTGATACCTATTCCTTAGCAGGGACTCCACGGGGTTTAATATCATACTATGTTCAATGCAATAATATAACAACCTACACGATAATAGTCGCATACCCGCATGCCAGGTGTCCAAGGAATAAATAATTTCATGCCTATAGTATAATCTTCTCTATATGAAATAAACACGTTATTTAATAACAACTATAATAATTATATAAGAACTTTATTTATTTCATGTAAAGATGTGTACAATAATATTGCGTGTGTATTTCATTTCCCTTCTACATAGTCTTAGAATGGCTACGCTCCTACCTGACCAATAGAAGGTGGTCTGTAAGAGTCGAATCTGGCTCAACTGATGAAGATATCGTAACTCAAGGAGTTCCACAAGGATCGGTTCTGGGTCCAGTACTTTTCATATTATACATAGGATGCATTGATCGCCTGCTGGAAGAGTGTGGCCTGCGAAACTATGCATACGCTGACGATCGTGTCCTCGTAGGCTTCTGTAGCCCGGATCAAAGAGACAACTTGGTAGCTACCACTGTCCAGTGTGTGGCAAAACTCTCGAACTTAATGGCCCAGAGACGTCTTAAATTGAATCCAACTAAGACGGAATTTATGTGGGTCGCCTCTCCTGGACGGCAACATCTCTTAGACACCAAACCGATCTCTGTCTCCGGCACTGATATAACACCATCGCGCACCATATCTGTTCTCGGCGTCCTACTGGATGGAGCACTCTCTGTGGAGGCTCAAGTGTCAAAGACAGTGAGCACAGCTTTCTTTCATATTCGCCAACTGTACCTAGTATCAAGACACTTATCTGTAGACGCGGTTAAGAGTCTAGTCGCCGCCTTCGTCGTCTCCCGTCTAGACTATTGTAACATCATATGTACAGGACTGCCCCAGATCCTTCTGAATCGTCTCCAAATGGCCTTTAATGCTGCTGCCAGGACCATCTATAGAGAGAACAAGCGCTGCCACATCACACCACTGCTTAAGGAGCTACACTGGCTTAGAGTCCCAGAGAGAGTAGAGTTCAAGCTGTGCCTCACGGTCCACAAAGCCTTGAACGGCACAGCACCTCTATGCCTCGCTGAGCTATGTCCCCTCGACGAAACTCTGAGGCGACCACTGCGATCAGCTTCCACCGCTGTAAACAAACTTGTGGAGCCCAACAGGGCAAACACTTCCAAATTCGCAGAGAGGAGCTTTAGCGTTGCGGGGCCAACTGCCTGGAACCGATTACCAGCGGATTTAAGAAAGAACCAGCCCACTGCAACGTTCAGGAGTAAGCTGAAAACACTGCTTTTCAAGAAAAGTCATGGCGCCCTTGAGATGGTCACGGATCATTAAACGGCGCCAAATATAAATTGTCTTTATTATTATTATTATTAGTACGTATAGGTATAAATATATTAGTTTATTTATTTAATCTTCGATGTATTTCAAACAGTTTTTCTTTCTATCTCTCTATTTATGCCATCAAGGCATATTTTACAAATGGGGTACCCAAGTAAAATGACCGCATATAATCAACATGTTTGTTGTCATCTCCGTGTCAATATAAATTATGACATTCAGTATTGAGGGCTACATAATTGCTAAATTAATTTTTTTTTCTTGTATCCTTTCACACGTAGGTAATATTCGCGTGAGTAAATATTGAAATAACGTCTTTTCCTGGATATTTCAGGAGTCCAAGGACTCCTTTTTATCCTTTTGGGTGACAACTTCTTTTTATTTTTAACTAAGTAAATAGTTGGCAATTTAAAATTGAAGACTCCCTTCCATGCCTGGATATCTCTAAAAACTCCTACTTATCCTCTCTTTGGGCAGCCATGGAAAACTCATGATTGCAGTGAGTGTTGAGATCTCGTGGTCATGCACTAATCGGGTGAAGCAATATGATCCAGAGAATCTTACATTCTGCACTTTCTTCCTATGGCTCAGGACATATGCAAGTGGAGAACGATTATCCAGAGAATCTACTATAAAAAAAACGACAAGAAAGAATCCTATCATTTCTAAGATACGAGTATATAAAATGTTATAACGACACGGTTCGCAAATCGTTGGACATAACAGAACGCAAAATAAATAAATAGATAGATAATAATTGGTGTTATTTACCTCCTGTCCCCAGCACCCTCAGCATATCGAAGTCTGCCATAGACACGGACGCCTTCCCGTTGAGATTCACTGAAACATAACAAAACACAACATTTTTATAATAAATAATAATTACTACTACAATATTATACACTGCCTACACATACTTATAAAATAAACACAACTAACTAACTAACTATGGGTATCTAGTGCAATTAGAATTATATAGGTACAATGGAAGATTCAATGAATGATTCGCCCTTCGGTTCAAAATCTGAAACTCTTGGACACTTATTAAGTCAATTAAAAATGATTCTGTTCCAGCTTCCATCGAAGGTAGAGACGTTGGCGTTTATCAAAAGATAATATTTCAGAGTTATTTTAAGATTTTTTTTAAGAATGTCTTTACGTGTAATGTTTTTGTTTTTCTCGGAAACGTGTCTGATATTATTATTATCTTCAAATTGTTACCCTGCACTGAGACCATAACAGCTTTTGGCCAAAGCAATCTCAGCAGGAAAAACAAAGTGAAATAAAAAAAAACAGCAAAATAGAGAAAAAGAGATATCATTAAAAAGAAATCAAAGCAGAGTCTTTTAAGTATACAATTATACGTAAATATTTATGCAGGGCTTTGTAGCAAATCACACTACAATTGGCTAACAAACTTCCGTTACTCGAATATTCCTCTATAGTGCGAGGAATTTTAATTTGAAACTGTATCGCTCTCTTTTCTCCTAATGTACATGCAACATTGTTGCATTGCACTATATTGGAATGTGGACAGGTCAATATGTACTTCTGCACAGATTGTTTATCAGAAGAGAGTAGAAGACAAAAGATAACTATCTCTCTTGAATTAAAATGATAAAACATTATTTTATACATTTTTGAAAAACTTTCAGTCGATTACACTTTTTGTAACTAATCTCCGTTCTCTTAATATCCTAGTATTATCCTTGTCATTTAAAGGCGACGATTAGGTGAGTGAAAAAAGAAGCTCTTGTTAAATTATGGAATAGTGTATCTGGCAACAACCCATTTGGACAATAAGATTTACTTACTTTATAGTAACGTTAAATTCAAGAGCTCAAAATTACTTCTTACAATAAAATAACAAAATTAAAACTGTCTCAAAAGAGGGGTATGTCCATTAGCACAATAGTGCTATTTTTCTTGTTTCCTCCTGTGTTCTCAAGTCGACCGTTAAAGGCGCATTAATTAAACATTTTAAATAACATAAAATCAATTTTTCAACTGGATAATATTAATAATATTAATGAAAAAAAAATCAATGTACGTCATCAAAATATGTATTATGATGATGAAAAGAGTAATTGCAATAATTATTTTTATTTTGCAATAATTCGAACGTCAAAAGAGTTGATCAATGACATCAGACATAACAAGACTGAAAACTTCTTAGAAAAAAACGTGTCACCTGAGATAGTACATAAGTACAAGAGTACTACTGTCCCTTTCTGACACACAGTTATTATTATATATTAGGATGAGTCGTTTGGTATCAAAAACAGCAAAATGTCAACTTTGAGAAAATTGACTTAACAACAAAGATATGTTCCAATTCTAAAACTACACACTATAAGATATTCGATTGTTATCATAAACATCAATATTCTATAGAAAATGTTAATTTAATTTCAAAGACGGTTTCAAATATAGCAATCTGAAATTTTTGTCAATTTATCATGAATTTGTCAAAAAGGCAGATTGCTGTTTATGATATCAACTTAAATTAGTTGGAAGACATTGCATTCTAGCGATAAACTCGCCCTCTGTACATTTAATTGTATAGCTGATATTTATATAAAACTTTGTATTTATTTGAAACATTATAGCCAATGTTCAGTGAAGAATAAAATAAAAAATAATAAAATTATGTAGTTTCATCATGTACTGGCAATGTGCAAGAAAAGGACACTACCCTTACACTGCACCTCTCATGTGGTACGATATATTTTTTCATACGAATGTATCTTTGATTGGAAAGGGAAAATGTACATCTTTGCTTGAATTTTGTCATAAAGTGCACATTCTTGTTATGGAACAATGTCTTTGATGTTGTTTTTAACGACGTTGCGATGTTTGAAGATTGAGTCACAGGGGTGACTGGGAGCACCGCGTGGATATACTACGTGCGGCGTCAATGTGTAATGTTATTAATTGCAATTAACGCTACGTACTGCTCATTATTAATGTTATTATTATTTATTATTATAATAACAGGTTTGATATATGGTGAGCGATACAATAATGATAAAAACCACCGTTGTAACTGAAATAAATGTAACACCGAAATTGTATCGAGTTTTGTGAAAAAAAAATATATTAGTTAGTTTAAATTAGATGAATCGATAGAAGAAATAATTCATTTATTCATAGCATCACGGCATTTCCCATACGTGGGCTAGCCAGCAAACTAACTACACTTAACAAACATGCAAGTTGTCCTCCTGAAAAAGCGTATTTAAGTTTTATTGATTATGGATTTCTACTTCTTGTGAACTAATATGATAAATAAGTATTAGTTTGTATTAGTAAAAATTGTCAATGAGGAGATGTGCAAATAAAGAGACGCATAGTGCAGGACTGCCATCTCAAAAAAATCAGCGGGGACCTGAAAGACATCCATGAGGCAAGACCAAAGGCGGTGGACTGGCTGTCAGCGCTGGAGCCAAGATTATAGAGAATACGACACAGCCTACACAGGTGAAGGTTTACCAACACACCAACCCACAAGAAAAGTAAAGTAGGTAAGTAAGAACAACATAAAAACAAAAATGAAATATCTGATATAATTTGCGACCTATGTACTCAAATTTTGCTACTGAAGCACTCTGCTTAGTACTGTGCGAGTGTATAAATTTGCTTATAATTCAAACATAATACATATATTTACATATTTATTTAGCCAAAGACACGAGCAACGAATGTACATTTAATTAGGCGGCTTTACTAGGGAAACGTTTTTAAATCTCTAGTTTCTTTTGCATGTGGGTTTGTAATAATTTTTCTTTTAAATCACAGAACTTTCAAGATTTTTACATACCCCCCTTCTCCAATTTTTTTAAAATTTGGTTTAGGAATTTTGAGATATTTCACGAGCTCACGGAATAGGTTCACGAGCGTTTTTGCATACCAATTTCAGAGAATTCCCAGCTTTTTGCTAGTAGACACGCAGTGTTTTTTTAATATACAGATATATAGCACGCCATTCGCTCCCGTCGCCAATTTTAAAATTTGTTACAGGAATTTGAGGAATTTCCAAATCACTTCATTTTGTACAGGAATTTCAAAACCAGTAGATCAGAGAAATTAGATGGTCCAGTCATGCGTGCAATTAATCGTTAAAGCATGCACCTAACAAAAACACCATTTGGCGATACGGTGCTTTTTTGAATGTGTGGATAACACGCCACTGTAAGTATAAGTATGTATATAAATAAAACAATTTTCAAGCCACCTGGCAATACAAGGAATATTGAAGTACCTACCTCTGTAACATTGTGTGTGATACACATGGCAATATTTATACTCGTATTAGTAGTTACATAGAGACATACATTGTATGTAGGTGATAAAATTGTTATAGATTGTTTAACGTAATATATAATCCTCGAGTAAATATTTTATCCCGTTTGTTAACATGTAAGCTATCCTTTCCGTGCCAACAAAAATATGGCTTTCAGAATGGGTAGCAAACCTCATTGCTGAATGATGTAAAATCTATTTATTTTTTCTTAATTACGGAAATGAGTACAAAAAAGAAAAGATAGCTATATTTAAGTAAATAAAAAAAAACGGTTAATTCATGTGTTGTAAATTATTTATTAAAGATTTCGGAGTTATCTCTGTAGCTGACATGACTAAAGGTAGATATTATATAAACGGGCCTAGATTGCCAAATATATTATATTTCTCCTGCTAGTTCTGTATATTAACATATTTTTTCTGCAACGGTTGTTTGAATATAATGTGTATTCGGGACAGCGTTATCAATGAGATACCTAATTTTATCAAGTTTATATTATGCAATACTTAATAGGGTCTATTATGAGGTATTTGTCTATCCGTTATAAAACTGTTTTTTTATTATTATTATTATACATTAAATTTTAACTCCTTGAACGAAGGTAGCCGTATTTAAAACTAGTATTTGTAAAATAATATATACCTACAGCATTACAGATCCCAACGCAGGGCAAAGACCCTATACTGTAGTAGTGCTGCTGATGATGATGACAATACTACTAATATACTAAACATATACAATAAAATACATGTAAAGGAATAACAACAAATAATAATAATACTATATTAATTGCACCTGTTGTCGTTACCACCAAGGGTCATAGTTTTATGACTCTTAAAACGCGAGCAAATTAAATTAAATGAACGTTTTGACGCGGAGGCTAACGCTCTCGCCTTTGAGTCACGAGGTCCCGGGTTCGATTCCCGGCCAGGGCAAAATGAAGAATGACCCTTTTCAAACTGTCCTGGATTTGGGTGTTACATGTATATATGTGTTGAGTGCATTGTATATAAATGTGCATCGTCGTGTTAGTACCCTTAATACAAGATTAATTTCTTAGTTTGGGACTAGCCCGGTCTGTGTGAATTGTCTATACTGTTATTTTATGGTATAATATTGATAAATGACTATATGAATATTTATATCTACTACTACTATCAAACAAGTGGGGTAGCATGTAATTAACATGCAAGCTGTCGAAAATATTAAGAAATTCAGGACAAAATATTAAGAAATTCAGGATGTGTGGCAAACTTCATAATTTAAGATGTAAAATGTCTTTATTTTTTTTTTAACAACTGCCTTTTACTGGGCATTCGAAATCTTGCGAAAAAAGAGTGGGAGACCAATTCATTGCTAAGCGCTCCACGAAAAACGAATATTTCATAATGTACAATGTGGTAAATTTAGTTTATTTAATTTCTGAAATAATTTAAGTTTTGGAAGTGTAGGTACCATAAGTGTAGGTAAGTATGCATGATGAAATATTAAGAAACAAAGAAAATATACGAAGAATAATTTCCTATAGCTAAGCGAGATTACTTTTTACAATTTTTTTACTGTGCCTACAAAACAATTTTACTGTAGAGTAGTGATGTGACGAATATGTGATTTTGGATATTCGAGAATGCGAATATTTGTTGCCGACATTCGCGAATGCAAATAGCGAATATTTACTTGCTTGATCTCTACAATATTGCTCAATCATTAAAATTTCTACCCCCCCCTCACAGAATTTTCAAAATGGTATAGGAATTTAAAATATTTCAAAACTCCTCGGTTTTCTTAAAGAATATTTTCTTGTACCTTTTTCTATAATGTACCGGGTAAGTATCCGGTACTTTTACCGAATACCCAATACTTTATTACCGAAATAATATTCGCATATTTTTTTGCGAATACGAATGCGAATACTTTGAAATATACGAATGCGAATACGAATATTCGTTACATCACTACTGTAGAGTAATAAAGTTTATTTAATTTTTTTCATAATCCACAAAATTTAAGCACGTTCGCAAACTAAACTAACACATAAGGTAAACCCTGAGATGGTTATGATCTACAGATATTTTTTCACAACATCAATTATCACGAAAATTTAATGTTGTTCTATCTAACTGCGCTATATAACGATCACTCGTAAACGAGATAATATATACCTAAGTGTTTATACACTTATGTCTTCTATATCTTGTTACAGATGCATGACAAAAAATCAATCAGGATTTGATTACTTTATTGATCTCATCTGTTTAATCATACTGTTTACATTTACTGGTATCTTATAGAACCCGGGTTCAATTCCACTCGCTACCGATCTACTTTACCCTCACATAAGCAAATTACTTACTGTAAAGAGTATGTGTGGTTTCATATTTACTTAAAAATACATCAAGCACACCACACAAATGAATGAATACGATAAGTTTTCACTGAATTCTTCTGCAAAATTTTAGAGTTCTTTTCTTTCCTGGAAATAAAATATAAGGGAAAGAATAATAAAGATTTACTGAATGTAACAAATTAACAAATTTCACTGAAATAATTAAAATATTGATTGCTCATTTCTACCAGGAGCGCATACGTATTGAAGAGGTGTTGTGTAAACGATAAGAGGTATTATTAACACTTGATTCTCTATTACGTAGAATGTAGTACCTACATGAATGTAGTACAAAACTTTACTCTTAACGAAACAAAAAATTGTAAAACAAAGAATTTGAAAAATTGTATTATTCTATCCCTGGAATACAAGAGGATCAATAAACTTAATGAATCTAAAATTTAAATTAAATATTGATTGTTCATTCGTACCAGGAGCGCATACGTGTAAAGAGGTGTTGTATAAACGGTAAGCCGTATTATTTATGTATCACGTAGAATAATATGTACTAGTAAATATACTTGTACTATGTTCTAAGTTCTGCGTAAAATTACTCTAACTATGGACTATGATGCGGCAGGACAACACACAAATACAATTTCAATGAGTGCATATTATTACTATCAAAAGAGTCGGCAAATGAGTTCAACTAACGGGGATGCGATGGAATTATAAAAAAATATTCATAAGCCATCATGTCTACACCAACCGAACGAAGCTGCGAAGGAATATGTTGCTACTTCTTTTCTCTGTCTAATTAAAAAAGAAATGAGAGAAAAAATATTTTCCTTTCTTTTACTTTAATGTATCAACGGCGAGAAGAAGAGAGAGAGAGACAGTCGAAAGTTGTGTAATTAAAATAAAATATCATCAGAGACAGAAGAGTTTCTTTCGTAGCGTTTGCCGGGCAGCATGGATATGACTATATGGAAAACATCGATTTCATTTCTTGATTATCATGCATGATAATGAATAAAGATACACTGCATTGTTTAAAGATTCTGGTATAAAATTTGGAAGAACTGCTTATTGAAATAAGATTAAAAAATAAAACAGGCACTCATACAAATTCATAAATGGTGTGCGTCACATCATTGCTCCTGAGGAACCGCTGCTTATTATCAATAATACCTGTTTACGTTCTTATGACGTCAGTACCTTCATTGTTTTTTTTTTCTAGTTTGCTCTAATAGTACATTTTAATATGTGCAACGAAAACAAATCGTTATCGAAACGGTAAGACGTCAAACGATTCGTTAAAAACTAAATGTACTTGTTATATTATGTGTTATAAATTTAGTTCTTTTAGCCAAACAGGTCAACTAATATTGACATTGACGTATGGGGTTTTGCAACGTGTGTTCATTAATATTATTGCTTCTATAATGTTTAATGAAGTTTCACGTTTGCTGGGAAAGAGATTAATATATTGCTGAAGTGCAAATAATCTAATTAACCATTGTTTCTGACACATTATCCCGTGGAGCACCCGGTAAAGAATTGGTCTCCCACTCTTCTCTTTAAGTTTTCGAGTGTCCTGTAAAAGGCAGGTGTTCGAAAAAATTAAGACATTGTACATCTTAAATTCAGCGATGAGGTTTGCCACCCATCCTGAATGTCTTGATTTTATATTGGCACGAAGAGGACAGCTTGCATGTTTCTTACATGCAGCTGGTCTGCTGGTTACCCCACTTGTGGGATATGCTGTGATGGTATAGTAGTAGTAGTAGTAATATTGTCTTTTTTTCGGATGAGTTGTATATAACGGCGACATATTTTTCTACCAAGATTTCAACGTTAATAATACCATCTTCAGGACAAGTAAAAAGGATGCAACGTTAGATCGAAAGGTGACAGTCTTGAAAATAATATTAAGTTGAGGTACTTGTAAATAAAGAAAAGTAGTCTTTAAATTAAGCTGCGTAAGACGTTTGTCACAAAGGTGTTTTCTTTAACCGGACAACACCAAACAAGCAAAACTGGCGTGGTATAAGAGATATTACAGGTCGCAGTGCACAAAACACACCACATGTAATGAAAAAAAGAATAAACAATTTGTTTCAATTTTAAATGTAATTTATACATTTTTTAATGTTTGAAGACTGTGTAATATTGTTAATTTATCGTGTATTATAAAAGGCAAATGCCGTTTATTTTCCAAAATAAATAAAAATATTGAAAATGTTGAGGCGGTGTACAAAAACGAGACCATTCGAATAACAAACGGCTGAATAAACTATAAAAGATAGAAACCTTTTATTACAGGGCGGAAATCAGGATCTAAGTTCCTAAAACTGGCAAACTCCCCTTTCACGGCACAAGTTTTTAGCTTAGTGTGAAAGGTGTATAAGGTTGTATTTGGGTTTAAAACAAAACCCAGATATCTTTTTAAAAAATATTGCAGGAAGATTAATTATAGAAGGAACATCATCTCTGTTCCCTCTTTAACTTGGAAAGGAGAATGGCGACATGATAATCTGGATACATTCTTGGTTATTCTTACATCATCTATACCACCCCCAAATTATCATGAATATAAATAACGTAAACAATAACATAACTAGGTACCTACACCTACACTATGACGGAATTCTGACGTATATGAAAAATAATAAATGTGACGACATAATTATTATGTACAAGACGTAGTTACATTAATCCTATTAATGATTAGGTGCCTATATTTATACATTTTATTTATTTATTTTATAATATATAAGCAACAATGAGTGACATGACAGTTGTAGACATATATGAATATATCTATGTTTATATACCTTCTAACTGTTATAAGTTATCGAGTGCGGAATGTCAAGTTTTCTATTGTATTGACAAACTCAGTAATGTCTATCTATGCTTTAACTGCATGCAATATATTGTGGAGGATTGTTCCCTAAGTAAATTTGCCGGGAAAATAGAGGAGATTCATCGGGAGTCTGTCGCCAAGGGTAACTGAGTTTATCAATGAACTGGACCCCGAGCTATATATCTTCTAGATAACTCTACGCACATGGGTCGCTTGCATAAAATGATGATCATGATAGCGATATCTATATCTTTGGCGATATCAGATAAAATCTGTATATCTTAATTTTTATTAGCATAAAGAGGATAGTTCAAGAGTTTTTGTGTTTACGCTGTGGAAATCCATTTTTAATTTTAATAAATAAAATATAAAAATATATTATTGAGCACTGTTTAATCTCCGCTATGTTAGGTTAAATACCGAACGTTTTCGCCTATACTTGTAGGCATCTTCAGGGCACCTTCTCACCACATGAACAACAGCCCTCACAATGTTTAGATTTCAGTTTCCCTGAAGATGCCTACAAGTATAGGCGAAAACGTTCGGTATTTAACCTAACATAGTGGAGATTAAACAGTGCTCAATATAATATTTTTTTATATTTTATTTATTAAAATTAAAGAGGATAGCTTTATTGTATTACATGCAGTTAGTCTGCTGGCTACCCCACTTGTGGGATATGCCGTGATGGTAAAGTAATAATAGCAGTAGAATCTAAAAAAAAACATGATACAACACATAAAAAAAATAGTACCAGTAGGCCTAGTCAAAACACATTTAAGCGTTACGTTTTCGTTCGAATGATGACGACGTTGCGAGAACGCGTCAATTTTCGTATCTAAAATAGACAAGTAGCTACGAAAATTGACGCGTTCTCGCAACGTCGTCTACATTTGAACGAAAATGAAACAAAAACGTAAAGCTAAAATGTGTTTTGACCAGGCCTACAGGTGCCAACATAATTATATTACGTACGTACAGCAGATAATTTATAAACAAATCTGAGTTAAGTATAATTGTTCAACATACTTATATGATTTTTTTTTACACTATACGATGACACACTTGGACAATTACGGGAGTTTATAAAGAGATCAAAAATATTAATCATTCATTGATTGTTTGGCGGTATGAAGTTCGCTGGGTCAGCTAGTGGACTTATAAAATTTGAACAAATTATTAGTCGTATGATCTGACTAGAAAATAATATTCGGTCAATATACTGATTACTGCAGACCTAATAATATATACCTATTTCATTGCACCGGGAATATAATAACATATTTTATATGCGTCATAGTACTGGATGAATCATGTAAAATAAATGTAATATTAGTTGTAGGTAATTTGTT
This sequence comes from Athripsodes cinereus, assembly GCA_947579605.1. Lineage (NCBI taxonomy): Eukaryota > Metazoa > Arthropoda > Insecta > Trichoptera > Leptoceridae > Athripsodes > Athripsodes cinereus. Next base: position 21,394,958 of record OX388322.1, on the reverse strand, counting down.
TGTTATTCTTAAAAATATTTCAAATGACGAACGCAAACATACGACACATTGGTAAATTACAACATATTGTAATAATAATAAAATTAATATTTGTGTAGGTTCGTATGATTATTTGTATTTCATATACACCGAAATTATAGTCAATACAGAGGGAAATTAATACATTCTATACGAAGTCTCATCCTTCGTATTTTATTTATTTTATTATTTTTGCACATCATCATAAATAATATAACGGTGTTAGCAAAGCAAAACAAAATTCATAATACTAGGACGGTGTGAAGTGACGTCTTCCATCTAACCACGCTCAAGGCTCAAAATCTTATCAATATTTTGTAAATCGTCACGGAGTATATTATTAGTGCTATCAGATATGCATGGGAACTGAATAATTATATCATTCTGCATGTTATGTCAAACATAATATTTTTATTTCAATGTGGAGACAAAATAAATCATGTTATTATCTTTATATTTAATGCTTAGAATTTGTGTTTGCATAAAAAAATATTACATTTTGTTTGAAAGGGGTGTGAGGAAGAGCGGGCGTTTGAGAACTACGTGGCGTGTTATAAGTAAGAAAAATCGTAGAAGAGGCGAAAGAAGTATGTACGGACAGATAATAATAATAATAATCTTTATTGCACAAAATTAGTATACAAAGAAAAAAACAACATTACTACTGAATACATAATTTTGTGCAATGGGCGAGTTCAAGACGTTCCGTTCTCTCAGCCTATCCCACTTGGGATGTGGCGTGAGGGAATAGATAGATAGACTTTTGCTAATGATAAAAGCTAGACTACTATGCAAAAACAAATCACCGATAATTAACAACAGATCATAATGGAACATAGATAGAGTTGTCAAAAATGTTTGAATCAAGGTGTTGCCAAGTGTAAAATAATTTGAATTTAAATAATACATAATCATGTTATCTGCAAATTTTAATTTGTCGATATGATTATTAGTCATACTCAATGGTAACATTAAACAAAAATAATAAATATTTATTTTATTTGATAATTTAAAATGAAGTTTTACAAGGGTAATGCCCCTACAATCAATGAAATTGTCAATATATTATGGTGTATTTTTCCCTACCAAAGCCAGGTAAAACTTCGCTAATAATGATGATAATAGGCTATTGAACGTCACGTTATCTATGTGACGACAATATTACAATATTAATTTAATTAATCATACAAGTCATTATCATATATATATATTTATCATTTCATTTGAATGTTGCAATTTGGACGATACGACACAATCGGTCAAATACGTTGAACTTTTCCAGTTATCACGGAACACGTTGAATGACGCAAATGGATGCACGCAACTGACAAAAAAATGTAACTCTTTGTTAATATTTAAATTATCTACTGTGCACATTTCATTCATAGGTTGCAGTCTGTCGCTTAAGCCGACTGATTTCTTTTTTTGTTCTTAAAATACACGGATTTTTCACACACAGATCGAGCTAGTCCCAAACTAAGGTATGGATCTTTTATTATGTGCAGTAGTAACGCGACGATAAACACATTTATACGATGCAATACACGCATTTATATACGAAACACTCAGATCCACAACAATTGGAAAAAGGCAATTTTTGCCTTTGCCCTGTCCGGGAATCGAACCCGAGACCTCGTGACATACAGGCAAAAGCTTTACCTCTGCGCTACACCAACGGAGCTATCGCTATCAAGAATTTTTCTCCGTTTCAAAAGATGACTGACTTGCTGGAGATCCGTTAAATAGTTAAACAATTCGAAATATAAATTTGCGGAATTGAAAATACGTACATTTTTTTATGAATAAATATTTGATATATAAAGGGTGCCGTGTATTTTTTTATAGTTATTTGTTTGTCGAATTGATAAAGTGGAGTTTGTTATACATCTATATTATCTACACTACCAATTAAGTCAAATTTTTTGAAAATTTCGATTTGTCGAGTTTTGAAACTGGACACTCGATATATATAACACCAATACTTCGTACACAAGGATAGTAAGATTTGAAACAATAATAATAATATCTATCTGATGGATTACAGTATGGTAATAGTGAAGTTTCCAATATGCACGCATACATATTACACGTTCCTTTCTATGTGTGTGGAGGTGGACAATAATAATGTGAGTGTAGTGAGTGCAGTAGCAGTATTATTAATACGAAAATATTATTATAGGTAGGTATGTATATTATGTTCAGGTGCATTGTCCTATACACACACACACGCACACACACAACCATGGATATTATAATCAAACATAATATCGAGAATAAGGCCCGAGTGAACATGCTACGATATTTTTTATTACGTCCATGCATGACAATGTTGGCATTAATCGTCAAAGATAAAAAATCGTGGGTTCGATTCCCGGAGTGACTAGAATGTTTCCGATTGTTTCCGGAGTTGGAGTGAGCACAATTAAAGTTTATTTTATCGACCGACGGTTCTTGGTGGAAGTCCACATTAATATTTTTTTTTTTCTTTGGAATATGTTTCATTTTTATTATTGTTTTTTTTATTAGTATTGTTTCTGTTAAAAGGCAGGCGTTCAAAATAATATAAAAAAAATTACATCATTAATTCAGCGATGAGGTTTGCCACTAATTCTGAATGTCTTAATACAAACGGAGAGGACGGTTTGCTTATTTATTTATTTCAATTTTACAGGATACATACAGTTGATACAAAAAATACAATGGTCTATAACATATTTAGCAATAAGCAAACCAGTGAAGATCCCTATATTACCCTTATGCGTGCTCCACAAAACATACTTAACTAAACACAACAGACAAAATCAAAAAACAACAATTACAATAGAATAGAGTAAATTATGTTAACAAAATTAATAGAATAATGCTCACAAAGCATAAAACATAAAAATATCATATAAAATCTCTCAAAAAAAATTAAAAACATAAAAATATCACATAAAATCTCTCAAAATTTAAAATTCAAAATTTAACAGCTTAGCTTAGCTTAGCTTAGTAGTAGTAGAAGTTAATTTGTTCGTTAACTGATAAATGAAAAACCATGTTAAGTTTTAAATTAACTGTGCCTAGCACTGCTAATAATAAAAGACAGTTAATGTTACCAAAATGAGACACTAGCATAAATTTTGTGTTATTCCAATCGAACGTGGGCGTAAAAACGCAGTCTAAATACGAATAACAACTTTCGAAAGCTTTTATTTATATTAATGCTAGTTCCCAAGATAAGTAGTAGATCAATGTGTGTGCACATATTAATCTCGTAAAAGGTTATATATATATATACAGTTGGAAAAATCTTACAAATAAACCAGTTGACACAATACAAATGTCTCTAAATTAATTTACTAGGTATCATATCGATACGTTAAATCGCTCTAAAACGAGTGTATGGCATCGTATTTTTTTTTATAAATCTCGTGACTTGAGAAAAATATAACGACGCACCAAGGCCCGATGCGGAGTTGTACCTGAGTACAGGCGACAATACGACGCAATTCTTACATTAGAACATACCAATAGACAACTTATATTATTATCACAGAAAATAATTATGTATTGATATTACATGCATCGTCATTCCATCAAAATCCTATATATGTATATACCTACATTTACAACAGTGATTGATTCCTCTCCAGAGATTACGTGCACACATTAGCAGACTTAGAAAAAACATTCTAGAACCATTGATTATTTATCAGTTATTTTAGAAGGATTAACTATGTAACAGTTACGAGACATTTTGAATGTTTTTTAAATATTCTACAATGCACATCCGTTACTTGATTTTTTAAAATCGCGATCGATTTCGGTAAACCTTTACCGAAATCGATCGCGATTTTAAAAAATCAAGTAACGGATGTCCATTGATTATTATTATTTGGATGATTTGTAAAGCGCCGTTTTGTGAAAAAAAATCCACCTCAAGGGCGCTCTTTGCTAACTAAGGTTGTGCTTGGATTATTCCGTGAGATTTCTTGAATAGATAAGTCTTCAGTTGGTTCTTGAAACGAGATATGTCCTGCGTTTCTCTGATCATTTGTGGAAGCCTGTTCCAGACTACAGGTGCCGATATTGCAAAAGCACGCTCCACGTACACTGGTTTCGATACAGTACCTACTGATCTACATAATATACTACCTACTCGATTCGGTTCGATTCCCGGCCAGGACAAAATGAGGAATGACCTTTTTCAAATTGTTCTAGGTCTGGGTGTTACATGTATGTATGTGTATCATCGTGTTAGTACCCATAATACAAGAATAAAATTTTAGTTTAGGACTAGCTCTATATGTGTGAATTGTCTATGTATGTTGTGTTATTTATTCAATATGATGTACAGAACAATGAATTAGTTCACTACGATCAAGGTTTCCAAATACTGAAGAGAAATTCTGAGAACTGTTTGAATTAGCGATAAAAAATTATGTTCCACAGAATTTCAGTTATTCAAATTTACATACACAAAACCGAGATATATTTATGATAATTTGAAGAAATATACTTATTTACTGAAATATTTCAAGGAACAACATAAATCTTATCAAATAAAAAAAATTATATATCACAATTAGAGAAATAATTAGGCAAGTACTACAAATGTTTGTTTTTCATATATTTCTTTTCATTTGTATATTTAACTTGAGTTTTATAAAACTACTGTAGACAAAAGACAAATATGAAGATAACCGAGTGAACTTAAAAAGAACTACCCAATATTCTAGAGCAGCTAGCTATAAATGGTTTCTTTGGCACCTTGCATTGGTATAAAGTGGGCAAAGGGTCCAATACAAACTGTGCCTAATGGTCGATAAGACTCTGAATAATATGGCATCTCAGTCACTTTCTGCACGTCTACTATAAGCACGTCCAAGTAGACTCACACGTTAAGCAAAAAAACATCTACCAACATGCTGAACGAGATCAACAAAGCCAACAGGTCTTATTTCTACGACATGCCCGTCATCTGAAATTGACTCCCCGAGGACCTTTTTAAAAATCAACCAATAACAAAGTTAAGGAGCAAACTGTAGACATCGCTCTTCCAACAGTTTCCCACGCCCTTGAGATGGATATTCCATTGAGCGGCGCCGAATAAATCATTCATCATTCATTCTTGAATATAGACAAGCGGAAACTTTGGTAGTTTTCCTCAATCGACATGGTAAAATATAAACAAAAAAACTAATATCATTCAAAAATTCATGTTGAAAGTAAATTAAAAAAAGAGTTTATCTAAAACTAAAAATATCTGATGACTGACTACAATCAATATTTATTGATAAGCTATCACCTGAATTGAAAATGAATCCAATAAAAAATTGTATACCTATTTTTTTGGTGATCTTGCTGATGTTACCGAGATCCATGTCATCTGTGACGGGTGTCTCCACTACCTGCACCGAGCTGTCTCTCTCCGTCTTCGTCCTGACGGTCTCTGTGCTAGCTGTCAGATCTACAGTCGGCGGATCAGATCCATCCAGACTCATTCTTCTGTAATGCCTCACGCCCCCGCTCGCGACGCAGTTTCCATTCGTCCCGATCATGTCTACGTTATCTACTTCCTCTTCGATAGTTTCAGACTGTTCGCAGCCTATTGGACTAGCTGGACTGTAACCGTGTACGACCACATCCTTTTTAAATGGTTCTAATGGCGTTGCTTTCTTTGGTTGTTTATTATTGTCTATTGTCAGTTTGTTCTTCTTGAAGCACTGCTCGTCTTCCTCGTTGTCTTGCCTCATGTACTTCATCTTTTGCCTGCCTGTCGTTGTATATTTTATGGAACTCTTTGAACTTCTGTCTGAGCAGTCAGATAGGCCCGTGTATGAGTTATGGTTGAATGTTCTCTGTCTGGTTTGATCTGTGACGTGAATTCCTGAAGCCTTTGAGCTCCTTGAAGATGTTTCCATATTATTTAGTGATTCGTGATCACTGCCTTCGTAGTAACCTGATTCGTGGTCGTGGTTTTTGCGTGCAACCATCTCGTCCTTCATTTTATTCTGAAGATGTCGCTGCTGTTGTGTGTACAGGGTGGAGTTGTGGGTTGCACTAGGGATGTTTAGTATTAGCTGCACTGGTTTTTACCATTACATGATATAACTATCGGTGAATTAACACAGTAACACTCTGATTGTATGATGGGACACATTGTCACACTGGTTTCACTTTTATACACTAATTGATTATTCATTGTTGAAACATAACTTGTACTCGAGTACACTTAATATTTTTCTTATTTACGATTTACAGTATCAAAAACTATTTATTTGTTTAATTTATTAACTATTTAAACTACTTACAATATACAATATGCTACAAAACGGGAATGTCTATAAGATCTTTGATAAGAAAGTAGAAAAATAACTGTAAAAATACAAATAAAGAATTAAGATGTGTGCAAAAATGAGGCTATCTGGTTTAATTTAATCTAATCTTATAATAATAATAATATGTATTGTGTGCTGAAACGAAGCAGGACGGCAAACGTTATTATACACAAACTATATCGCTGTACTCTTCTCAAATAGAAACACGCGAATTGTCAGTCTTGACATTTGATTGAAAAACCCAAGTAAACATTTTTAACAAGCGGATAATATTATAATTAATATTCGCAGTACTTCATAGTATTAACTGTAAGTTTATAAAATGTACTTTATCAATCGCACTCAAACAAAAATAGCCCTGAATAACCTGAGAACAGAATTAACGCCGGTTAAAAAAATACTGTAAAGAAAATTCATTTTTTTTAAACAACATAGATTTTATAAAGTTGATATTTTTCAACCGACAATTGCGTAAAAAACAATTGACAATTGGGAATAATTTTAGACAGACATAAAGTCGGAAAACCCTAATCTCTGTTTGTTAATAGCGTGACATTCAGCCATACATAACAATTTATGAATATCGGTAAATCCGCGATTAAATATGTATATAAACATAGATTTAAACACAAAAGTAAAATCTATATAGGTACATATTTGAGGGCTTTAGATTCAAAGGCAGATCGATCCAGTTTTCACAGCTATTTATATTAATGTTTAATCAATTTTATGAAAATTCACTTTCATCCTCGCGAAAATCCATTCTAAAAAACTGATTTACGAATCAACTCTTTAGAATCGATTTTTAGAATAAGTCCATTTGAACCAATCACGGTTCTTTATTCCAAATTTTCCAAAAAGCCAGTTTCCACAATAATTAGTTATCAATGCTTTCCGTTGAGAATCCCCTGTAGCTTCTATTGTCATGTTTTAGTATTCATTGTCTCTAATAATATGTTGATTGTGTTTGTTTCAAGTATGTTTTATTTTAAGTTGTTGTAAAGGCTGTTTAGCCGTAAACTATGCGAAAAAATAAAAAAATGTAAAGACATTGTATCTGACCAAATGTCATTTTGCTCAAGTAAGACGCAAACGCACTTCGATCCACAGAAATGAGATGCAAAAACGCTTCAAACAATAATAATATAAACAAGTATTTATTATTGCATACAAAAAATATTTTCAAAACACAAATTTAAATACCATAGACGTAGAAATAGAAAAAAACTGTTATTATCTCGATTTCAATGTTCTAGAATCGATGTGCCCTTGCATCTAAAGCACTCATTTATAAATATTAACAAAAAAAAAACTTAAATGAATATTATTTTTCTCTCAACACAGAAACATGTTTTAATTTAATTTTGTTACAGCCTTTCAGCATAAATTTTAATATATGACCTACTTATTCAATAGGCATTTTATCCTTATTTTACAAAGTAGAACTCATTTCATAAACGTATAATATATACCAACCTAATACTTATAATAAAGTTTATCTAGGTCAAACAAATAAACAATTTGAATTAAATTACGTCTTAAAGTTTACATTTTTTCAGCGATGAGAAGGCCATGCATCCTGAATGCCTACATTCAATTTAAAAGTGTTAAATATGAATGATGATTTAAATCTATTTGTTTAAAAAATCCACGTGGATTTCTGTATCACACGATTAGGTCGTGATCCGCGAAACAACATTTTTAAGCTACGTTTATTTTTTCTTTCTCTATTTTACACTCTTATTATTCAGCGATGAAAAGGGGACACATCAACTGAAGACGAACGTGTTAAATATGGATGATGATATAAATCTATTTGTTTAATTTAAAATCCACGTGGATATCTGTATCACACGATCGGGTCGTGATCCGTGAAACAAGTAATTGTTACATACTTGTGTATACGCGCAACTATTTAGAAATAACAACATCATTAGTGAATCGAATCAATCAAACAAATAATAAACAATTAATAAATTATCAATAATAATTATAACATGACAATTTGTTTTGAATGATTTGTAGAAAATTCTACAACATTATCGTAAAATGCACTGAAAACACTGTAAGTACTAAGCATTGATCACTGATCGATATAGATCAGAGGTTACCAAACTTTTTTTTCTCATGGACCACTTTCAAAAATTTGCTGTACATAAATTTTCGAAATGGTATAGGAATTTGAAATATTTCATAAACTCCTCGGTTTTCTTACAGAACATTTTCATACAGTACTTTTTTCTACAACGTAACGGGTATTTGTACCGACTATTGTTTATGTTGATTGTATAAATTTCTACCATCCCTCCCCGTCGCCGACTTTTCAAAATGGTATAGGAATTTGAAATATTTCAAAAACTCCCCGGTTTACTTACAGAATGTTTTCTCCCAGTACTTTTTTCTACAATGTACCGGGTATTTGTACCGACTACTATTTATGTCAATATCTGGTGCTTTTACCGAATTTCCGATACTTTTAACTATGGATTCGTGGACCCCCATTTTTTAGTCACGCCATCGTGGACTCCTGGGGGTCCACCTGAACCACTTTGGGAATCACTGATATAATCATAATACAGTACTATGCACTGCGACAATTTAATTAAATAACGGATGAGTATCCAATATTTCACAATGCAAAAATAGCAGGTATTTTAATTTAGGAGTTCTGTTCGCGACCTACGTGATAAGGGCTAAGTATTATGATGTCATCAGTGATCTACATGGCGTTTAACGTGTTAAAGACATTTTCATTTCAGTGAAAATTTGTATACCACCACCGACCCTGATTGTCCTAATTTTATTATTAAAAAGGGTGTCATGAAGATGACCACTTGCGTGTTCATTACATGCAGTGAGTAGTAAGTCCGTTGGCTACCCCATTTGTAGGAGATAACCTAATGACAGATGGAGACAGCATTGTAACTGCAAATAGACTAGATACTTCACACATCCGAGAGCAAAACGACACAACACGAAATGCTTGTTACTTTTGCAACTGATATCGTCTCGCGTTAAAAGATTGTTACTAATAAAATACACTAGTAACTGTGATTACATATTCAATCTAACCCTAAACATATTGTATATTGTCAATAAAGTTAGTTGTTATTAATAATTATTATCATTAAACAACAATAAAATATGCAATAACAATACATGTTATTGTGGAATTCCACCAGCCAATCAACAACCCAGTACACAATTAACATAATACAAACAATAATCCATTATAATTAGTTAAATCCTTAGTTCATATTCTCGCGCAGTCAATTTTTAAACAAAAAGGAAAAAGATTTGTGTCAAAATATACAACTAAATAAATTCTTCTTAGTCTAAGTAAAAATACACCAGTTATGCGCCAAAATAGACACATCTTTTTCTATCTATCTATCTATACCCTCATACCGAGTCCCAAGACGTGAGGTGAGCAGAGAGAAACGAATGCTATATTGCTCTATCCTTAAATCATTTCTTTTACTCGACCGTCTTCAAGAATTTGATACACGTCGTCTAGCCAAGTAGTTCTCGGACATACGCACTTTCTCACATCTCCTCTATCTGTCAAATACACCCTCCTCTCCGTCATTCTTTCATCATCTAGACATCTCTTCATTTGATATTTGTAACACTCTAATATCGCTATCATAGGGGCCATGAAAGACGATAATCCAGATGGTCCATTTTGTATCGAAGATGTTTACAGGACCTCAACAATTTTCAGAAAAGAATTCAAAGAGACCAATTCAATTCCGATGCTACTACTACTATACCATCACGGCATATCCAACGTGTGAGGTAGCCTGCAGACCAGCTGGCTACCTCACACGTTGGATAATAAATGCAGCATAATAAATATGCAAGCTGTCCTCTCAGTGCCAATTTAAATCAAGACATTCAGGATGGGTTGCAAACCTCATCGCTGAATTTAAGATGCAAAATGTCTTAATTTTTTTGAAAACCTGCCTTTTACAGGACACTCGAAAACTTACGGAGAAGAGTGGGAGACGTATTCTTTACCGTGTGCTCCACGGAAATACATTTATAATTAAAACACACCATACCCAAATACGGCAAGTGAATATTACATTCTAATACTTCTTACTGAGAAAGTAGTATTGTTGACTGTGTTTTTAAGAAGTTTACGAAATAGAGACAGCAACAGGCATTCGTAGCGAAATGTCGAGAAAAAACAGTGAGAATTTCATCAATAGTAAAAGTATCAATTTCACTGCGAAGAAAGTAAAAAATATGCGTCTCATGCGTCACTAACACAGAGATGATTATCAATACATAATACAGTAATATTATCTCTTATCATTATGTATAATAATAATAATATTCACGTTTTCTATTAGGTATGTATATTGGTTATGGTTACCTTGACGGTCGCCTGACTCTCAGGTCAAATCGCCAGACGCACCACTACTATTTATTTGTGTACATGACGACGACTAAAACAATATACGTATTATTGTAATGTCAATCACGTATAGATACGTATGTACAATTTAATAATATTATGTATATAAGCTATGGTTTGTTACAAAGACGAGAAAATCACTGCTGCATCTTCTTCAAACAAAATAATATGTAACTATTATTATTTGGACTCACATTGTTTGGGACTACCCGCCAGAAGCTAATTCCTTTGACAGAATGTTGTTTTAACTTTTAATTGTCATTATTTTACAAATGTATCTACGGGTAAATGAGAATTACTACTACTACTACTATACCATCACGGCATATCCCACAAGTGGGGTAACCAGCAGACCAGCTGCATGTAAGAAACATGCAAGCTGTCCTCTTCGTGCCAATATAAAATCAAGACATTCAGGATGGGTGGCAAACCTCATCGCTGAATTTAAGATGTACAATGTCTTAATTTTTTCGAATACCTGCCTTTTACAGGACACTTGAAAACTTAAGGAGAAGAGTGGGAGACCAATTCTTTACCGGGTGCTCCACGGGATACAATAAGTTTATTTTGTATAAATGTATAAATACAAAATGTGTTTTCCGGGTCAGAGATTGTCTCATTGACTCGCATGCGCTTTAATCATCACATATTAGACAGTCATCATTTTAGGTTAGGTTTGGTCTCATCCCCTTTTTGTGAGTGCGAGCTCGATGAGAATTATATGACTTCTTAAATATCCAGGAATGAAGTTAAACTGAATCAACGTTTAGAAGCTGATTCTTGGGATATCTATATCAATTGAGAAAATGGAAGAGAAGTCAATTCTTCATATTTGAAAAGATCAAATTCAAATATGAAGAATTGACTTCTCTTCCATTTTCTCAATTGATATAGATATCGCAAGAATCAGCTTCTAAACGTATTTAAATTTGTTCTCTATTTAATTTAATTTTTTGTTTTTAAGATAAAAAAATAGAGTATCGTCGTTGGATCAATGAAACCTCTTATGTGTCAATTTTTTTCGAAGATGAGATATTGGTACCAAATTGTTCGGCCCGACGAGACGAATCGTTTGATACCAATATCTCATATTCGAAAAAAAATGACACATAAGAGGTTTCATTGATCCAACGACGGTATGCATTCATGTTTTTTTATTGTTAAATATTTTATTAATGGCTTTAAGCGGTATGATGTTGAAATAAATAAATATCAATGTGATATAAACAAAGGGTCTATCCCGTGGAGTCTCTGGCAAAGAATAGGTTCCCACTTTTTTCTGTCAAGTTTTTGAGTGGATTTTAAAAGGTAAACATTCCTAAAACATCCCGTATACGACATTGAACATTGAGATATTTATATCATTCTAAAAATATCACCATACACTGAGATATTAACAGCTTTTGGCCAAGGCGATCTCAGCAGGAAAAATGAAAAAAAAAAAAAAGAAATATCAATCAAAAAAACAAAAAAAAATACCACCCATCCCAAATGACTAAAATATTTATTGGCACGAAGAGGATGACTCCAATGTTATTTGCATGCAGTTAATTCGCTGGCTATCCGCTTTTGGGAAATGCCGTAATGGTATGAGTACGAGTATTAACAAAAGTCATCTCCCATAAACGGGGTAGCCAGAGGACTATCAAAGAACATATAATAACATGTCTCATACATGGGCTGTTAGTAAATTTACAGCACATAATCATACATACAGACATAGACATACTTGACTTGCAACGCGGTACAATTTAACGGAATTTTTGTGTTCCAACATCGATGGCCTTCAAGCATTAGCAATGTATTGTCTTACAACCAACGTCAGGTAGAAAACTGGATGCAAAATTTGATCGGCTGCATGACCGATTTTTTCTTTGAATTACCGATCTAGTATATCTTTGCATACAGATAATAATATCAGTGCTATAAAAAATAAGATAAGTAGTTGTTGCATTAAACAAAGTTAAAATGTCTTATAAGTAGGTACCTATGTATTATTTTACAAGAATACATTTATGCCCTTTTTTGATTTAGCTTTCACTCTGTCAAGGATTTTCCATATAAAACCAAATTTAACCAAATTCATGTCTAGCTCAAGATAAGCGTCACTCACATCGAAATATTAGGACTTAAATCAAACTGATTATGGTAAGTAGGCAATAGGTAGGTAGTTAGGTACCCATTGATAAAGAAATTCTTTAAGTCTGTGGCAGTAACTATAGGTGTATATTATAATGTATTGGATTGAAGTCCAATTATTTCTTAGAATAACCGCGCGATGGCGCTACGATCTGCCTACAGGCGAGTGTTGCAAGAGTGAAATTAAAAGTAACTGTACACATAACAGATTTACTAATTACCCACCTACATACAATTTGGGTAAGTACCGCGATCAATTTATCGTTATAAAAAACCCCAACAAGAAGACAGTTTTTATTTTATATATTCTAATAATTTTTAAATGTGTATATTGCATCAAAATTGTAATTAATTTTTTAAATACGAAATTATCGCTTCCAGAGGTTTTCGGAAAAGATTTGTACCGATATTGATTAACCCCGACAGAACGTCCTCTACGTGCAATAAAAACTGTAACATTAGGAAGAGCATACAGCAATAAGCTTCTTATTCGTCCATACTATTACAGCTTCCAAGATTCTGGCTGGTAAGCAGTTGACTAAGCACATGTAATAAATATACAGGTAGTCGTCTCCATGCCATAAACATAAAGGTATTCGAAATCTGCGATACACCATATTAATATATGAGAAGCCTAATTTAAATATGTGATATCGTATGTCATATTTTTTAATATTTATTTGTATTTTATAGGACATTTAATATTTTAGAGAAAGAGGATGAGAAACCCAGTCTATCTGAGGACTCCGCACATTAGAGGATGAGAAACCCAGTCTATCTGAGGACTCCGCACATTAGAGGATGAGAAACCCAGTCTATCTGAGGACTCCGCTCATTAGAGCGTTCAAAATCCATAATTTCTAATTCATATTTATCAAACACGCCTGTGTTCCCAAACGGATCCTAAAGGTTTAAAATTACTCCCAATAATTATGAAACATTTAAAATTTAATAATTGAACGGAGTTCTGAGTAATTAGATATGAATTATCATTATTTTAATAAAAAGCGAAGGACATTTTACGCGTGACAATTCTCAACAAAGAAACAATTAAGACGTGCAAAGACATAACAATAAACTAAATCGATACACAAATATGTGAAGCCGTTCGTTAGTATATATGTACGTATGTTCCTAATGTTTACAATATCTATGGAAATATGTATCAAAAATAATACCCTCTATGCATAGTTCTACTTTTGGGAATTCTACGAACACGGAATCTATATAACTTTATCAAAACAATAATAAAAATGTGTTATTATCTCCAATATAAATATTATAATTGCTAGTAAATAAAAAAAAACGTGACCAAACTGTAAAAAATTATTGAATTCAAATGATATGATTCATAATATATTTTGTCATATTTTTCTGTGGTAATAAAAGACCAATAAGGGTCACGTGACTGTCGTTTATTTGAGGGCTAAACAAAAGCTATATAAACGACACAATATGACACATTCGTGTAACCTGACATTTATTTAATTTTGACATATTGAGAAACGGTGTACTGTGAAAGGGGGGTTGGTAAGTCTCACGAGAATTTTAAGGAGGCGATAATAAATAAATGATAAAGTGAATAACTTATAAGCTAATAAAAAAAATACAGTACATAAACGGCGTTTACTAAATATCCTACCTAGCCTAGGTATTTCACCAAAAGCGTGACTCTCACCAAAAACCTACGACAGAATGACAACTTACTAGTATAAATAGGTAAAAAGTTAATTGAAACTACCTAGCGACGTTGCTAGGCGCACGTTTCGATAATTAGTTAAGAATATAATAATTATATAGTTATATCTACATAATATAAGTACGACGGCTTAACCAGGTCAACCAGAAGGTAAAAAAATGGTTCAAAGTTAATGCTAAAATAGCGAAGAAAATATTACTATGTTGTGTGTATTTGGTTAGATGCAATGGCCATGACAAATTTAAATATTACGATTGCGAACATTTGCGATATTTTTTTAACATTCGATACCTGCTATATATTGCCTTTAACCGTTTTTTGTGTCAAATATAATCTGATGATAAATACATAAATTCACACAGATCGAGCTCGTCCCAAAGTAAGATAAGAATCTTGTATAATGCGTACTGACGCGACTACACACATATACAAGGCACCAAACACATAAACATGTAGCACCCAGATCCAGGACAATTTCAAGAGGTTATTTTTCAATTTTAGCACATAGAGAATGTTTTGTACTAAGTTTTTTACTATACTTAATGTGTCTGCTGGCTATCTGCCCTAAATGATGGCTCATCGATTTAAAAAATACAATCCCTCCGGGCTATGATATTTATTCAATTTATTAATTGATACAACAAACAGCTGTTGCCTCTTATTAGTAGGACAATATCATGTAGAATCAATTTGTGTTTCAATAACTCTATACCATCCAGGCAAATAATAATGTGATAATCGGTGGATTGACTGGATGAAATAAACATAAACACATCAACCTCTTAGTTCCATAAAATATAAGAAATTCAGAATGAGTAGCATATCAAATCACTAATTTTAAGAAACTAAATATCTTTTTGTGATGTTTAACAATTAATCAGCTCATACATGACGCTCAAAAACTTACAGAAATGAATGGGACATCTGTATGTAAGCAATAATTTTATGAAAACATAAATTGACCCGCAAATTCTCAATACATATTGTATCATAGGACACTTTCACAATGTAAAATGTCAAATGCATTGTAATGAATAAATCAAATACGTGCTATTATGACATTTCCTCAAAGAATGTCAGGATATCAATAACATATTGTTTGAATGTCACAAAGTAAAATTATTACGGAATATTTAACAAATGGGGTAGCCAGCTGATCAACTGTATGTAATTAACATGAAAGGCGTTCTCCACATACTTGCAAACAAAAGATTAAGAGATTCACGATGGGTGGCAAACCTCATCGCTGTATTTAAAATAATGTGTCTTGTACATGATGTTTTACGAACACCTGCCTTTTACAGGACACTGGAAAAATTACAGAAACGAGTGGGAAATGTATTGCCGGGAACTGCAAAATTCTTATGTAATATACAAAATGCCCAATATGAGAATTGTATTGGTCAAATCATAAAATAAAGGCAGAAGACATAGTCAAGGTGTTGGGAAAGCAGTGGGTTGCTCAAAATCATAAAAAATTAAAAAACTTCAAATAGGCCTAGATCCAGAAGTGGCTAGCAGTAAATATGTATCAAAATAAATATGTCAACTTTAAAAGATATGGAACACTTGTTTTGTCGATGGACTATGTCATAATGAAAAACTAACATGTCAACTATGAATTTAATTTTATAACATCCACATTAACATTGTGCTTCTGCAATGAGTGGGATGTGGAATAATAGCAAGTGAAGCGCCATATATTTAACATAATATAATCACTTTTCTCTGTGCAGAAAGAATATGAAATTCAGGATGACAATTACTCTCATCGCTGAATTCAAAATAAAGTTGAATGTCTTTTAATGAAGTTATGGAACAAATTATTAGAAAAATCCTTACTGTAGAGTCTTCAGTAAAGATTAGGTCTCCCGCCATTTCTGTAAGTTTAAGGCAGGTGCTCGAAAAACCTCTTGGTTATAACAGAAAACATCTATAATTACCATCCTTTCTGAATGTTTTCTTTTTTAATTGGCATGGAGAGGACAATCTGCATTTTTATTACATGGGGATAGTCCACTGGCTATTCCACTTGTGGAATGTGCTGTGACAGTACAGTAGTAGTAGTAATTATTAGAAATGTAACTCTTTTCTAGTTAGGCCATCCTCAATGAATATTTTGATCGCGAGTCCTCTTTCCAGAGCTTCAGCTCTCATCATCAGGCTTACATAAAATGAAATAAGTTTTCACTGTGGAAGTACTAAATGAAAAATATGTTATATTTGTAATATTTCTACACGAATGTCCACCGAGTACGGTCGTTGTCAGCCAGACAATATTGACTAAGGCACAAATGATGTCTTTTAAAAGATATGAGATATAAAATATAAACATGTACATAATATAATCCCCACAAAGTCTTTGAAATAGAATAGGTTAGTCCCTATTCTTTTCTGTAATATACGATTATCCCATATGAAACAAGTATTCATAAAACACCACGTTTCAAGACAATTAACAAATTCAGTTCAGCGATGAGGTATATTACCCATCCTGAATGCCTTAACTTTAAAGTATTTGTCACATATTTATAATAGCCACTTCACCATTAATTCAACAATTATGGGATATGCTGTCATGCATTCTGTAAAACTTATTCTCTTATGACACGAAGAAGATGATATGTGTAT
The DNA here is from genome assembly GCA_947579605.1 of Athripsodes cinereus. Lineage (NCBI taxonomy): Eukaryota > Metazoa > Arthropoda > Insecta > Trichoptera > Leptoceridae > Athripsodes > Athripsodes cinereus. Next base: position 21,377,725 of record OX388322.1, on the reverse strand, counting down.
TCATTATTTGTCCATCGGCTACCCCACTTTTGGGATATACGGTGATGGTATACAAGCAGATAGATATAGAATAATATAATTAGAATTCATATTTTGTTTGTAATGAACAATTTAAAAAGATATTTGAACAGTTTTACACACTTTGATATTGAAATCATTTTACACTGTGTATAATTCTTAGAATTACTCACTATAATTTGCTGTGTAAGCACAATATGATAGGTATTTAATAACTTTATGTCTGTCTAACCATAAAAGGTACATTTGTAATATCAATCAGCAATATTTAACATTGTAAAATGAAAGTTGTGTATTACTAATAAAATGGCCAAACACGAATTAGTGTAACACGGAGAATAATAATATATACAAAACAGAATAATAATAAAATGAAATTTCTCCAAATAGCCCCATCCGCAACAGCACACAAACATGTCAGATTAATTTATGCAGATAATGCTATTCTTGGTCGACCTACATACGAAACACACACAATAACCATCGAATATCAATTTAAATATAACAAATAAAACGCAGAAACTTAAAAGAATAATATGCGAACTAATCAAACTATATTTTAAACGGACAACTGATGACTCAATTGAAAAGACTTTCGCAACAACCAAACATAACCTAATTTAAAAATTATTGTATTGAAACGCAATATTTTCACTGTTTCTAATAATTTAAACAAACAAACACAATTGTTTAAACTTTATTGATGCGGTTGCACTGTGAATATTATATATTAATAATTATACATTTTAAAATAATTAATATCGTTATATAAATCCTGTTACAAATGTCACTCTGGTACAAACACACTACAACAAAATTAGAAACTGAACTTAGTAATATTTTATTACAAAACACTATTTATAACTACTTTTTATTACTGCACATGATTTATTTAATAATATTTTATCGTAATAAATAACCAAAATAAAACAATAACCTCAAAATTACAAAGAAAACTTATTATCCGTTAAGAAATCATCACGCACACAACCAACGCGCAACGACAAAACAAAATGACTGATTTTATTTTTCATACCGTACAAGCAAAATGAACCGTGGTATGGGTTCATCTTTTTCTAGCAAACTACTGCTATCTCGCTCAGTATAAGTTGGTTAGTGTGAGATGATCGATGTCAAATATGTGTAACTAGAAGACATGTTTTATTTTAGTTTGCAATGCCTACATAAATTGTACAAATAATATGTAATCCCTTAAGTTTATACCAGTCTTACTAATACATGAGACATCTACAAAAGAAAGAATTAGTCCTTTCAACTTTTGACTTTTGATAATTTTATAAAATATAGATTTTTTTACTTTCAACTAGGGAATCCAATCCCGCATCAAAATCGCGATCCCGCAAGCCTGCGGGATTGGGGTCGTCAGTCCCGCGGATCCCGCGGGATTTGCGGGATTGAGATTTTTTAATAAAAAAATTGTTTCAAGTAGGTACTCAGTAATTTAAAAAATATATTAAATAAAGACTAGTTAATTTTAATACTTTTTTTATTATTATGCAGATTTATTACTCATTTTACTAATTAACAAGTGGAAATAATGATGTTTTAGAGGTATCCATAAATAATCAGCTTCTTATAAGGAACGATATTATACATTATTTAACAGTTCTCCTTATAGATCTGTAATTTGTATTGACAATTGGACATATCGATACCTTAATTCGCAGATTGGGTAACTCCAAAATAGCTACTTTACAGGGCGGACAAAAAAGTAAATAATTTTGTTATGCATATTATTATTATTATTTTCTTTATTCTAAAATATCTACATGATGAAGATACATGTTTGTAACACAATAGCCATGACATAATTATGTTTATAATGGTTTTATAGCCTTTTTTTTGGAGTTACCCAATTTTCTGTGATAGGTTTTGTAAAATAAATGCTATAATTGATGGAGTTACCCAATTTGTCAATGAATATTGTATACTGTTTGGTCTCATAATAATGGTATTTTTAAAGTGTTTTATCTGAAAATAAAATAAAATTGAAGTAATATATGTAGGATAAATACTTCAATATCATCATCATCATCAACGCTCCTCTCGGGAGGACAGGGCAGAAACCAGTCTCCTCCATTCAGAGCGACTCTGCGCCAATTGAGTCACCTCTTTCTACGATATCTCCTGCGCTCTGCTGTTGTCGTTATAAGAACGGTGTATTGTGAAAGAGGGAAATCCCGGGCTGATGAACCCTTGCGGACGGAAGACCTGTGCTCTTTTTGGCCAATTATCATTGGGCATTTTCAGGATATTACCCAGCCTGGAACATCGTCTATCCTGTATCACGGAGTTGAACATAGTTGAACAAAAAAGTTGCAACTTTAGAGATATACTCGTTGATAGCTAGACAAAAATAATGAAGAGTGACAAAATGTGAAAATTATTATTCGTGTGGAGTATGATTTTAGAAATCGTGGTAGTCCTGAGTCCAATTTCGTGAAGAAATTTTCAGTCTCGTTTAGATTATTTAAGACGACAATATTTTTTGGGCAAAAGTTTTTCTTCCTTTGAGGCAATTTATTTATTTATTCATCCATTATTTACTGTACATTAATCACAATATATACAATTTTATAAAAAAAAATGCATTCAAATTAGGTGTGATCAATATACAGAGGTTGATTGCCCAATAAGAGACTCTTACGACTTGTATTATGAGATAACTGAAGTCCAGTAGCCGATCAAAGTATCTTGCCTCTTGCACACTGATACCCTCTCTGTATTTCTCAAGATTTTAAAATCCGCCAATAGAAATTTTATTATCTTATAAGTAAATGCCTTAATATTGCGTGATGTCTTCTAAAAATATTGTACTTGGCACAAATCGTCCCACAAGGGACGGGTTGCCGTAATCTTATAAATAGTAATAATAATATACAGACGGTGAGTTTATCACACCTCTTTTTGATTTTTAAAATTTTAATTTTAAATTTTTATTACTCAATGATTCATCCTTTTTCCAAGAGAATTCTCAAAGTTTTCATCAGAATCTGAATGTTCTGAATATGGGACTAACGAGATGTTGACTCTTATGCTGCCCTTCTCTGTTGCAATATTATGATCAATAGCATTAGCCTGTGCATCTAACAATATCCCTTGTGTCGCATTATTATCTAAATTATTATCATCAGTAGGTATTTATTGTTTGGATTTCTGCAAGATTACCACTCTCAGGTAATATGATGGGCCAATTCCATAATAAAAATTCGAATTGTCTTTGATAAATTTGTAGAAAATCATAATTTCTGGGATTTGTTTCACTCATACGATTTTCTTCACTCCTTCAATTTTCAGTAACTAATTTAACCATAGTCTTTAGTCTGCTATTCATCTATAAAATGATAAGTAAACATTTCACTTTTGCCTGACGATGAGACCGGAAGCTCTTGAAAGCCGGCTCGCAAAATAAATAATGTCAATAGTGGAATAACTATATATCGTGTTTCATTTTAACAATTATTAATATGAGCTTCCACCAAGAACCGTCGGTCGAGAAATTAAACTTATGATAAGTAGGTAATGTATGTAGATACACGTTCAGTTCTTCGGATTTTGAGCTAATTTAAAAATAATCATGATTCAACAAATCCTAATATATCAAAAAATAATGTCGTTTATTTAAGTATTGAAAACCTAGATTTTTATTTGACTAAAAAATAATAACCTAATATATGTTAAAAAACAATACAATATTAGTAAATCAGCTTCAAAATTTGTGCGCAAACATATCCAGTAATAATTAAATTCCACGTAGTTAACTCCTACAAAAGTTGCATTATTTAAAATGTGAGTTCCTTACATATTAACTACATCACATAAGGAGCAAATGATAAAAAAAAAACTTTAAAAAATTGAAGGAAATAAAGCTGACACTTATGGTTACAGTTATCTAACATTTTTTTACAGGATAAGATATCCAAACCAACTTTTTAGTAAAATATTCCTAATACACAACCTAATCTCTCGCAAGTCTCCATACAGAATGGTGGAGTTACCCAATTTGCAGCGTTGTAAATACTAACATTGGAGTTACCCAATTTTCTTGAGGTGTTTTTTAGGGCATTTGTAATAACGTTGGATTTTTCAAATTTACCTAGCATGTGTATTGGAATACAGTCAACATTATGGCATCATTAAGTCATTTTGTCAAAAAATGGAGTTACCCAATCTGCGAATTAAGGTATCGATATTTATTAGTTTAGAGGCATAAAAAAATAGTTTTTTCTGATAATACTTTCTAAGAAATAATAAAGTATGTAACGTTTCATCTTTTAGATTTGATCTTATCTTGTTGCATAAATAATCGGCGGCGGAAAAATCACCCTCAGCTTCCACACTTGTTGGTGGAATTGACTTTATATTACTCGGCTACCCATTCTGTACGGAGACTGTGCTCTTATTCATCTTCTAGTATAGGCGAAGGCTAATCATTCAATAGATTCGATAAAGGCGTGTCTTCTTTATCGCCATTGTCATCAACTTGTTGGTTATGAGTTTCAGGTTATACCTGCGAGTCTGACAGCAGTCTCTCGATTAAACACTTCATTTCAGTTCTAAGTGTAACTTTGCTTGGATAAAAGAATGGATCGTCCACCACATTTGTAGATCCTGAATCTTTTTCTAGATATTTGTTAGGACCTTCTAAGCACAGCGACACGACAGTCATTGATGTGCGGCGTTATTTTATAGACAGGAAAAGTAGTTAACTAACTAATTTTAGCAAGATAGCGACACTACAAGTTCCTGGCTTAACCTGGTATTTTGTCGATCCAGTTTGCGTATCATGAAACATAATGTAGTTTTTGCAGTAATTAATGTTGCGTCCTCGCAGCATAAGACATTTACAGCAAGCTTCACTGGCTCTAAAGCTCGTTCAATATTACTCAATGTTATAAATTCTTCATCAGTGAATGAAAATGAAGATGATGTCAGTTTAAGATCAATAACTGCTTTAAATATGCACTGTTTGACTTAGTTAAACCTCGATAACATTGATGCGAGACTGCTCCAGCGCGTTCTGCAATCTAGGATCAGCTGTAATTTTTTGCAGAATTTCTTCTTTGATATATGTTTGCAGAAGATCATTTATTACTGGAGATTTCGAACTAAAAAGCTTAATAATTTTCCTGACTTTTTGAATCAGTCCTCTTAAATAACAAATGGAAAAAGTTATAATGATTTTCATTGAAAAATTTATTGGTCTGACAATACTTATCTACCTGTATTGTGGTAGCAAATCTCCTTCTTGAATGTCTTCCTCTACCGAAAAATCACCTTTCTCGTCATCATCATCTACATTTTCATTATCACTCCCACCATCCGGTCTTTTTTCGAGTACTTCAACTTGACTGTATTTCTTCTTCTTGTCTCTGATTGCATAGAACTTCAAGAACAGCGAGTTGGAACCCATGTGCAAAGCATAACTGGTGGTGCGCTGATAATAATCTCCCAACTTTCTTCATGACTGCTGCACCGTCGGTTGTTGCTGCGATCACATCTAGATTTTGGAAACTCAAATTATTTTCCATACAAATTCTACAGAAAAGTCACGAGTTCCAAAGGCAAAGTAGTTAACTAACTTATTACTGAGGCTGTGCTGGGTTTAATAAATAATCAGAACGTCGTCTGAGCCCGTTCTTAAACATTTTTTCAGTCCCGCAAGAGTGCGGGATCCCGCATGAGTAATCCCGCATTTCTGATCCCGCAAAAAAGGTGCGGGATCCCGCATTTACGGGATCCCGCTTTTGCGGGATTGGATTCCCTACTTTCAACCATAATTATTACAGAAATAGAAATGGTAAATTAGAAAAGGCTATTTTGAATCTTTTTTTTCCATTTTTTCATCTAACCTAAATATTTTACGCTGCTACAAGCTTAATTATCTTTATATATTACTTTTGTTTCCTCCACATTTATATTAAGTCCTCACGCATGTACTCTATTTGTCTTCCTAAATGGCCGGACATGATTATTGGATACAATACAATACAATGACATGTGGTCCAGTTCCACGATTCATTGATACTTCAGCATTCTTATTTTCAAACAAATATTTTTTTTTCATAACTTAAGCAAAATCATTTTAGATAATACTTTAAATACATATATTGTGTGGGTATTACTATTATGTTGTTACTTTTACGAAAAATCAGAATTTGTTTGAAAATAAGAAGTATCAACATCCTCTTGCGTTTCATCTTTTGTATCGTAAATAGAGAGGACCCAACAGTAGATGAATTTAAAGTTCATAACACATAATTTGCATTCATCGAGTTCATACAATTTCTACAACACACATAACATTATTTCAAGCACTGCTATTTTTCATACTCAACATTGGAAATTTTACAATATCTTTTAGCACAATGACAAATAAAAATTATCTATGACAAATTTTATAAGTTCGTAATTCACTCAGTGGTCGTACATACTTTGGCATAAAGTAAAAAATATTGTTGCTGATGAATAATCAACTAACAATTATCATAAATGTAGATTCGGGTTAGAGTACAGAGTATAATTATGATAAAATTATGGTATATTTTTCAATAGTACATAAATTCTTACTAGTAAATTTAATAATGTTTTTGATTGATAAGAACGAATTAATTGGTCATTTACGGAGGAAAAAGCGTTGCCATATCATACCATTACTAAAAAATCTATATTAGCTGAAAGTCTCGGAGAATGGATTTTTAAATGAAATCCTTTAGCGACACGGCAAGTTTATGCCACGCTGAGCTCAATTAAATCAATTGCCTTTCAGACTGTCAACCATGGCGCGTCTGGTATGGACAAGATTTGGCACTATATGAGATGGTAGGCCCCACTGTTGTCAAATGTGAGATTTCATAGAAAAAGTAATATTCACGAAATTGTTGCCATATGTAGAATTATTTTTTGGTCACCACGATTAATTATTCTGGTTTTATTTTATTTTTGCCGGCAAAAATAAAATAAAACCAGAATAATTAATAACTAATTCGAATAGAAACTTTAAGAAATTTGTATTCGAGTTAGATTTTATTCTTGCCGGTTTTATTTTATTTTTGCTTATTTTATTTTTGCGGCAAAAATAAAATAAGCAAAAATAAAATAAAACCGGCAAAAATAAAATCTAATTCGAATACAAATTTCCTTAAGTTTATATTCGAGGTAGATTTTGTTTTTGCCTAAAATCTACTTCGAATGCAGATTTTCTTAAGTTTATATTTGAATTAGATTTTATTTTTGCCAGTTTTATTTTATTTTTGCAAATAAAAAAAGAAAAAAATATTTTGCCAAAAAGTCCAAATAATATTATTGTAGCAACAATTTTCCTCCATAGAAAACTATATTTCACAGATATCTCACATTGGGGCCTACCAACTCAATGAGTTCCCAAGATTTGCTAAGAGAAGAATTTCAGATAAATGAAAGTCGCCAAACTTCTCCGCTATCCGGGTAACCGGTGGGTCTCGTTCAATGCTGTCAACAAACTCGTTCAACCCAACAGGGCAAATACTTCGATATTCGCAAAGAGGAACTTCAGTATCGCCAGGTCAAATGGCTGGAACGATAACTTGCAGACCTAAAACAAAACTAACCTATACTACCACCTTCAGGTTGAAAACGTTTCTGTTCAGGAGAATTCACGGCATCCTTGAGACTGTCACAGGTCATTAAACGGAACCATGTGTAGATCTTTCATGTAATATTATTATTATTTAGGTAACAATTATTGCTAATAATAGGCCACTAGATAGGAGATACTGCGTGGCATAGAATTACTATTTAGGAATGTAGAACGAGGCCGTATTTAGTAACAAGTCATCTCTTTTCAATCCAGCTTTACAATCCCCTCTATAACGGCATCCACGGCCAATCAGCTGTATTTTGTTGTGTTGCACACGTATGTATCGTTATCTCACTCACACTTACAATCCAAAACGATGTTAGAACGACATGTAAGATATTATGGAACTCGGCACTGTCTTACAAAAATACCTTGATATCTCGCTTAAAATACAAAGCTTCATGAAATTATGTGAAAAATGTATGTAGGTAAATAATAAAATAAGAAAATAATTCATTATTGCTTCTAGTTACACATTACTGTTTCTTATTTATCTTTATCTATGATTTTAATGGGGAGGCTTGTCAAATATCTTTTTTTCTTTACTTCATAAAATGCAAATCATGTGTTACAAATATACCTACCTACCAAATGTTTGTCTAAAAAACGAATGTATCTTGCTGCTTGCATAATACAATAATTACTTAAATAAACGTCGCGTAACTTTATTGTAATAATATCATTATTTTCAAATCATAACGAAGTCACATCAAGGGCATCGAACACTCAGATCAACGATAAAGTTTCTCTTTTAAAAACTGAAGAATAAATTTAATACATAGCTTACTTCACTTCACTACATATTATAAGTATGATAATAGATATATTATACAACCGAAGAACTGTTCATTTAATTTGTGAGCATGTTTTAATACTGAAATTTTCTCAGCATTACACTATTTTGTATTGTGATTGTATGAATTGTTTTCGAAGTAGGTAGGTTGGTTCACAACTATTTTTATTTAGGTCAGCCATGAATAAGCCCAAATGATTTTTATTTTAGACGGAGAGGGTGTATTTATCTGAAAGAAGGGGTGTGAGAAAGCACGGATGTCCAAGAAATACGTGGCATGATAACGTGGATCAAATTCTCATGAACTGCCATGACTGTGTATGTGTTGATTAAGAAATCGGCGTGCATGTGTGAGAGACTGGATGAATGTAGAGGAATTGTAATACTGTAATCATGTAAATATAGATCTACATGCCGTTCCGTTCTTTCTGCCTATAGCACCTTGGACACGGCGTGAGGGTATAGATAGATTTTTTGTATTAGGAAAAAGGGAGCAGAACCCCAAAATTTCATTGACTTATAAATTCTATGGACACTATCACCAATATTTTTCTTCTTTTGTATTTGAATATTTGATTTTTTATTTTAACTTTCTTTTTAGCTATGTAAGCATATTCGAATACAAATGTGCAATCTGTAAATGGGTTAATATGATTGTATATTGTAATATTATATTTGTGTAAAACCTGTAGATGTGCCAATGAAAAAAAAACTTTATCATGTACCAAACTCCTCAAAGGAAAAGAGCATCAATGAGCTTACATTTAAGATTACATTTATTAAACCCATAAAGGACTGAATCTTTTATTCTTTACTCTGTATAAAATATGAAGGAATAAAAGTTTAATGAATAAATTTCATCATCAATATCAGATAAGCAATGCTAAACTTAGCTTTCAAAATATATTGAATATATACCTTATAAAAATAATAAAATAAAATAAAAATAAAATAAACTTTATTGTGACAATAGACAAGTACATTGTACAAAAGGCGGGTTTATTGCCAAATGGCAATTTCTGCCAACCAACCTGATGTTTGAGAAAAAAAATGAAATAAGAAAAATAATAAAGTATGCCAGAACCATAAAAAAAAAAAAAAAAAAAAAAAAAAAAAATAATAAATAAATATACCCATACAAAAATAAAAATAAATAAATAAAAAATATATATATAATACGTGCATAAAGTGGAATGGGGAAAGGGGGACAAGGAAGGGGATGGAATTATGATGGGTTATTGAGAGCAAGATAGTGATGTTTCAGTCTACTTTTGAAAATGGAAATTGAAGGAGCAAGTCTGATCAGTAAAGGCAAATCATTCCATAACCGAGCTGCATGTATAGTGAAGGAAGATGTGACAAAAGATGTTCGATGAGTGGGAATAGTTAACGTACCAAGTGCACCAGAACGAAGAGGCAAGCCATGAGATGCCAAAGGCGTAAAACAAGATTTTAGGTAGCTCGGAGTAGAGGGGTTGCGGAGAACATTAAAGAGCAGGCAGAGAATATGCAGATTGCGACGCTGTGACATTTTCAACCATTTGAGCTCGTTTCTATAATGAGAGATATGATCAAATTTTCGAAGTCCAAAAATGAAACGAATGCAGATGTTTTGCAAGCTTATACCTTAGCAAGTTAATACCTTATCGATATGGTGGAAATGTGGAATGCATATTTTTGCTTGTGTTATGGTTAAAAAATGTACAATCTTGTTTATGCAAAAGTTACATTCATATCAAAATGCAATGGGAGATAATATCTTGTTCAGTCGTTCAATTTTATTTATCCCTCATATCTTCATTTGAGACTACAGATTTTCTGGAAAAAAGATTTAATGATGAAAGCTCGTGTTTCTCATTTTTAGGATACATGGGCAACGCAGAATTGAACCGCAGATGGCTCCTAACGATATTGCACCACTTCTCTACGGTGATTGGCCGATTTTATCCATAGAAAGTACTATTTCATTTCTAAGGCCGTTGATTGGTCACGAGTCACGATGGAAGTCAATTCGGGCACGAAGAAGATGGTAGTGCTAAGTTACAAAAATATTTTTTATTAATGTACCTATAAGTAGGTAGGTATTTACTCGAGAACAGAAAAAGTTCAATTTTGCAATTTTATAAAACCAACTATAGGCACGTCCAAAAAACGGAGATAAGAAAATACCCAGCAAACTCAATGCGTAGAGAATATCCTTTCTCTGCCATAGATTTAATAATACCTAATGATGACGGATAATTTCTTCTGCACCGTTTATATGAGTATCCATCTGAAGGGCGCGTGAACCTCCATTGCAAGAGCGATGTCTTCAGTTTGCAATAATACAGATAGGTATTCAGTATTTTCGAATGTCACAGAGGTGAAGTCTTTTAAAGACACTAAAAGATCGATTAAAAATATTCATATCCACGTGATCCATTGATGTTAAATAATTGTGTTTTTACTCATGAATGTTTTTGCTTATTGATAATCATAATTTTTATATTTTTCCTTATTCACTTATTAATCTCGTCAAAAATCATCTCTCTAACCTTGAATAGCGAGATTTTACATCGAAAAATCATTAAACTTAAAGCGTATGAATTTATTATTGTTTATTTTATTTTAGTCTTGAAGAACATAAAAATATTTTATGTAGAAAATGGGAATATATGTAGGTATTACATTATGCAAACTGTTGGTAAAATTATTTACTTAATTAAATTAGTTAAAATTAGCCCGCGAGTCTAATTAAAATCGATAGTCAGGAATAATCAAAAATATGTTTCTGAATATTTTAAAACTAATTATTGAATTTCCAAGAAATACTTTATGAAATAAAGAAATTAAATTTGATTGTAAACATAAAATAATATGTCAAACATCTACATTACACACTTACATCAAATGTGACATTCCTGCTTTTAATTATTTTTGTGACAAAATGTTAGACATATGTATAAAGGATATTGGAAATGTTACTGAAAGTAGGGATGCAAGCAATGTGGACATCTGAAAATCCCAAAATTAATTCCCAGGAATAAGAAATTGGAATTATGGGTTGAAAAAGGTAATTACATAAATATTCTATAGAATAGAATAAATTTCTATATTTATCTTTCTTTCTATACGAAAGGAATGTGAAATGAAAGTTGGTGTAATTACAAGGATGAATGTGAATAAGTTAAGATGGTTTGGGCACGTGGAAAGAATGAATGAGGACAGAATGACTAAGAAGATATATTTGGCTGAGAGGAATGGTGCTCGGAGACGTGGACGTCCGAGGATCAAATGGCAAGATCATTTAAATCAAATCCTACAGGACGGTCACGTGTTGAGCACATTTAACAGGAGAGCATGCATGAGGAATTGTATGCCAGTGACGGAAGCGAAAGATGTATGCAAGGATAGAAGGAAGTGGCGCTCGATCCTTTCTGCCAACCCCGCAAGGGAAGCGGCTTGACGGTATGTATGTATGTATCTTTCTTTCTGCGTGCTTAACGCGTAAGTCAAACGTAGTTTGGAGATAAATAAAAGTGACATTTATTTTTAAATATGTATACTTGTAAATATCTTTAGTTGTTACACCATTGTTGAGTTTCGTTTATCAACTCAATTAATATATTATTATTTGTATTTTGTTTTGTAAACAATTTACCTGAGCATAACAAATAAAAATAATGAGTGGTTGAATCTTGAAATTGTTTAGCAAATATTTCACCAGCTTTTAGCGATAGCTTTCTAATGTTTATTGTTATCAAGGTGTTAATCATTATAAAATTTCAAATACATTTATGAAATGATAAGATTGACAAAAATATTCATCATCATTTTCACTGATAACCATTTGTAATGAAACAAAGCATACACGTAAAAACATGATTCGAAAATATCTCAAAGATCTATAGCAAACTTGAGTCATACTGCTTGCTGAATAATCGACAATCAATGTAAACAAAAGCCTTCGATATCTTATACCGACAAGTTATAGATTATTATTTAAGATTAATGACATCTATGAAATTTGTAAGTAGTAAGTAGGTACTTATATTTATTTGATTTTTTCGGTGTAAGTTCATTTTTGCAAATCGATAAAAAGGAGTAGAACAAAAAACACTGTTTTATTTCACTTATTAATTTATTTAAATGGCAGAGGCTTTTTTGAACTAGTCCATCTAGTATAACGTTATATAAGTGTGTAATAATATAATAAGTGAAACGTTACAGTGTTTTTGTTTTTCTCTTTTTAATCGTTTATAAATACTAACGTCAAAAAAGCAGTTAGACAGCAGTAACTAAAATAGGTAAGTAAAATATTATCACATCAAAAGACGTTATAACAAAAGGGGTCGATGCATGTCACTTACCAAAAGTTCTGCGTTTCTCTAAGACACTTCCAACAGGCGCCGGAGTAGCAAAGTCATCGAAAGCACTCTTAGGTTCAGCACTACAAAGATCTATAATTTCAATTTCTTTATCGTCGATCACTTCCTCATTCCCAACGCTAGGTGGTTCATCAAACATTTCCTTCATGGATTTGATAATAGGATCATTTTGTGAATCATTGCCTTTACATTTCGCAGGAAAATTTATTTTATTATCAACAATATGTATTACACCATCAGTTGTGTGTGGGCTTACTTCAATATTTTGAGAATCAAATGTGTTTTGATTCTGGTGTGTTCCTTCAAAATCAAAATGTGTTTTGTACGTTGACTCAATCATCTCATTGTCGATTGATAAATTCCAGGCATTGAGTGTATCTGCAGTACAATTATCTCTGATATTACTCGATTGGTCAGATGTCACATTAGTGACAGTGAATTGTTTAGCAACTGATGACACACAATTGTCATTATTTTCACATGTTAATGGCCTTGTATTATTAACACCACATGCATTATACCCGACTGTTGTAATGTTGTTTGCGACATCTTGTCTATTCTCTTCAATAGATGATTTTTCGTTTCCTCCATTAGAATTATTTAGGCTATCGGTAGATTTTTGTTTTTCCCAAAACGTTCCATCGTCCATTTCTCGAGATTTTTGAAGAATTTCATTTAAGTCGTCTTCTATTGAACCCAATGTTTGTCGCGACATTTTCACTTCACTAGTTACAAATTACAATTAGTAATTTAGAAGTACCTACTTATGTTTTTCAAACAATTTGAATAAAATATTGTCCTGGATACTTATTTTATTATAGTTTTACTTTTCAAAGCGGCACGTGTTTTTAATTAACAGTCTCCAGAGAACATCAGAATTATCATCTAGAAATGCTAAAATATTTGCTGAATATATCTTTCTTATTTTATAATAATAATAATATGTATCTATACGCCTGATTCCGTCAATTCAGCATTCGAAGACCTCAGTGAATTTCCGTACAAATTTGTTATTCAGATAGTATGCTTACGAAACTAGATACTATGTAGAAGCATTTATAATACAAATCCACATATTATATTTAATCTATTTTTCTGGCTAATATCTTGAACACTATATAGTTATTCGAAATGAAATATTAATAATAATAATTAAAAACTTTATTGCACAAAAATATATAAGTAGGTACAATAGAAAAAAAACATCACAACATTATTACTGAACAAATAATTTTGTGCAATGGGCAAGCTCCAACTATCCCATTATCAAATGCATTACTGTTTCCTTCAGAAGCTTAATAAATCGACGAAAAATCCATAAATTATAAAATAGAATTTCTCTTTATTCTATTTCTAAAATTGACTGTCAAAAGATGCTAATACTGATAATGTAATCTGTTCACCGGAAATAAATAAATAAAGAATTATTCAAATCGACAGAGAAGTTGTCACTGAATATGTGAAACAATCTATTGTTTAAACTTAAATAACACAAATATTTATAACAATGGATAAATCATTAGTGTCTATCTCATGATTCCCAAGAGATTACAAGGATAATAATATGGATTATATAGGCATGTAACTACATGGGCGGTTCCTGCATAATATAAAGTCAAAGCAAGATTGTTTGCTTTTTGTCGTTCCGTTCTTATCAAGGGTTGACTTATTTTAATTACTACGACAATATTTCAACCATCAATGATTTGACCACTAAAAACAATCTGACATAAATAATCATATTACATTGTTAGCTAGTATTTTTATTTGAGATAAGATGATGGTTATTGCGGGTACCTATTGGTATAATTAGGCACCAATACCCTCTCTTATCTGTCATTCACACAAACGAAATATTATAATATTCACTCATTCAAGTCAAGGCTTGATAAGGTTTTTATAACGCTTAAAAACGTAAATTATATCGTTGTAGATTATAAAATAATACAACAAGTATCTAATAAGGTAGGTACTTATAAAGTGTTCTGAAGGTCTAAAAGTGCTGTAATTTCGTGATATTGTTAATAACGAAGACACACATAAAATTATGTAATAAATGGCGCCGCATAAATTGGAAATAATCAGTTATCTTTAGTAATTAATAATTATTACAAATGTAATGTACGTATGAAAAGTTTTGAAGCTAAGCAACTTGTCCTATGTATATTGATTGTATGATTTTATTTGATTTAAATATATTTTTGTGTAAATTTGCTTGTTACCAATGTACAGTAAATAATAAATAAATAAATAAAGAAGTCATTTTGATATAAAATACAGCGGTACTATTAGTAATTAGAGAGTCTATTTGCATCTGATCGAGAAATAAAGTGACGAAAAGATGTTTATATTATACTTTTTATTAAAAAGATAATGCTAAATGGAAAAGTTTTCCTAATAAAACAATGTTTGTTTTCTATGATTCTATTTTCAAATGCATGAAATCGAACGCATCCCAAATATGAGGCGTAGGTAACCTGTAACACTTGCAAAAATGGCTATAAGTAAGGTAAGTTCTATGTTTCATGTTCTGTGCTTGTCGAGAATACTTAGATAATCTTATAGTCATTGTTTTGAGTACTTGCTTGCTAAATTTATATAATGGAGTATGATTGTACAGTATATTTGAAAAATAAATTGAGAATATGTATCATATTTAAAATATGAGTTAAATAATGTTTTCTTACAATTTACAAACGCAGTGAAGACTAAAGATGATTCGACAATATATAAATAAATAACCAAATAATGAAAAATATAATAGGTCTGTAACCATTCACAGTGTTATAATATTAAAATGACAATTGACAGTATAAATTATGCGAAGATTTACAATATTCATATAACCTTGAAAATATGTCAACGATTTCAGGTAACTTTATGAACGCAACAACTTTACAAAAACTATGAATTAGCGATAATAATTGTTATTTACAAGGTTTAACAACGATTGTTTGAAATAAAACTGCAAAAATACTACAACAAGTGTAACAAAATATGAGGTAAATAACAGCTGATTTTAAAAGAGGACCGTCAACAAAAACTGTATCTATACAAAGTACAACAAACGCAAGACCAAAACACAAGTGTTAACATTTTTCTGTAATCTATTTTATTATATCGATAGGTGTGCTTATCTACAAACGTTGAGAAAATGAAATAATTTGTGTTATAAAATATTCTTGCCGTTTGAAACAATACAAATTAATAATAATATCTACCAATAATGATTGTGATAGTTTACATTATAAACTAAATATTGACACGTGATTTTATTTTGTTCCAGTAGCAGTGTTTCATTTCAATAAAAATAATAAAACATCTCAGTTGAACATTGCCAGCGACGAAGTACAATCTTGCAACTAGTAACGATACATATGGATATTATAGATTTCAATGTCAATGATGAAATGAATAATACAACATAATAATAATACGGCACGAAGATTCAACATAATACCGGGAAAATCCAATAAAAACTATATAATTAACAATGCATATTGTAGGAAATAAGGGAAATTTTACGTTTTAATTAAATGTTAAAACAGTTTTCCACGAATTATACAAAATAAAGACGATTGCGTTACTGTTGAAATGTATGATATTGTTATGTTGACAAAATATTTTTTCACGTTTACGGCGAGATGGCGCGCGACGACGCGCTGTTCGGAAAATATACTACCACAACACAAACACACTTTACGATATTATCATACAGTGATGATGTATAGAAATATAGATTATAGGCATGGCATGGTATGGTGCTATGTTATAATCTGTAGTAACAAGGTAAAGGGGCGTGAGTCAGTTTTGCAGTATTGAGTTATTCCCTCCGTAGAAATGTAGGTATTTGTCATACCTCACAAATAATGGCATCAAGGGTTACCTAGTACCATAGGCTACCCTTGATGCCATTACTTTGTGAGGTATGACATATACCTTCATTTCTGTGGAGGGAATAACTCAATACTGCAAAACTGACTTATGCCCCTTTACCTTGTCCCCACAGAATTATATTATGCTATATCAAATCTAGACAAGTGGGTACGCCACTAATACTACTAACTCGTTAGCTGGTGTTTGCTTGTTTATCTATATTTCCCTACAGATTTGTATTGTGTGTACCTACAAGTATTATTATTATTATTGAAGATACAAGCCGCAACATGTAGTTTCAATATATATAAATATACTTACCTAATTATTTGTTGCTATACCTTTACACAGATAAAGTAATAAATATCTATAACATTATGTAGGCGATAGATACATAATATTATAAGTAAGAAGTTATAGAAACCATGTTAGTAACAATTTGTATGATGATAATAATATTATATCGACGTTTATTACTTATTATTATTATTATTGCTAAAACAAAGGTCGACCCAAACAAGTAACACAAAATATCAGATGGGCTCATCAACCACATTTAATAATTCATAAATCAATACTATTACAAACACTTAATGTGCATTTAAAAATATAATATATAGAGACTTACAATATATTTTATTATGATCAATAAAAAAAATTAACATAAGAAATCATTATGCGATATTTTATGAAAAAAGATTATCATAAAATTTGTCGTGTAGTATATTTTTCCTCATGTACATTGAAATGAAATGTCATTCTCCTGTAATGACATTTCAATGCACTCTGTGTTCCTATTTTAAAAAAGCGATGCATTTTATTTTAAAGAAACGAATAATATTTAGTTTTAAACTATAAACTTTTTTCATAAGTATACTATTTCATTAATTTTCCTTTTATAGAAGGAAACTTGTTCTTCAAAGAAGTTTTGAATCATAATATAGGTGATACCACAAAATGTCTATCAAATTAACGTATAACACATTACAAATTTAAATGAACAAATAAGGTAGATAGATATATTTATTTCACATTCTTTGCTCATTTAAATAGTTCATGGATATCATTAATAAATTACAGTGAAACGAGTTCCTTCAAAATGACTTTTGACCGGTTTTAAATGTATGTCGAAAAAAAAGCCTATTTATGTACATAGTTGCTATCATATAATATTATAATCTTACCATCGTATTAGACTGCGCATAATTTCATATCTGGGTCATATTCCACGAAGGAGTAAATACTAAATCCTCCAGCTCATATTGATGGCAAAGGTTGAAGGACGACGTGATCCTGGTAGAACCTCATGGTTGTTTAAAGAACACTGTTCTGAAGTCATAGACTACATAATACAGGTTGGTGACTTAAGTAAGGCGTGCAGAGGAATTATTGTGACTAGAGCATAATAAAGAGGTGTTTGCGAAAGTGATCTCCAATGTTTGATAAACCTGATAAGGCATAGGAATAAGAAGAATATATAGAAGAATTAAGAGAGAGCTAATCGAAAATGGGTGATACAATTCTGTAACGATCCATAATTTTTTTATAAGATGATATAAAAATTTTAATGACATAAAAAATCTTTCTAGAAGAAAACAGGAAAAGTGTCCCGATGCTTACGAATCGGATTAGGTTGGTTAAGAGCATTTTAACCATTTCTCTGCAAATAGTTATATGATACCTAAGATGTTTCCCTATTACTGAAGAAAAAACGTAGAGGACATCTTATTTAAAATGTTGATAAATATAATAATAACAATAAAATCTTTATTGGACAAAAAAATACAATAGAAAAAAATGACAACGTTATTACTGAACAAATACATTATTTTGTGCAATGGGCGAGTTTATTACAAAGGCACAATCCCTTCCAATTAATCCAAGGGAAAATAGTAGATACTTCTTCTAGTTTCATTTTATGGCGATGCACGGTAAAATAGTACTAACATAAAATGCGAAAAAAATAACATTGAAATAGACAAGCAAAGATATACTTGATCGGTAATTCAAAGAAAAAATCGGTCATGCAGACGATCAAATTTTGCATCCAGTTTTATACTGACGTTGACAATACATTGCTAATGCTTGAAGGCCATCGATGTTGGAACACAAAAAATCCGTTAAAATGTACCGCGCTGCAAGTCCAGTATGTCTATGGTCATCTAGAATCTTTTTTTAATTAAACGAAAATTTTATTATTTTTAAAAATAATGTGGATTAGGTACCTAACCTAATTAATTGTTTATAATAAGATTTACGCAATTATCATCGCCTTGATGATGTTTGAGGAATAATTTAATATACAGATAGTAGCAACATTGTTTTCTTTTTCTTAAACTTTGCGTAAACAAATCATTATTACATATTATAAATGATATTATTTTCGAAGAAAATTGAAAACATTTTGATAACAAAATGTCTCTGGAAATTTTTTGTATGATCTGAATCTCGATAATATTATTATGATGATGTTTTGGAATAGTTTTGTAATAGTATAGAGGCGGACATAGTCTCGTTATTTTAATAAAGTTTAAAATGTGATTAATCGTAAACAAAAATCGTTAACAACGATTTTCTTAATTATTGTTTCGTGGAGTTCAAGTCAAAAAATAGAGATGTGCCACCCGCGATCCTGAATGTTTGTAGGCACAGAGATGACAACTTGCACGTCTCGCTGGCTTTACAACCTTTGTAAATTAATGCCATTATGTTATGATTAAGTTAATAATGAATTTTCATCTATTTAATCACCTAACCCTAAAAATCTTTTACTAATTTCTTAACGTCCGCTAAAAAACTATACTACTATACTATACTATACCATCACGGCATATCCCACAAGTGGGGTAGCCAGCAGATCAGCTGCATGTAAGAAACATGCAAACTGTCCTCTTCGTGCCAATATAAAATCAAGACATTCAGGATGGGTGGCAAACCTCATCGCTGAATTTAAGATGTAAAATGTCTTATTTTTTTCGAACACCTGCCTTTTACAGGGCACTCGAAAACTTACGCAGAAGAGTGGGAGACCAATTCTTTACCGGGTGCTCCACGGTGCAACCGCTAAAAAACCGGCCTTCCGTAAAATTAAGTCACATATTTCTTGAGGGGTTTAACAGCTGCTATCGAAGTCTGCGTTCATATTCTGGCTTATTCAAAGAACAACTATATACTCTGGAACAGACTCCCACACAAGGTTCGTACTTCCTAAACCATTATCTTCATTTCGTAAAAAAAAATCAACGGTCTCTTATTTATAGTCTTCTCAAACAATTTCTCTCATCACATGAGTTTTTTTCTTTTTTATCTATCGCGTAAATCATTAAGCCGAGCGATCCTCTCCTTTTCCTCTTTTCGTTCCCCTTTCCTATACATGTTACATGTGTGCTTTAATTATTTTTTACTTTATATATCATATTATTTATAAACTTTTTTTAACATATTTAGCATTTATTTTCGTATGTTTCTATCTATATAGTATATTATTTTTTATATTTTCATTTATTTATTTATTTTATTTTTTCCCTGGTTGGCTGGGAGAAATCGTATGCGATAGGCCTGTCTTTTGGTAGGTACTTTCTTTAAACATTATACTTGTAAACTATACATATATTTTGACGCCATTAAAGTTTTATTTGTATATCTCTTATTATGGGGTGTTCACATTTGGCGAATATCGCCTGGCGAATTTCAAAATATAACGTCAGGCGAAAAAACAAAATTCGCCGTACGCCCATTGATCGTCACACCTGTTCACACAGTCCACCGATATAGAAACGATCTGTCAGATGCGCTTTGATTTTGACACTGTTTTCAAAATGGCGTCGAGATGGAGATCGCGAAGTATTTATTTTTAGTCGAAAATGTTATAGTAGAGGTTATAAGGCGCCTTTTAATTAAGGAAACAAACGCCACAAACCAACAACAAAGATAACAGCTGTCACGAAGCGGGAAACATTATAAAATTTATAGGTTATAAAGTTTTTACCATAGATACGAACGCCGCGTACATCTACGCATGCGCAAATCGTTCAATCGGCCGAAAAGTTGGAAGGTGGTCAACTCGAGACGATATCGTTTCTACTGGTTTTTATCGTTTCAGACTAGCTGTCATTTTGTTCACACGGTTCAAATGGCTGGCGATATTTTGGTGCCTGGCGATATTCGCCAAAGTGAGAACACCACATTAGACTCATTGGAGCATAACAATACACATTGATTAATATTCTATTTTTTTTTCACAATTATTTTACTACTAGCTCCGTCTTTATATTAAGGTTAATTTTGTTGTTTCATATTGGCCTAAATCACTCGCAAACGAGTGGATGGTCTTGAGAAGAATAGAATAGAATAGATTAACTCTAGTTTGCGCTACAATTTTTTGTTTACCGATTAACGAAATTAATTTTTTGATTAACTTCGCCCCGCTATGTGAATATTATATTAGATATAAAATGTTGCTTGTTTTTGTTGTTTTGTTTTCGTATTCTATGAAAAACAAAACAGAATAGAGATGTTATGAATATTATCTATCATGATTGTATGCTACTAGTATGCGACCTTGAATAATTGTTATGTATGTGTGTACCTATGCATTATAATATATTAGTATTATTTTAGATAGCCTTGAATATTAGCAGCTGATACTTACATACTTAGCTAATATTTAGGTATATAATCTCGATATCAAAAATACATCAATACTTTATTGAAGTGAAGTTATCGAGTGTTATGTAAAAGGCATGCGTTGTTCGTACCTACCTAAAACTTACCATTTACTTAATAAAAATAAAACGTTTATATATTTAGGTAGTACTTCCACATTGACTTTATTATCGTGAGCTGGCTTTCAAGATCTTCCGCTCTCATTATCAGGCTAATGTAAAGGTTTACGTTAGCCTGATGATGAGAGCAGAAACTCTTAAAAGCCGACTCGCCATTAATACAGTTTGAAGGTCTTGTCAGAATTATTTCAGTCTGGAATTGAATGAATGCGGTGCAGCAGTAGTTAAACCTAAGTATAGAAATAATTTCAATCTGAACAACAAAGAGTCCATGAAAATAGGTACTTAACTAATAATGTATAGTATGCTAATAGGGGATTCTCCAGAGATAAAGAAATCTACAAATCACTTATCTCCATATTTACCTTATCATGAAACAATAATTGATATGTACTAGATAAAAATATAATAAATTGTCAGTTGATAAAGAACTAAATACTTAGGGACCTAATACTATAATCAGTCGAGGATTATATTTATATCTACCACTGTATGAGGGTAAAACACCTTGGATAAGAAAAATATAATTATCTCATTTATTGTTTGGGAATTACTTGCTTAAGTATATTTTAGAAAGTACGAGACTGGTTTGATCACGCAGTTAGCGCAATAAATTCATTGGATCCATTTCCAAAGGCTGTTTTGCTTTGTCCTGAGATATTATAGGTATGACATATTATAGATATCACTGTAGCATGGGCCATTACTGCGCCATAGGCCCTTTTGTTTTGCACCAGATATGACATAATTATAATTATATTATTTAATGTACACAACTGTATCCTACATTAAAAAAATATATTAGACACAAACAACATAACTCTGTCACACAGTAATTGGAACAGTAAGTATAACAATAATTATAATGAAAATAAAATAAAATTTCATTATAGGTATGTACATATAGTCAAATGAATAAATATTTTGGTAATTTTGAAATATGATGAAAAAAAAAGAAAATTAGAAAAATGGGAGATCAGAAAGTATAAATTTTGTAGTCAAAAGATATATTTTTTTAAATATACTTATTATTAGACAATTTATCAACTTATACTTTAAATTTGCATACTTCTTTTCTGTTCCACGTGTTTCTATCTTACTTTGTTATGCTGCGGATTCTATGAAGTCTTCTATTCCCATATTTTGCCTTCGATGATAATATCACATAGCGGTTTCAAATTATATTTATCTTTTTAAGCCACATCTATCAATAAAACCACAAAGATCATTGTAATATTATGGCACATTGGTAAAGTTTAAATAAATTTGAAAAAAATGTATTGTGAATAACATAATTATTATTTATTCAATTTATTATTCATTCTATATATTTGTAAAGAAATACATTCATATTAAATAATTTTATTGGGTACCTACTTGTTCTGAAATACACTTATTTCAGTAGTATACCTATACTTACCTTTATTATTATTTTTATTAATTAATGTAAAATAAAAGAAACATAGTATTTTCCACTCAAATAACTGTATTTAGTTATAACGTTTTCGGAACTACCTGTTCCATCATCATCGTATTGTTACTGATGATGGAACAAGTAGTTCCGAAAACGTTATAACAAAATACAGTTATTTGAGTGGAAAATACTATGTTTCTTTTATTTTGCATAAATTAATAATAAATATGGAATTCCACAGTGTTAATCACAAAACATTCGAAAAATTATTTATTATTTCATAGTTTTCATTTGATTATTTTGTTTATTTTTTTCACTCCATACTACATAGTAATGTAGGATGTTCATCTAAAATTTACATTTAATGTAGGAACTTTTCTATAATTCGGAATTTCATATGAATGAATACTTTATTTATATTTTCAAAACCCTGTTGAAAATCCAAATGAATAAAATAAAAAATATACATTAAATACCTATATAGAGGGTAAACATATCGCAAAGGCATGATCTCTTCCAACTAGCCAAAAAAGTTACCATAGAGTCTCCAGAACTGAATATATCTCTCTCTTGTTTCTGTATGTTTTCCAAAGTTCTCTTAAAATATATTTTAGGTGTTTGTAAAATTTCACATAGGTATAGAATGATAAAAATCTTCAATTTAGTAGTGATGGGGGTATTCAGTCAACTTTGAATGCATTATTTTTATTGCACCTACATTTTTACATGCTAGTAAATAAATTGACATTCATGCATTCCCCATTACTGTACAAGAGGCGCGGTTCGATCCCAGGTCTGGCAAACTCCCCTTTCACGACTTAAGCTTTTAGCTTACTGTGAAAGGTGTTTAAGATGACAAAGAAGGATGTCACAATAGATCTGTTATGGTCGCAGTGACACAAGGGATGTAAGGTCCCTTGACCTTTAAAGAAAAAAAAAAAAAAAAAGGTGTTTAAGATTGTATTGGAGTTTATAACAAAAACCCAGATACATCTTTTTTAAAATTTATCTATCTATACCCTCATGCCGTGTCCCAGGAGGGGTAGGCAGAGAGAACGGAACGCCATATAGATCTATCCTTACAAACTTCTTTCGCTTTCTCCACATTCATCCAGTTTCTCATACATGTTCGCCGATTTCTCTTACTCAACACGCGGCCGTCCTTTAGTATTTGATCCTCGTGGTTCTTGGCCGTTTGCGCTTCCTCACACCTCCTCTTCGTCATTCTTTCATCTTTTTATAAATTAAATTATAAATTTCCACAATAAACTAAATTAATTAAAATTTCGCATTTAGTCTGCTAGCTACCCCACTTTTGGATAATGTCGCGATAGCATGAAGGAATAAAATTAATAAAAAGTATGGATTTGAAGAAAACCAGATATCATTACTCACCTTTCAACACTCCTCCCGGGAGCATAGGGCAGAAACCTCATCAATTCGTAGTGTCCTCACACCAATTGAGTTACCATTTCCCACGACTGATATAATTGTTGTCGTAGGAACAATTTATTATGAAAGAGGGATTTCTGGGCTGTCGTCGGAACTCTAGGGATGAAAGAAAAGTGCTCTATTTGGTAAAAGATTTGAAGGAAAAAAAAATTATATGAAAAAAATAAGTTTTTAATTTATTTTGTAATATGTTACAATGAATTAATAATTATTATTCATGATATATGTAATAAAATAAAATATAGAAATAATAATAATATATTTAGTATAAATATATACATCTTATATTTATTTTATTTGTCTACTAACAATAAAGTAGCCATTTTCCTAATTGCACAAGTTATATATTATGTTAATTAAATAACTAATTATTTTATTAATTTTATAGATGACACTATTAAATTCAATAATTTCTATTGTTTAAAATGCATAGTATTCAAAAGAAGGATCATTTCATTTTAAGAATAAATATAATGGAGTCCTCTAATATACAAAACCTTCAAAAAATAGTTTTGATGAAAATTTATATTATCTTAAAAACTCGTACAAGTACGTAACAAAATTAAACAAATAACTAATGTATTATTAAAATTCAACACAATATTTAGGTACATTTTAACTAGAAATTCGGCTATTATCCTCAGCCAAAATAAGAAATATTCTGTCAGGATTTTAATCAGTGGCGTGCCTTCCATACAAGCAAATATGCAATGCATGTCCTAAAACAAACAAATAACCTTTCAAATGATAAGACTACAGAAATTAATAAAGAATCTTAAAATAATATTTTGCACTTCTATATGATACAATTTTTAAGATTATTCATTCAATTTAGGGCATGCATGAAAGGCACGCTAATTTTAATACATTGTTTATTTTCATAACATAGCTTCACATTTGCCTGACGATGAGAATAGTTAGATTTGAAAGCAATCTAGTACATTAAAATTAAGTTAATACACTACACAATTACTAAATATTGTGTTGTACTTTAATATCATATCATTATGAACTTTCACACCAGGACCATTAATTAAAAAATTGTATTAAAGATAATGTTTTTTTAGATTTTAGCTGGTAGAAAAAGGTGTATGTGTGAGGAACTCTATGAATGTGGAGGAAATAAAAGTGGTGTGCAATGACAGGCCAAATCTAGGCTTTACACTTTCTCTACGTACCCCAAAAAGGAACTGATACTTTATAGAAGGTTTCGTTTATCCTCCCTTCCGCAAAAACTTAACATTTTAATTTCCACTTGCGAGGTCTTATTGCAATGATAATTTTTTTTATAATTTCTGAAGAAGGATTTTGAATAAGAGGACACAATTATACTGTACAACATCTCATTGTCATAAATTATCCTTCATGATTACTAATCCAGACTCATTTTACCCTTAAAAAAGCGAAAAAGAGCTATAAATATTCTATGAAAGACACATGTAAATAGAATTAAATGTAGCAAAAATTACAGCCATTTTGATAAATACAGTTTAGGAAATATAACAACAATCATTTTTAAATAAGTATGAAATAATTCAAATCAAAGGAAAATACACGTAGCTCTTACTTTTAAAACAATAAAAAAATACCCATTAGTATATTGAGATATAAAAAAAAACTTTAATATGCCAATTGTCATTTCCAATATGAAAATAAATTAAACTATGAATTGTTCTAGAGTTTGTGTATCAACAAGTAACTGATGCTTCAAATAAATTAGCTTATAACGTGAGCATTCCTTCTTGTTCAGAATTAAAAAAAATTAAAAAAAAAAAAAAGTGTTTTTTAAACACTGCATTCGTGATTTCTCGTAAAATAAAAAAATAATGCATGTTGAAAAAATGTTCATGCTAATAGACTTTTACTTATATACAATTTTGATTATTCTACGATTGATTTGCATTATCTTCACTTTTCTGCGACAACTTTTTTATAGCTATCATTGAGTGTTTCACATTAGTGACATCTTTAAATTGCGTTTCGGCAACCTTTTTGCACCGTCAGGCAGCAGCTGCAAGATATTATTAAATTATATTCCAATGGCTGACTTCAATACTTTACGCTATGAAATTGTATACGCTGTCGAGTGAAACAGCAGATAAGAATTGCACAACATTCTTCTTCTTCTTTCTTTTTTTTCCGGCAAGGCACCCGACATCGAGTGAATTATGCCTATATATACTAGTGATGTAACGAATATTCTTATTCGCATTCCCGAATATTCGCATATTTCAAAGTATTCGCATTCATATTCGCAAAAAATTATGCGAATGTTTTGCGAATATTATTTTGGTAATAAAGTATCGGTAATTCGGTATAAGTACCGGATAGTTACCCGGTACATTCTTTAAGAAAACCAAGGAGTTTTGAAATATTTTAAATTCCTATACCATTTTGAAAATTCGGCGACGGGGGTTAGAAATTTTAATGTTTGAGCAATTGTAGAAATTTTAAGCAAGTCAATATTCACTATTCGCATTCGCGAATGTCGGCAACAAATATTCGCATTTGCATTCGCGAATATCCAAAATCACACATTCGTTACATCACTAATATATACTCACTGCTGTGAGTACAATGTCTTAAACGTAGTGGGTATTTATTCATACATAGTAACTACCGTTTCGGTAGCCACGTGTGGCAAGTACAGCTCAAGGGCATTGGATTCAACGAACTTCCCGCCTGTGTAACTAATTCATGCATTGTGTGGCGACATCGTTGCAATCACAGGGCCGTTTTTCAGGAATAATTGCACAACATTACTATATTAAAATATTAGATGCATGTTATTCTTTTTTTATTATTTAATCTGTAACCTAGGATAAGGTGCTTTCTGTTTGATAATTACTTAATGTTATTTTTTCTTCTTTCATTTTTATTATTACTATGTCTATTTCTCTTGGCTAGAGGGATATCGAAGGAGTTTAGTCAAAATATTTTACACATAGGAATCTTGGCTGGCCAGCCCTTCAGGTTGCCCATCATGGCACCTCTGGTATGAACAAATTTGTGTGTAGATATTGAATCGGATAAATGGAAGATCCCAGACTTCTGAGCTATCCAGGCAGTAGGTAGGTGGGTCTCCTTTAAAATCGCTTCCCTTGACAACGCTCACATACAATTTCATAGTGCATACAATTGCAGTTGGCTGTTGTGAAGTGATTAACCATTACCTGTTGTGATCTGTGGTGAGTTGCGGAACCATACTTAAGATGCAATATATAAAATCACAGAAATAGATGAGACAAAAATAATGATATTTAGTGTAGGTACTACAAAAGTTATAGCTTTCAGCAACCTGCAAAACCATTTTTAAATATGTATTATAATCTAATTGAGAATTGTATTTTCTTACCACTATTATATTTCTACAATAATTAAAATATTTATATTATGATGGATTAAATGTAGGACTAAAATGCCATGACAGCACTTTAATATATTTGCAACGTATAATCAGTAAGATTGATTCTTGAAACGCTAAAAAATTCGGCAAAAACAACAAACCTGCCTCTTGACATATTAATGTTCAACTTTAAGTCAATCAATATTTTATTTGTTTAAATTGTAAATATATGTACTTCAAAATTATGTAAAAAAATTATTTCAATGTTTGAAAGCAGTTAAATGTGAATTCGTCCTATGTCTATAACATTAAAAGAAGGTACACGGGTAGAAAAAAAATGCGAGGTATATAATATTTGACTATGTTCAGGACAAAGGCATCAAACCACAATTTTAGCAAAAGTAATTTTATGTTTTTTTTTGTTTATAACTTGATAGTTCCTGAATATTTTCTTTTCAATTTTTATGACATAATAAAAGAACTACATTACAATAAGGTGGTAAAATAATAATGACAATAATTTTAGTCATTTTCTTTATCCCACAGTTTTTTTGCTTCTCCTATAAAATTTTACCGATGTGGTTTAAACCCTTTGTCCTCATCACAGTCTATATAATAACATATCAATGCTTAACCATAACATAAAAAATAAATATTCATAAACAGAGTGCCTCTATTTTCAATGCATTTTAATAATAATAAAATCATTATTGTTGTTACAAAACACACATAAAAGCGATCTTTTCCAGCAAACCTGTATATAAGTGTGACATTGTTTAACAACAGAGGTTTAAAAATTGATCATAAAAATATATCTAGGTACATATAAATTAAATTACATTCAGACATAACAACAATCCACATCGATCCAATAGTTTTTTGTTTTGTTTTTATGAAAGGGAATTTAAGGTATACAATACCACCTATTCTATATTGATTCAAACTAAAATAAGAATGTTCCTAAATTTAATAATTAAGGTCACTTGAACTAAAATTCGTATTTTATATGATATTTTAGAGTTTATAGAATACCATTGTGCACTAACAAAAATAGGAATGTTCCATTTTTAGTTAATCTACATTGGTATTCTATAAACACTAAAATTGTTCCTAATTAGAATTACATACAACTTGTGTCACATAGAATACGAATGTTAGTTCATGTGAACTTAATTAAAAAAAATTGCAACGTTCTTATTTTAGTTTGAATTAATATAGAATAGAGGGTAATGGGTCATTAACGAATACCTTTGGGATGTTATTTTACTATTTTTTAAAATATGTGATAAGAGTTTGTATTCCGGACACCTGTGGTAAGATTGTTGCAAAATCTAACAGCACGGATGTTGAAGGAAGATGTATAGAAATTTGTTGAGTGAGGAAGTAATCTTGGAATCTTGGTAGAAGTCCCTGGATTAAGACTACTAAGTAGTTGAAAAAGATTTATTCTCAAAGATATTAAGAAAGAAGGTGAAAATATGAGGATTGAGCAATCCCTTGTAACTATTGTTCCTCAATTCAATTTCTAAATAGCATCAAGTAGATTGAAAAATACCAAATATTTTTTGTGCAACAAGATGAAAGCATTTACATTTATTTATGGCATTAAAATGACAAATTTAGGTGCCTTAATCACCATCTGGCAATATCTGCCAATATACCTGAACAGCACGAGAAATTAACACTATATGGAGTAATATATTGATATATTTTAACTCCATTTAAAAAAGGAAATGGTTCAGAACAGATTAGCCAAACTTACTAGCCAGCCATGTAACAACTTATAAGAACTCCCTTTAGAAGCATGTGTTTGTTATCAGAATGATTGCAAAACTACGACGACACAAGAAGATCATATCTTTATATATTTCTAGATTCATTTTATCTATATGGTAGTTTGCTCTGATTTTGTATTACGGTTAATTTAAGGGAACTTTTTCAGTCCATTATCTTTGTAATATTGAGTTGTTATTGTTTTAGTGTAGGCTGTTTGTTCCGTAAGAAGTTAATAAATAAATATATAAAGGTTGAATCAAAGCCCCACATGCAGTAAAAACAGAAGAAACCTTACTTTTTAACACAGCATTACTTAAAAGTGTTTTTAAGCAAAATTCCTGGCTAAACTCGGCTAATATATTATAAAAATATCATACATCAGCAAGCGATGTAATCATTGTGGATAATTTGCAAAAAAAAATTATATAAATTTACCTAAATTTGATATATTACACAGTAATATTAATAATAATATCTAAACAATCATAGGATCAGAACATAAAAATATAAAGTGAATAATAACAGATCAATATAAATTATATACACAATATGTGAGATCTGATAACAAGGGAGGAACTTAATCTATGGAATAGTATAAATATGTAGTGTTGTTAATACATTATTTCTACACAAATTGCTTGATAATACATGTATGTCAGAGGGAACTAAACATAATTCACTCAATTTCAGGAGAGAATATTTAAGCTAAAATAAATAAAGAGGGAATTACACTGTCCTCTTTTTCTATTGATTAGTCAGTTATATGCGTATGTTAAAATTTCACAGCTACAAAATAGGATCGTCCTAACCTAATCTGAGTGTTCGTAACCCATCACTCTATCAAGGGCATGTGTTCATCATATGGTCTGTTGTTTGTTTAGCAACAATCACCCATTATCCTCTATTCACAGAATACAGACCTATGCTGATGAAAACATATAATATTTTTGCGATAGCCGTAGATCTAAAATAATGTCATAAATGATTGTCAATGGCGGCGTCCACACAGTTGGATGCGAACGTCAATCATCAAGCAAAAATCTTAAATCTTTCGACAATTCGGAGCATTCTCCGAAGAAATATTCAAATGAATGCCTTCGTTACGTCTCATGGATGGGTTCGCATCCAGCTGTGTGGACCCAGCAAAAGCATAACAACTCTAATTCAACTTAACTTAACATTTCAAAAAATTGTACACATATCGCTTCAATTATTTATGATTGCAAATAATTTTTGGCAGTAATTTTGTATTAACAAATATGTAAAAAGTGTGCAAATATGATTGTTAAAAAAAACTTTGAACAATGATATAGAAAAGGACATTTCTTGACATTGTGTAATTAATCTCTGACATACAAAATATTGATTATATAATACATATGTATTTTTATTGTAAAATATATAAAACTACATTGGCTACTTCTATAGACTTCAAGTACCTACTTATTCACTGATGATATGCAGAGCATTATTGCGGAAATAGAATATTGTTACATAGTTAATATAAGTTGATTAGTGCAACTGTTAGAACAATATACAATGAAAACTTACACCCATACTCACAAAAAAATGGGTATTTATTCCTGGCTTACAAGCCATGGCTAGCCAGAGAATAGTTATCTCTGGTTAAATCAAAATTTTATTCACAGAACAATTTGTTCTATTGTACACCTTCTCAATATCATAACGAAAAATCAAAATTTTATTTCTATTGTTGTAATGGTTTTTGACAGCTTTATGTATGCAATTATCCCTCAAAGCACGAGCTCTGCTCAATTTTAAAGGAAATAAACTCAACACTATGTTGTTGAAATTAAAAAACTATGTAAATTGTACATTCCATTTTTGAATTTGATTTATACTGTTCCATATCGATGGTTAACAGGCAATACCTGTTAACCCACAAAAAATCAAAAAATGAGTTAAGTATGCAGAAGTGTGTAAAATCCCATGTTTCATCTACCTGCAAAACCTCATAAACCTCAGTTTCATTATAATGGATCAAATAAAAAAAAACAATACCTCCTAACACAAATCTTTCGAAAGTTTAGAACAACATCTCATAACCCACGTAAAATCGTCGTTAGGTGGAAATGTTTAAAAAAATACATCTCTATTATTGCGAGCAATAACACGCATCCCACAGTCTAGTTATTAAGGGAGAAAATTTTCTCTTATCCATAAACAATTTTAGCGGGCAACACCACGCAAGCCACAGAAAGTGTATTCCCGCGCTTTCATTTCTATACACTTCGCGCATACATTGTTGTTTCAAAAAGGTTAACAATAGTTATTCGAAGTTATTTTTAGAGTTTTGGTGAATTTATAAGTTCTTTTGGTGATCATCGGAAATGTAAGTAATATTTTAACGAGTATGTAGAATAAAATTTTATAATTATCCAATTATTATCCCGTAATTAATGGTATATTCTTTACAGAGTACACGTAGTGTCATCTGTTGTACTCAGTAATATCAAACAAAATGATCAAACATCAGCAAAACTTGTCTGTAGAAGGTAAGCATTCAATAATTTTATCAATTTACTACGAATTAATATAATTTTACATGTCATAATTGTGATAATAATCAATGTATCATTCATTGCCTTAGAAATCGAGTGTATGCTGAATGACACATGTTCTATGGACTATCAAGAGGAGATCCTGACTTGTTCTTCTGCACGAAACTTAGCAGAACCAAATAAAAGCTCATTAATTTCTGAACCAGGAACCACTACAACTAAGGAACATGTTGTCAGTAAGCAAAGATAATATGGCTAGCTAGATCAATATGTACATAGGTACATCGGTATTGAGTATTGAATTTATGTTAACAGATGTTTCATGAGTTGTCTGTTCCTTACAGAGATAGAACGTATGTGTGAATATTCCGTGAAAAACCAGGAAAATATAAAGTTCTTCTCCAATAGTTTACACCTTGCTAACTACAGCAGAAAGCATTATACGACCAGACGATATTGGTACGCTACGTTCTAGGATGTTATATGAATATGAACATCATATTGTCTTATTATATTTATGTTTCATGTTAATGTTGTCTGTTGTTTGCAGAGATAGACCGTATGTTAATCCAAGATATGAAATCACAATCTCAATCGGAAACGCAATATCAGGATCATGATATTGGTAAGCTACGTTCTAAGATGTTTCTTGCATATGTACAACATATTGTTGTTAAATATATTTATGTTTTATACGTTGTATGTTGTTTGCAGAGATAGATCGTTTATTTGAACGTTCTTTAGCCAGTGGGGAAACCTCTGAAAGCGCTTTTCCTTGTACTTTGCAAGGTACAATACAAGTTCAAGATATTGCATCACAATTTCAATCGGAAACACAATATGAGGATCATGATATTGGTATGTTACGCTCTAGGCTGTTACATGAATATAAACAGCATATTTTTGCATAATTATAATATATATTAATGCTTCATTCGTTCTGTTTTTTGCAGAGATAGATCGTATGTTTGAACGTTCTTTGGCCAGTGGGGAAACCTCTGAGAGAGCCTTTCCTTGTACTTCGCAAGTTACAATGGAAACCCACGATGTTCCTATTTATAGCGATATGAATGAAGGTATATATTTTTAATTTTTAATACAATATTTTTAATAGTTCTTCAATTCTGTACAGATTGTGCAATGAGTTCATTATTTTTACAGGCAGAAAACGACGACGAAAA
This sequence comes from Athripsodes cinereus, assembly GCA_947579605.1. Lineage (NCBI taxonomy): Eukaryota > Metazoa > Arthropoda > Insecta > Trichoptera > Leptoceridae > Athripsodes > Athripsodes cinereus. The sequence goes on along the minus strand of OX388322.1, from coordinate 21,344,557 downwards.
TCGATTCCATCCATGTGGAAGAGACAGAAGGCAAAAGCCTTACGCATGCAAGGAAAAGAGTATATCGGGTTTACTCGTGTGGATAAAAAAATAGAACATAACCAGCCAAGAGATTCGCGCAAAATGGGTCCGATGTGTAATATGAAAATGTGTGCTAAAACAACTAAAAGGGATTGCACATTATTGACTGAAGAGGATAGGCATGTTATTTTTGCTAAATTTTGGTCTGATTTAGATTGGGATCAACGAAAAATATATGTCTTGAATCACATTAAAAAAATAGATCCACTTCGAAGGTACACAAAGCATGACACAAAACGGGAGAAGAAAATGATATACCACGTTAGTGGTCTGTAAGACAACGTTTTTGTCAACTTTGGTTCTTGGGGAGTTTACTGAAGAAGCTGGGTAGCTAAAGGAGACCACGGAATGGTTGCTCAAAAGTCATCGACACCTAAGCCAGTATCGGAGAAACGAGAACAGCTTGTCAAGTTTTTTGAGTCGTTGCCGAAGCTCCCATCACACTACGCCCGTAAGGATACCAGAAAACTCTACTTACAGGAAGATATAAAAACACATACCCAGTTGTTTGACATGTACAAAACATTTTGTACGTCTGAAGCAGTGTGTAGTAGAAAATTATTTGATGAAGTATTTTTTGAAAAAAATTTGTCAATATATAACTTGAAAAAAGATAAGTGTGATCTTTGCGAGGGACATAGGAGTGGAAATGTTGAACGAGCTTATATTCCAAAATCACATAATCAAGAAAGACAGAGCAAGAGAAGAAAAAGATGCAGATAAAAAATTGGCAATAGAAGGCAAATGTACCGTATTGACAATGGATTTGGAGGCCTTAAAAATGGCACCGTTCCTAAATTGTAGCGGATACTATTACAAAACGAAGCTGTGTTGTCATAATTTCAGCCTATACAACTTATCGACACAGCACGTTAAATGCTACTGGTTTACGGAGTGTGATTCAGAGCCAGTAGCATCGGCGTATGCATCATGTCTTATAAATTATTTAAGTGAACACTGTGCTGCCGAGAAAGAAAAAATTATTATCTATTCAGATGGTTGCACTGCGCAAAACCGCAATGTGATTATGGCCAATGCTCTTCTGGACTATTCAATAAAACACAACATTGAAATAGTCCAGAAGTATTTAGAAGTTGGCCATACACAAATGGAGGTGGATTCTGTGCATGCAGCCATCGAAAGGCGGGCAAAAAACAGGGAGATATACCTACCCCGAGAATATGTCTCCGTGACAAAAGAAGCTCGCGTTAAACCTTTCCCCTATGAGGCGATGTTGGTAGACCATACGTTTTTTAAAAATTATGCAGTAAGTCACTTGTATCGCTACTCGTCTATTCGTCCTGGTAAGAAGAAGGGAGATCCATGTGTTACTGACATTAGGATGATAAATTATAATCCAAGCGGGTCAATTGGAGTCAAATTAGGGTACGACAACGATACGAATTTTATGGATCTTCCTCAGAGGCCGAAATCTAGAGTTTGCGTTGAATGGCCTCAACTATATGATAGCAAACTTAAACAATAAGCTACACCAAGTGGACACATTTACAGGAGTTGAAATTCGCTTTACCGGCTGATGTTCACCACTTTTACGATAATCTTCCTTATGAATAATAATTAAAAAAATAAAAATTGTTTCATTAAACAACCCCAAAATCTTTTATAAATTTGCAGTATCCAGCTCTAATTTGAGTCAAAGTGTGGCTTATGAGGTATTGTCTTCTAATGTAGTTTATACAATATATGAACTTTAGAAGGCAATATCTCATAAACCACATTTTAATTGAGCGTAGTTATGCAGAAAACAGCCAATCCACAAATAGGTATAAAATGAGATTTAACCAGCATCGAACAGACAAAAGTCTAATGAGTGCTCTGCTAAAAACAGCCAGACAACATTTCATACAAAATGTTCCCGTAAATTGCGTACAAAAAAACAGTGATCGCCACTTGATCAAAATGCATTCTGTAGAAAGCAAATAAAGTACTCTGGTCTATGCCAAAAATATAATTCATCATAAAACGTATCATGTCAGTAACATCATAATCATGTACTCTACAGAAAACGACCAGCATTGCTTGTAAGTATTCTGCATAACGCTCAAACTGTCAACATCGATACTCTTATAAATCGCAGAAACCGTCCATGCTCTCTGGTCGTTTTCTGTTGATCGTATAAAGGATCAAAACTTGGTCCGAACTAGACACCACAGTTCGTAATCATTGTTATACGAGTCGCCGCGTGTTCACACGATCAACAGAAACCAGCCATGCCGCATTCACGTTTTATGCAGATTGTTGATATCTAATGTTGGCTGTCTTGCGAGTGTAATGTCTATGGATTTTGACAGCTCGAACATTCATTCGTTCTATGGTTTCAAAGCGTCAGGAAGTGTTTATTTTTCTGCTTGTTATTCCACGTGTTCAAAGCGGTCTTTCATTAGAAAAAAGTTTATTTTCGTGCTTAAAGTGTAAAAGCGTGTACCGTTTTCAATAATATAAAACGTTTGCATAAAATAATGTCGAAACGCGCACGCTACCTTGTTCATTTGGCTATTGAGGGATTAAAAAAAGACTTGCGTCCATTGCAAGCTGTGGTATGTAAAACTAAACGTTCAGTCACCTCGTGCTTGATACATTCACAAACTTAGAAACCTATCTAAAATAATTGTTATTTTATCAATTACAGAACAAGGATATGATTAATAATGATTATATAAATGGACCGTCCACATCGACAGAGGTGGTGGAAGTTGTGGTATGTATAACTATTCATTTAGTAACCTCTTGCTTCGTACATTCACAAACTAATCAATCTATCTAAAATAATTGTTATTTTATCAATTACAGAACAAGGATATGATTAATAATGATTATATAAATGGACCATCCACATCGACAGAGGTGGTGGAAGTTGAGGTATGTATAACTATACATTTAGTTACCTCTTGCTTCGTGCATTCACAAACTAAACAACCTATCTGAAATAATTGTTATTTTATCAATTACAGAATATGGATATGATTAACGATGCATTAAATAGACCATTTGTATATAAATATTATTGTTTATTTTAACAGTTTTTTGACACATACTTTTCGTAATGTTTTCAGGAAACTGAACAACGTAACGAGGGTAGGCCACGCAAGGGAAGGAGCCTGAAACATGGAATTACTCGTTTCAACAACAAGATTTGCCGTAATAGCAACAAGCCCTATTATGATTATAAGGGCAATAAAAAAGAGCACAAGAGCTTTATAAATGTTGATTGCAAATGCACCAAAAAATGTGTGCATATTCCAGAAGAAGACAGGCGGAAAGAGTTTGACAGGTTTTGGGAGCTAAAATCTTATGATGCTCAAACGGCGTATATAGCTGCACAAGTATCTTGCCAGCCCGTCAAACGAAGATATGTGTGTACCACTGAAAAATCCAATAGAAATTTTTCACGGTGCTACAAACTGTGCCGTACTATAGTTTGTCGCACAATGTTTTGCAAGACTCTGCAAATATCAAATTGCAGAGTGCAAACAGCCCTAGATAAGATGAATTCTGGGGAGTCTTTATCTGACAAAAGGGGACAACAGCAAGCTGGGCACAATGCCATCCCATTAGAAAAGAGGACACAAGTAATAAATTTTATAAATAAAATACCTGTATACAAATCCCACTATTGTAGGGAAAAGACCGACGCCAAGTTCTTGCCACCAGAGATGACTCTTGCGAAACTTTTCGCTTTGTATGTAGAGTCCGAAAAGGATGGTGTCAGCTTGGCATCTTTCAAGAGAATCTTTTACGATTCCTTTAATCTGCGCACAAAGTCTTTGAAGAAAGACACTTGTAACTTTTGCGACAAGATTTGTGCGCAGATACAGGACGAGAAAGATGCCATAAAAAAGGAAGAGCTGACAAAACAGCATAAAATTCATATAGTTTTAGCTGAGAATGCTCAGAAAATATTAAAAGAAGACATGGTCAAGGCAAGTGAGCATGTAGATCATGAATGCCTGACATTTGACATGCAAAAAACTTTGCCCCTCCCAAGAATACCAACCAACATTGTATTCTACAAACGGCAGCTCTGGCTGTATAATTGCGGAATACACAGTGGGAAGAGCAAAACTGGTCATTGTTATGTGTGGTTAGAAGGCCAGGCTGGAAGAGGAGCTCAAGAAGTCGGCTCATGCCTGATAAAACACATTCAGGAAAAAGTTCACCCCACAGTTAAACACCTTACGCTGTGGGCAGATTCCTGCGGAGGGCAGAACAGAAATATTAAAATTGCTTTAATTTTAAAAGCGATACTGCAGAAGTCCACATCATTAGAGACAATAAAAATTAAGTATTTGTATTCTGGGCACAGTTTTTTGCCCAATGACATGGACTTCGGCAATATTGAAGACGCATTGAAACACCAACAACGACTGTATACTCCAGATGACTATATAAACATCATGAAATCGTGCCGGAAACGAAACCCACTTGATGTACATGAAATGAAAAAAGAGGATTTTCTAGGCACAGACAAGCTAGAAAAAATTATACTGAATAGGAAAGTCTCTGTGAACAACACAAAGGTAAATTGGTTCGACGTAAGGGAGATAATGCTCTGCAAAGAAGATACATTTTACCTATATTTCAAAATGAAATTAGATGGGGATGTCTTAAAGGTTGATATTAAAAAACACACCAGAGGAAGGCAGTTATCATCCGATGAACAATTTTTCAACTCTTTGACTCCTTTATGGCCTACAGGTAAACCTATAGCACCCGCTAAAATTAAAGACCTCAAATCAATGTTGCATTTGATTCCATCAGATGCAAAACAATTCTATACAAATTTGACTGCTGGGACAGATAATAATGAGTATTTAGATGGTTTTAATGTTAATTTAGATTTTGAAATTGAACAATAAATTATTTAGAATATTTTCAATGTTTTTTATTCATTTTCTTATCCTTTTTTTAGAAACAGGAAAAAGTTACAGGGTACTGGGCTACATATGTAGTTATTAATATAACCTGCTTTCATAAAAATACAAAAAAAATGTATTGGGAACTCAAGTATTTATTTATATGGTACTGGCTGGTTTCTGCACAACATAATGTGGATAATTTTACGACAACTGTGAGGCTTGTCTGTTTTCTGCAGAATATGTCAGTGATAATTCTGACAGCTGTGAGGTTTGTCTGTTTTCTGCTGAATGTATTTCATAAATAATGTATATTGTAGAAACTAATTTTCCCTTCAAAAACATAGATATTCCTAAAATACAACATTTTACTTTGTTTCTATTTGTAACTTAGTAATATCTTGCTATTAATTGATTAATTTGTGACTTCAATATTCAACCAGTATTTGGGTAGATTTAAAAGATGTCCGCAAACACAAAGGCGGCCATATCTCAAAATGATGTTTATGTGGACTGGCTGCTTTCTGCATAACTACGCTCAATTGAAACTAGAGGTGATTACTCTATTTTTTTTTACAAAATATCATGCAAAGTATTAAAATTAAACAAATATTGCAAAATCACCAATATTGATTCAATATTGCAAATTTGAAACAGTTTTTTTGCTCTCCTGTAAAATTTGGTCAATGTGGGTTAGGAGGTATTGCCTGTTAACCATCGATATGTCATTATTTAATTATTCAAACGACAGCTTTTTGCTCTATGGTTAGAATACACCAGAAACAATAATCAAAAACTGGGAATAATGTAATATTAGCCAGGTGTACATAAAGTGGGAATAACAATAATCTCTGTATGAAGTAACATATCACTTAGCAAGATAGGAGTTATTCTATGATTGTGAGTATAATTTTTTTTATCTATAACAGCAAAAATTCCAATTAATACGTACCTATATGAAAGATGAGTTTAGCTGCCGAAACTAAAAAAAATATTTATTGCAAAAAAAGATTTATAATTAAATTTTTAACTCGTAAAAATTGCTGTTCAAATGATTTTAATTGGAACGTTTTTATTTTCAGTAAGACTTTGTAAAACTGGGTTAAATATAAAAGAAGTGGCATAACAGATTAAGACTCGGGCCTTAGTTTGCTAATCCCTTAGTTGAACTATAAATACATTTATATACCCTTCTGTAACAAATATAATTGTCATTGCATATCGTCGTCGGATCTATGAAACCTTTTATATGTGTCAAAATTTCCAAGAATGAGTTTTTGGTGTCAAAATGTTTGTGTCGTCGAGCTGCGTATGCCAATGAAACCTCTTATGTGCTAAAATATGTATATTAAATTATTGTACATTGTATATTATTAGTTGTTCTGTGGACTTTTAAACAGTTTTTTGCGTCTCCTGTAAAATTTGGTTTGGAGCACACAATAGGTTTCATAGAACCTACGACGATATTCAAAACAACTCATGATATAAATAACATATTATTTATATTTTTTAAAATTAACAGCTTACTACGACAATAAAATCATTACTTGATCTAATATTTATATCAAATATTGTAATTTAACATTTAAACAATATTATCAAACAACGATGAATAGTTCAAGTAATAATTTTATTGTCTTAACGAATGTTTCTTTAAAAGCAAGTCAAAATAAAAATATCCACACATGCGTTGTTTTAAATATGCAATCAACTTCTACATTATTTCATGAAATATTTATGTAAAATAATTTGTTTATCAAAATGATATATAATACAAATTAAAGTACAAGCATCAAAAAGTGTTGCCATTAATTTCTAATGAATAATTGAATCTTAATTTTAAATTATAATTGTTAAATTGCAATTGCCTAAAAAGTTTGTTTATTGTTCTACTATTCACACGGCATTACTAACTTCACATTTGATAGTTGGGAGTAATGTTATGAGTTAGAACATGATTTGACAATTCATATTTAGTGGCGCACTCCAGTCCACACTGTTCACACAAATAAGATGTCACCTTTTCTTCGTGAGTAAATGCATGAAGTTTCAAATCACGCGTGGAGAAGAAGGATGAGTCGCAGATGTGACACGTGAATATTCCATGTGTTTTAAGATGTTCCGACAGACGGTTTCTCACTTTAAAACCTTTGTTACATTCGAAGCATTGATAAAGTAAAGGCTCTTTAATAACTGAACTGTTTTTTTCCTCTTCGTGTTGTTTCATATGATTAATGAAATCTTTCTTCTTGTCTACGACCGTGTACCCGCAGTGGTCACACTGAAATGTCCCGTGATTCTCTTCAATATGCTTCTTTAACGAGAGAGGGTGTTTGAACTTCATCTTACACTTCTGGCAGACGTTTTCGGATAGACAAGGGAAATGATTTCTAATTTCTTTTTCACCGAAACTCATAAAACCACAAATACTGCAGTAGAAATATTTGTTTCTATTTGCGTGGACTTTGTGATGAGCTTTCAGATCTTTCAACAGAGCAAACTCCTGGCCACAGAGGTTGCAATCAAAGTTGTGGATGTGAATTTGTTGATGTTGCTTGAGATGTGCACTGGATTCAAATATAACATCACATTGTAAGCATCTGTAACTAGAATGAAAGTCCTTCTGATGATTCTTCAAATGAGTGAGATCATTAGAAGTGTACTCGCATTCTTTACATTTGAAGAAGTGAGTTGGTTCAAACGTATCCAACTGTATATCACTAAGTATTTGAACATTCTCTATTTCCTGAGTCTCTGCGTTACTAGAGGAAGGCTGCATGTTGTTCACATCATTTTGCATTATTTCATCTTTCACAACTAATGTTTGTGGTTTGTAATGAGAATACGGACTTATTTCCGAGTTGGTTAATCCTTTTGATGTTCCTCCATTACTTTCCATAGCCTTTTCTTTAGCCAGCTGGTATAATTCCAGGGAGTCATGCAGATCTTTGTGTTTGATAAATGTGTCTTCCAGTTTACAGCTAAAGCTGCATTTATTACAGAAGAATTGAGGTTCCACTTCCTCTTTGACTTTAGTTTTGTTTTTATTTCTGTTTGCAATATTCTTCTTTTTCTCTTCGTGTACGAGCATATGTTTGTCCATGAACTTTTGATCTATTGTCAGGTAAGTGCACAGGTTGCAGAAGAGTACATTGGAGTTGACTGATTTGATGTTTTTATGGCTATAGATGCTGTGAGAGGTGAGAGATTTCTTCTGCGTGAAGCAGGCACTACAGAGCTTACATTTGAATGGGAATCTCTCGTCATAAATATCTTTCTTATTGTGAATGTTGTATATAGTGGCTGTTGTGGTGTTGGTCTCCAATTGTTGTACTGTATTAGTTATAGTCTTTACCTCATATCCATTACTAACTACATCATCATGTTTTATACTAGCAGTGGTGTTATCATCCACTTTGAGAATGTAAAAACTATCCGTGACTCCACATCCTGCTATGTTTTGTTTGAAGTCCTCTATATCCTCTCTGGTCAGGTAATATTCTTGGTCTGCAAAGCTTCCTGCTGCAGAGTTCAACTCCATTTTGAAAAATTGGAGATACCTGAAAGATTTATAATTCAGTAAAAATTTGAAGAGTGAAATCAAAAAAGAAAATGGAAATTTAACTATTTGCCTGGAAGATCATCATTTACAGTTAATTATTTTTATAAATTTAGATTGTTAAGAACAACGAGTTGTACATAAAACCTTTCTTTTAAGCAAAAACATTCTTCTTACTTTCAATTCCAATAAGTCAATCTTTTCATATTTTCTATTCAATACTTTTCATACTGTATGAATCATGACAAAATACATAATTAAAAAATTGATTAAGGGTGGAACTTTTTATAACAATTTCAAAACAATAATATTTAAAAAATAGAATAAAAAAAAATAGTTAATTAAGAGCAGTAACAAAATAATATTGAATACATTTGTCTAAGTACAGAGATTGTCAATCCTCTGTACATAATATGAACTAGTTGTCAGTAGAGGTCAATGGACAGTAACATAAAGTAAAGTAGCATAATTTCAATATACTGAAACTAAAGAATATGTAATCAAATTATTGCATTCAGGGTTGATTCCACATCTACCGAATATCGAAAACGAAAGCCTTAATTAATTAACAGTGAAATCTTACAACTGTTAATTATCTTTGTCATGTGTTAGTCAGCTTATGTCAATACAGGAGTTAGATGAAATATCACTCGTAAAACTTGGTCAAAATATAAATGTAGCATAAAGAATAAAGTATAACATTGTATTTTATATAAAAATACTCACCTGAATCCTAAAACGAATCAACCACGAACAAACCACAAATGAAAGGATTGGGACAGAAAGGATGGAATGAAATGTTACGTGTCACAGACTATGTATATCAATATTATATGTCTCACCGAGTTCCATAGCAATATAACAAGGAATGTAGGGGCATGTTTGTGTAAATAACACTAAAATATTGAAAAATCCTTACACAAGCTTAGTTTCCAAGTGATTTACCGATGTATTTGTTGATTATAACAGTAATACATTATTTCACCGACAACACACTGTTCTACTATGTCGTCCCAAAGTCACTCACTATAATTTAGCCATTATAAAGTAACATCTTATTTATAGTAAAATAAACTAAATACTATTGTTCACTCGCAGAACACGGCTGTCAAAAATTGTTTTCAATTGATATCGGACATAATGACAACGTGACCGATGTATTTGTGAATAAAATATTGTGAAAGTGAAAATGTTTCCAAATTAATACGATCGTTTCGATAAAAATGAGAAAATGGAGCGATTCTTTTTACAATTTGCATACCTCTCTATATCTTTATCTCATTCTATCGTCCGCTTAGCCTAGGCGATTGTTCCATGCATCCGTTCTTCCTTCTCTTTCTTACACATCAATTGTAATCTATGGTGTGGGTATAGTATTGTCAGACGAAAAAATGCAGAATAAGTGAAAATTTGTGAAAATATTAATTATTGTCTTACGTTTTTAGATAATTTACGTTCGTCTATACCTACAAAAGTGAAACAAAAAACAAATAATTTAAAAAAAAAAAAACAAAAGCTTTTAATTACATTTAGTGATTATCACGGAATTTTATTGTCTCAAATTATTTACAATGTCAACATTGAAAAAAGCCGGGAAATATGAAACATATTAATCCCTAAATTGAATATTTAGCCAATGGACACAGATCAACATTGAGATAAAAAAAATCCATACAGCAAAAGTTTTGGAAGTAATTTGTTATTTGGTGACGAAAAATATTGATGGAAAAATAACTGAAACACAGATAAATCAACTGAGATCATTTATATTTAAAAATAGTGACTTATATAATATAACAGAAGATATAATATAATTTACACTTTTATCACATTTGTATGTAATGTTATAAATACAAAAAATAATATGTGCATAGTACTCATTTGAACAAAATAATAAAACAATTATAACAATTCCAGAAATTTTTATAAAAACATTTGTACTTGGACAATTTCATTATGCTTTGGACAGGAAGACGAATATTTAGTCTAAATTAATACATATTTTAGTAACAGTAAAACAAAATATTAGAAATAAATAAATGCAACATGCAAATGTTCATTAAAAATTATCTTACATTTACACATCATAAATGAATAATTAAATATATTTATAAATTCTATGGTTTATCATAGAAACATGTCTTATTGAAGGAACAATTGAGTAAAATATTAGCTATTGAACAAAAATTTATATATACTTTATTCTGTAGAGCCCCCAGCAAAGAATATATCTCCTCCTTTTTTCTGTTAGTTTTTGAGTGGCATGTATTCATAAAACATCATGTTTAAGACATTTAATGCATACCTAAAACTTTCACAGTAAGGAATACACTAGCCTCGTGAAGGTAGGATGAGTCGGGAGTGGAAGGAATCTCTCATTTTCTAGTCTGAGATTCCAATCCATCCATCAAGCTACCGACCATATCATAAAATATTTGTATGTCAGACATTATGTTCTTTATAAATTATTGATAAATACAGTACTTATTAACATCAATATGAAATACTAATAACTGTTATAAAAAATAAAAACTAAATAAAAGCTAAAACATAAAAAAAGGAACTGACTGATTGGTTGTCTTTTAACTTAAGAAATTTCAAGCAACCTTAACTAACCTTTTTAAGTACATAAAAACTGAAAAACATAGATGAACAAGTAACAAAAGAAAATCACATAAAATTATGAAATGTGATAAATTCATTGCAATATTTCAGTCTTCTTTTCTTATATCATACATGCAGGTAATATAACATGTACATTTATAAAGTATGTTAGAAAACTATAATTTGTGATAATTTTTGTATTAATGAAATAATACATTATTTTCGATGTTTTTGGCATTCACTATGTGATAATTACGCGACATGATTAGAAAATGAGTTTAATTCACAATGTATTTAAATTATCACTTGATATTTATATGTAGATCTGCGACCGGTTTCGATATGCTAGTACCATTCACGAGCAGAATATAAACTGAGTGCAAAAACAAAAGAAGGGTTCGTTAGAGAGTTATGTGTGTGTGGCTAGTGGGTAGTGGGGTGGGGGTGGAAGTATTATTAGAAAAAGATTGGAGGTGGGAGGAATCAGGGAAAGAAAACATTGAAAGTAGGGGAGATTTTTGTGGTGCTATTATTTTATTAACCAAATTATGACCGGAGTTAATCGCTTTATTAATTTCTAATGTTTCAGATGCTAATAAGTTAAAATAATTATTTAAATTTGTATGACTAAAGGATACATTGCTTCTATTATGTGTATGGTCGTATTCTATTAGGTGATTAGCGAATTCCGAAAAGTTATTATTATTTAAACAAAGTTCGTGTTCCCTGATTCTTGTTTTAAAATTCCGCTTAGTCATACCTATGTATTTTGCAGTGCAATCATTACACTTGAGTGTATATATTCCACTTTTATTGATAGCAGGTGTACGGTCCTTATTGTTTAATAATCCTTTTATCTTGCTAGAGGTATAAAAAGCCGGTGTTATAGAACTAGGTAACGATTTGCATGTTTTCTTTGTGACATCTCCAAGATACAAGAACTTTCTATATATTTTCTTATTCTGATCATTATTATTTTCTATTCCGCTGTATATATATTTATGTAAAATTATTTTATTTTGTTTTTTGCGGATTAAGTTATCAATCATATCCGGGTTGTATAAATTATTAAAGGCGATTTGTTTAATAACATTGATTTCATTATTATAATCCGCTTTATTGAGAGGAACCTTGATTAATCTATTAGTCATTGAATGGAAAGCAGCAAGTTTATGCGAAGGAGGATGTTGTGAGTTAGCCGGTATTACTGTATCTGTGTGGGTAGGCTTACGATAAATTTTAAAATTACATTTGGATTCTATTAAAGAAATGTTTAAATCTAAAAAGTTTAAAGTATTATCATGGTTATGTTCTAAAGTGATTCCTCCCACCTCCAATCTTTTTCTAATAATACTTCCACCCCCACCCCACTACCCACTAGCCACACACACATAACTCTCTAACGAACCCTTCTTTTGTTTTTGCACTCAGTTTATATTCTGCTCGTGAATGGTACTAGCGTATCGAAACCGGTCGCAGATCTACATATAAATATCAAGTGATAATTTAAATACATTGTGAATTAAACTCATTTTCTAATCATGTCGAAATAATACATGTCTATGTAATACTTGTATTGGTGAATATCACTTCAGACAAAATACAACACATTGAAATGAATTTCTAGATATACAAAACAAAGAAATACTTGGTAAATACAAAATTATTTGTACTATAATATATGTTTGCCCATTTTAGTTTTAGCGTCTGTAACTGAGGGTTAAAGTTTAAATTAAACTTTGGTACAAGGCACAGCAAAATACATTCTTCTCATCATGCAAGTAAAAAAAAATAAACATTCTATTACTATATTAGTTATTGTGTATAAATATGATAAGTTTTGAAAGATTTACAAAATATCAACTTTTATATTATTACCATTATCACAGATGGGCAGAAAGTATCGAGCACCACTTACTACTATCCTTGCATAAACTTTTCGCTTCCATCACTCAAACACTTCCTCATGCATGCTATCCTATTCAATATGCTCAACATATGTCCATTCTGTAGGGTCAGGTTTATATAACGATCTTGCCATTTTATCCTCGGATAGCCACGCTTCTTAGCACCATTCCTTTAAGCTATTGCACACTTAAAGTATCTACACAAGAAATTTCAATAATAAAATTACAAGTTATTATTATAAGCGTCATCTTTCTTCTCCCTTTTGATCTTCTTACTGAACCCTCCCGCAGTCTTACATCCGTCTCTACAAACACAGTAAGTCTTCTCTTGCTCAGTCAGTTCATCTATGGACGTTTTTCTGTTTAGTTTCAAGTGTCGTTTGATATGACGGTTTAATTCAGTGAGATTTCGGCAGCGATGACAGCAAACTGTGCACGGAAAGAGTCGCACTGTCATATGAGTAATCATATGCTGCTTAAGATATTTGGGAAGTTTACATGTAAATGAGCATTTATTACACGAGTATGGTTTGAGATCCGTGTGGATGAGTTTATGCTTACGGAGATTACTTTTATCATATGTTTGATATACACACTGATCACATTTAGACAGCTGTTGATTATTTACAGGCATCCCCTTGTTGGCGTTGCGTTTAGTATGCTTACTTTCTTTGGAATTATCAGCATTGGCAGGATCTTGAACTTGAATTATATAAAAATCTTCACTATCGTCAATTTCATGTATTTCTTCATCATCCAGAAATGAAACTTTCTCATATGTTGGGTCTTCAGGCTCTATCTGAAAGTATTTTTTTTTATTTAAATTCAATTCATAAAATACAAGTAATCTGAATATTTTTGACATATTCTTTTTATAAAAGTTAGAGATGCAATGAATAATATATTTGACCGAATATTATGGAAGACATGTACGAATATCCGAATATTCAGCAAAGCAATGGTGAGAGCATGCGGTACTCCCGACCGCGCTGCTTCGTGTAGCTACATCATAGACATATTATGTACTAGACTTGCAGTGTAGCACAATTTTCGAAATTTATGTGTTCCAACATTAATAATAATATTACGTTGTTTTACTCCATATCAAATTAAGTTAATTAATTAGATATTTGAAGATTAATAAAATTATGCATTTGCAGCTGATAATGAAATAGCAACAATCTACAAGCTTTTAGTTCCTTCCAGTTTTACATTTTAACTATTCGGCAGAAGACTGAATAATAAACTAAATATTCGGTATTCGGCCGAATAGTAAAAATGTTGTCGAATAGGCAGAATACCGAATAGTTACTTATTATTTGTTGCATCTCTAATAAAAATGTATTGGTATTTGAAATACACCCTCAAAGTTAGTAATGTGCTTGTATCATAAAGTTGAAAAAGGTCAGCAGCTGGTGGAATCAAACCGGCATCTCTTGATCAAAGTGCGAACCTTTACTATCGGGCTATTGATCACCTATGCCAATGACCAGTTATTTTAATTTATTTATTTTTACAATATTTACAGGACCAAACAGTCAATTACAGAATATGTCAACAAATTATACATTCAATAAGTGGACCAGCAAAGATCCTAAATTTACCAGAGATGTTTAAGTCTAAAAAAACAATCAAAGTTAAAATTGATTATCGAGACAACATAAAAATTTGTGCTGAATAACTCTCAATTTTCAAAATGAATAAGATACTACAGCACATCAAAAACTAAAATTTAACAATAAGCTAGTAGTTATTTAAAATAAATCAGACTTTCAAATAAAATGGGACAAAACAAATCAAAAAATCAATTAAAGTGTTTGAAATAAGATAAGAGAATTAGTTACATATACAATTTAACAAACATGTATCAATTCTATTTACCTACCTTTATGTTTTTCATATCCACATCTTGCGGTACAAGGATAGTGATCATATTCTCCAAATTTTCTTCTGGCACTTCAGTCTTCACAACAGACATGTCAACGTTCATATTATCGTTGTCACAAGGATTTATCACATCACCACAATTTGTTATTTTATCTTCTGAGTTAGTGTTGCAAGATAATTCACTATTCATTGTAGAATTGACCAATGCAAGTTTTTCAATACCCAATAAATTCATTTTAGAATCTTCATTGTTTACAAGCTGAGAGACATTGGAGCCATATTCCGAGTGTGATGAATCAAAATCAGCCTCTATACCTGCGGAATCATCCGTAACTAGTGTAGTTTCATCTTTGGATTTCGGTTCACTATCGTTGTATGAAGAATCAAAATCGGCATCTATACCTAGAGAATCATCTTTTGACAATCCCATTTCTTGTTTCCTTTTTAATATCTCTAGACCAGAACTTTCCGTACACATTTCTTTTGAGTACGATGAATTGACCCAAAAATCATCTAAGTGAAACGAAGAAATATTCTCAATTTCAGATTTTTCTTTTTCATTAGATGTAAGCATATTAGGTAGATCATTATTGTATGTAGAAGAGAGTTGAGTGTTTATGAAACTATTGGAGAGATTGACAGGTGATAAATCAGTGTAGTGTTTTTCATCTCTAGACAAATCTTCGTTGTCACTATCATGTATACTTTGTGATATGATATTTGTGTATGCCATATCAATGTTTTATCGTGGAAAAACCTGGAAAACGAAACCACAGCTGTGATGGTACCAAATAAATGTTTAAAAGATGTTGGAATATTACTAGAATTTCATTACTTTTGAGAATTTTTCTTCAGATTGTTAATAAAATAAAACTGAACTACTCTCAAAATATTGACTAATAATAAATAATAATTATTTAATTTTACAATGAGTAAGACATATAGGTATATCATTCCTTAAAAATAATCTTATTAGACAACCAATCACCTTAATATACTTTATGTAAAGTTTGTGGAGAGAGAAATAGTTTCACTTAATATTTGTCAAATAAACTTAAATTTAACTGCATAAAATCCTAGGTAGCTAAATAAGTAGGTATTCAAATAGATACTTGACAAAAGTAGTTATTTTGCAATTTAATCATATTGGTACTTACAGAGAAAATACGGAGCTTCTCCACACAGCTACGAGAAAATAATGGAGTGCCGAACAAAATAACTTTTCTTTCAAAAGGAGTAAAATTCGAATTTAGAATATAGCCAGCAAGAAATATAGGTAGTCAGGTGGGTAGGTACTTATTTATTCATACAATAAAAAATATTTTTTCTATATTAAGGAACACATTTCATTAAATGGCCAATTTAATATGAGGGACATTATTTTACATCTACTATTTCATGATATAATTTCAGTAATTGCACATTTTACATTGAAATTATTATTATCATTTTACTCAATGCAAAAAACTAATGAATAAAAATGTCTCGTCTGTTGACGTTATACAAAATTCCCGTACCCATAATATATTTAATTGAATAATTATCACCAATCACAACGCAGAACAATGTGATTATTTTTGCTAGAAGCTACATTTTTAATAAAATTTTCTGTGACCCTTTAGAAATTATGATATTCTCCCGCTTCGGTTTACAGCAAAGATTATGTAGATGTTACAACTACTTGAGTCAATGAAAAACGTGGGTTTATCATAGGGGAGGGGAGGGGGAGGAGTTTGCATGCATCTATGCTCTATGGATTCCACATTCTTTTTGGGCAAAATTCGTACGATTTTCATGTCATTGAGATGAATATTTAAGCCATGGTTTAAATTCCTAATGGCAACAATCCGAAGAAAGCCGAATGCTGAAATTGTTTCTTTTTGGCTTATCAGTTATCACCAATATTCATATTTGATGTTTTTTTTATGAAGTTATTACAAGCGTTTCCTTCATTATGTTTAAAATAATATCCTAGTGGCCTAGTCCTACATAAAAATGAAATTGTCTCATTTTACTAACTTCGATAATATTCGGGTTCAAAGCCACCATGTTTATATGAAACAGTGTGTTAAATATTAACTTCATCGCGTTTCTGCTAAGCTTTGTTCGTGTGTCAAGTAAATGTCACTGAATATTGTATTCTGTATTTAAACATACATTTTCGTATATAAAATGTTATTTTTAAGTTTAATTGCTGTATGAGATATAGCGTGGTAAGTTAGTATTTTGATATTTTATCAATTAGTCCTGATTCCCTCTAATGTACTTGTTTTTTTTTTTAATTTTATGTGTACACAGTGACGACATTTTGTGCACTTCTTGTAAAAAGGTTTTCGAATAACTATGTTGAGTAGTAGTTGTGTCAAAATAGCTTCTATCCTTTTTATATATAGACTAACTACATTCCGATTATGTGGTATATAGATATTAGTATGTATAATAAAAAAATGAAAGCAACGCCAAGCAAAACGCCTTTACCAACTTTTTAGTAAATTGGAGACGGATTTGCATTGTCAATTTTTGTGTTTGTGTAGTTTGAATTAGATATTATTAGTGTGTGGGAGGTTTTTTAAGTGTAAATGATAAATAAATATCCCGATTATGACAGATTTCCAGTACATTATTAAATGGTTCTCTTTGTCTTTGTTATAAGTAGCCACGGAACTTGTTCAACTTGCAATAAATAAGGTTTGTTTTTCCTGTTATATTATTGGCCTCCAATATAGTTGCAGCTATTTTGGCGTAGTGCCTCGTTTTATAAGTGTAGTTTTTTTGTGGGGATACATATTTTAAAGATATTGTATTAATGTAAATATTTACAGCTTGTCAAACTTTATAATTGAATTAAACAAGATCAACATTTCAATTTTGTTCAAAGAATTGAACATTGACATAATGTTCGCCATAAAAATAACATGTAGGTATATTAGTATCATGTCTTTTCATTTTGATTGTCAAGGCATAATTCTTGATAGTAATTATGTAAATTAAACCAGAATGAATTCCTCAGGATTGATATTTCAATTTTGCGGGATGCTCATATTATTTTTAGTGAAGTTTCTTATACATTTGTGAGCTGCCCTAGGGAGCAATTTATCAATACAAGTATTTGTTGAACTTATACCGTTCTTTTCTTTTATTCCAGTTGAAGTAGAGAGATCCCAGCTTAACCATGGATCATCCAATTAACTTGGATCAAATATCCTACAACATCCAATCACACCTCACATGTGATGATCCCATCAACCTTAATACCAACTTCCAGAGGAATGTGTTCCTCACGCAAAGAACACAGGAATCTTTTGTCACACAAAAAACTCATGAGACGACCACTACGTACATAACTCAGAGGCCTACTACATATATAGCTCAAAAGGGGCAGCAAGAAACTTACATACAACAAAAGAGTCACGCTCCTTACATTGCTACTAAAGGACAGGCGTACATTGCTCAAAAGAATCAAGAGACATATGTCACACAAAAGAATCAAGATGTTTATAAAGCTCAAGAGACATACATTTTGCCTAAAGTACAAGAAACATACATCATACCAAAAGGTCAAGATACCTTTATCATTCCTAAAAGTCAGGAAACATTCATTTTACCCGATAAGCCAACAGAAACGTTCATAGTGCCCAAAACACAAGAATCTTACATCATCACTAAAGATCAGACTTCGTATATCATACCAAAAAATCAGGAATCATATATTTTACCGACCAAAAGTCAAGAGTTTGTTATTCCTAAATCTCAGGAATCTTATATTACTCAACAGAAAGATCAAGAGATTTATCTTATTCCCAAGACTCAATCATATATCATCCCTAAAGGACAAGAAACATACATTCCTCCCAAAGGGCAGGAAACTTATATTGTTCCCAAAACTCAAAACTATATCATACCTAAGACTCAGGAAGCTTATTTGATACCCAAAAATAGTCAAGATGCATATCTGGAACCTAAACAGCACCAAGAAACTTATATGATAGCTCACAAAGATCAAACACATCTGCTTCAGAAGGATTTGGAGGGAATCACTTATGAGCGGAGACCTGAAGATGATTATTATTTGATACAAGTCACTGTTGCTGATGAGGGTCAGGCCCAAGTGTGTGATAAAGATTTGGAAAAGAGGCATGATGGAACTAACATTATACAGCTGGAGGTGGGTAAGAGAGATGGGATCCTTATGGGGTCCACTCTGCAGCCCACTATGCACCATGTGCAGGCCATACAGCAGACACAACAGGTGCAGCCTCAACAACAACAGCAGCACCAGCAAATTCTCAAAGTAGATGATGACCTCCCGGGTATTGAGTGCCTTACACAGCTTACAGTTCCCGATAATGAAAAAGTCACCCAGACAAAACCCATTTCATGTGATGAATGCTCTTACAGTTGTCGCTTTCCAAGTTCCTTAAAGAAGCATAAGAAAAATTGCCACACAAAAGGCACAGTACTAACTTGCAAAGTGTGCAACTATACGTGCAACAAGAAGAGGGATATGAAACATCATGAGCTGTCTCACCGCAGGTGGACCAGGTATGCTTGTGACCAGTGTGATTATAGATTCCAATCACAGAGTAAACTGGAAATCCACAAACTGAAGCACACTAAGTCTAAACCATTCACGTGCAGTGTATGCAGTTCACTGTTTCAGAAATTGGATGATCTGAAAGCTCACAATCTAACTCATGTGGAAGTCGGGAAACAAGCAATCATGTGTGATGAGTGTGGATACTTATCTAAAGATGATTTTGAATTAGAAACACACAAGAGGTCTCATGGACAAGAGAAGAAATTTGGGTGTGAAATCTGTGGCTTGAAGTTCAAATATCAAGTCACTCTTAATGGTCATATGAAGAAGCACGAAGAAAGAAAGTATTATGGGTGTAACCAGTGCAATTATGTCACTAGCAAAGTCTTTTACCTGAAAAATCATCTCAAGGGACATTCAACAGATTCTAAGCAGGGGGACGCAGCTCCCAAGAAGAATAAGAAAATGGTGTTCAGAAAACCAAACACCAAAACAAAGTCTGATGACAGGCCGTATGAATGTGACAAGTGTGGGTTTGCTAGCAAAAGGAAATTCAATCTTCAGACACACATGAAAGTACATGACCCTCCTACTGGCGAAACTCTCTTTTGTAACGAGTGCAATTATACAACTAATAGGGAGAGATACCTTAAGAAACATATGATACTACATCAGTCAAAGAGTAAACCACTTGTGTGCACTCTCTGCGGCTATACTTGCAAGAATCCCAAGGTTCTCAGGAAACATAAACTTGTCATACACGAGATCGAAGAACCAGAGCCTGTGAAAGAGGAAAAATCACAAGAGTATCTCGAGATGGCAGAAATTAGACGGAAACTTTCTAAACAATCTTATTTCGTTACTCTTGTGACGATAGGAATACAAACTGATCCAATCCCAGAAGAAGAACTGGCTAAAGAGAATGCTGTTAAAGAGGAAACTAAACCTAAAAAAGTGAAATCAGATGGCCCAAAGTCAGTTACTTGTGATGTGTGCAATTATACTTGCAAATATCCCAGCACTCTGAAGAGGCATATCATGAGTGTTCACATGCAACAGAATGTGTTTTCATGTACCACTTGTAATTACACATGCGGGAAGAAAAGAGATATGAAGCACCATGAGCTGATGCACAGGAGATTAAGGAAGTTTGCTTGTGATCAGTGCGACTACAGATTCCAATCACAAAGCAAACTGGAGATCCATAAACTGAAACACACGCAAGCCAATCCATTTACTTGTAGTGTCTGTGGAGCTCAGTTCCAGAAACTAGCTGATCTTAAAAGTCATAACTATGTCCATTCAGATGGCAAGCCATTGATAATGTGTGACGAGTGCGGAATCATTTGCCCTCAGATGTATGACCTCGAGGTTCATAAGACCGTCCATGAGAATGAAAAGAAATATGCGTGTCCAGAGTGTGGCCTCAGATTCAAATATCAAGTCACATTAAATGGTCACATGAAGAAGCATCAACAGAAGAAATTGTTTGCTTGTAATTTATGCCCGTTTGTTGGTACAAAGTTGTTCATTTTAAAGAAACATGTTCAGTCACATTATGAAGTGAAGAAAACAAGTTGTGATCAGTGTGGGTTCACACCTAAAAATCCTACAGCTACTGCTTTGAAACTTCATATGATGACTCATTCATCAGAAAAACCTTTCAATTGTTACATGTGCCCTTTCACGTGTAGAACTAAATCCAATTTGCGCATGCATATGAAGAAACACAACCGTGTTGTACCTGAGAAGGCTAAATTCTTCTCGTGTCGGCAGTGCAAATACACATCCACTAAATCAAAGAATTTCAGGCTCCATATGTTGATACATCGTGAAGATGAGCCGTACAAGTGTGACGCATGTGGATATACATGTAAATTAATGAGCTATCTCAAATCTCATAAACTTACTCACGCCCCTGTCAAGCCTCATCCTTGTGACCAATGTGACAAAAGTTATAGAACTGCCTTTGATCTTAAAGTTCACAAGATGATTCACAGAGAAAATCCTTTTGCTTGTGATGAGTGTGATTTTAATACTCACTGCTTTACAAATTTGTACAAACATAAGAAGGAGCATGTGGCCAAATCGAAAAAAGAGAAGGAGAAGCAACAAGAGGAGGATGCAGACAATCACTTGATGACATTGGAAATAAAAGACATCCCAGATCAGCAGCAGCAATTAAACATGGGACACGAGCAACAACATAACATGATGGAGCAGATTGGAATACACCAGATACAAATACACGATGGGCAGACTATAGATCATCACGGGCAGTTGCTTACATTGGAGTCCAATCTTCCTCCGCAGTTACAATCTCAGTTGCACATTCAACAACAAATGCAAATACATCAGCAGCAAATACATATGCCCATTCTACAAACACAATCACATAACATGCAAGTCGGATAGTTCTCCACTTATAAAATGGACTTGTTAAAGTGATAAACTCATTCTCAGTGTATTGAATTGTATTATGTATTCGGTGTATAAATTGATTTTTGATACTGTTAAGGGATCATTATAATATAATCTATGGACAGTAAAGAATAAAAGAAAATGACACGCGTCGTTAAGAATGTTTTAATTCTGTACATGTTTGCTATCTTGAATTTAACTCATTGATAATTCCGAGTGATTTATATGAGTAATATAAAAATATAAACATTTTATAATATGACATAACATAAAATATAGATATATATATAGACAATTCACACAAATTCAGTTCGCCTAAGCTAATATAATATGAAGCTTGTAATATGGGTGCTAACGCTACGGTACACATAAATAATGCATCAAATTATGTATGTTATGAATTTTTAATGCATCAAACATATACATGTAGTACTCAGGACAATTTGAAAGAGGTAATTTTTTTATTATGTCTTGATTGAGAATCTAACTTGGGACCTCGTGACTCACAGACAAGAGAGTTACTACCGCTCTACACCAGTCATCAACATGTTTAGCCACTGGTGTCTTGAACTATAAAAAAGCTCCAAGAGTTATTTCATAGATATTTAAAAGCATAAAATTTGTGAAATTTTATTGTGATTAATTTTTTTGTTTTTAATTTAAAAGATGTAAATACAACCTTATACACCTTTCACAGTAAGCTAAAAGTTTGTGTTATGAAAGAGGAGTTTGCTGGCACCTGGAATTTAACCTCGCATCTCTTGTGCATGAGACCGAGACTACCTCCGAGCTACTGACGAACTCAATAATGTTCTTTATTTCTATTTCTATTCATATAATTTTGGTAAGGATTTATTTGTTAAAATATTACTGGTTTAATATTTTTGAATAGTTTGTAAATTAATTGTATATATATAGTACAAATGTTTCCTATGTATGTATTTATTTGTCGTGTTTTTCACTCATTAGTATTTTAGCATACATATTATTAAAGATTCATCATTCCCAAATTTTACTATACTATACCTTCACGCCGTGTCCCAAGTGGGATCATCGCCAATATGCCATTTCCCTCATGGGGTAGGTGGAGAGGATTGAGTGCCATTTGCTCCTTTCTTTGCATATCTAAACTCTTCGCTTCCATCACTGTCATACAATACCTCATGCATGCTCTTCTGTGCAATGTAGGATTCAATTTACATGACTTTGGGATTTAAGCCGTAAACGGCCATGTCTCTAAGCACCATTCTTCTCAGCCATATATGTTGTCTAATGCATTCTCTCCTTGTTCATTCTTTCCGTATGCCCAAACCACCTAAATTTATTCAATTTCACTCTTGTTATTATCCTAGCTTTTATTTCTCATACCACACTATTACATATGTACTCTAATCCTAAGTTTAGAAAAAATAATTGGGAGAACTTTTTAATCTCATGTATTATAATTAGTGCAATATGTTATATTTTATGATTCCATTTATATGCATACATGTAGTTATTATTATATTGTTTTTAGTCAAACATTGCGAGTGCTACGCAATGAGTCCATAATCATGTAGAAGTTTATATTTTTTTTATATACACTTTATTTTGTTTTGCAGCGAGTACTGCCTATAAACAAATTATACTTGCAGACATGAAGATACTCAGGGGGGGGGCAGCTCTAGGCAGCCCTAGAAAGCAGCTGATTTCGATCTAGAATCTCGAGAATGTTGTAAAGTAGGCAAAATTATTATAAAAGAATAGAATTGTCCTGACCCCTCCTCTATCTGTATGCAAATGACGTGTCTAATCTCATATAGATGCAAATAAAATAATACCCTCTATAGCTACCCTGGTTATTTTTGATCATTGTTAAAAGACATAATAGTTTTGTAAGAACATGTAAATAATATCTTGTTAAATTGTAAAAGTATGAAAACAGTTTCTACGAGATTATTTCTTAATATTATTTGTATATAGAAAAAATGTTAATAAGTATTTTTTTTATGCGTCATAATTCAAAGGCAAAATACCTATATGTTGTAATTATATTTGACATTTTATATGTAGTAATAAATCTGTATGACAGGGCAACACTACACTATGTTACGATACATCATTTTCATTTTTCAGAATGGCTGTTTAAATTTTTTCAACAATATTACATTTGCTTTTCACATGTTGTTTGTTAACACAGAATTACTGTTAAAAATGATTATAGATCTTGCTATTGACTGTTTCTCTCATTTTTAAAAAATAAATAAATTGATGTCAAGTTAAAATGACATTATTTTTCTCTGACAAAAGTGTCTATGAATATCACGAAATGTAATGCGTTTTTAAGGTAGCTGAACTTCTTCTTCTGCTTCAGTTAGGACTATGGCCTGTGATTCTCGGAGCCTGCTTCTGGGAAGTGGATGCCCAGCTATCCCTCCATCGTTAAGGTAGCTGAACATGCCATCAAAAAGAGCATAACTAGGACTTCAACACTCTGCTCATAAGTCACTTTGGCTAATCCACAGATAAATATTTTAGTCCGTTCATATATATGTACTTATGTCCTCAATAGACCCCGTAATTGGGAAAGACAGAGGCATAATAATATATTCGAAATGACAATGTGTATACTGGGCAGGCTTAAGGCTAAAAACATTTTAAATCCCGTATATATTGACAGAGGTATTAATGTTATCATATTTGTATAGAAATTGCATATTTAGTTGATATTATTCAGAGGACTTTAATGGTAGCTCTGATTATATTCGGAGGACATTAACCCAGACAGTCCCAAATAAAAAATTTCGTCTGATTTAGTTTATATTCACAAGATTTAATAAAAATGTCATCAAAAAATCATAATTGAAATCAAAATTAAATTACATCAAGCCATTTTTGAGAAAATTGGTGTTCTTTTTTTAGGACAGTGGGACTATAGGCATGTATGGATGTATGGAAATGAAAACATTCACACAAATTTCTAAATTTATATTTATTCTAGGTTCCTCTATATTCTAACATTTATACATAATGCTTAACAAATATAAAATTTAACATGAAATAAAAAATATGGACATATAAATGGAGACTTATAATAGGTAGGTAGGTATATTATATTCTTTATTCCTTCTTGTGATAAATTTCAAAACATTTCAAATGCAACGTTATATTACATTTTCTGCACTTTGTTGTTGCTTTTTTATGACAATGTCGGCATCGAGTTTGCTTCTCTTGCTTTATAAGAACATGATGTATCTCTTGATATCTAGAATCTATATTTTCGAGAAAAGATGTTCGACCTGGATGTGGAAATCTCTTTCTCCCGTATAATTCTAATAGCGTCAAAACCAAACGACGTCTAAATGTTAAATGGTCGAATACATTTTGCTGGATACAATGAATTTGCCAAGCATTTTGCTCAGCTGCGTCTATAGCATGTGCTATTAGGGAGAAATACCATTTTTTGCCTCTGATCGATGTTCTATAGAGACTCATATTCTGATCCGCTCGGTCTACTCCACCCATAAATTTATTATACATACGTATTATATGCGGCTGTTTTATATTTACTCTCTGTTTCCTGGCTTGTGAATATCTTTGGACAGTTCCTACTGGATTATAGGACACTGCATTACTCGATATAGTCACCACGTTATTGTCATTCCACCTTGTAATGAGTATATCAGTATTTGTTTTTCTATATTCATACGTGCCACGAGGAAGTTTTTTAAATTCTTTTGAATTAGGAATAGGGCACCTGTGAAGTCTATTTTCCCTTATTGTACCGGTTGCTGAAAATCCATTAGATTTCAATTCTTCTAAAAGATGAATGCTGGTAAAGAAATTATCAAAATAAAAATGGTAACCAAAATCTCCAAGAGATCTTAAAATCTCGCTGTAGGACAAAACAACAGATCCTCCCACGCCGAATTTTTTTTGTCGGGCGCTCTTATTATTGTAAGCAGCTCCTTGATAGGGATCCATATTTACAATATATCCTCTACTGGTTGTTCCTGTCCATAACTTGAACCCATACCTGATGGGTTTCCCTTTTATGAATTGCTTTGCTCCATGTTTTCCATAATAAGGAACCATTGATTCATCAATCGAATGGTTTTCCTCGTGAGGTGCATGATCTAAAAACCTCTTATTTATTATATTATATAGTGGCCGGATTTTACTAAACCGATCACTATGATCAAGTTCATTATTATTACAAACATGTATGTTTGACATGATGTGCTGAAATCTGTTCCTACTCATCGACATTGAGACAAGTTCATTGTGGCAATCTGGCTGAGTATCCCAATAAAGTTTTTTTCTAGGAACATCGACATATCCACTTAAAAGTAATATTCCTATAAAACACATGATCTCTTGTTCAGTTATGTCATTTTCTCTATTTCTGCTTGCTGCATATTTATTTGTATACTCGGTAATCATTGTAATGACCTCATTATCAAAAAATAAATTGAAAAGTTCCAAGGGTGTTAAATTGTTTTCCGCCGAATGCATAGGTTTCCACTCAATATTATTTGTCGAAATATCTTGCTTTTTCCACTTATAATTTCTATCTATCTTCCTAGGCAACTCTTCAGTATCTCGAGATCTTCTATGCAACATACGCAACTCAGCGGGAGCTCTTAACTGACTACCTAGAACGTTATCCAATACTGGAGATTCTTCATCACCTGAATCTTCATCGGTTAAGTCATTACATGCATTTGTTGGTGGTAATAACGTTATATCAATGGTGCTTTCTTCCATATTTTCAATTTCATCTTCGTTTCCTTGAATGATCTCCAGAACCTCGTGCATTGATAGGCCCCTTAAAAAAATTGTATAATAATGATACCTATGTAACAAAAAGATTTTTGTATGGCGTCCTAGAACTGACAATGAAAGAAAAAATGTGTCTGTAGACCCCAAACAACGACTGATGATGATGAAAAATACATATAATGTAACTTTCAATATATTTTGTGATGTAAAATAAAAAAAAACAGTTTAACAGACTACTTGAAAATGCAGTACATTGATGCCCATAGTCCCACTGGACTAAAATAAGGACACCAAACTTTATGTCAATATATCTTTGAAATAAAATATGTAACAATAAATATAAATGTAAGGTTTTATAAAATGATAATTTTAAAAGTAAGATTCAGTATAAAAATCAAATTATATTACAAACTCAAAATATTATACTTACTTTTCTAACGGAATGTCGTAAAAATCCATCTTAAAAATTATCGTTCAAATTAGATGTGTTCAAAATGGCGACTGTCAAGAAACTGATAGATTAAATATGTCAAAATCAATATAGCCAACCTTAGAAAACACGAATATGGTGTTACCAGTGGAAAAAAAATGTCTACACATGTTAAAATTTCTTGTTTAGTGAAACATGTCTACTGTTCTTTTTTTAGGACAGTGGGATCATCTGGGTTAATGGTTGTACTTAAGAATTTGTTGGGGTGAACCCTTCCTTGTGAAGGATTTGCATGAAGAGTATGGATGGCATAAGAACTGAGATTCATGTTATATCCATGGGTTAGGGAGGTTGTAACCGTTAATGATATAATGATGAAACAGGTTGCAACCATTAATGATAATGATGAAACATGGATAAAACTCTTATGAGTATTTGAATGATGGGTGTTGCCCGTTTTTCGGTGATTTCCTAAAGTTTTTGCCATTTCATTGGAAAATACTTATGCTATAATCTACAAGTGCTAATCTGTCAATTTGACTTTTATTTCCTAAGTGAAGCCGAGTAAAAATACTCTAGTATTTAATACAGTGTAGTTTCGTTCTGACATACAGAAATATTTTATACAGTCAATTGAACAAAAAATAATCTTGACGCTTACTGTTGTCTATTCTTTCCCATCCCTGTGGAGCAGGTAATAGGTATAAATCTTGGAAATCTTTTCTAGCATTGTCTTTCTCATTAAACGTTTCCCTTTGGTTTGCCACACATCTACTGGATGCAATATTTGTGGGAAATTTCATAATCGGAGAATATACTGATCATCCGGTTCCATAAGCCGATATTCTATACTTGATATAGAGATATAGTGTGTCAAAAGTATTAAAGCAAATATTATGATCAACCCAAAGCGCACACAAATATGTTCTGTGAGTTCCTTCCATGGCCAGATGTCTTAGAACTCGGAGGACTTCTCTTTTAAGATATACTTTTTTATTTTCACAGGTGGACCATAGTAGGCAACCTGGATCTGCCCTTTTTACATGTCTACCACAAAAAAATCTATTGCAAAAATTAAAGTTATCAGCTTATGAAACTGGGTAATTGATGTGTAGAAAAAGTGAAATTGTTTAGGGCGAGTAGGTATATTAAAAAATTCCTTAACTTTATCGTCAAATATCTGAGAAAAAACTTTGTGCAGTATCATCAAATACAAAGAAAAATTGTTGAGGAAATTTGAAACTATCTGAGGCGTATAGTTCCAATCGGCGTTAAGTCAATTTTACATGATTTTCTGGTAGGTCCATATGTTTGATATCTACTGATATATGGGGAAAGTAGTTGTTGCAAGTATACTCAGTTCTAAAGATGTTTATCCAGAGAATAAAAATGTAAAAAATAATTAAAAATACAACAGATTCACCTCATAAATATCAAATCATTTTTGGACTTAACAGAGTTTGAAACTTTCATAAGGAATTTAACGATTTATGGAATACCGCACGCACAGATTACACTAAGGTCGCCATATTGAATTTGGATAAATCTAGAGCTGTGATTGGCTGTCTGCGGACTTATGGTTGTTTGAAACAAAATGCAAGACGAACTTAACGTTGTTGGGAATAAAACTATTTTTTTGACAGCAATTTTCTTGTATATTTAGCGGAGAATGTAATAGATATTGGATCGAGTAGTCGGAAAATAGATCGTCTATACAAATCAATGTTTAGATGAAATTTGATATAAATTGGACTTAAAGTCGATTGGAATTATACGCCTCATCTATTCGACGATGCCAATAATATTTTTTATTATACCTAGTTTTAGTTATTGTTTTTGTATTTTGCGATGGTATTACTCTCTCAAGGCCTTACGGGCCTAAATCTTCTCACTGTGTATTAATTTTAAAACAATTTAGGGTAGGTAATTAATTATAAATAAATATTATAGAATTATATTATAATAATATGTATTTATATTGTATAAATTATAATTATACATGAAAATAAATAAATTCATATAAAATGAGCAAATAAATTGTTTTTTTTTTCTTATTTTAATTTACAATTTTCACAGTACATAATAAAAGCGAACAAGAAATCATATATTTTTTAGAACTTGTCATAATATCCTGTATTTGGGAGCAAAAGATTTTTTAATAAAAAAAAAATCTATTTAAAATATAATTTCTCGTTCATTATTTGTCCTTATTAGTTTTTTTGATTTTTGTGGAATAAGGCTTTTATTTTCATACATACATAGAGGCATATAAAAAAAAAAACGAAGTCCAAAATTAAATTACGGTAGACGACTTCATTAGACATCCACAAAATAATTATATTAAGCATATTGCCTACTTGTGAATTGCTGGGTCCACACAACTGGATGCGACCTTCAATCATCAAAGCAAAAATTTTAAATCTTTTGACGACAATTCGGAGCATTCTTCGAATGAATGCCGTCGTTACTCGTTCATGAGACGTAACGAAGGCATTCATTTGAATATTTCTTCGAAGAATGCTCCGAATTGTCGTCGAAAGATTTGAGATTGTTGCTTGATGATTGACGTTCGCATCCAGCTGTGTGGAAGCAGCCGTCTATTATGAAGAGAGAATGTTCAGTTCTATAAGCTATATCAACTGTCCCGTTCCATATTACCGTTAATTTGATTGGTAATATACACAATCAATGCAACTCTTCCAATTCCACAACAAGTAAAACACCATAAATAATTCACAGTTTACTTTGTATATTAAATATTTAGTTATGGAAAAAATATTACCTATATAGACTATTAAAAAAAAATCCACAAATCAATATTTCAAATTGTTTAACTATTGAAGGATGTATGTCTCTGATAGAACCAATGCGTAGTGAAATTAATACACATGAACTTATGCAGATTCTGCATGAATGAACATGAAACTCTATTGCATCTACTCACAGAATGTGAACCAATATTGCTAACAAAAGCCAAAACAATTGGCTCACACTTCCGTGATCAAGAACAGCTCAAAGGAACTAACCCACACAAAATTTCGACCTTTTTTCAGGTTTTAGGCCTGTGGCAGACATCCACAAGACATTTAGACAAGACTAAATCCCACGATGAACTAGGTACACCTAGAAGTCGAGGTGGGCAAGGTCGTTGGATGAATGAAAAAAAATGTCTTTAACAGTATGATTATTATACAGTTTATTTCACTTTCTGTTGTGTTTTTAAAGCATAATATAAATATAGAACTGATCTACAGACTGTATTATTTTGAAAAATAATACGTCTAATCATGGCTTCGGACCCTCGAGATTTAAGTCTAGCAGGCCATAAGAAGGAGAAGAATAAAATGGATGTATCAAAATTACAAAAATGGTAATTTCTCCAAAATCAGACATTTCCTACTTGTTGAGTTATGCAACCGGACAGTTGATATATAGAAAGCGGCATTCCTTTAATACCACAAACTTATTATTATGACAACATAGTGTCCCAACACTAATGAAATACAGTAGAAGTCCATTAGTCCGGCATCCAACAGTCCGGAATGCCTGATAGTCCGGCATCGCTCCGGAAAATTGTAAAAATTTTGGATTTTCCAAAAGTGTGTCTTTAAAGCAAATAAAAACGCTCGAGAGCTATTCGGAAGTTTTCGGGAAAGTTCGGAATCATCCGGAAACGCTCGGTATTGTTGTAAACATTGTAGTAAACCCTTAGTCTACTCAAAATCTTGAAGAAAGTGACTCAGATGCCGAAACGAAAGAAAAGGAAAAAATCAGCTGGGCAGAAGCTGCAGAATCACTAAATAAGTTTATCTCTTTTGCTGAAGCTAGTACTAGCTACAGTAGTGCTTCAGAAAATATTATTGATTTCCATATCATTAGAAATAAGTTTTATACTGAACGCCAAAAGTCAAGAAAACAAAAAGCCATTCATGACTTTTTTAAATCTAAGTGAAATGTTTTACGGTACGTGTACATACATTATATGAAATGTAAAATAAACCTTGTTGTATGTACATATTTGCACACTGTATTTGTAGTTTAATTACTAACCTAATTGTTCTTATAATTACCGCCCGATAGACCGGAATTTTCAATAATCCGGCACCGAGCCGGTCCCGAACGTGCCGGATTATTGGACTTCTACTGTATTAGATTTGTTAGCTTACGGTACAGGCAGATTGATTTGTTTGGAGGTGTTTAAAAGTTCGATGGTACGATTTTGAACTTTTAATCGAGATATTATGAATTTGAATCTTGCTACAAGCTTACTCTAGATTATTATATTCTTATTAATAGTACGTAACGATCACAGATGTTTTGATTTTTTTATTCAAGGAGATATCACTGAGATGCAAATTAAATTAATTTTTACATTAATTTTTGTTTCTGACTATAATGTCACATTAATTAATGATCGATGAATATCTTTGTAGGAACAATTTGTTTGTTCTCATTGTAAAATAAAGAATAAAATAAATTTAAATAATATCACATTGACTATTATAAAATATTGCATCAGTTTCATAGAAGACTTTTCATATAATAGAAAATGAATTGCCAAAATAATGTACGTTTCAAAACAATTCTTCAGTTCTGTGTCCAAATTGTATTTCAATCAAAATATATAGTCAAAGTGAGAATTAATTACGGTACTTATTACAGGTGTCCGTTTTCTGAGCTTTATATATTTCACTATATAAAGTAAACCCGTAAGTCAGATGCTGTAAAACTATGCATATATTGATTTGTAACAATTTTTTATCGTATAACAGATCCAAGTTAGTTTTTTAGTTATATTTAGAAATGCAACGAATATTCGGCAACTATTCGGTATTCTGCCTATTCAGCAACATTTTTACTATTCGGCCGAATACCGAATATTTAGTCTATTATTCGGTATTCTGCCGAATAGTTTAAATGTAAAACTGGAAGGAACTAATACCTTGTAGATTGTTGCTATTTCATTGTCAGCTGCAGATGCATATAATTATTAATCCTCAAATATCTAATTAATTGATTTAATTTGATATGGAGTAAAACAACACAATAATATTATTGTTATTATTAATGTTGGAACACAAAAATTTCGAAAAATTGTACCGCTCTGCAAGTCAAGTACATACCTAATATGTCTACGATGTACCTACACGAAGATACACGATCGAGAGTACCGCAAGCTCTCACCATTGTTTTGCAGAATATTCGGTTATTCGGCACATGATCTTGCATAATATTTGGTATTCGGTATTCGGCAAATATACTATTCGTTGCATCTCTAGTTATATTATTTAAGAAACATAAAATATAATATTTAGATATCTGTTGATGATTTTCTGGTAAACTGTGTCTGGTTTTGTTATACCAACGTTCCAGTACATATACTGGTGCAACAAATTTGTTCTCATCACTCATTCAGATCTGTGAAAATAGTGTCAGTACTGAAATGTCAGTATAATAAAACCAGACATGGCTCACCCGAAAATTATTGACTGACATTAAAGTTCGCCATGCAAACCTATAATCCACATTATCGTACTTAGACTTTGCTTATTACAATAGTATATTAATTAAATTTATTTTCTAATCAATGAGGTGTTGGTTTGTGTCCATCTACATAGAAATTTCTAGTCGCTTTGGGCAATTGTAATTTCATTCCTTCTAATTCTTTCGTTAATATGATTTGACAACCTGAAAAAAGGTAGAATGCATTAATATAGGAGTAAAAACATTAGTTTTTGAAGAAATCAGTGCAAAAAAACTATCAATTTATTTGAAAGAGACATATTTTTTTATATAATAATTTTTTAAATAAAATAAATATAGTTATAATTAAATAATTTCATATGAATAAAATGTCTCTTTTCTCGAGAATGTTTCAAGAACCCAACGAATGTAATACAGAAAATAGAATAAACAATATGAAGTTTTGTACCGCTTTCCAAAGTTACAAAAAGTGAAAGTGGCACTTTGATTTATAGAGTGAAGTTTTCTGAATTGAAAGAAAGTGAAATGGCACAGTCTCTGTCCTTAAATCAACCAGCATTACCGAGACAACACTAACATAGTAATTAATGTGTAGTTGTATTTGAGTTTATATAAGTGCTAAACCAACTTCATAAAAAAACATACCTAATCTTGATACATCTTTAAGGAATGGAGCCATGTCTAGTAGATCATCTTCCTTCTCAGTTGATTCTGGTAACATTCTACCGTAGTCTCCTAAGACATAACAGTGACACGTAGTGCAGGCCAGAGATGCTTCACATGCACCTGAAAATAATCTCATTATTAAAAAAAAAACAAGATCCATCGCATAAAAAAGAATAAATGTAATAAGATTAATAAAAAAAGTATAAAATTGTGATTGGAC
Organism: Athripsodes cinereus; assembly: GCA_947579605.1. Taxonomy (NCBI): domain Eukaryota; kingdom Metazoa; phylum Arthropoda; class Insecta; order Trichoptera; family Leptoceridae; genus Athripsodes; species Athripsodes cinereus. The sequence goes on along the minus strand of OX388322.1, from coordinate 21,311,126 downwards.
ATAATATTTATTTATCACTTGTACACGGCGTGAGCCTTTTACACGTTAAACATATTGTGGGTTCAATACCAGAACGATTGTGTAGGTCTGAGAAGGAGGACTATGTTGAATACTAGAAACAGAAAGAAGTAAGAAACTAAGAGAACCCAGTATATGTGAGACCACAAATTTTCATGACAGAGTCTTGGCATTGCAGGTCCTGTGATATGTAACAGGCTGTCTGTCGATCTGAAGCATCAGACTAGTTTTAGAAGCAAAGTGAATGTGGCCTTTTTTATTGGCACCCTTGAGATGGTCAAAATATTGTAAAATGGTGCCAAAACAAACAAAATTATCCAACAATATCAATATCTTGATCAACTTATTCTTAAGTATATTGAAGCGAAACGAATTGCATAATATTTTAGAATTGACCAGAATATTCTAACCTTCCATTTCTATTCCATATCTATGAGCTAAATAAAGTACATTATCTCCAACTTTTCCTCTGACTTTGTGTTCTTTGCCATCCTTATCTATGTATATGATATTTACTCTGAAAATAAAAGTAATAAAATATAACATAAATTGTAAACATCTGATATTTGCATTACATGTTAAATTTATTCTGCATATTATACAAAATGATAATTTGTGAAGAAATGATGTAAAACAAAATAGTCTTCAATGACAGAATAGTTTCAAATATGTCACACTAACGTCAAACATGTTACACATCAGTTATATTTCAGTTTTCAAACTGCTGCGATCCAAAATTACCTAATTGTGCAACAGAAAAATGTATATAAGAGGCGCACAACCCCAGAAAATCATATTTTCATTTCAAAATTTGGTCAATCTTTTAAACTCCTGACTTTTTTGTGCTGAGTACATTTTTTTAGCTCTCAGCAATTAGAATTTTGTAAATTAGTTTACAGTTAGATTGCCATGAATCTTAAGATTAAAAGGTAGCTCCCCATGATTAAAATAGTACAGATTCTTAGTATAGACCAGTATTTCTCAAACTATGGGTCGAGACCCACTGGTGGGTCGCGAGCGAATATTGAGTGGGCCCTGAGCATTAAATAGTTCCATGACTTGCTTCTGGGGAATCTGAGCATTACCAATATTTATGGCCTCTTCTCTCTAAGACAGCTAAAGGGTGGGACTAAAGATTGAAAATTTTCATTAGATGGGTCGAAGTCCAATCAATTTTGGAACCACTGGTATAGACAATAATAATCATTATATGAAGGAGTGAAATAGTCTACCTTGTTATAAATTAGAAAAAGATGGATATACTTACATATTGTAATAGGTTCTAAACAAAAAAAAAACAACAAAATTTTGGACAGCGGTAACTATTAGTTAGTTTAGAAAAGTTTATTTAGTTTATGCCATTTCAAAGTTTTTGGAAAGATTTAAATTTTAATACTCACACTTCATCCTCAGATTTTGGATCCTGCCATTCAAACTCACCATGATGAAGAGCTGAAAATAGGAGAAAACAAATTTAGTTCCAGTATAAGAACATTCAAGAATGGTTTAGACGTTGATGTAATTATTTAGAAAAAATATTCACATCCAACAATTAAAAATCTATCTCAATTCAATGATTGGATTATGTTTAAACTTTTACCTGGACTTCGTCAGTCAATTTTACATTAACAATTAGACAACATTAACATTAGAACAACAAAAAGTATGGTCAGAAAAAAAATCACTTCTTAACAACTTCGCTGCCTTCTCCGCACATGTGCGGAGTACGATTTTCAATCCTATAGCCGACACCGCACTTGTGCGTGATCGAATCATGGTCTTTGAATGATTCAGTATAAAGTCGGCATTCGTAATGATATGTTTTTTGTAGTGTGACACTGCTCACGACACATCTAAAATATTATTACGGTGTTTGGATTTTACTTTGCGAATTTCATACCGCCTGAAATCGCTTTCGAATTTGGATGATGAAGAAAATTTGTCAAGACATAAAAGAGTGAGATTATGAATGATTTATCAATTAACTGACAGTGATATTGAAGTAGAACTATGTTCAGATGACACTGATAAAGATTATGATATCGACAATGAGATGTCTTCAGATGATGATGACGAATACCAAGGTCATGAACAACTAACCTTCAATCAAGTGGCAATAAATGTTCCTCCATCTACTGATCGTCCTGAAACCGTGGAACCTTCTCTCGAAGTTCTTATATGGTTAATAACATACTATTTACTAAGCAGAATGAATTTTTCAGCAATCCAGGAACAACTCCGATTGATTTTTTGATTATTTTTTTTGATGAAAAGATTTAGTGATGGTTACGTTTAGAGACAAATACCCAAGTATTGATATTATTTCAAATATCTGGAGTTACAGAACAATCCACAATCACTAAATGGAAGGATCTAATCATTCCAGTTTTTTTTGGGATTACTTATTCATATGGGGACTATACAGCTTAGTTGTACGAGTATCTTAGTCGTATACAAGATTATTGGAAGACTAGAAGATTGTTTTCAATTAGAATATTCGGAGAAATAATGTTTAGGTATAGGCACAGTGAATTTTTCATAGAATTATTTTATTTAGGTTTATATTTTCGTTAATAAAGTAACTTTTTGTAAACAACATGATTTCCGCACATGTGCGTGATCGGCACTGAGGTAGAAATTTTCATTGTCAGTGCCAGCTCCGCACATATGCGGTTTTTTTTTTATTTATTTTTTTCCAATCATAAAAAACAAAAAAAGTAAAAATGACAAATAATTTCCAAAAAAGAATGTTTTTTATATAGAATAATACGAAAAACCGGGAGCGGATTTCCTCAAGATACTACTATGCTTGGGAGGCAGCGAAGTTGTTAAAACAAAGAGGCCCTATTATTATTTATTTTCCGAAAGCTTATTAAAACCGGCATCGAAATTTCAAGTTAGCAATGTGTGACAAACTTATTACTAAAAATATGGTAGCTCAAGAGTATCCAATAATACAGAAGTACATTAATTATGTGTATTTGAATAGACATAATAGAAAAATCAACGCGCAAAAACCTAAAACAACAATAAAAACCAGTGAAAAGGTACTATTACATTACCTTGAGTTGTGCAAATCCTACGTATTTTGCTAGGGTTCATATAATTATTTACAGCGTTTAATTTTTGTAAAAACAAACTATGCTTTCTTAAAATGTTTACACTTAATCTCACGGCGTATGCCATCTTTGAAAATAATTTGATAAACAAGTTGTTTATTGTTACTAAATTTCACAATTTTTAGGTTATATTTATATCTATACACTTCGCGAACTTCAAAAATATTTTGACAGCCGGTGCGTCAACATAGGCAATTTAAAATCTAAAATAGTAAATTTACATTTATATGGATCTTTGTTTGATTATTAAGGGATATTTCACGAAATAAATAAGTTTTACATTAATATATTTTGAAAAATAAAATAGAAAAATAGCATCGCATTCACAAAATACTAGAATCTTCATTAAAATAACAGGAAATTAAAATTTACGTCTAGTTACTAGTAATTTTTACTTCGTAGTGTTGGTGCTACTGATGATTGGCTGTCAGAATTCTTGTTTTGGTGGATGTGTTCGATGTGTCGTTTAGTGTATTTTACCAATTAATTTTCTAAATTAATCGTTTTAAATCGTTTATTTCACGAAATTATGTATTAAAAATCCTTCGCACCAGTCTATAATTGGCACATTAATTGATAGAGAAGTTAAATTTAATAGTTTTTGTAGGTAAATTAATATTCAGGTTTACAGCAGTATTTGACGCATTGTAAGTTATTTTACTTTTTATTTCAGTTGTCTCACTTTTGTCGCTTTTATGTATTGTACAATTCTTTAATGGGAACATTATACAATTTTATATTCTTAAGTTAAAAACCAAAGTTTATAGATTAGGTATTTCAACTCATCCAAGTAATTTTGTTCTTAACCATATTGTGAATTGCTGGAATGTATTATTTGTAAAAGTAATTCATTGTTTACCTTTCTGTATTCGATATTGATTACTTCTATAATAAACATTGTTTCAAAGAACCGGAAGGTTAATGTAATAGCCGTTTTTTACCTCCACATTTCAGCAAATGAATTCTAAATCAATATTCAGAATTGATGAAATATAGTAATATTATTCTGACTCAATGTTTTCATTTATAAATTGATTTAAATGTAATTTTATTATACTAACATATATAACACATATATGAACAATTCACAGATAGAGCTAGTCTCAAACTAATATATATGACTATTGGTAAGTGTGGTACGTAACTCCCCGACCCACCCAGGTAGCTCAAAGAAGCTGCTTATCAGCCGAATAACGGATTCCCATTACGCTCAAAGCTGAACAAAAAAGCTGCATAAGGGCTGTATAGGACCGTATACAGCTCTTATAGCTCTTAAATGGGCACAAATTATTCAGCCTTAAGTTCACAAAGTTGTTTAAGAGCTGTGTAGCAGCAATATAACAGTGTTGTAAAGGGTAACGACAGTACTATGCGCTGAATATCGACTGACTAAGAGATCACAATTTACTCTTTTTTCAGAAAATATGTCACATGTACGCTCTTATTCATATTTTAATCCGGGAAAAGCTGTTTGTGATATGTATGTGTAAAATCAAGTGAACATATTATTTAAGCAACCTCTAGCTGCCAATTTATTGCAAACACTTTATGCTTCGTGGAGTGAATTTGATTAAGTATAAAATATAAATGGTGGATAATATTTTTATATTACCTGGTATAAGTACGTTGTTTTACATATTAATAAAAGAAAAATTAATGGGAATGTAATTTTACTGATATTATACATATATATATTATCTAAGAAAATTTTATTGCGCCACGAAAATATTCTGTTTTTAATTAGTTTTGTGATATAAATAAGCTGTGATGAAAACTTGACAAAATAATTTTTAGTGCTTTGAAAAGAATTATAAGATCAAAAATTATTATTATGATATTAGGAAGTAAAAACCAATGCAATTAATTCTTAATTCATACACAAAACATCATAAAAGTTGAGAAATAAATCAGAATATATATAATAAAATGGTGGATATAATATGGTGGATATAATAGGTTATATAATAAAATGGTGGATTCATGTAAAACAGCGACGTGAATAGTTAAAACTCTTATATTCTGCATAAGGCTGTCTTATAGTTCAGTCTCTCTTACTCGTGTACTGTTAATCAACAAAAAACTGAATAAAATTACACATGTAAACTGCATGCAGCTATAAGCTGTAATATGGGCCACATATCATTTATTATACAGCTATTCACTTCATAATAGTTCACACCTGCCCCTTAATAAGTCAGTGTAATAGGAGTTCACAAATACCTTCTTATACAGCATTTGGCGTAATTTTATTCACCAAACAGTCCTTATTACGACTAAGGCATTAGAAAATGTTGAAAGCTGAATAGAGTCATTTTTGTCGGTCTTAATCAGCCTTAATGCAGCTCTTAAACAGCCTAACCTGTTTAAGTATCACTGACAGCTATTATGCAGCTGTATGATCATCAGTGTACCTTTAAAAGAGTTTCAAATAGGTCTAAAAGTGAGTAGTTATATAGCTATCTGTGCTACCTGGGCAGGATCATTTGTAAAATGTCATTTTTCATTATGCGACCTCGGCAGGAATCCAACCCAAGTTCTTTTAACACAATTTTTTTTTATGATGGCGTTAAATTGGTATATTTTTAATGAAAAAAAAATCTGAACATAATTAAAACTTAACTGCTGTTGTCCTCATCATTTAAAATTACGTAAAAGTGTTTTTGCTAGATATGAAATAAATACTACTACACAAGTGGGGTAGCTAGATAAAGATGCAAATTGTCCTCTCTTTGTCGACAAAAAATCAAAACTTTAAGGATGGGTGCCAAATCTCATTGCTGAATTTAACATGTAAAATGTCTTAATATGTGATGTTTTACGAATATCTGGCTTTTACAGGACACCCGTTAACTTACTAAAATAAATGGGAGGGCCTATTCTTTGCCGAAGACTCCACAGACAATATATATAAAATACTCACATTTCACACTTGTCCTGTAAAAGGCAGATATTATGAAAAATGTTTCTATTTTAAATCAATACATTAATTCATAATATTATCTTTTATTGTTACAGATCCATGGTGTGATGACTCAGCAACTAGGCCGTCCCAAGTTCTTGAAACCAGGTCTGTTATAGATACATACACTGCATTTAATAGATTTAATATTTTTTTTAAATAACTTTTTTTTTTAAAAAGACTTGCACTTTAAGACAGTACATTTTTAGTATCATAGAAAAGTATTTTTGATCTCAAACAGGAGCATCACTAAAAATATATTAGTATTCATACTTAAAAAATCATTTATTTTAACCGAGACACTTCCTTAAAAACATTGAAATATTGTGAAATTATTTTTTTGAATTTATAGCAATGAGCGAAGGGGCTGCCTCTTCTTGGATATGCCTTTGACCTAAATTTATAATATTTGTTGTCGTTCATCAGATGACGGTGATGATGATAGGAGAGTCCTCCCCATCACAGACGACATCTGGTCTTCAGGTGCTGAACGTCCCTCAGTCGTGTACAACAGACACCACCACCTAGACATAGCCACACAGCGCTGTAAGCTTCCTATATTCTCCAGGAAGAATCACCTCCTGTATCTGTTGGAACAAAAGCAGACCGTTGTTGTGGTCGGAGAGACGGGTTGTGGAAAGTCAACACAAATACCTCAGGTGAGTTTAATCACTGAATTACTACAATTTCATTCTTTACCATCCAAAAGTAAGAGCAGTAAATACCTTTTTTTTTAAAAAAAATATGTTCTAATTTACAAAGTATTGATAATTTTTTTTTTAAAGAGTGTTGTTATATGCGAAAGCATTTTTACCATATAATTTATCAATTCTTAGCTATTACATTCACATAATAATATAAAATAAATTGAAATATACATTTTGAAATATTCTTCACTCTACAGTCATTAAATATCTCGTAAAATTTTACATAGCAATAGAATTATAATACATCTACAGTTCAATACAAATCTAACACAAATATGTGTAAATACAGTTTAAAATTATTTTATGGCGTTTTCTGGAAATTAACTCTGACGGTCTCACTGTATTTATTATTTGGGCTACAATGTAATCAAATAATTTGTTTTTTCTTATTTATGACGTAAAACAATTGATGTGTGGAAAGTGTGAAAGTATGTATGACAGAACTCGGCCTTTGTTAGAAAGCAAAACGAAATAGTAATTAGAAATACTAATAAAAATTAGAAATACAAATAGAAATACTGTCATCATGGCATTTCTTACAAGTTGGTAGCCATTGGAATAATGGTAAACAGGTCTTTATATAGAAATTAGACATTTGAGATGGGCGACTTGTAACATAACATAACATAACATACATAGACAATTTACACAGATCGAGCTAGTCCCAAACTAAGATGAATCTTGTATTATGGGTACTAACACGACGATACACACATATACAATGCACTACACACATATACATGTAACACCCAGACCCAGGACAATTTGAAAAAGGTCATTGTTCACTTTGCCCTGGCCGGGAATCGAACCCGGGACCTCGTGACTCAAAGGCAAGAGCGTTACCTCCACACCACACCGGCCGACTATATTTTTTTCTTCTGTTATAGAGAGGTACTCTTAAGGGCTCCTTGATATTGTGAGAAATTGAACTCTGAAGGAAGGTTTATTCAATCGTTGTAAAATTCAAAGTATTTATTTGTTGAAATCTCGCACAATCAGTTATTAGTTAGTTTGTTAAACAATATGAATTATTAACAACCAAGTTACATTATTAACATTATTATTCATTGTTTCCTTATGTCCAAGGCAGAGTACTCTGTAAGGTCATGCACATACACTAAATATAATTATGTACTTAAATAAATATTTTGGATGTTTACATAATCAATCAATCAAATTTTTACTACTGTTTATATAACTTGTTAATTACTTATATACCTATATATTTTTTGTGTTTTTTATTATTTTTTTTCCTAAGACAGTTTATTATTGAAAAAAGGTGAATCTAAGATCAAAGTAAACACAATAGTATATTATTCAAAATATTTGATAGTGAGGAATATACTTATGTTGTAAAGATGAACTCGATGAGACAAATAATTCAGTAAAAATATCTCATTTTTGAAAAAAAAATCACCCGTGTAAACTTTCATGGATCCAATATCTACTTACTTATTATCTTCTTCTTAATCAATTATTAGTCACACAAGATTAGACTCTGCCTCATTCATTTTCATTCGCAATGTTTCTCTATGGAGCCTTTCATCCTGGATGACATCCAGTCATCTGTGTCTGGACCTCCTACCCTGTACTTCTTACTATGTATATCTTCTTTCCTGCCCTTATTTAAAAGTGAGATAGCTGGCACAAAAGATAGATAGATCCAAGAACTGATTCAGTGAGATCCTTGTTTGAGACTAGCTTGATTTGTGTGAATTATTTTTATTTTTATTATTTTTAATCTAATATATAAAATTCTCGTGTCACGGTGTGTGTTATCATACTCCTCCAAAATGGCTGGACCAATTTTGATGAAATTTTGTGTGCTTATCGGGTAGGTCTGAGAATCGGTCAACATTTATTTTTCATACCCCTAAAAATTAACGGGGTCCACCCCAATTTTTTTAATTTTTTGGACAATTAAAAAAAAAAAAATATGGTGAGGCGTTATAAAATACATACAGCCCTTAATTTTCACCCTTTTACTTTAAACCTCTACTTTTTTATAGCGATATTAGTAATCTAGAAATTATGTATATGGCAAAAACAACGTTTGCCGGGTCAGCTAGTAAATTTATATAATTTTTAATAATATTAATACTACTCTTCTTAAATATCTTAGTTTGAGACTAGCTCGATTTGTGTGAATTAATTATCTTTATTTTTGTTATGTTAATAAATTTATATAATTTTTAATAATATTAATACTACTACTTCTACTATCCCATCTTGGAATTTGACATAAGTGAGGTAGTCAGCGGACAAATTGCATGTAATAAACATGCAAATCTTTGTGACAAAAAAATTATACAGTGCTTCATTGTCATTGCAGCTAAATTTTACACTAGAATCTCTCATTTGTGTAAGTCTAGAAATTTTACAACATTGTCATCTGCACACAAATCATTTCATTGTAATACATGCAAATAAACGTTACAATGCATGTAATAGGTATTGTTAATTGTATTTTTTATTTTTTTTTATTTTTTTATTTATACAATATACGGCGTGAGCCTTTTACATGTTATCAAAAAAAAGTGTACCTAAGGAACAACAACAACAACAACAACAAAAAAACTAAGTAATCACAGTATATACAAAACAATACACCACAAGACAAGATTAACAACAAGATAATGTAAAAACAATAATAAAAAATTGTATATGAATAAGGTCAATATGAATAATTCAATTTTGGTATGTCAATATAAGTAAGTCAAGTCAATAATTTAATAGTAATGTGTTATCTGTGAATACACGTGTCCTCTCCTCCTCATAGAGAATCTACATATTGTATTATAATAATTATTATACCTACCTTCTATGTAATATGATGAACTTGGTTATGCATAATGTCAGTTCATACAATGTATTGTTTGATTATATTCTAAGAACTGGCAGCTTCAGTCTCAAATGGAGATTTAAAACCTGTCATGAAGAAGGGCTATGTCCATGTAATATGCATAGTATTTTTACTAAAAATAAATAGTCATAATAACATGAAAATGGACCTATTTCGTGACAATAAAAGACATTCATTTTATGCTTGCTGAATAAGGTGTTCTGGTGATTTTTTATACCTAAAAATAATAAATTATTGTAGAATCCTGTAAGAATATCCTGTAAAAGGCAGGTGTTCGAAAAAATAAAGACATTTTACATCTTGAATTAAGTGGTGAGGTTTGCCACTCATCCTGAGTGTCTTTTTTGTAGGCACAAAGAGAACGGATTGTATGTTTATTATATGTAGCTGGCCTTCTGGCTACCGCACTTTTTTGGTACCTATAGAAGAAGTAGTTAAAAAACATTAAAAAATATAAATTCGTCTAAAAATTTAAAAAAACATTCACACCCAATTTTTCATTACATACATGTCTATATAATATAATTTCATTATATTTATGTATTGATCATGTATGATCCACGTGCACGTCTATTGGGTATAGCTTAGAGCAGTGTTTCCCAAACTATGGTACGCGTACCACCAGTGGTACGCGACAATTATTAAGGTGGTACGCAAGCAGCCATGGCCATTAAATTGTGCAGTGATTCAAGATGATGATCGAAATCCTTTACCGTCGAGTTCTAGTTTAGTGGTACGCTACTGATTTATAATTTCATGTGTGGTACGCGAAATTAAAAGTTTGGGAACCACTGGCTTAGGGCATAGGTGGCCAACCTTTTCAGCAGCCGGGCCAAATTTCAGAATGAGATTTCCTACCGGGCCGCACATCAATATACTCCATATATCTATGGAACATTTGATAATTTTACTTCACCTTAAAATTTCTACCTCCCCCCCCCAATTTTCAAAATGGTATAGGAATTTGAAATGTTTCAAAACTCCTCGGTTTTCTTTAGGAATATTTTTTATTTATTGATTATTTAAGTAAAATATAAACATAGCTTTAAATAATTACATATACAAAATTTTAAGAAGTAACATAATTAAATCAATAAATATACTCCCCAAGCAGTAAAGAAAACTGGTATTAGGGGAATAATACATTTTAAAGCAATATTATTGTATACTTATTACTAAATTCTTAAGTTGTAAAACGAAACAAAAGGAACTAAAAAAAGTAACGGGTACTTGGTCCGACTATTATTAAAAAACGTGTGCATATGCTTTGCGGGCCGCGGGTTGGCCACCCTTGGCTTAGAGTATAATATACTTGTATATAGGTATATATTATGCATACCGTAAAATCATCTGATGTTTTAGATATGTACTTATTATTTATTACTATTATATACCTAGACCTACTCACTAAATACTATACATATGGATATTATGTAGGTATATATTATCAGTATTTTCACGCCATACTATATACTGTAATATATGTCGTATCTATCTGTTATTATGTCTATGTATCTACTACTTGTTTAGTGTTGTTATATACAGCGTGTCCACTTTAAAAAAATATATGTAGGTGGGGAGATGACGAATGTTAACATTTACTTGCGCAATTAACTATGTCGTCACGGCATATCCCACGAGTGGGATAGCCAGCAGATCAACTTTAAGTTTTTGGTAAAATGGCAAAAGTTGGTATTATTATCATTATTGAAAAATTCTCAAGGACGGTTGTGTGTTGAGTAAGAAGAACCGACGTGCGTGCATGAGAAATTGTATGAATGTAGAAGAAGCGAAAGAAGAATATAAAGATAGATCTATATGGCGTTCCGTTCTCTCTACCTACCCCACTTGGGACACGGCGTGAAGGTATAGTTTAGTAGTATAGTAATATACACCATATTCTACTGCATGGGACCATTACAGCTTTCTTAATACTCTGAATGGACACACTGTATAAAATATAGGTAGGTATTATATTATTAGTCAGCTGTTTAGCTATACGTATAACACATAACGTATATAATATTATACACACACACAATGTAAGTAGGTACTTAGTTAGTTAGACTACACACAATACGACATTCCTATGTTAATAATGTTTAAAAATCACGTTAAATAATAATCTTACGAGTAATATTTTGTTTGGTATTTATGTTATTTACAATTAACATTATGGATTATTTATTTACAATAGTCGACTTAAATCATATACTATCAGTAGTAACGCAGTACTAATTTTGTCAGAAAGTAAGTTCCAAAATTAACAAAAACCGTTTTACTATTTCTCTCCATAGCATTCATTACCATGCTAATCTTCTCCCTCGCACTTATATATTATAAGTATTGCACATCCTATAATAGACGTGACCTGACCACCAAGTCATAAAATAACTCCTATAATAAAAATGTCAATGTCCTTTGTGTTTCGTAAGTACTAAAACTGATTTGACTAATTTGACTAATTAGCGATAAACTCGCCCTCTGTACATTGAATTGTATAACTGTTATTTTTATGACACTATTTTTTTATGTAATTGTAACCAATGTACAGTGAAGAATAAAATAAATAAATAAATATGTTTATATTATTTTTATTGATATGAATTTAAGCCCCACTATTCGATTGAACTCATTACCAGCCTTTCATTTACGTTAATATTAATTTGTCTATACTTACAATATGATTTTTTCCAGCTAATGCACCTCCAGTGATTAACAAGTCTATAAGACGTTAATATGACTCCTTAGCTTCTCTGAATTTTTACAGAAAACAACAAAAGTTTAGACTTTCAGGAAGGGTGGCTTAGCCCATCGTTGAACTGAAGATGACAAATATCTTTAAATGTGTTATGAATACTTGCTTCTTACAGGACACTCGAAAACTTACAGAAAAGAGTACTTAGAAAACCTATTCTTTTCCCGACATTCCGGGATTTTATTTATTCCTTTTTTTTTAAATGTAAATGGAAATATCATGATGAACGCAAATTTATACATAAAAGGGATTAGAATTAGAATTCATAGAGCATATAATAATTAACTATAAAAATACATCGAAATTTAAAATAAAAAAAATATGAGAAGAACGATCATAGCTTATCACGAAGGTGTGATTTTTTTCTAAAGAACCCAAAAAGCCTTTGTGGCGAATCTTGAGGTATCTGAGGAAACGGATATTGTATTCAAATTATTTGTTTAAAGTGCTATTGGAAAATTTTACTACCCGATCAAAAATCGAATAAAACTAGTTATTTTTTTATTTATTTATTCTTCATTATATGTCATCTTCAAAAGACATACTATGTATCGACGTCGGTTTTGAATTTCGAATATTAAATTTTTATTTTGGATCATCTATTAAATTAATTATGCAATCTTCTGAGTATTGGTCTGCAATCTGCATTGATCTCCTTACCGTATTATTATTAATCAGAGCAGGAGTGAGCAAACAGTCGATCGCAAGCGGTTTTAGGGGCAATAGCGCGCATACTTCTAAAAAAAAGTCACCGTCTTTGAAAAGTCGACTAACGATTTGAGATTCAGAAAAAATAATCTTTAGTAACGACCCATTTTTTTGCTTGCGAGTCGATCGCTCGTTGTCTAATTTTATTGTATATTGCCGATGGTGGTGTATTAGTCTGCCGACCCCTGATTTGGAGGATTTCCCAAGAGAGAAAGAGGGGGTAGACATCGTGAGACATTGTTCTGTCGATGATTGGTCTATCGTGATCATGTCATACCGTTCTGTTTATAATATTATTTTATGTAATGTAAACGCCACGCTAATAAACGTGTATCGCCAGACGCAATGCAAAGTCTTATCTTCTATAAAGCTGCGTTCACGCGTAGGATTGCCATATATTTTTTTTGGACAAATAAGTTTTTTTTCATTTCGGTAGAAGTACCTACACAGCATGAAAAAAGAGCACCTTCCTTTCGTCCTAATGGGGACCTTAGTTACCAAAATTTTATAATTTCCCTGTCGCTAAAAAAATCTGGGTTGATCGTCAAATAATGCCCGAATTTCCATTGACACTAAAACGTTTATTTCAGATTTTCTTTTGTTGAGTGGATGCGGTGTGAGCGACTTGTGAATTGTTTGATTAGCCTATCACATAGTTTGCATGTAACTCTTTATGTGACTCACGCAACGTCCCGCCGATAAGCCAGTATAGGAAGTGCGCTTTTAGTGATAACACGGCGCTGTTTTACAACGGCCAGCTGTGATACACTGTGTGGCCTAAGTTAAAGAATATGGCGTGATTTGAATGAATGATGTGAACATTATTTCTATATCTTAATTTATTTTTGTAGTAGAGAGGAAACGTCAGATTTTTTTTATACATTTACTTCAATTCTCGTGTGATGCAATGTCCTTGTTTCATACCAAGCTTTTTTCGATTCCACACCTGATCTGATGCACTTAGTCATAATTACGTAGTTGATACATTTCCTTATGTTAAAATAACATCTTTTTCCCGGATATTTCAGGAGTCCGAAGACTCCTATTGATCCGTTTGGGTGACAATTTCTTTTTTATTTTTAACTCTCAAGTACTTCAGTACCGCAGTAAGCCAGTATTGGCATCTCTGACCCTACCACATTAGTGATAAATTTCCGTATTTCATTCCTCTCTAGAGATTTTATTCGTTTTTTTTTTTATAATTACTATGTCGTAGAGGAACTATGATATGGAGGAACAAGCCAGAAGACCGGGAAGACCTTTGACAACCTGATTGTCTACCATAAAAAGAGACTTGAGGGCAGTGGAATTCGAAATAGCATAGGCGCAAGATAAGGGTACTCGAAGGACCTCCTGGAGTTTTTGGTTAGACGATTGCGTGCTCTTGACTATTTTATTGTGAATAGCGTGTTCTGATTTACTGGGGGTGGTCAAACATTTCTTGCAGAGCAAGTCTTCCGATCTTGTGTGGAAATACTCTGTCATTGATTTGATTCAATCTACGTTTCGAAGATTTAATTTTTCAAAAATACTTCAGCGTCACAAGAAGACAAACAAATTAATTCAAAAGCATTATTATCATTAGATACTGCGGTTGTTGCAACAACGAACCCACGACAAAAAATCAGACGATCCTTTTTCACTACTTTGTCGGATCTATCTTGTTTACTTTCATTTTAGTCTTAGTCACAACACTCGCATTTAGCATTGGGAGTGATTTGACTCAAGATAGTTTTACTACTTACTTATACAGATACGGATAATATTAATAATATAGGTTTGTAGTAGTGAGTTGGATATAAATAGAATGATCATTAATAATTCTCTGCACCCACGGCTATTAGGTATTCTGTACTAGCTTTTATTACTCGGCATCGCTTTATGCCCTATCAATAGATACAAGAGAAACTGTGCAAATACGTGAGTTTAAATGAATTCATCTTATTACCACTGAAAAAAATTAACACCCACGTGGTAGTAATTAATGCGAAAAGAATAAAGTACTAAGAAAATTTATCGCATTGTCAAACTTGAAATTTGACACCCCACATGCACACATTTAAGTAGAAAAGGGTTATCTTCTTGTTGTTATTTCGTAAACTTATGATATATTTCTTAGCAACTTTCTGACATGATCTCGTTAAAAGCATAATATATTTTTTTAATAAATAAGATACCTATAATGTTTTTGGATTAAAATTTGCCCAAAAAAGAGCTCTCGTGTATGGTTTATTATTTTACCTCTGTCTTTTCTAATTACGGTGTGTATAAAGTATATATATACACATTTATGAGAACGGACACAGATATTTATTAGATTATTACTACGTATGCATAATGCTGACGTGATGTGATAGTGTCCATACTATGGATATTATTACCTATAGCATGATCATTAGTAGATGCCCCCACAGTGTTCTAGCGGGAAACTCTGGATAGATAACTAACTACCTTGTATCTCCATTCATGATATTCCTGCTCCAGGGCGACGGTTTGCTTTTATTATTGTTGTTGTTGTGTCTTCTCTTCCGGCAATTCCCATCATAATAAGTGCCGCGGTCAATAATTAAATTCATTTTGAAAATTGGAATAAGTCCACATATGTATCTCTTTTGGTATATGTACACTATGCTTCTTGTCGTGTCAATGTGCACACTCGAAAGCGTTTTAGAGGTTGGATACGATTTTGTCATCTTCTGACAAATCATACCGACCAGACAACTTGCCACTTTGAGGCTTAGGGTAATATTTGGACCATATTTTAGGAGACAAAACAATGCTTTGGTTCTGGTGAATTTTCGCTTGTCTTACACATAGATCCACCTGCGAAGGTTTACGAGTGTTTTTGTACTTTTTTTTAAAAACTAATTTATACTGTCATTAACCATTCCTAGTCCCATTTCCAAGAAACTGAACTAAACAAAATTGGTCAACTTGGGTTAGTTGGAAGAGATCGCACCTCTGCGATAAATTCGCCCTCTATGTTGATAATATCTTATTTTAATGCATTTTTTCTATAAAATTGTATGTATTGTAATCAATGTACAGTAAAGAATGAATAAGTAAATAAATAAATAAAACTTTCTGAAATATTCAAGATATCATTTTCTTCAATAGCTCGAACCAGTATCTACGAGATTTGAGGTTGTTCCGATTCTCCAACGATGTTTCTTCTTAAAGTGTATGTATTTAGGTAACTTGCTAATTTGATTCAGTTCTCCAAAATACAATTTCTGGTCAAAACTTTGTGGAGATGGAGCTGGAAACTTTAGATTTTGAGCGTATCGAGTGGAAAAATCATAGTTGCACATTGTAATAGATTAGTTCCCCCATGTATCTAACGACTAAATGTGACTATCTAGTTGGGTACTTATTAATATAGACTTAAACAATTCTGTACTCGTCCGAAAAAGTGATGTCATACAATGATGAACCCATATACCTATTTACTATCTAAATGTGGTCTGCAAAACTGTAATCCATCCATCGGTCATAGCTCGTTAGCGATCCAGAGAGATACCATACGCGACATCTTATTTTTTCTTCAGATTTGGAAACAGAACAGCTTATTAATATTGGCAGGTATAGTAGAGTTCCCAGCAAAGAAAACGTCTCCCACTCTTAAAAAAACATCACAAACAAGACTTTGAACATCTTCAATTCAATAATCAGTCTTAATTTTTATTGACACGTTATAGACTATTTGTATTTTTATTACATGCCGACAGTTTACTGGCTACCGCAGCTGTGGGAGATTTCGTGACTGTTTGATCCCACACACGGGAACTTTTTTGACCGGCCAGCTCTTTAGGCTGTCCAGCATCGCGCCTCTGCTCCGATGAGATTATATTTGCAAAGTCTAGAATTTCGGATAAATGGAAACTGTTCCTTCATCAATGTCGATGGAAATCAAAATACTGTAATATTGTGGGTTAGCGTAACAACTTCCGAACTTGCGGGATAAAGATTGACGAACCCACAGTTTAGCCTGTTAGGTCAGCAATCACATCAGCACGTACCTACTGCAGTTATGAATAATATATGCTATTCTTCTCGACATACATATTAATTGATAAGATCGAATTACGCAGATCGGAACAGCGTTAATAGGTACATAATATCAAATAATCAGGAGCATAAAGCAGGGATTTCCTATAACGCAATGTAATATTACAAATCCCACATAATGTAGTCTGTATTATTTTTAGAAATGATGTTTTAGAATTGTTTTTTTTCTTTCTGTTTTCTATTAAAACATTGGCTTACTTAAACTACATAATATACCATTACAGCATCTCCTAAAAGTGTGTAACTAGTGAACTAACTGCGTGTGATCATCTTAGGATTCAAATCATTGTAGATGAATAAAGTGATAATCTCGCCACTGCATATCACCACATTTTTCTTTTCCTATGTAAACAGATTTTTTGATATTGTTATGCAAATGATGATGTGCAAGAAGAATAAAATAAATAAATAAATGAATTGTTCACATCAATTCAATTCTGAAAACGGACAGGAAAATTCTGTTCTCTCCGGTTATCGAACCCACGAACCTCCGTTTACAAGGCGAGTGTGTTAACCACTAGTCCACCATAAAGTCAATCAAAATTCACGGCATAAGCCTATTACATATACATAATTCGAAATACATAATTATACATAAAATTTACAAGTATAACAGTGACGAATTTAAACAAAGCAATATTTATTTATTTATTTATTTATATTACCTACATCAAATTTAAGAAAACCAAAAGACCAAACAGCAAACAGAGAACCAAATTTTGTGTGCTACGTGCAATGTGAGTCAATATAAATAAAATATACATTATGGTACGTATTTATGAGAACTGCCTTTAAAAGGAAGAATTTTTCAGAATCTGCACTTCTGAGTAAGTGAAATCCAATTTCCAGCACCAGATTGTGTCAAAAATTTAATTGAGTGTAAATAATCCTAAAGACTTGAACATTGGTTATTAACCATTTGAACTAACTGACAAATTCCATGTTTGTTACATGCAGTAGTTCTCCATTTGTGGAAGATGCCGTGATGGTATGGATAGATGGACTGAAGAATTCAATGCAAATCTGTGTTGGGAAGGTAGAGTTAGCTGGTCTACTGACTACCCCTCTTGTGGGATAAGCCATGGTAGTGTAGTAGTATGTAGTTAATTGGCAGAAGGATTCGAACTTTGAAATGTATACATATTTTAGGAGACAAAACAATGCTTTGGTTCTGGTGAATTTTCGCTTGTCTTACACATAGATCCACCTGCGAAGGTTTACGAGTGTTTTTGTACTTTTTTTTAAAAACTAATTTATACTGTCATTAACCATTCCTAGTCCCATTTCCAAGAAACTGAACTAAACAAAATTGGTCAACTTGGGTTAGTTGGAAGAGATCGCACCTCTGCGATAAATTCGCCCTCTATGTTGATAATATCTTATTTTAATGCATTTTTTCTATAAAATTGTATGTATTGTAATCAATGTACAGTAAAGAATGAATAAGTAAATAAATAAATAAAACTTTCTGAAATATTCAAGATATCATTTTCTTCAATAGCTCGAACCAGTATCTACGAGATTTGAGGTTGTTCCGATTCTCCAACGATGTTTCTTCTTAAAGTGTATGTATTTAGGTAACTTGCTAATTTGATTCAGTTCTCCAAAATACAATTTCTGGTCAAAACTTTGTGGAGATGGAGCTGGAAACTTTAGATTTTGAGCGTATCGAGTGGAAAAATCATAGTTGCACATTGTAATAGATTAGTTCCCCCATGTATCTAACGACTAAATGTGACTATCTAGTTGGGTACTTATTAATATAGACTTAAACAATTCTGTACTCGTCCGAAAAAGTGATGTCATACAATGATGAACCCATATACCTATTTACTATCTAAATGTGGTCTGCAAAACTGTAATCCATCCATCGGTCATAGCTCGTTAGCGATCCAGAGAGATACCATACGCGACATCTTATTTTTTCTTCAGATTTGGAAACAGAACAGCTTATTAATATTGGCAGGTATAGTAGAGTTCCCAGCAAAGAAAACGTCTCCCACTCTTAAAAAAACATCACAAACAAGACTTTGAACATCTTCAATTCAATAATCAGTCTTAATTTTTATTGACACGTTATAGACTATTTGTATTTTTATTACATGCCGACAGTTTACTGGCTACCGCAGCTGTGGGAGATTTCGTGACTGTTTGATCCCACACACGGGAACTTTTTTGACCGGCCAGCTCTTTAGGCTGTCCAGCATCGCGCCTCTGCTCCGATGAGATTATATTTGCAAAGTCTAGAATTTCGGATAAATGGAAACTGTTCCTTCATCAATGTCGATGGAAATCAAAATACTGTAATATTGTGGGTTAGCGTAACAACTTCCGAACTTGCGGGATAAAGATTGACGAACCCACAGTTTAGCCTGTTAGGTCAGCAATCACATCAGCACGTACCTACTGCAGTTATGAATAATATATGCTATTCTTCTCGACATACATATTAATTGATAAGATCGAATTACGCAGATCGGAACAGCGTTAATAGGTACATAATATCAAATAATCAGGAGCATAAAGCAGGGATTTCCTATAACGCAATGTAATATTACAAATCCCACATAATGTAGTCTGTATTATTTTTAGAAATGATGTTTTAGAATTGTTTTTTTTCTTTCTGTTTTCTATTAAAACATTGGCTTACTTAAACTACATAATATACCATTACAGCATCTCCTAAAAGTGTGTAACTAGTGAACTAACTGCGTGTGATCATCTTAGGATTCAAATCATTGTAGATGAATAAAGTGATAATCTCGCCACTGCATATCACCACATTTTTCTTTTCCTATGTAAACAGATTTTTTGATATTGTTATGCAAATGATGATGTGCAAGAAGAATAAAATAAATAAATAAATGAATTGTTCACATCAATTCAATTCTGAAAACGGACAGGAAAATTCTGTTCTCTCCGGTTATCGAACCCACGAACCTCCGTTTACAAGGCGAGTGTGTTAACCACTAGTCCACCATAAAGTCAATCAAAATTCACGGCATAAGCCTATTACATATACATAATTCGAAATACATAATTATACATAAAATTTACAAGTATAACAGTGACGAATTTAAACAAAGCAATATTTATTTATTTATTTATTTATATTACCTACATCAAATTTAAGAAAACCAAAAGACCAAACAGCAAACAGAGAACCAAATTTTGTGTGCTACGTGCAATGTGAGTCAATATAAATAAAATATACATTATGGTACGTATTTATGAGAACTGCCTTTAAAAGGAAGAATTTTTCAGAATCTGCACTTCTGAGTAAGTGAAATCCAATTTCCAGCACCAGATTGTGTCAAAAATTTAATTGAGTGTAAATAATCCTAAAGACTTGAACATTGGTTATTAACCATTTGAACTAACTGACAAATTCCATGTTTGTTACATGCAGTAGTTCTCCATTTGTGGAAGATGCCGTGATGGTATGGATAGATGGACTGAAGAATTCAATGCAAATCTGTGTTGGGAAGGTAGAGTTAGCTGGTCTACTGACTACCCCTCTTGTGGGATAAGCCATGGTAGTGTAGTAGTATGTAGTTAATTGGCAGAAGGATTCGAACTTTGAAATGTATAGGTACTCGAAAATCGTAGATGCTACCTATATTTTTAAATGCTACTTCTTCATTGTGATAAAAAAATGATAATGTAACTGCTATAACGTTAATTAAAGTTGGTAGTATATACTGATTATCTATCTTTTTATTTACATTTCTAATTGGTATTTAATCTTAACGTTAAGTATGTAGTTTGGTTATTTTATCTAATTGTGTGCACTTAATTTTCTTTGGATAATAAAGGTGTAATTAATATAATCTCTAATTGCATTTAATTGCGATTAAACACTGATATTCAGTTCACTACCGCTGCGGTCTTTTATGTATGCATATCGAAATATGTATAAAAAAAATTAACTTTTCGCCTTCAACCTATGTTCGTCCACTTTTGAGAAGTTTAATATACCGAAAACTCAGTTCGGTATAATATTAAACTTCTTAATGAAAATATCGGAATAAGGAAAATTCGGAAAATAATTGTATATATCGTGATCAATGTACAGTAAAGATTGAATAAATAAATGTCGTATAAATAAATAAAGAAAATGTCGAATACAAAAATAGTTTATTTTAATTGAAAATAGTGTTACATCAATAATTACGAGTAGATGTTCACCCTCCCGTATTAATACGTACACAAATGCAGACATAATAATATTGTCTTCCAGAACTGGAAATTAACGTTCAACGGATAAGCGAGTTAATTAACTTCCGTTAAAATTAAGTTAATATCAATATTTTTAACTGTGACGTTAAATTAGTTCTTTCTTCGGAGGAAAGGGTTATCCCATCGGCGTCGGTGTTTAGAAAAAGCCCGCGAGGACTTTTTTAGCTCTTTTCTGGCATTAACTGTAAATTGCGTCATACAAGAACTTAACGAAGTTAATTTTCTGATTAACGAGCATATTTTTTTTTGATTAACAAAGTTAATTTTTGATTAGCAGTGTCCAATTCTACTTATTACACGTTATATCGGGATGGTGTGTCACAAACGCCTCATGGTCATGACGCGTTTTCATAGGGTGACGAGTTAAAAATAGTCAAATCGTCACTATTTTTGTAATACCATCTATACAAAAATAACAACAGCATATTGTACTCGACTAATACGTGTTATTAACGAAGCTATAGGGATTCACAATATTATAAGTAATAATATACTATAACATATCATATTATTATTATCGCTGAAAGAAATGTACCGAGTCCATAAACCGTGTTTTGGGAAAATCGACTTAGCATCTTTACTCACCAGTGACAAGTTGCTGTTTAGCAAAGATTAGCTTTGTTCTAATATTATTTCTGAATGAAATTATTCATTGATTATCAATTGTTTATTTTGGTGTGTTCTGATCCAGAAAAAATCTGACAAGAACCAGACTGTGCACTTTGGACGAAAATACAAGCGAAAATATTTGTTCCGCCGTCGCTACAAGTTCTATTTGACCTATGAAAAAATAAAGCGTGCCACGTGAGATTGTAACTCAAAGACAATTGTCCCTTTCTAACACGTGGTTACACTGTATATAACTATGATAGTTATGTATATAGTACAAGTATAATAATGTTAAAAAGGGACAGATCTCTAAAAGTTACTATCTCAGATGACACGGCTTATCAAGGAAGTGCACATTCTTGTTAAGTATATAAATTATATCTATGATCTGACCATAGAACAACAGTTGCTTTTTGAAAAACCCAAAATGACTTTATGGAACAAATTTTTTATTGATGAATGTTTGAATTTCTGTTTAATACTAAATAGTTGCACCGTAGAACAATCTGTTTTGCGATTTTATTATTATTATCCTAAAACGTCATCCTACACTGAGACCATAACAGCTTTTGGCCAAGGTGATCTCAGCAGGATAAAAAGAAGAGAAACCCAAGAAAACCAAGATAGAAAAAAATCACAAAAGAGACATCATCAAAAAGAAACAACAGAATCAATTTCGAGTCTATCCTGGCGATTTAGTCATTGTATGTTAAATTAAAAATATCAACATGAACAATCAAATCATTAAACAATTTTGTAGATTTATGAGTGTTTACGGCTTTTCTTTTGCCTTTACATCTGAATGAAAGGGATAAACAAAACCGATAACTCATTCAAATAATTATAAAGAAGTACGTATGACACAAAAAAGTATGTGGAACATTACAAACTGTATGATTTGTGTGTAAATCAATTTGAATTAAAAAAAAAAACATATTAGGTTTCTCCTGTATAATAATAATGTTATGATTTTACTACGTGCAATATTCAATATATCGTGGGCGTCTAAAGAATCTTCTTAAGTATCGCTTGCCCATCAAGGGCTTGGACGTATGCCATTTTTCACAATTTACACTCGGGTTGGTGATGTCTCTATGTTCAATTTTCTTGATAACATTTTATTTTCAATCTATCGTTGATTGAATGCTGAATAACAAAACATCCCTTGTCTCGTAGAGAATTAAGTATTTCGAATATTTTAGCACTCAGCGAGTAACTAACTAGACTAAATTAGGAGAAGAAATTATCTCATATCACATTTTCACGAATGGTTGTATGATAAAAGATATCTTTCAGGTTTTTTCGAATTTAAGCTTATCGACAACTGAAAGGGTTTTGTTTTTCAGAAGAATGTTATGAACGAAGAAATGGATAAAAATGTACATAACTTAGTGCAAAAAAGTAGAGCAATTATATCATATTAAAGGTGGGTATTATGTCCCCGTCAAAAAATAGGTCTTCCACTCTTTTCTGTTAGTTTTCGAGTGTCCTGTAAAAGGCAGGTATCCGTTAAACATCTCGAATAAGATATTTGACATTTTTGATTCGGCGACCCATCTTGAATTTATTATTGGCACGAACATGCATGTTTGTTACACGCGGTTAGTCCGCTGGCTACCCCACTTGTGGAAAATGCCTTGTTGGTATATATGAGGTGTAAATATGTATTGTTCTACATGTGTTCTACGAAATTGGGTCGTTAAATATCCTATATTTCATTGCGGCTAGGAATATCGTAACCTTGACACATTTTATCCGCATATGTGTCACTTGTTTTTTACAATTAGGATCTACTGCTAGGGAAATAATATCATTGAATTAATATTGATAGACTAGGTTTTAAGTTTTCCTCGTTCAGGAAATAATCACTACTCAAAAAATTTAGAAAAACAAATTATAGAAAATGATATCTCATTTTTCGTAGTAGAAACGTTTACTTCTTCCTGTGGTCAACTTCAGGAGTACGGGGATTGCGAACATTTCCCATACTGAAAGGTTAAGTAAATTGAAAGATGCGTTTCTTGGGTTAGTTGGAAGATATTGCGCTTCAGCGATAAACTCGCCCATTGCACAAAATTATGTATTCAGTGGTAATGTTGTCATGTTTTTTTTTATTCTTTGTATGCTAATTTTGTGCAATAAAGATTATTATTATTATTATTTCTTTCTACTATAAGCTATTTATCTCGGACTCCTGGAATATCCGAGAACAGAGGTTATTTCAACATCTTATAAGATATTGATCACGAGGGAGGCGTCTTTCGACTTATCAGGTTGATAATGACCTGAAAAGTGGAAAGACGTCTCTCTCGTGATCAATAATTTATAGTTGAAAGTAACACTTGTTTCAATTTACCTAATTATGGAATTCTACTACGTGTGCACCGATGCAATTAATTTAATGTAGGTATTGATTATCTCACTAAAATTATTATCTAAAAACATGTAATTAAAGTTTGAAAAAGACAATACATGTCGAAAATCGAGTCACTTTAAATAAAGTATGTGAAAACCATATAATAACATATTATTTATTTGATGTAATTAGTATTGTCGACCGGCGGTACTTGGTGGAAGTTTATGTTACATTGATAAAAATAAAACACTTTCACAATCGCGAGCCGGCTTTCAAGAGCTTCCGCCAAAGTTTAGCTTGATAATGAGTCATCTCGATTAATAAAGTTAATATGGAAGGACTAAATATAAGCGTTTAATTTTTATAAATCTAAAAACATGCTTGTGTAAGTATGGTATTTTGAACAGTAGGGTTACTCTTGACAAAATCTAAACACAATCTTAATCTTAATCATACGACGCACGAAGTGACTATTGGCCAAAAATACATTACATACAAAAAAAAATGGATTTAGATTGTGTCAAGTCAAGAGTAGCCTTGCAGAGCGCATTACTTTTCTTGATTCTTGTCTAATAAAGTTGTTCATAGACATAGACATACTGGACTTGCAGCGCGGTACGTACAATTTTTCGGAATTTTTGTGTTCCAACTTCAAGCATTAGCAATGTGTTGTCTTACAACCAACGTCAGTTTAAAACTGGATGCAAAATTTGATCGGCCGCAAGACCGATTTTTTCTTTGAATTACCGATAAAGTGTATCTTTGTTCATAGAGTACATTTTATGATAAACATATCTACGTGTTTACGAATTGACTTAAAAGTTAAGTAGATGCTGGGATGTGTTTATTAGCTTGTGTATATATTTTTCGATTTCTAATTCAAATACATACGTACCTATTCGATAGCGCACATTCACTTTTGTTCCTCATACTACAATACTAATAACATTTGTCCTATTTTGTTCTAAACCTGTTCCACCTGTCTTCGATTCAACTTCTGTTCATTTATTCAATCATTAATACAAGCAAGGCGTTATCCACAAGTGGGCTAACTGGCGGACTAACTTCGTGTAATAAACATGCAAGTCGTTCTCTCCGTCACAACAAAAGTTGCTAATAATTCAAGAGTTTTTGTGTTTACGCTGTGGAAATCCATTTTTAATTTTAATAAATAAAATATAAAAGTTCAGTTTCCCTGAAGATGCCTACAAGTATAGGCGAAAACGTTCGGTATTTAACCTAACATAGTGGAGATTAAACAGTGCTCAATAATATATTTTTATATTTTATGTATTAAAATTAAAAGTTGCTACATTCAGGGTGAGTGGCAGACCTCGTCACTGCTGAAAAATTTGAAGATGTTAAATGTCTCAGAGGTGATATTTTACGAATACGTGCCGTTTATAGTTTATAGAACAAAAATGAGTTGGAGATTTTTTCTTTGTCGATGACTTCATGCAATTGCTATATTATGTTCATTTCCAATTTAAATGTCCATGTTTCAATGTTCTCTTTCTTAAGACCGCTTTTTAGATCAAATACCTTCATAGTATAGACTAGAAATTTAAATGAAAAATGTGCGACCAATCAAATCGTGCTGCCAAAATATTTTCATTTCAATCAGTCTTAAAAAAGTGTTGAATCAACAAGGTTCCTTTTATGACTATGTCAGGTATATATGTAGAATGTACTATCGTATTGGAGCTAGGGGGACCATTATCATCTTAATGCACCCACATGTCTCACTGAACACTGTTCCGTTGACGAAACTCCGAGGCGACCACTGCGCTCAGCTTCTACTGCTGTCAACAAACTCGTGGGATCCAATATGACGAACACCTTCAAATTTGCGGAAAGGAGCTTCAGAGCTGCCGCGCCAACTGTCTGGAACGGATTGCCCACAGACCTGAGAAAGAATCAATCCACCA
Source organism: Athripsodes cinereus (assembly GCA_947579605.1). NCBI lineage: Eukaryota > Metazoa > Arthropoda > Insecta > Trichoptera > Leptoceridae > Athripsodes > Athripsodes cinereus. The sequence continues at coordinate 21,284,794 of OX388322.1, read as the reverse complement.
CCACATTTATCATTAAATGGCGCCACATATTAATAGTCCAGTTTTTATTATTAATACATATTGATATCACAAATCATTTCTTTTTTTTATCACAATTTTCCATGTTTAAATTCGTCCTCTATCTATCTATCGTCACCGCTTTTATTACCGCGAGATTTTTTGAAACCCACCGTAATCGTTAGCCGGGCTTCGTAAGAAAATATATTCAAATGTTTACTAGAGTCGATCATATAATATTATTTGTTTTACTTTGTATTATTTACTTTTGACAACAGACTTCTTTATTTTCCTATATTTATATGTATATTGTATTTTAGAATGACGAGTTGTTTAAGTAGCAGTCTGCGTTCTCAACTTATTACTTAGACTTCTATGTTTTAGTACAGGGGTCGGTAAACTTTCCAGTCTTATGGCCGTATTGATTATTACTCCTGTAAGTTCTAAGGGTGAAAACAGTTTAAATTTACTAAAATAAAGAAAATTGAGCGCTGTGACAAAGTATGGTGAAAACTGGTTCAGTCTACCTTGGTACGGGCTCATGCCCAGTTAGGTAGGTTTTTGTGACTTTTATATTTTTAAAACTGTTGTACAAATGAAAGAATAAATAAAATAAAAAAATAAATAAAAATTATGGGTACTACATGATGATACACAATTTTCTTCCTTTTATCTGTAATTTCTAGAGTAGTCGCCAAGTATTATCAGGATAAAATCTATGTTTTTGTTCAGATTATATGCATTTCAAACATCGATATACATACATGTACAATACTCTTTACTTCAGAATAACTATGTACCTACCAAGTGTGACACCGCGGGATGTTCTATTTTTTATAATGTTGCGATATTCATTTAAATTTTTCATTAGGTTGATACGGGTGTTCCAGGCTTTCAGCAGCGCTACCCTCCGGGATTCGCTCCTCTACTCTCAGAATGGGGGGGGGGACTTACCTCTTTTCCCGGCTAGCTCACCCTGATGGAGATAAGTCCTCAGTCCTCCGCTCCTACGAACAGCCGGAGGTAGCTAACAACCCGTACAATCTTCCTCTGCGGACTTGAACCGCGAGAGGGCCTTTCTCTCTTCCTCCTTCGAAACTCAATAAGTATGCAAGCAAGTGGTGGGATAGGGAATGCTAACTATTCTACTAATTGTAAACTCTAGAGAATTTGATACAAAATATGGTTTATTTACACAATTAAACAATAATATTACTCAACAGTTTCCACCTTGGTAATACCACAATATACAGTAATAGTAATGTATTTTTCAATAAGTTAGTCAATAATAATAAAAAAAATAATATATATACATAATTAAAACAGCTATTATTTACAAGAGAAATTTATAAAATATCATGTTTATATATGTATGTAACTCAGTGTAATGTTATATTCATATAAAAAAAAGCAATTTAATCAATACGAAGAGAACAATTGAAACATTATTCTAGTCTCATAAAACTGCGAGCTCTAGATTAATTAAGGCTAAATTAACCTGACAGTAGTCGTACCGCTAGGTACTTGTGTATGACAAATTAATATTATTATTTTCACTATCAATTATTCATGAAAATTTTATAATTAAGTGAGAGTATCAATTGGTAGTTATTTACACATAAAAAAAAATCAACCCACTAATAAACCATAATAAATGCTGATTCACAAAATTATTAAAGTCAGTCATCCATAATCAGTTGTTCATAAAACAAAATATTATCAAATAATATTAAATACACAAAATCAAAATCAACTAATAGTCATACCACAACAAGGTAACTATCCACGATAATAATTTATCCAGGTCATCAATAACTAGTTACTCATTAAAACATAATAATTATCAATCAATAATTTGATAACAATGTGTATAATAAAAATAAAGTAGACATAAATTTAAATTAAAACAATTTTTCTTACGATATGATTAACCGCGCCTCCGATGTATGTAGATCTTATCTTCCCTTTCGACCTCGAGTAGCGAAATAAGAAAATTAATCGAAATCTGAATGTAGGTATCTCCCGTTTCCTGACGCACAGCATTCACGTGTCCTCCCCTTCTAAGTGAAATCTCCCCGTTGGCTAATTCACCTCTGACCCTCTGCGACGTCACACAGTTTACACTAGTCGTAGGCTTCTTGCGTAATGATTTTAATTTGCCAACTCATTGAGTAAAGTCTATCGCACCGCTTCGACAGCTAATCAATCAGTAATCAATGATTTACTATAGATTAGAATAGTTGGTTGATTGGTATTGTGTAATTACACACCGATATATTCGTTTACTTGTTCACTACGAATCATTTGACTCACAATTATTAGTTCTTATTCACGATTATTAATATCTTATTATTAATTTCTCTCAAATTTTCGCGACTATGTATAACAATCTCGATCGATCAATTTGAATTTGAATATGAATTTGATCTCACTACAAACAATCTCTAAGTTATCTCCGCGAATTAATTTCTCACAACAAAATCACTTTTCGCGAATACTACTCGCGATTCTCCGCGAATAACTAAATCGCGATTTCTCTTCTCAACTGAATTTTAATCTTCTCGGCCCTTCCGCGAATAACAATCGCGGTATCCCTTCACAACTAAATTTGAATTCTCTTAATTTTCCGATATGTATGAGCTTTTATACCAGATTTCGCGGACAAAATCTCTAATTCTCCAATCACGACGTACTTCCTTATCTCTCGCATCCACCCCTATGATTCTCGCCAATGTAACACAGGGATGCGGTCCGCACGTCGTTCTATCTCATTTTAACATCTTCTATCTCTTCCTAACATTGTACCGCCTTTCGAGTCGTAATTTATGGCTTAGATACTAATCATCTATGCGCTTCACATCGCGTTCTCCGTTCAAAACTCATAATATCAATAATAATTCTCGACTCTAAAAATATCTATCGGTTTATCTATTTACTCCCCTTCATATTTAGGTAGATCTTGCTTATTTCATTTCTATCACGACACATACCTAATTAAGATATCCATGTTTCACATTTAGGTATCTTTATCTTATTCCTACCCTTAATTAAAATTTACAAATACATAATGAAGACTACTCATACCTCGTAAATATCGTATGAGTAATTCTATTTCGTTATTTATTTATACCTAGACGTCCAATGATTATTACCTAAAATCATAGTAGGTATAAGATTAGTAAAAGAAAGCCTTACATACACCTCATACAATATACAAGAAAAAATATTGATAACGAATTCCCGATATCAATTAATTATCTATATATCTATATTCACTTCTACTTATTCATTCAATAAAATCAGACCTTACGTACACACTTTATTGTGTTCATTGCAACAACATTCTATAATTATTCTATCCTTTAATTCGAATCTCTCGTAATTTTTTTTTTTTTTTTTTTTTATTTATTTATTTCCAAAATTTTACATTTTTAAATAACAGTAAAAATCATATTGGAATATAATGCCCCACTAGATCGAAATCTGTTCTGGGGCAATACTAAAAATTTTTTACATTTTACAACACAATAACTATAAAATAATCAAAAGAATAATAAAACAAAATAACATAATAAAGAATTTAAAGTATAAAAAATAAGATAATTTAATAATTAAGAATAAACAACACAAATTATAATATGACTACACATACTCGCTCATTACATTAAGGCTTTATTTTGTAATATGGATAAGATCATTCTCAATTATAAATTATTCTCTCCTTACACACCTATTAATTAATCCGGCTACCCTTCCATTCATTTCAATATGATTTTCAACAACTGATAATGTAATACATAATTGATTGATCAACACTTCTTTATTAATAATCCCCCAATAACGCAAGTAAGTACATACATACTGCGTTATATTAGTGGTAGGTATTTCGTGACGTATATAATTACTGGCCACCTAGATAGAATTTCTTATCAGCTCTCTTTTTTTTCCATGTTCTATTTTACTGTCGCATTTATTGTTTTCAGCAAAATATCTCATTCCCACGGACTACATTTCTATATTGTCTTTTTTCTCTTTGAGGAAGCCGCGTTTATTATTTCACAACAAGATATTCGAACTTCCTAATAATATTATCTTCTATAATATTTTACGACCCCCTTAGAAAATCACAAAGAATATGCCGGCATCTCTTCCCACGTGCGAATGCAATCTGTTTATTGCCCCGTGAGATATGCAAATATTTCCATAATATTCGTAAACAAAATATTTGTCACCAATAAATATAATTGCTCTACTAATTATCTAGTTTGCCGCTGATAGCAAAATTTCACATTTTTTTTTTTCTTATCTCATACAGATGTAGGTATTTGGGAGATTTTTGGTCGTTCTAAAATACAGAACCATAACAAGGTATTAATTAAATTTATGTCAAATTTTTAGTATACTGTATTATACTTGTCATTGAGCTTGCAAGCAAATAAAACCGAGCCATTATCATCTGTGTTTTTCACCAATTACATGCAATAAGTCTACCATCTACGACGTAATGTTAAGACATTTTACATCTCAAATTCGGTGATGAGGTTTGCCACGAACGGAAAGAACAGCTTTCATGTTTATTATATATCTACAGCTGTAGGCCTGCCTAGTCAAAACACATTTAAGCGTTACGTTTTCGTTCAAACGTTGACGACATTGCGAGAACGTGTCAATTTTCGTAGCTTCTTGTGTATTTTAGCTACGAAAATTGATGCGTTCTCGCAACCTCGTCTTGTTTAAACGTAACGCTTAAATGTGTTTTGACTAGGGGGCCTGGTGTACTGGCCAACCAAGTGTGGGATGGTAGTAGTAGTTATCCAATTTATTACAGCAACAATAAAAAAAAACAATAAGTTATTAAATGACGTGGGCTGGGTTGACATTGCGGACCGGATCTCGTCCGCGGGCCGTAGTTTGGACACTCCTGTTCTAGAATATAAAAATATTATTATTTTAGTACATATGACTTTAGTCTTTAGTATCGTTGGTAGACTACTTCCATACGGTCGCGTTGCTTCGACCAGATCTCGAATAAATAATATATACATTATGTGGGTCGACGCGATGTAACGGAACTTATCGTAATCTCTACATTTTCAAATTGTAATAATATTTTAAAACGTTATTTTTTTAATTGCTAGTTACAACGATTGTTCTGTGTTGTTCTTTCGCGTTCCCTCCATTTTAAATAATTACAATAATTGACGTTTGTTGAGTGACAAGATAACAATAGTAAATAATAATTAGTGACAAGAATCTAGACACCTGTTTCTTTTGTTTTGTTTTTTTCGGCGTTGTTTTGTTTTTGATGACTGCACATATGATTACCGTTTGTTTCTACTATAATTCACTTTTTATTGAGTGCTAACTGTGGGTGAAGTGTTTTATTTTAACACATAATAATTAATGTATAAATTAGTGAATACGTCCCAGTGTTTAAATTTGTGTGTTGTGTTTTAAACTTTGATTGGGATTAAAGTAATAATCAAAATAGGAATGCGTTCTGCGTTCTTATTTTAAAAAAAATATTTAAATTTCCTCAGTTCGTTCGAAGAATTCAAAATGATCCATTTTCTTGCATGTAAGTTTATATTATATATTTATTTTAATGTTAAAAAATTGATTTTTACGATGTCGTACTAGTATGAAATGGAATATATTGTTATAATTATTTAATACCATTTAATCTGTTGTGGTTTTGCGATTAATATTAATAATAATAATGATTAAATTCATTATCTTTTGTGGTTTCCTGTTGTACCTCCCCGTTTACTCATTTTTAAAGATAATATTTGCGTAATGAGAACATATTATACGTATACCATTTCTTGATTCTTATTCTTGAATCTGTCCACTGTTGTTATTATTATTATTGGACAACATTAAAGTGTCGTTTACGTGCAAAAGCACCTCAAGACCACTGTACAATTCATCAGTTCTAGGACATTACATCCACGTCATATTAAACGTTGAACGTAGTCCTCCCCCCATTTATCTCCAGGATTTTCTCATTTGTCATGCACCTTTTGAATCTAATCACCAGCGATTCTTTTAATTGAATGACCACGGTGTATTATGTTGAATATAATTGAATGACCATGGTTGTTTTGTATTTTTGTTTTATGTTTGCTTCTGAGAGCCAAACAGCTTTGCCTCCAAATCATGCAATCTTGTGGTTCAGAATCCCTGGCATCAATATCTTGACGATTACGTATTTGACAAAATCGAATGATTTTTTGGCCTGCTGTTCTCATTTTGCTGGAAATCAATTTTCATTCATGTTCTGACCAATTCCGCAGTCTTCACCTCCGTATAACATTTCTTGTGTTAAGTTTATCTTCTTGTCAATTTTATTTGACAATTTAGACAATAATATGTAAATTTGTGATGGTTCATCGGCCCACACAGAGTGCCTATAGACAATTCACATAGATCGAGTTAGTCCCAAACTAACATATCTTGTATTATGCGTACCTATACTAACGCGACGATACATACATACTACATTATTTGAGTGACGCCAAGGTTGCAACTTCCAGGTTACTCATTATTGTTAATTTTACATAATAAATAAATAAATATATAATGTAGTTATCACGTATACATGTATCACCCAGACCCAGAACAAAATGGTCGTTCTTCGTTTTGCCCTGGCCGGGGATTGAACCTGGGATCTCGTGACTCAAAGGCAACAGTGTTACCTCTCCTCCACACTGGCCGACAGTTCTCAATCATCTGTGTGCTGTGTGTTCTATCCAGTGTTCTCGAACGACATTGTCCAATATCGGTAGAACTTTCCGCTAAAATCGGTATAAATGGTATATTTTGTACCCAAAATCGGTATATGGGGTATTTGTACCGACGATGGTCAATATCGGATACTTTTATTTTCACGAAAATTTCTACCCCCCCCCGTCGCCGAATTTTCAAAATGGTATAGGAATTTGGAATATTTCAAAAACTCCTCGGTTTTCTTAAAGAATATTTGCTCGAATCCATAAGTATCCGGTACTTTTACTGAATACCCGGTACTTATCTACCGATTATACTTACCAGCCGACGAATGGTAATAATCGGTAGATTTCTAAGGCATTTCGGTATAAATACCGAAAAGTCGGTAGGTTCGAGAACACTGGTTCTATCAATTTTCTTTTAAATTGTTCAGGTGTAAAGTGCGTTGTAAAGATTTTACTTTATCGGCTGTCCAGCTCCATAACTCAATAACTCGAAATTTTCGTTTTTTTTTATTTATTCAATTGGTAATACATACATATAAACACTACTCTTTCAATTCCATAAACAAATAACTATAAGAAATACACGATTCCCTTTATGTATTTTATATTTAGTTAATAAAAAAAAAAGATACCTACACGAGAAACGGATCAAAGACACCATAACATTATATTTTCATGTGTTTTAGCATTTTTAATTCTTCCTATATCTTTTTATTTTAATTGAGTACCTCAAGTTTATGTTTATTAGTTGGTAAGAAAGGAATCTATATTTGTTTTCTCGTTGTTATAATTGATTGTTTATATTTATTGTTACAACTGTTTGATTCATATAGAATAAATAAATAAAATAAAAATAAATTGAGTGCCATTATTATTTAGTATAATTATTTCGCTTTATGTTGTGTTTTTAAAGCATAATAATATAAATAATACCTAAATTACAAAAATGACGAATTCTCGAATATAATAGACATTTTGACTTGTTGAGTCATGGAAGTGGACAGCAGATATGTGCTATTATCTACTTCATCACATTATTTTATTTATTTATCATTCTTTGTATAGGTAGGTAACTGGTACATAGTAAATTATAATGTTGGAGATGCCAAAGGTGCGTTAAAAATTGCGTCACTGTAAATTGTCCCAATTGATTTTACATATTATATTATCTATCTACGTTATTATAATATACCTTCCATCGTATAATATAAGGTATTTCGTACGTATTTTGTCATAAATTATTAATTTATTGTATCTCTTTTTTATATTGTTTCATGTATGGCAACCTTTTGGGCTTATGAAATATTGCAAAGGATGTTTTATTTTATGGCAACGCACCCGCAATCGAGTGAATTATGTTTTCAAATTATGTGTACACGTAAAGTATTCACCCTAAAATCCTCATCGATCTATTTTTACAGATATTTAACTATGAATGCAGAAATGTATATATTTTCTCTGGCTACAATTTAGTTTAATCGATACGACGAAAAATCACCTTTATCCTTGGGAAAATCGGTTTTCAAAAAACATTTGAAGTAATCACATGTCTGTATTTCAAATTTGAACGAATGGGCGAGGAAAAATGACAAAGAGGATAAATTTATACTTGTCTGAAAGAAGGGGTGTGAGGAAGCGCTAACGTCCGAGAACTACGTGGCTTGATAACGTGGATCAAATTCTCAAGGACGGCTGTGTGTTGAGTAAGAGGAACCGACGTATGTGCATGAGATGTATGAATGTGGAAGCGAAAGAAGTGTGTAAAGATTGATCTATTTGGCGTTCCTTTCCCTCTGCCTACCCCTCTTGGAATACGGCGTGAGAGTATAGCATAGTACCTATAATATTTAAAAAATTCCAACAAGCCGGATTTTACGAAAAGTTAGCAATTTCAAGGCATTATATCTGAACAAACTGTAGTTTGCATGCAAACTCACTTCGTTCCACACTGTTGTTGAGATGCAAAAACTCTTCTATCCTAAATTGATTTGAATTTTTTATAAATATACTTAGCTTATTAATTAAACAATCGTTTATTATAATGACATAAATAATGATTAGTATGGAAACAACATTTTCAAAACATATCTTTAAATATTATAGACAAAAATTTAAATGTGCCGTTTTCTCAGATTCAATGTTCTTGGATCGATGAGGATTTGCAGGAAAACCCCTGAAATAGGATATTGAATTTCAAGATAAATTGAAAAAAAAACACAGCATTTAGTTATCTTCCAAGTGACTTGATTAACTTCACTTACTAGTATTCGGAGACTCTCGACTAAACTTTTTTCTAGTCCCCTGAAGTAAGTGAAGTTAATAAAGTCTCATGGAAGATAACTAAATGCTGTGTTTTTTTTTTCAATTTATCTTGAAATGAACTTCCAACAAGTATCTTCGGTCAATAATATCGAAATTTAATGAATTATCGGTATAATTGTGTTTATAATTTATTTATTTTTGAAGAGCAAACACTGTGAAAGTTCGTCATAATTAAATATTTGATTTAATTAAAAAAGTCTTTCACTTAAAGTATTAGGTATATATTTTCATAAGTTTGTAGGACTACCTACGTCCATCCTCAGTGAAAAAAGTTTTAAGTATTTTTTCACTGAGGATGGACGTAGTCCGAAAAGCTTATGAAAATATATACCTAATACTTTAAGCGAAAGAGACAGTGTTTTAATTTAATCAAATCAAATACATACCTATTTAATTATTTTGTATTGTAAAATCATATCAATGTGTTTTATCTGAAGTTTTTTTTTTATTGAAAATAATACAAAAAATAGAGAAAATACATACAACTTAATGAGTCACGCCAAATCTATATTATATCACTGACTGATAATAAATAAACATCATTATATCTGCATGTCTGCAAAACTGAATGGGCGCGATAATATTTTGGTACCTACTAGTGATGTAACGAATATTCGCAAAAAAATATGCGAATGTTTTGCGAATATTATTTCGGTAATAAAGTAACGGATTTTCGGTAAAAGTACCGGATACTTACCCGGTACATTGTAGAAAATGGTACCTAAGTAGGTACTTTTTTTTTTTTTTTTACTGTACTGCAAGAAAATATTCTTTGATTCTTTGAGAAAACCGAGGAGTTTTGAAATATTTTAAATTCCTATACCATTTTGAAAATTCGGCGACGGGGGGGGGGGGGTAGAAATTTTAATGATTGAGCAATATTGTAGAAATCTAAGCAAGTCAATATTCGCTATTCGCATCCGCGAATATCCAAAATCACACATTCGTTACATCACTAGTACCTACATACCTACCTATGTTGTATTATATAAGTTTTTTGTTGTGTGCTAACTGCTAAGCTGGTAACAATTTTGTTTGTTTTCACCATAGACAGTAGATATATTATTATCTTTGGTTTTCACATATTTCAAATTTGTATCATTGATTATTATCTTATTCTTTATGTTTGAAGAATGTGTAATGTTTAAATAATGATTTATTTATTTATCAACATATGATTTATTTTTTTATCAACACACCGAGCCAAACGAAAAGTAAAGTAAGTAAATGATTATTTGTATTGTAAAAGGCACATACCGTGTATTGGTAGAATAAATAAATAAATATTAGTGCAAAAACGTGTGGGTTCTTATCCAGGTACAATCTTGTCAAAATTGTTTTTTATTTTATTTTATTTATTTATTTATTTTATTTTACATAATAAACGGCTGTATCAGCCTTTACAAATAATACAAATAAAAAGGAACAGTCAAGAGAAATAATGCATAAAGCGAAAAACAATAGGTATACAAAAAGAAAAAGAAATAACATATGTACTACCAATCAATTTCTAATAGGTAAGTACTGGTATAAACAATCAGATAAAAAGAATATAAACACTAATACAAGTTTAAAAGACAGAAAAAATATATATACATATATGTATTCATAAAATGGAAGGGTATATAATATATTATTTAGTAGCAGTAAACAGCAGGTGCAAAAATATTATTTAGAAAAAGTATACAAAAGTAGTTGATAAAAGAAGGTACAATATTAAATAGACAAGTACAGTAGGTAGGTACTCAGTAATGCATATACTGTATATAGCTGTAGATAGATGACCCTGTTCAGGCCTCGTACACTGAAATTAATGTAACAATTATAATTTTCAGCATAAGCAGCGTAAGTACACAATACCCAGCAATACAACTATGTATCTATTGATAAGTACAAGCGCATCTCAGTAGTGGATCACCAAATATGGCATGGTTTGACAACCATCATCATTCGAGTAACACCAAATTCAATTGCTTAAATAGGTACCTCTTTTTGATTTATATGTAAGATTATTTCGTTAACAGTAATTTTTACAAAAAATCTTTACTTGTATCTTATGTCTCTTTATATTCTATAAACCGTTCTTCTAAATTTTGAGCTCTTATCCATTTTTTATTTCTTTGCTCGAAATATTTTCATTCCCTCTCCTTTTAAAGTTTAACTTACGGACCAACGATTCTTGGTGGAAGTTCATCATAATAAGAAATAGAAATGAAACTCATAATTTATTTGATGGGACATCCATGAGGAACTATATGGCATTGACGGAAGCGATAGCTTTATGCAAGGATAGGAAGAAGTGGTGCTCGATTCTTTCTGCCTACCCCATTAGGAAGCGGCGTGATGGTATGTATGTATGCACTTATATGTTTCGTGAAGAGTGTGTCGCTAAATCACTCGTATATTGGGTAGAATGCAAAAAAAAGAAAAAGAAGAGAATATATTTTTTAATAAGAGACAATTCACTTACGATGTGGAGGTTCAACTATCGTTTCATCGTTCTTAATGTCTTTCTAGTGGGCGTAGTTCCTCAGATAGTTGATATGGCAGTATATTATTCGGAAGTCCGGTATTATTCATCGAAAGCAGAAATCAAACCTCGAACATTTTGAGGTTTCGAACATTTCTGCTTTCATGAGTTCAAGACGATGTCAGACTGTAGGCTGTATCGCATTATTTTTCATAAAATCAAATTAATAACTTTTAATCTAATTAATATAGTAAAAAATCTTTTACTTTATTAATTTTACGATTGATGTAATTTATAAGAGATTATTTTAATCTTTTAATTATAACTATTTATATTATTATTAGAAAGGTTGACAGACAAAAAAATAAGACAGTCAGGATGGGGGACAAACCTCATCGCTGAGTTTTAGATCTAAAATGTCTTTATTTTTTCGAACTTGCCTTTTTTATTTGCGCGTTCAATCTTGCGTATCTTATTATTGTTCGTTGCCAGATAAAAATATTTTTGAAGAAAACCAGGTAATTTTTTTTTTTATTATGGGGGGGGGGTGTGATAACGGTAGCTTTTCTAATAACAGAATATAAATAAATAACAGTCGCTTACGTTCCATTATTTTCAAAGAGCCGTTATTCCCAACTCTAATCGCAGTCATTGCGCAAATAATGTATTTTGTTTTGTAAATAATATAGGGACATTACAGATACCGCTATCGCGAATGCATTTCCACATATTATTATTATTAATAAATATTATATTACCCATGTACTACGCATTACGTTTTACGTACCTATCTTATCTCTTGTTTTATTGCGCAAGTTGTGGATATAGGATATATCATAAAGTACATATTGTCTAGAACTCTAGATCATTATCATAGACAAATTAACATAGGCTAGAAACTAAAACGAAAAAATGGTAATGAGTCCAATCGAGTCGTGGGTCCAAAATAATTTTATATAAATAGTCCGGGTTAGTTGGAAGACATCGCATTTTAGCGATAAATTCGCTTCTCTGTACATTGAATTGTATAACTGATATTTTTATGACACTTTGTTTTGATTTGTATTATTGTAACCTACGTACAGTAAAGAATAATACTATTAATAATAATAAACTTTATTGTACAAAATATTTGGATACAAATAATAAGGTTACTACATGGTATAAACGATTTGGCACAATGGGCGATTTTATCGCAGGGACGCGATATCTTTCAATTAACCCAATAAAAATAATATAAATAACAAATGAAAACAATGACAAGAATAAAATAAGTAAATAATAAATCAGTCTTAGTATCAAACTTGATTGACAGTATTTTTTTTTATTGTAGGGTTCCTTTTACGGTAGTTGGGTATATAGGATGTACAATACTTTTACCTTAATGTTTTGAAATGAAACGGGAAAAGTTTCTTGTTGTTAATTTTGAAACCTGCTTTCAGACAAAATTAGTATCGCGTTTATTTATTTATTTATTTTATTAATCTCGCATATAATTCAACAAAAATATACCTACTAAATAAAATATATAAAAGTACATATCGTCGGTGGACCCATGAAACCTCTCATATGTCAATTTTTTTTCAAAAATGAGATATTGACACCAAATTATTCGTCTCGTCGAGCCGCATCTTCGATAAAATAACCTATAGGTACCCTGATATATCCACTGAAGAAGTTATTGAGAGAAATTATAACTCTTACGTGCTGCTTTTTCTTGGATAATTCGTGAAAAACTTACATAATATACTTATAAAATATTCTGTGATATTTTTCGAATCATGACTTAATTCAATATATCATAATTATAGGTTCTTAGACACCTTCCACGTAACGAATCATACACATGGAAAATGTCATCCAGCAAAACGCACATATATATATGTTAAACGAAGTTTTCGCAATTAACTGGATTTTTACACCTGCGAGAGTGAAGATATTAAGAATATTACCCAACAGACACCTCATCCGCACAACCAACAGACTGTGCAAACTCCCTTTTGTATGAAACAGGAAAGGTGTCCCGATGCTTACGAATCGGCTTAGGCTGGTTTAAGTGCACTTTACCCATGGTACGTTCACCAATCCCACCAATTCCTGTTTCAAACTACCGTGTTCGACATCTGTTGAGCATACATGTCAACTAACAGCAACCATCTTTATGATTGTGTTCGAGGTTGTTGACAATCTATCGTTGATTGTCAACCCGAAACACTAAATGGCGCCGGAGAACGACTGTGTTCTCCTATTTACAGCGTTGCTTTGACCAGTGGTTTATAAATGTTAAACGAAGTTTTCGCAATTAACTGGATTTTTACACCTGCGAGTGTGAAGATATTAAGAATATTACCCAACAGACACCTCATCCGCACAACCATACCAATTTGTAAAGCGCCGTTTACTCATAACATGACCTCAAGGGCGCCGTATATCGTGTATCCATCACCCGAAACTCCCAGCAAAAAGGTGTGTCTTCAGTCCTCTTTTAAAACTCTCTCCATTCACCTCCTCTCGCAGACACAGAGGCAGCTTGTTCCAACATAGTTCCAACAACACATAGGAGGTTTCATGATTCCACCGACGACATACTATTAGTATTTTCCGTTACTAGTCTATGATTTGAACCGAAATACGACAGTCGGAGAAGTAAACATAAATAAATAGGTAAATAAAAATCTTTATTGCACAAAAAAGAATACAATAAAAAAAAACACATGACAACATTATTACCGAACAAATAATTTTGTGTAATTGGTGAGTTTATCGCTGAAACGCGATACCTTCCAACTTTCCCATTTTGGAGTCGTCATTTCGAGTTGCGCAGGACAGAGGGGCCTTCTCCATGTTGATCACCAACGTCAGTGTGACCTGATACGGCACTCGTAGAAGTAGAAATCTATGATTTAAGTCAATGGTCTAGTTGCGGTATATCGATATGTATTGTTCTCTCGCTCACATTAGACAATATTACAACAATAGGTCGTATTATAAGCTTTAATGTACATAGGTACCTACTTTTACAATGCATTTCATTTATTATTGTCATATTGTTATTATTTCAATACTTACGTGTATTGAATGTATGTAGTTATAGTAATATGTGGGATTTATATAGCTGCATTTATATCGAAACCTTACAATCATAACCCGTGTATCTTATTCTGCTAATACATAGCTATGTCACAAGTATTACAAAATCTATATCTCTTTACCTATCCCACCAAGGCATCACCCACAAGTGGTGTCGCCCAGTGAACTAATTATTGCGTGTAATGAGAATGGCGGAATTGGTGAACGTTTTTCATGGACACGGAAGGTGATCACTTAAGCCAGCCTAAAGCCAATTCGTAAGCGTTAGGACGCTTTTATCATTTTTTTTATTAGATTTTGCACAGTGTTAACATTGTGTAAACGTGGTTCTCCAATCGAAATGGTCGATTGGTTTTGAACATGCTATTGTTTTTCCTCTCCGGCAAAATGAAGAATGATCTTTTACATAACGTTCTGGGTCCGAGTGTTACATATAGGTATATGTGCTTAATTAATTGTATATACTTATACATGTGTATCGTCGTGTTAATACCCATAATACAAAATTCGTATCTTAGTTTGGGACTTAGTTAGCTCGTTCTGTGTAAATTTTCTGTGCATCTTATATTATTAATTATAGAAGTTCTCCGACTTGTACGATTGTTTGTCGAATTTCGTTCAATAAATGTGCTGAATTGTAGCTGAGTTTCATGTATATAGTTGAAACGTATGTAAATGCGACTTAATATTGTACTGTGTTTTGGAATAATGCCCGTGTATGTATACCTACTGTAATGTCACTAATATGGATTCATAAGATAACTAAATGGATGGTAGAAATAAGTATCGCATACAGAAGGACACGACTTTCGCGACACAAGCTTTTAGTAGCTTACTGTGAAAGGTGTATAAGGTTGTATTTGGGTTTATAACAAAAACCCAGATATATCTTTTTTAAAAGAAAAAAAATAAGGGGTCTTGTCTAAGCCCTATATTATTTATTTTTATCCATTTATACCATCGAAGCAAAGCTCTCTTCAATTGAACGAAAGAACAACGCTCTTTTTGACCAACTATCACCGGATGTTTTCAAAACATGCACCAACCAGGACCATCGTAACTCCAGTATTTCAGAGATTATATATCTGTGCTGAGTGCGCTTGTGCAAATAATAATGTATAGTACGTATACAATTATATTATTTTGCTATCATAGATCAATACAAAATGTAT
Organism: Athripsodes cinereus; assembly: GCA_947579605.1. Lineage (NCBI taxonomy): Eukaryota > Metazoa > Arthropoda > Insecta > Trichoptera > Leptoceridae > Athripsodes > Athripsodes cinereus. Next base: position 21,269,009 of record OX388322.1, on the reverse strand, counting down.
ATGTTAATTGAATACATCAAGCTATCACATAAGGCAGGCTTAGAAAAGAAACTTTGTTCTTGTTTGGTAGTTTCCCGGACTCATTTGTCTTCATTACATTTCACAATCGTTCAAACAATCTATTTAGAAATCGAATGACCATGTAAATGAGATTCTGAACTTGTACGTACATTATATTAGAGGCTGTACTGCGTATGTTGTCTTAAACACAGTAATCATTGTTTTAGAACCACTACAATTAGTACATAATACATTAGATATTGGTATGTTATGTTCTCTTGATCTTCAAACAACAAATTCAAGGTTTTATTCAAAATTTAAACTTGACTGCCTTCTCCTACTTTGTAAAACGGCTTAGCACCATTATTATGTTGATTATTAAACGGTGGATTGTGATGGATAATATAATTGTGTATTGTAATTTTGATGTAGGTCGTTTCGTGAATATATTAATATTGGACTTCGACGTAATTATGCATTTGCATAAAATTTCGTATAATATTTATTTGATTGGTTGTTTTCGTGGTTTTATTAATGATGAATAAGACTTGACTTAATGATGGGTTCTGGAAGAAATTACGTAAATGATAAGTCCGCCAGCTATACTGACATCTGTGTATAGAAAAAAAAATGATTTTGGATGATTTTACTTTGTCGTTGCTCGACATCAAATTCCGAAATCTGAGACTTACCAAAAAGGTCCACATTTTTGAAAAGTCGACTAACAATACCAGATTCGAGACTCGGAAATAATATTCTTTAACAAAATCGAAGAGAACGTTAAACATTATAAATTATATTGAGTCTTTCGAAAATCAAGCGACGAGGGAGGAGGTAATAATTTTAAGTACAAGGGAAATACAAATTTTTGAAATGCGAGATCCTAAAAAAATTCTCACTTTTACTTTTTCATGGTATACTTTTAAAAAGTCCTGCGGGCCACGGTAAATTTGTCAAACGTTGATCGATCCGCGGCGATAAAATGGTTGGGGACCACTGCTATAGATAGACTGTCAAGAATGGCGAACCTTCGTGAGCCCGAGTGCCAAATTTTTTTTTTTTCAATATTTAAATATGTCGCTTGCCACATGCCATGGAAATAAAAATGCATCAAAATGTTTGCGTAACTTCAAATTTTTAGTATAAACAAAGCATCGAAAATCTAATTGAGAATTTACATACTTAATAATGGTAAAATAAAAGAAATAAACAAAAAAACAGACTGTTGAACCCTCAAAACTTAATTACTAGTGAGATTTTTTGTTGTTGGATGCTAGATGCCTAATTTATTATATCGGGTTCATAGCTGGTTGATTTTAATAGAATACAAGCAGTTGTACTTTCGTCTATAAGTCTAGTTATGTCTGATTTAACAAGTTTAATGTTTTTTCTTCATTTGGGTGTCATGCAAAATCGTCTCACGTGCCATCTGTGGCTAGGTTTCCCATCTCTGGACTATATCCTACACCTTCGTTCGTACCGCATTGTCTTGCGTATTCAACACGATAAGAGTGTCCGCTTTTGGAACTGTCCAATAAAAAACATGCCGAACATTTAATCAAACAAGACAACAATCAGTGGGTGTAAATGATAATGAAAATCTCAATTGTCTCGATTACTTAGTTCGTATGTTAAATGTGTACATAATATTATTATTATTATCTCGTTATCTGCAACATTCCGGCTATGATTTTATAGTATGTTGGAAGAAGTATTAAGTGGGTACAGTATGTAGTACCTACCTAATAATGAATATGTAGTTCAAGGAGATTGATTAATGTGTAGTACAAGCCAAATAACTACATTTTTTATTTTACTGTGGGCCATCTTGAAACTTATCTCTCATCTACGTAAACTGTATATTCCTTTATTGTCAATGTAAAATTATTGTAATTTATTCGTTATTGCTTAATTTATTCTTTTCACAATTTTGCCAATGATCACAATACTTATTACTTTTGTATTACTTCGTTTTCGGCTATTTTGCCATCTGTTAATGTTAAACAACTTTTACGTTTTATGCCACAAATGAGACGTTGCTTCAATGATTTTTATTTTTCTAGCATCTCCCGTAGGTCCTTTGCACTACTTTATAGGACGCATTCCAAGAACATGTAACAAAAAACCTGACACAGATTTTTTTTCAGTACTAGTATAGGACGCACAGGGTCCCTCTAGTATCATGTCAATGAACAGATATTGTACATAAAACAATAGGAAGGAAATTATAAACATAGTAACAAATAAAAAGTTAGTAAAAAAATGGAAAAATTAAGACACAACAAGAAATATTGACATAGGTATAAATAGGATTGCCAGTTTTTTTGTACAAATGTTTTCTTGCGTTTATTTGGAGAAGGTGTCAGGGATTTGCAGGCCACTGTTCAATTAAATATTAAGTAAAACTAAAACCAATTGTGTTTTCTTCCATATATATGAACATGGAATTTTACAAAATAAACGTTACAGTTACTTGGTGCTTACGTACTGAATATGTCATTGGCGGCATACAGACACCAGGCCCCCTAGTCAAAACACATTTAGCGTTACGTTTTCGTTCAAACAAGACGAGAAAATTGACACGTTCTCGCAACGTCGTCAACGTTTGAACGAAAACGTAACGCTTAAATGTGTTTTGACTAGGCCTACTGGATGCGAACGTCAATATCATCAAGCAAAAATCTTAAATCTTTCGACGACAATTTGGAGCATTCTCCGAAGAAATATTCGGATGAATGCCTTCATTACGTCTCATGGACGGGTAACGAAGGCATTCATTCGAATATTTCATCGGAGAATGTTCCGAATTGTCGCCGAAAGCTTTAAGATTTTTGCTTGATGATTGACATTCGCATCCAGCTGTCTGTACGCTGCAAATAAAAAATGGTGGCGGCAATAAATCATGATAGGGTTGTAAATAGATTTTAGTATATGATTGGGTTATCTAAAAATTATCATAATATCCGTTATTATGCGAGTAATTTTCAGGTGACTATTTACGACCCATCAGTTTGTATTACCACTGATAATCAGTTATTGCCATATATATATAATTTTATTGATTACGGTATTACAACTCGGGTGATAAAATTCCAATAAGTGTACTTAAACACTGTTATAGGTTGACGTGGGATACAAATTTCAAGCATGAAACTGTTTTAAATTTTGGAATATTTCATGACCCAGTTCGATATTGAACCCAGGATCTCATAATAATTATTAGTAATTTTTTAAGATGCGCCGTTTTGTAGAAAAACCACCGCAAAGCCCTTTCAAGAATTATTACATTTCCTGAACAATTCTCCACATTCTCCGGAGTTCGTAAAGCATAGGGAATTTTGTTCCACAGCAACGGACCAACCACGCCGAAGGCGGCGCGGTCAATTTAGTTAGCCAGAACCCCACACACACTGTAGTGCCGGCTAGTGAAAAATGTAAACTATATTAAATTCACTTTGGTTAGCTGCAAGATATTACCACAGGCCATAAGCTCGCCAATTGCTCATGATTTTTTTTATCAATAAAGTGCTATTATAATTATGTATGCAAAGACAACGAACATCCTGAACAATGCGTCACCAAGATAGCTAGATAACACCATTACTCAAATTTGCGAATGATCAACTAAAAATTGGTTTATATCTCTGTTCCATCAAGGTTTCTTCCACAAACTGATCAACTGAATGTAATGAACATGACAGTCGTCCTCTCTGTACCAACGAAAAATAATATATTCAGGATGGGTGGCACAGAATTGAAGTTTTTATTATACTTAATCAAAATATGAGATTTTTCAATGTGATATTTTGAGGATCCTGGGGTGATGTTGATAAATTATGATATGACTGGAATCAAATATCTGATAGTGATCAGATATTCATAGACAAAATACACAAAAAAATATCTCGATTACCACAATACAAAATAATTGATAGGTATACCTATATGTTACATGTTTGTAATAAACCTAATAATTGTTTGTGTCCGTTCGTATATATGGATATGTCCTCTGTAGATACTGTAATTTGCCACCCATCCTGAATTTCTTGATTGCTCGAAGAAGACTTGTGGGATATGCCATGATTCTATAGTATTTTTTTTTTACATATATTTAAACCGTTTATTAAAATAATAATATAAATTACAAAATAATAATATAAATTACAAAATGAATACATAAGTAGATAAAAAAATGCATAATACATAAGAATCCATGTGAAATAAAACAATACAACAAAATACAGCATAATAACAATAATAAATAACAATACATATATCATCAATTCATTTGATCAAAGTACATACCTGTCCCAGAATAGAGCGTGGCTCGTGCTCTGGGACAGACTTTGATCCACCTTAGTATATTATCGTTCTCTCTTCATTCTTCAGCATCATTAATTTGGTCTTTTCAAAAACAAAACATAGTTACTCCAATTAAATTATTAAATTGAAATATTAGTAGTAGTAGAAGATTATTTCCTGAGTAGAGCCTTGTGAAATTACACCAGTATTAAATAATAATATAATATCTCGGATGCCGTTTTTTCCATGTATTGTGATAATTCCAGTCGCATTGAGTTGGAAGTATCTCCGTACTATAATATCATGTTTATCAGATTTAATAATCGATAAAGGTATCGATGATAAGTTGCCTAGATAAGGCTGTAAGTTGATTGGAACACTAACACTTGACTGACTGTAATGCAGTGTGTCGCAAAAAGCGTAGAGAAATTCACCTTTGCTTTCAGTTGATTAAATTGTTTTGTTTACAATGAAAAAGATAAGTGATATTCGTGTAAATGGATCAGGTGAGAAGTTTTGAATATCTACTAGTTAGCGATTAGATCTTGTTTTTTTTTAAAAAGTTTTTTTTCGTGTTGTGCGTTGCGACCTTTAAGAACTATTGCCCTCCCCCTACTTTGACGCTCGTTTGGTGCGTGTCCAGTTAAAATAAGCCACCTGATCCCACACATCTTGTATTAAGTCAAGAGGTGCCAAGGGGTCTCAGCTTCCTCTTTAGATCCTTTGATCTTGGTTAGCAATTATTGTTGAAAAGTGTTCAGACCTTGTTAGTAGGAAAAATATTTAGTTTCTTGTACATATTTGTTTATTCTTAATTCTTCTGTAATTCGATATGATTTTGTTTAAGAACTACCTATTGTGAATCGATTTTTCTGTATGTAGTTTTTTAAAGATTTTTTGAATCAATGAAAACCTGGGTTTGTGCTTTCAGTTTGAAGCATTAATGGTATATGTATTTTTTTTAATATCTATCTATTGATCGTAATACCACACAGATTCAAAATTAATATAGTCCAATGTTTTTGACCACTTCAGCATAAAATTATTGAATTTTTTTTTAGTGTCTTTTTCCTGTTTTTTGAACTTGTTTTATATATTATACACTTTTTTTGTAAGTTCTCCACCTTTTATAAAAATACTAGTATGATTTGTTGTTTATAATATAATTATTTAATTTTGCATTTAATGTTGTTGTTTATTTAATTAATGAGAATAAGTTAATTATAATTATGGTTGTCTGCTTGTATTAGAATTTGTGGTCTGTTATTGTTCCAGTGCTCCACACATTGTAGCAAGAGTGTCGAGTTTCACAATGCCTGCGCCAGATCTCCAATGTCAGCGTAGACCACACCGATACCCATCATACACCTGGGATAAAATAAACACAGAGGGTACAATCTGCGACGCAGTAGTGGTGGACAATTCATGGAAACACGTGTCCTCAGAGGCCTTATTCTTAAGATTGTGATTTTTTATCATTGTTGGAGTTAACAAGAATATTTCTAGCCTAAGTATTATTATTATCATCAGAACAGGCCAACCTTGAACCCTAACATCTTAATAATTTGGCCTAGATTTATTTGCTGTTTTTTTTCTTACTGAAATAATTTTTGTTGGAAATTGAATCAATGCCAAAATCTTATGGAACGACAGACGCAGCGCACTATTAACACCGGGAAACTGGTTTGATGAATTGCGAATAAGTTTGATTGAATCATAAAAATTTATTGGAAATCATTACATGTTTTTTTGGCTATATAATCAATTAGTACTACAAATACTACTTCCATCACTACTTTTTATATTTGATTTACTATCTTAAACAATTCATTCAAGATGATTGGACCTTCGTCTTGCGTCAGCAAAGTTCTGCTGACCCTATGCTTTTTGGTTTTGGCCTTCTTTGCCTTTATGGATGTAAGCATGTATCTAAGGATTCAAAATTATCCAATAAGTCTCGACTATGCGTTGGTGAAATCAACGAGATTATACAATACAGATTTTCCGATTGACTTGAAGAATTCATCATCTTTAAATTCTACCAAAAAAGAAGAAGCAGATCCTAGTCAAATAGATCTTGTCAGTTTTCAAAACTACGCAACATCTACAAACAAAAATTTTAGATCTCAGAAAATATTCGGTCCCGATTCAATAGAATATGAGTCTGTCACATGGGTACCTTGTGATATTAATCCATTGTGTTATCCAACCGTGAAGGGATTGATGTTGGATCATCTGAATCAGTACTTATTTGCACCTTTAGCCTCAATACTAGATAAAATTATTGGAATATCCAATGACATGCCTTATATAACACCGAACATGATCTCATATTCTCATGTAGTGATAGCCATCATAGCTGGTAAACTCATTTCCATGGACGTGTTGGCTTATAGAAGAATTGGAGTTGTTTTGTTTGAGATAAGAACATTCTTAGACGACTTAGATGGTCATGTGGCCAGATCGAGGAAACATGTTACTGGAGAAAGATCTGAAGTAGGCTCGGCAGGGTATTACATCGACGGTATTTGTGATTTTTTGGGATGCATATGTCTCATTGTCGGTGTGCTCTGGTTCTTAAAGAACAATCCTCCACGTAGAGGTTATGTTAAAGTACATACAATACTTCCACATTATAACGAAACTAATGTATCTAAAGATGGGAGTAGTGTTGATTCGAATGGAGAAGTGGGCTTTGTTTATAAGCCGAAAGTGTCTATGGAGAATATGGTGAAGAAGCTTTCAATGCTTACTGGACAGTTGGTAATATCTTCTGTAGCGTGGAATAGGTATATTGATATATATCAAGACACTTTGGAGAAGACGGAGGATGTGAGTGCGAACCAGATAGAGAGACAATTGATAATTTTCAGGTCTGGTTTCTTCTTTGCCGTGTCGTGGCTGTGGAAGATAGTCAGCTTCCACAGTTTCGTTCACTGCATTGTAATTTCAATATTCTGTGATAAGCTTTGGGAGTTTTTAAGGTTCATTCAGTACACGGGTTTTGCTATATTAGTTAGTGCCGCTTGTTTCTCCGAAATGCACTTTATGAAAGTGCAGAATTATGTGTACAGCAAACGTGCCCACTAGTTAATAATTTACTACAGATGTACAAATTAAATATATTTATAATATATTTATGTAACGTTATGTGAATTTGATTTGTTCATTGCCTATTGTGATAACTGTTACGATTGCGATAGATGTCTTATCTTTATGATACGAAATGTGATCCGTTTATTGTCATCTATAAAACGCACTTATATAGATAAGATTATTTAAAATGAGTATCTCTGCATTTATTAATGCGCAGAACCCATTTTTACGTACTTATGACAGGAGATGTTATAAATTTTAACTAATGATTCCTCGCGGTTTTTTCCAACAAAACGGCGCATTTTAAAACAAATTATCTAGGATAGTACAATAATGAGTGTTTTTATACTTTGTGTTTTATTTACTTTTTAAATCCTATACTAGTGTTAATTACTATGCAGGACACTAACTTTAAATTTACCTTGAAATATTTTTTTTACAAAAGATTTTTTGTGCTGTTGACGTTGTGTTGTTCATTAATTTTTGTATTATTTATTTTTTGTATGTTTTTTGTTAAAACATAGGTAATCAAAACTTTCAATTTTTTTTATTGAAATGATATTATACGCATTAAACATTTTTTTATAACTATTTATTTTACCCTAAAAATTGAGCAGAGCTCGATAAATAAACAATTTATTATATATTATGTATTCCTCTAATAAATATTTGTTTAAAAAGTATGAACAACCCAGTGAAAAATATATTATTTAGTTGTATGTGTATCGTCGCGCTAGTATCTTATTTTGGGACTAGCTCGGTCTGTATGAATTGTCAATTCACGTTATGTATTATGCATTGTTTTTAATGCGCAATAAAAAAATGACAATTGATGCTGTTGCTAGGACAAGGGCACACAAGCCAAATTACCTTTCAAGATACAGTAAGTTATTTAAAGTTGTGTCTCCTTCAATATTGTTTACTTTATATGAGCAATTAATCGAAGTTCAATATTTATTTATGTAATTTAATAAGGTACTTACCAAATAAATTTTTGACTGAGTAATCAGACATTTGTAACTAACATTGAAATTGAAATCACAATAAAATTAAAATCAACTCTTCAAACCACAAATAAATCATATTAGTGTAACGAATTAAGATATTTCAATGAAAATTTGCATGTGCAAGACTGGAGGATTCATTTCTGCAATCTCCAAAAAAGGGTCCATGTGTTCTTGTTTTAGCTGCTGCCTCAATTATTTTGTCACTAAGGGTGGATTAGGTATGAAATTAAATAATTTGATAACGTTAATTAAGTATGAAATATAATATGTAAGTGTGTAAAGTCAGTTTTGCCGTTGTAAAAAATATTAAATTTGATTGTGAAAAATTAATCATCATATGCTTTGTAATTTAACGTATTATGTCGATTTCTATTCAGTTTTATATATAGGCAATGAATTATTTTAATTTGTTAATGAATATCAATGGTGTTAAATTATGGATTCGGTTTAAATATACCTACCATATACAGAAAATATGGTCATATTTTTATTCGACGTTCTGGTCGTGTTGTTCTCGACTCTCAAGACCCGTTGTAATTTGCAATTATATTTGAGGAGAAAAAATGTTACCATAAAATACAATATAGGTACATTTTTTTCTTCAATATTTCACACTGTTCCGCCAGAACCCGAATTTCGCGTAATTATTTTATCGACGGTCCAGTTTCACACATCAACAAGTCGAAATTTTCTAAAATTTTGATTTAATTGGTAATTCATAAAATATCAACTCCACTCTATCAATTCCACAAACAAATAACTTAAAAAAATACATGGTTCCCTTTATATATTAATTATTAAATTGATGAAAATAAAATAATGTACCTATTTTTAATTCCACAAATTAATATTTCGAATTGTTTAACTATTGAACGGGACAAAGACAACATAATGCCTCTAACAGTGCGATTATTTTATAGTATATTTCACTTTTTGTTGCGTTTTTAAAGCATAATATAAATATACAAAAATGAGACATTTCGACTTGTTGAGTTGTGGGACTGGGCCGTCGTTATGATCCTTTTACATGGTTAAGCTCTCCTGAAAAATATTAAATAGCCGATATCACGTTTTCCATATAACACTATTAATATTGCATTTACCTAATAATTATAAATATATATATATAATTTTTATATTAGATCGTAAGCAATAAGCTGTTTTATGATATAAGCATATTACAATATGTTTCGTTGTTATCAACTGCATTCTAATATAAATTATTAATAATATTTATAGAAAAAAATATATTAAATAGTGTTAGGTATGATTATAGCATTTAATATTGGCTGTTATTATAATTAAAAATATTATAGATAGTATATTATTATCTGTTAGTGGGATAGAAACTACACTTTATCGATATTTTGGCCAAATTGACATAATATGAAGTAGTTTTCGGACACACTGTTTCGGTCTTTGGTTCAAAGACAGTAGCAGCAATGGATCTTTTATATTGATCACCCTTTCGAATTCAAATTCATTCTTTTCTACAAATAATCACAATTGCGTTTTTAATTCAATTCAACTATTTAGATGCACGATAATGTCAAATTTGTTAATTTATCGAGAATTCTCAATATTCCACCCTCTCTCCTGCACCAAAATGTTAATTTAGTATAGTACCAATTTATGGAAATTCCCGATTTTTTCGTTTTTGTACAGAAATTCAAAACATTATTCGGTAATAGTATAAGTTAAGTCAACGAAATATTGTTATGCATGTGGCGTTTTTTTGCATGTATGGAGAGCGTGCCACTGTTCACAGTACAATAATTTTTTTTATGTTGTGTTCTACCGTTTTTATTATTATGTGTCTGACCATTGTTTGAACATAATTGAATTGTTTTCATAATATGTTTTCCACATGGTTGTATATTATGTAGTCTTGGTAGTTGAGACATGAATGTATTAAAATAAAAGATCCCCACGAGGTAGGTTCGGTCGTCTAGTAAGTACTTTGGTAGGACTGCCTACCGAAATGCCTCAGCGAGATAAAATTTTTATGTAGTCTTGGTAGTTGAGACATGAATGTATTAAAATAAAAGATTCCCACGAGGTAGGTTCGGTCGTCTAGTACCTAAGTACTTTGGTAGGACTGCCTATCGAAATGCCTCAGCGAGATAAAATTTTTATGTAGTCTTGGTAGTTGAGACATGAATGTATTAAAATAAAAGATTCCCACGAGGTAGGTTCGGTCGTCTAGTAAGTACTTTGGTAGGACTGCCTATCGAAATGCCTCAGCGAGATAAAATTTTTGCTCATACATAGAATGGTAAAATAAATTTTCCCCAATTTCTGAGATATATGCTTTATCGCCAGGATAGAGACTCTCGTATGATTTTTTTTTAATGAGCTCTTATTTGTGTTTTTTCCTATGTTTAATTTTTTATCTCCACTTCACCAAACCTCTCAAACTCTCACTGAAATAAGTAGGAGAACTATTCTATTATATGGAACTTAAGTTTAAAATGTTATCCACTATTCATTTATTTATTTTATTGTCTTAAAGTCATAAAGTTTATCCGTATTGTATTTTTTTAATGCAGTGTGATAAAATTCATAAACCATCGAAGACTACAATTATTTTTTAACGGATATCATAAGAGTGTCGAAATCTGTTTCAAGTCATCAAATTCAACAAATTTATACTTCCCGAGAATATAAAAATAATAAAGCTGCACACACAATTCAGTGAGGGAATTTCGTAAATTGTGTTTATGATCATGACGACACATACTATATTATTCGTACGAAGTGTTTGGACGTTGAAATTTATGTTAAATCTTGTCAGTACAGAATACCATCGTAACGTTTTACATATTGTATGTGTTCTCATGTATTTGATAATAGACTGTATGTCGGAGAGAAGCTACGCTATTTCAAATTTTGCTCAATGTGACTTATGAATGCATATAATTTTGTAGCCCTCGTTCATAGACTTATTATCGTAGACAAGAACCCAAACGGTAAAAATAATGTATTGGGTCCAATCGATTCTCGGGTCCAAAATGTTTTATTGTCTGTCTCAAAACAAGCTTCGGTCTGAGGCTGTGAACAGATTGATAATGACCTGATAAGTCGAGAGACGTCTCTCTCGTGATCAATAATTTATAGTAGAAAGAAACACATGTTTCAAATTACCTAACTACTTGTGAAACAGTATATTGTTATAATATACAACGCTTACGATAAGTGGGAGTGGAACAACAATGATAATATTAATGTGAAGGAGTAAAACAGTAGATGTATCTTGCGCTGATAATCATTTAGTGACCACAAATCTGAGAAAATTAGTACTACGTTTCTGGTCTATATTTATAACATGTTGATATCCTCGCTAAGCTCTTTTTTATGGCATATTCATCTACGTTGAAAACGCGTTATATTTTGTCATATTTTTTAATGCTTCAGCAAAACACCGCCTTTTTGACTTGATATCGTATAAGTTTTTTTTGCAAAAAAAAAGTGAGAACTGTGTATCAGTTAGGTACTCAAAGTAATAGAAGTTTGACAATAATTTCGTTTTAACAAATCAGTCAAAAGCAAAGAATTGAATTAAAAAATATTTGAATGGCCACATTGAAAAATGATGTTTCATTACTTTGCGTAGTTTCGTTCCGACGTACAGATATGTAAATGAATCATATTTTGTAAAATAGTTTGATCTATTTCCGAAATAACTCTCTCACATTTATGTCATTGTTTTGTGTTAATATTATAAGTAATGTAACCTATTTTATGCATTATCTAAATATTGTCTCTAGTACGAGTTTTTACTGGTTCTACTCTACTCTGAAATACTATCCACCGTAGATATATACCTACATCTATAGACTATTTGCAACATTTTCACGTCTGACACATCATATTCCTGAGGCCTGAGTCAACAACACACTTTCGTGTCACGTTCCCGCTCCGTTAGCGTTCGGGTGCAGACGATGTTGCAAGCAAGTGTCAATTTCGTTGCTAAGATACACAATAGTTACGAAAATAACACTTTGGCGCACCATCGTCTGCACCCGAACGCTAGCGGAGCGGGAACGTGACGCGATAGTGTGTTGTTGACTCAGGCCTCTGTTGTCTTCTAAGCATATTTAAAGTAAGTAAGATAGAGATAGAATATAGTTAAAAAGCGACGCACAAAAAATTTTAGTAAAAATTTTAGTAGACAGCAAACGACGTAAAGTTTGCACATTGTTCCTAATATTATCTAAACATTTTCTCGCATGCTATGCATTTCCTACTATATCTATGGAATATTCAGTTAGTGAGGCTCATCTACGAACAATCGCTACTCGCAACGTGTGACTATTTTCAGGGCACATACCCATCCAGCTTTATGGCTTGTCTATATTTATATATGTCTATGTCTAAGCATGCCCTTTCCATATGTGGGGTGGCTAGTAAACTAACTACTACACGCAATAAACATGCTGCAAATTGTTTTCTACGCGCCAATAAAAATATGTATAAGACATCCAGGATGAGTGGCATATCTCGTCACCGCTGAATTGGAGATGTCGGAAGTTCTATATTTTGCTAGAAATATAAACGTTAGATCGAACTTTCTCAGACTATGAAAAGATTATTTACTTTTGTTTGTCAAAGCTTTTTTGGCGATAAATATTCAATTCTACGACTTTTCTGTCTCGACTTTGTTTTAGGGTTCAATTCTTAAAACCTCGTACTAGCTCTATAAGGAAATTATTTACGAGTCCCTACCTATATTCTATTTACAATGTACTTATAAACTTGCGTTTTTAGATTTCTCAGTTTATGCAATATTTTTTACTAGCTCTCAAATGTTTTAGTTCACAAATTAACAATTTATTGATTGTGCAATGTTTTTTTTTACTGATGATTTTTAAAACAGATTTTTTTTGCAATTTTTAAGCACATTTTTCCTGGTATTACATTTAAAGTTGAAAGCATTGTTTTCGGACATTGTCATGAAATGGGCAATGCATTCGAATTTGCAGGCCGAATTCAACTATTTTTTAAAATTTATCATTCTCCTGAAGAATCTCGTTAAGGGATTTGTAATATTTTAAAGAAACAACTTCTAAATTATTGTAAATATTTTTTTATCTAATCAAATTTGTTGTTAGTGTATGTGCTTTTTTTGGAATCCGAAAATCGAACATTCGCATTGTGCAATTTAATAAATTGATTCAAAATTATGCATTAATAAATAAAATTGATATTTTAACATACTCAGTATATATAAAATGTATTTTTCGTTTGAAATATTTTAGAAGCAAATAATATAGGTAATTTAATTTGTGTGTGAATTAATTTTTAAAGAGAAAGAATATATCGAGCCGAATCTCAGTTGTAACCTGAGCAACATATTTTAAAATTCAATTTCAATTTTATAGTTCGAATTTCGAATTATACGTCAAATATCATAATATATCTTTGCCAATATATTTATTGACGCGCATTAAACATAAACTCTATTATTTATCTATGGCAAACACTCGAAGATAATCGCATCAAACATCAAGACACATTTATTGCTGGATTTATGATATTTTTCAATTACGTGTTTTACGCCTTACAATTACGCCTATCAATAAAGTGTTTTAATGTTTTGGCGTCATAATATTGTCATATGGATATTGTGCGAATTAACTGTTTTATAAGCTCATCTGCATATTTATTACGCGTATTGAAATGTTAGTATTTTGTAATCATTACATTTGATATTATGATTCATTCTTGACATGGGCGTATAAAGCAAAATTATTGTAAATTCGGATTGACATTTCGATTATGGGGGTGGTCAACGGTATTAAGACTGTTAGAGCTCATTAGCTTGAGACCGATGGACGTGCTAAACAACACGCCCACTAGTAGAGGCAATATGAAACCCACCCTTTTCATTGACGACATTCTTCTTGTTGAAGTACCATGGCAGATCCCCTCATCTTCTGCTATTACTCTGGCAATAGGCATCGCTGTTTTGTGCTAGTTCAAACAGTTCTTCCACTCTCTAGATTCTTGTCCGTTCTCTTATATTTCCCGGACAGGATTTCCACTTTCTTTCCACGCCGCGGTAAGACAGTCGAATGACTACTACTACTATATCATCATGGCATATCCCACAATAGGGGTAGCCAGCAGACCAGCCGCACATTATAAACATGACAGCTTTCCTCTCTCTGCAAAAAAAAAATCAAGTCATTCAGTAGATAGGGGAACTAGGGGCAAGACGGGGACGTGGGGTAAGATGAGGTACTGGGATAAAAGTGGAACCGTGCCGAGTAGCCCTGAACGCTGGATGACATTAGATGCTCTCTTCGGACCCCCCACTAGTAACAATGCATAGTAATCTTTTACTTCTTTGCTTGGCAAATTGGTTTTTGCCACTCCCCAGTATTCTAACCATGAACCAGCAATACTAAAGTCGATAGAATGACTAATTGCCCTAAATGTCCATTTATTTGTTCTGTTTCTCATTCCATATTTAGAGATGACTCTATCAAGCATGTCAACACCTCCCATATTCTTGTTATATGCCTTGATGACAGCGGGCTGTGATATATTTCTCCGTACCCTCTCCTGTTTAATCCATCGACTACATGTTCCTAGGGGCTCCACTCCTTGGATGGTTGAGGCCAAATGAATCGGCCGGCTATCAAACCATTTCACAATACATACAGTGTCATTACCCCTTACTAGGCAATCGCTAGATCCACGTCCAGACTTTCTAAGCTGGGAGTCAGTTTTAAAGTTGGCAGATTTGGGTATCCTGTTTAACATTATTGTACCTGAACCATGGACATTTCTTGCATGCAGATTGTCAAGCAGAGGCACAGATGTAAAATATCTGTCCATGTATATGGTGCATCCGATAGGAAGTGTATCTGCCAACTTCAAAACAAATCTACCCCCAACATCAAGTTTTTCAGGCATCGGGTAAAGAGCGGATTCCACCGATGTTCCTTTACCTTCGTAGAGGTAAAAATCTAAGGGGATACCTGCAGGTGTAGTCATGACAAACACTTTTATCCCGACAGGATTAGGTTTGCCACGAACAACTTGCCGAATCTTACATGCACCTTGGAACGGTATCATTTGTTCATCTATCGATATGTTTTGTGTTCTCTTGTTCTGTAAACATCCTTTTTGTACTCTTAATATTATGGAACGTATTTTCCAAAAATTGTCTGCTTGTTTTTGTTCCGGACTAATAATGTCATCGTCCAATAATTTTATATTGCAGCGCAATTTGAAAAATCGGTCGCGGTTCATCGTATCCGCAATAATAGGAACCCTTGTGGCTCTCTCCCAATACTGACGAATCTTTCGAAACCGTAAAAGGCTTACAAGGATACTTATTCCGAAGAAATGTTTTATCTCTGTCGGTGTAGTACATAAGCTCTTCTCATGTAATTTTAAAAATGTTTGATTTGTGTAGCCAGACACCTCAGAATAGAAGGAATCATCTAAATATTTCATTAAATACTTCATCGGCTCTAGAATCTCTGAATCCTCTTCATCGTCTTCGTACTTCAAAGAAATTGTAGAAACAAATTCTGACCTATGTTTCCAGTGGTTACTTGGGTTATGCCTTTCAGGTATAACGTTTGTTACTAATGTTTCGTTATCTGACTCACCCCACTCACCATCAGAATCTTCAGAATCGCTTCTTGGACTGAGTGGTCTTCGAGAAGAAAAAGTATTCCCGGCTTCCTCATTGCAATCCACATCAGAGTCGCATTCGAATTCAGAATCGTTTGTGTCCATTGGAAGTTGTAATTCAGCTACAATGTCAGCATCGTTTAATCCTAAAAATAACAAATAATGACAGTATAGAGTCCGCAGGTATCATCTATGATACTTCCAATTAATTTCTGTAAAAATATAGCAAATCACATTTATTTACAGTAAGTTTTAATTAAAAAACAAAACCAACATATTAATCTATGATAATAACTTAGCAAACTGAATTAACTAATAAAAAAAGTGTAACTTACCCATTTTTAAAACTCGATCCATGATGACAGCAAAAACACACAACTTGTCACAACAAGATTGCAACAACAACTAAATTCAAACTGTTTTTTTTTGCATGGTCAGGATCAGTGATGTCTCTAGTATGGTGTGCTGTTCACATAAACGTAATATACGGTACCACAGAGGCAGTATAGCTTACAATCCCAAAGTATCATATATGATACCCAGGGACCGTAGAGGATAAACAATTATTTATTTTTAAAATTTCTACAAATAGACCAAAATAAAATAATTAAAAATAAAATGAACTTATAAATGAAATTGATAGAAACAAGGGCTAGCACATAAATTTACCAAACAAGTTTTACACCTAATTTTAGATCTTTTTTCTTTTGCCCTCGTACTGCAAAATCTGCATCTCTTGTACTGAGACTCTTCGGGCATGTGAACGCCAACATTGGCTTATCTCAGTTCTTGGGGGACTCCGTACTGTCCCCCCTTTTTATTTTTAAACATGGGCACATCTTTTTGCTTGCTTGAGAAATTATTTATCAAGCTGCGGCCCAAACGCAGCATGAAATCCCTGTGGGTGCTACGCTTATTGACGTGTCCGTCAACATATTGAATGTATGAATTTATGACGCACGACTCGAACAAAAAATAAAATAATCGAAACCAATTCTTTTTTGACTTCCTTCCGAGTGAATATGAAGATCGGAAGTGGTCGAATAAATCAACACCTCCCATGGTTTCAGTATATTTGCTAATTGCCAAAGGGCAAAACATTTCTTTTTTATCGCCATTTTTCTGTGTCCTCATAATAACTTTTATTTCCTTTGGATCAAAGGCTGTGGTCATAACAAAAACGTCCTTCGTCTCTCTACCTGATTGCACTAATTGGGTCGCTGAATCGGAAAGTAAACTCTCCAGGAGACAACTTCTCAAGTTTCCCTTTTCCCTTACAAAATTCCTGCGGTAAACCCTTTCTGTCCGTACGGAAAGTTCCTACTGCATAAATTTGCTTAGAATGCAATTTATCCAATAAGGCCAAACTACTAAAAAAATTGTCAAATGCTACTAAAGTGTTGGGTTTCACCCTTTCACAAAGCTTTGTGACAACTTTGTAACCCAAGCCGGCCTCTGGCTGACTCGCATCTTTACCTGTGTAAACATCAAATTGGTAAAGGTACCCAGTTGAAGCGTCACACCGGGCCCAAACTTTATATCCTCGTTTTATTGGCTTTTTGGGCATGTATTGCTTATTAGTGCTTCGACCCTTGAATCTGACCATGCTTTCATCAATTGATTGCGTGCTCGACCCCACGGCATTATTAGAAAATGTTTGATTCAATATTTCAACCATCGGCCTGATTTTATGTAACTTGTCATGTCCTATTTGTCCTCTTGGAATGGCATTGGCATCTTCGCTTATATGCAAATTTTCTGTAATTTTTTTGAATCGTTTGCACGTCATAACTCTGCTGATTACAGGGTTATTGTAGAATTCGTCAGTGGACCAAAAAACCTCCAAATCTGACAGCGGATTGCGGCCCATAAGGATAATTATTCCAAGGTAAGCGTTCATTTCCACTGCAGTGACATCTACCCAATTATGACTTTTGTGATTTTTTGCATACAGATTTGTATTATTTACAATTATTTCTAACAATCGAGCAGGAAAAAAAATTGAAAAATAATCGAGAGGAGAACTTTTATGGTGGTAAGACGTCGTTGGTAACATTTTGTCCACAAAATCCGGAAAGTTACCTTGCGGTAATGAGGACGACCATATTCTTACTTTGTCCCGTAGTTGGTTGTAAGTCTCCTGATTCTGAACAGATGGCCCTGGTGTAACGTCTACTTCCATCACCGATGTGTCATTTTCTTCCTCCAATTGAGAACATATTGAGTTTTGTACCATTTCTTCATATTGCATGTTCGAAACATTTTGCACAGCCGCGTCTTGGGGTTGAATACCTAAAACAAACAAAACGTAGGTGATGAATTCATAGAAATGAAACTTTTTGATAAATAATGGAAGAAATTGCTTTGGCGATCACCTCTGTAACCAATTTTTTTTATTGTGTATTGAAAAATATACATATATAAAATGATTTACTACAACTACAAATACCTTGGATTTTATCTAAAGCTGTGTTTATATTCACACAAAGATCTTCATTTGGACATTCTATTATCTCTTCATCTTCACCTTCTGAGGAATCCCAAGTAGAGATAACATCTTCTATATCGCTGATAGACTGTAATAATAAAAAATAAACATTCAATCAGGACGAATAATCAATATTACTTATCAGGCAGCAGTCGATATGTTCCCACAAATAAATGAAAGATGAACCTGTGCCGGGCTGTGGTAGGATATTTACCACAAGTTTCAAAGTCTATTATTTACGTAAAAATAAGATAATCTAAAGTCCTTCAAAGTCCTTCAAACTCCTGAACAGAACAATCAATTGCTCCTAGGGTGCATTTATTTTTCTTTATTGTCATTTCAACAGATTTTTTACAAAAATAAAGTATCACACAATTTATTTATTCATTCATTTATACATCACTATTACAAAACGTCATAAAACACACATGGACAGAAACAATACACACAATCACAAATCAAAGACAATGCATTATCCTACTCAACCCGCACTCATCATCCAACCCCTTGCTATATAATACCAAGCCCACAAGTTTGTCATTTATTACAAAAGTTATACAAAAAATTAAAAAAAGAAAAAACAACAAGACACCAATCCAACATGCATAACAGGCAGCCAAAACAGATATGTGACTGAGCGTGCGCGCCGGAACAAGCAAGTCAATCAGGACTATGCAGTCATAACCCGCAGCAACCTCACTAGGCGAATGCCTGTATCGAGGCAAGCCGCTACAAAACATCAAGAAAGTACCGTATCTATTATTATTTTATGTAAATCTCGTATATAAACTCAAAATGTTATGTAATAAATACAAAAATACCACTTACCAGATTTTTTCTAGACATTATGAACGTTTTTCACTACTCGATACTTCAAAACCACGCTATGACGCACCCAACGGATGTTTGACAGTTCATACAATAAAATGTATTGCCATTTGCCAGAAAGCTTAGATAATACCATAGATAGTTTGACATATTGTGTGATGTATAATACTTCTGCCTGCACAGGAATATGAATAAAATTATGTGGGATGTATTCACCCACAGCCTGGAATAGGGTTCAATTCGTAGCGGAATGGATCGTGTTATTATATGCTATTATTGCATATTTCATGAGATTTTCTATACTGTCACGATGTTTTTCGCGTAACAATCTTACGTGTTCTATGAGAGTAGAATGGAGACGTTCTATTAATCCATTTGACTGTGGGTTTCTTGGTGTAACGATGTGTAAATCGATTTTGTGCATTTCTAACAAGGTTTTAATGATTTCATTGTCAAATTCGCTACCTCCATCTGTTGTTACTCTTTGTACTGTTCCATAATATGAAAAGTACTGGAGGAGGGCTTCAGCTACGCAAATAGCTGTTTTGCTTACTATTGGAATCGCTTGTCCCATTTTTGAAAATGCATCAACGATTGTTAGAAAACTTTTCCCTTGGATGGTGAATACATCGATATAAATTGTTTCAAATGGTTTGAAATTAGTTTCCGTCAACATCATGGGTACTGGAGCTGGTCGTCTTTCATATTTGGTTATTTTACAGGTTGGACAATTATTAATATATCTTGTAATGAAATCTCTTACATACTCTTTTTGAATACTCTTTTTGTACATCTTATGATTTTCAGTCCGTTTGAATTAAAGTTTTCCAGGCACACTCTACAAAATTGGCGATATAATTATTCTGTTTCAAAATAAAAGTAGAATTTTCTCTTGGATATTGTATATTCCTTGATCAAGTTCAAAATGTGATTGTTGTTGTTATCCTCAGGGATATTTACCCAATATATTTTTTGATGTTGATTATGATGTTGTGTTACTTCTACTTCATTTGAATGCGTTGTTTTGATGATAAACTGTGGTGATTTTGTATCTATAGCCTCTTCTAATATCGGTATGCCTGTTACATCATTGTCTTGTACTGAATGAGCAGTTCCTATTTCTTCTTCTTCCCTTGCCTCTTCCTGTATTTCATCTGTTATCATAAGAGGTGTTTGTATTCTTTCCGGACTGTATAGTGACATTTGTTCTCTTGGTTCTTCTTGCATTTCACCTGTTATCACAGGTGGTGTATGTATTCGTTCTGGGCTGTAAAGTGGTACTTGTTCCAATAATCTGTCTAATGCGTCTTCTGTATTTAGGTCTCTAACACTTAATGCTTCTTCAAGATCGTCCAAGGATCTAGCTGATGTCAATGCTACTGGTATTCTCATATAACTGTCTAATTCCTCTGTTGGGTCGAAATCTTCGTCTGGATGAACGATCATTGAATCTGAATCGTTGACATGAATCTGGATTCTAGATAATGCATCTGCGTTTGTGTTTTGTTTGCCTTTCTTGTAGATTACTTCATAGTCATACTCTTCCAATCTCAGCCTCCATCTTGTTAGTTTAGATCTTGGATCTTTCAAAGAGAATAGCCATACCAATGGGCGATGGTCTGTGTAGATGATAAACTTTCTACCATATAGATAAGGTCGGAAATGTTTAACAGCCCACACTATAGCCAGAAGTTCTTTTTCTGTGGTAGAATATGCTTTTTCCGTGTCTGAGAGTGTCCTTGAAGCGTATGCTATTGGTTTGTCTTCTCTTATTTTTCCTTGTAACAAAACAGCTCCCAATGCTACATTAGATGCATCTGTTGTTAAAATAAGTGGTTTCTCAAAGTCCGGGTATTGTAAAATCGGATGATTTATTAATATTTTTTTTCCCAATTCAAATGCTTTCAAAAATTCTGCATCGTGTCTTATCTCAGCACCCTTTTTCAAACACTTAGTCAGGGGGTTTGTTATTTTTGCAAAATCTTTAATAAATCTTCGATAATAGCCCAGCAATCCTAGAAATCCTTTTATATATTTTGTTGTTTTGGGTATAGAATATTTAATGACTACCTTGATTTTCTCTGGATTTGGTTTCACTCCTTCTGCTGTTGTGATATGACCTAAATAGCCAACTTCTTTTCATAAAAAATCACTTTTATTTAGTTGTATTTTAAAGTTTGTTTTTCTTAGTCTATCAAACACAGCTTTCAATCTTTCAATATGTTCCTCTAATGATGCTGAAAAAACAATTATATCGTCGAGAAAAACTAAACATTTTTCCGTCTGAATTCCACGTAGAATGTTGTCCATCACTCGTTGAAACGTTGCTGGTCCATTACGTAAAGCAAATGGCATTCTTTTAAATTCATAATGTCCATGTTCTGTTGAAAATGCTGTTTTTATCCACATCTTTGGGGTCCATTTCTACTTGGTGATATCCTGATGCCAAGTCTAGCGCCGTAAAGTATTGACATCTCCCTAGTCGATCTAAGATATCGTTTATGTTTGGGAGGGGGTATTTATCTTCGATAGTTTTATCGTTCAATTTTCTGTAATCAATTACCATTCTCCATTTTTTTTCTCCTGTAGCATCCAGTTTCTTTGGGACTAAGTGTACAGGACAACTCCATGGTGATGTTGAGGGTTGTATGATATCCTGTTCTAGCAATTTTGTTATTTGCTTTTTTATTTCTTCTCTTTGGAATGGAGCATGTCTATAAGCTTTTACATATACAGGTGTTTCCTCCGATAGTCGTAATGAATGTTTCACTTTGTTGTTACGTGAAAGTGGTAGGTCGTCACAATGAAAGATATCTCTATATTCATAGCATAATTTTTTTTATTTCCTCTGATTCGCTAGGATTCAAGTGATCGAGTCGTAAATTTTTTAAATTATTTCTCAGAATTTTCTCAATTTTTGCGGGTATTATTGCTGTTAAGGGTTTACTTTCCTCGTGAAAATTTATTTCACAATTATTTTGCTGTTTCACTGGTAATGGATTTTTGATTTTCACTGTCACATCTAGATCGTTTTTATTGAGTATTGTTGTTATAGCTGTCGAATCCTTGATGTTCACCAATGCACCAGGCACTTCTACTCCAGGCATCAGCTCTTGATATTCGATTATTCCTTCTCCAGCTTCGCAATTCACAGGAATTCTAACGCACTTTTCCGTTCTTGGCTCGGTTTTTGTTTGATATCGTCGGTGTTTTGTAAAAAGGGCGAATCAACCAAAATCAAATTTTACAGGAGAAAGATTTTTAACTTTCAACGCTAATTTTATTAGTTACGCACGAATATTAATATGTTTTCATGTTAATAAAAAATGAAGCTTAAAATCATGTCATTCTTTATGACTCGAAAAAATACAAAAGAGTTGGAAAAAAACAGGAAAAAAATCACTTTTAGTGGATATTCGCCCTTACTACATAACACAAAATCCTGATAAATCCACGTTCGACTTTATTTATAACTTTGAAGTTTTTCAATAAAACAAGTTATTTCACTATGTTTATAATTATTATATTTAAAATATACTCAAAGATATTAGAAATATAAAACAACGATAAATAATAGAAAAAAAAACATAACAATAAGTATGAATTAAATTCAATATTATCCCATTTGTCACAAATATATTTTACAAAGAAATTAAAAAATAGTCAATGATTAAAAATAATTATACCAGGGATAAATTTACTTTAAATGCTTAGATATAAAGAACAAAGTTAGGGTTACATAAAAATTTTAATTGTTACAATAATTTTATTTAAAAGCAATCTCATTGTCACAAATATTAAAAACAATTACAAAATAAGTAAAATATGAAAATTACTCCAACGAGACATGAATTTCTTTCTTACAGGTATAATTGGTTTTAAAATGTAAATTAACGATTAATCGAAATAAAATTAATATTAAATTAAAGTTAAGGGATACATACATTTTTTTATACGATACAATAATTAAAGAGCAATCTTATTGTCAAAAATGTTATAAACAATTATTACAAAATGGGTACAAACATAAAATTAATTAAACAAGATATAAATTTATTTTAAATAGATAAAGAGTTCAGAAATACAAATTAACAGATAATTAAAAAATAAAACAATATTATGTACTTAATGTTTAAATAATTATAAAATAAGTTTTAAATAATACCTAATATTATTTGGATCCTTTGTTTAAGTTTGAGTGTAAGGTAATCCTTCATAATATGTATGATAACTACGATTTATTGCCCCACTTTTGCACAACGACAACAAATCGTCGTATTTTGCTTTTGAAATAGGCAGTTGCTCGTTATAAGCCCTTGGCAACATTTCAAATGGAACTGCATTTCTTTTGAAACGCGCCTGTACATCAATTTCTTTGAAATCTTCATCAAAATCATAACGGTATTGTATAACATTTGGCTTGCTTTTTTGGAATCCAAGCCATTTTACTTTGAGCCACGATAGTTCATTGCGATTGAAGTTATAAAACATCGAAGAAATTTTCTTCCAATCAATAAAATCATCATGATAGTATTCATTTATGTCATATGGTAAAGGGGTTTTCCTCGCCATTTGGCTAATCATTTTCCATTCAACTGGAGCACTAATGGCTATATTTTTAGCTGCTCTTTCAATAGTGGAATGCATTGAGTCTCCCTCTTGCTGGGAATGGCCCGATTCATAAAAAAGTGGTCAATCATTTCTATGTGGTCTATGTTTTCCACTGCATACAAGCAGGCAGAAGCAAAAAATTTATTTCTATTTTGCCCACCGCAACTATCTGTCATGAAAAAAAATAATTTCGAATTAGTACGACTTTTCATGAAATTGTAGACACAAGTTGCGACTTCAGTAGACCCTCGCTTGCCTTCTACCTCACTCCATAAATTACATATCCCCTGGTGGGATACAAGATCGTACAATGTCAGATTGTATGTTGCAAGCTTCCTTTTATAAAAAATTGCACTTTCCCTTTGGGACATTCTAGTACTGCTTGCATATCAAAATTAATTAAGCAATTAGTACTATTCGATTTTGCTCGAAGAAGAGCTTCGTTTTTAACTTCTCGAGCTCTTTCTTTCCTTTTAATATGATTATTAAAACTATGCTGCTCTACCTCTTTTTCTTCTGCGGGGAGACTTTCATATCGTATGCAAGTATTACACTGATCTTTTCTAGGCTTATGAAAACTTAAATTATAAGAGTAAAAATATTTTTTGTAGACTGATATACTTAATACCTTCTCCCTCTTATTTTCTAGGCAGCGTTCTTTGTATAGCTGGTACATTTTCGAAATATTCAGCTCAGCAGGCAAGTACTTTTTGAAGGAAGATTTTCTACAGTAATGTGATTCTACTACCGGCACTGACAAAATATGTTCTCTTGCGAACATTTCGTCAAGTTCCGAAGTTTTTATACTAGAAGGTTGTCGTCCACGCTTATCGGGTTGTACAAGTCCGCCACTTGGTGTACGCTTCATTAATGACATTCGAATGAATTTATCCGTTATGCCGTGTATGGCAATGAAAAATGTCCGACAAAATCTTATCCTTTCGTTATTTAACATTACATAATAAGCCAGAGTATTTTTTTTACGAGAGCTATTGGTACGCTGTCTTTTGGGCTTTTCTATTGATATCGCATCCGAAATGTACTGTCTTTGTAGATCTTGGTTACGGTATCTTTTGCCTAATTTCCAATATTCCTCAAAAATTGTATCCTTGTCCTTTTCAGAAAATCTATCACTGCATTTATGTGCACATTTTCTGCAAAAAAAGTTAATTCGTTTCCTCGCAGGAATTACTTTTCCAGATGCAGATTTATATTTTTTTCCTGCGGCTTTCAATTCTTTTTTCTTTATTCTATTGCTTGATTTTGTTTTATGTGTCTTTATTTGTTTTGGGGGATTTTTTTTGTGTAAATGCGCTATCAGTTTTTTTTTTATCGATATTTCTGACCACAATCGTTACATATAAATGCGTTTACAAATGTTCCTGTTTTCTCGTCTAAAATATAATCAGTTTTACTGGAGCCGGATGAAATAGTCTCTTGAAATGGTGTTTCTGTAGTTTGCTCAGGTAACATTGTTTGCAAACTGTTTTGAGAAATACCAGTCAGAGTACCGGCCTCAGTCAAAGTACCAGCCTCAGTCAGTGGACCAGCCTCAGTAAGAGTACCAGGCTCAGTCAGTGTAACAGCTTTTTTATCTACAACTAACTTTATCCGAGCAAGTTGAACCATTCGTTGTCCTCTAGACAATCTGTAATAAAATAAAAATTATGACAGCGTATTTATACTACCCATGCGACGACTAAAAAGTAATTGAAAAATACTGCTTCTGATTTCTTACAATATCCAATTTACATAAAAGAGAAATTTTATGTTAAGTTTAAACCTATAATACTTTAAAATCAAAATTGCATATTAAAACGTGTGTTAAAACTAAAGTGAACTTACCTTCCTGTCATTTTGAGGTTAGAGATGCTCATTAACTCTGTTGTGATTATTAAACAACTTTAAACACTAGTGATTAAGCAAAAATGTTGGCTGCGTGTATTTTTAATTATAATTTGATGAAAACTTATATTTGTAATTAAATAAAAACCGTTAAACACACTTTTTTCTAATCAAACACAACACTACTTATTTTGACAGATCCCGCCAAAACAGTTTCTCAGTACTAAATGACAGATGCTTTGGGCGAATATGACACGCGGGAGTCGGCGGCGTGATCACTTTTGTTACGCATAAAGGGCGAATATTGTATTTTCGCCCTTTATGCATAACAATTATAGCAAATTAAAAAAGAAATTAAATTAAAAGGTCTAATTTTCCACATTAGCTTTTTATTCAAAACACTTTGTGCATATTCGACCTTATAAATCTCAATTTTGGACAAGTTCCTGTAGAGATACAGGTTCGCCCTTTTTACAGAATATGCTTGGTGTTACAAATATCTCGGTTTTGTTAAAAACTCATTTACGCAAAAATGGTTGATTCGCCCTTTTTACAAAACACCGACGATATATATGTGTTTTATTTTTAGGACGATTACTGTTTGTTCCTCGTAGTTTAATTGATGTTGTATTTGTTTTCAGTATTTTGTTTTTAATATCTACGCTTGCTCCTAAGTTTTCTAATAGATCCAATCCAATTCAACCATCATATTTTTCATTAAAATCGAAAATGTGAAACTTTTGCCATTTCCCGATTTGAAAAGTTTTTGGTAGTGGAATATCAATTACGTATTCATGGTTTGATGTTCGATGAGCTGTTTGAATTACGAAAGGTTCGTAATTTACATAATCCATGAAATATTCTACAACTTTTTTCGAGCTTATTAATGATTTTGTGGATCCTGTGTCGATCATCAATTTTGCATTTATTTCTGGTAGCTCAATGTATGGAAGTCTTCGATGTCCTTCTGTGTTAATTTGGATTACCCTTTCGGGTTTTCTGTCTTCACCTTCGAAAAATCCTGATTTTCCATTTCGTTTTCTGCAAGGTATTGAACTTCATACTGATACTCCTCTTCATCGTCTTCGTAATAAGGATTTTCCTCCCAGGATGTTTCTTCATTTTCATGGAAGAAGAGTTGCTCCGCTGTCCATGATGGTTGTCGAGGTTTCCTTGATTGAACTGTCCTCATAGTTTGGTCGGATTGTGTATCTTTCTGTCTTTGGTTTCCAAACATTTGGGAGGGTGGCTTTCTTACAACTTGGTTCTGTGGGGTGTAGTTCAGTCTTGGAGTTGGCCCTTGAGGCTCTGAAAGGTGTAGGTGGGTTGAATCTGCCAGAATTAGTCCTTGTGAATGAAGGATTCTGTCTTCCAAATGGTCTTGGGTTTCCGGCTGGTACACGTGGAAAGAATCTTGGTTGTTGTTGTGTTAACATAGGTGGACGATACTCCTTTACTGCACTCAGGTGTTCTACCCTATTTTGGGCGTAAAGGAAGTTTTCTTCTTCTGTCACCATAATAATTGCTTGTTCCAGTGAATCTGGATTCCTGAGGCGTACCACCATACTCAAATGATGAGTTAATCCTCTAAGGAATGTTTTCAATGCCATTTTGTCGTAAATCCCTGATTTTGCTAACCTTGTTGTTGCGTCGTTCTCTACCAATTGGACTTTACTTAAGAGTAGTCCTCTTGTTTCTTGAATTCTGTTTCCAAACTGTTGCGGTGTTTCGCCCTGATTTTTCTTTAAAAACACTAGATCTTGTATAAGGCAATCCTCATCTCGTTGGTCTCCAAAATACTGCTGTAGGAGCGATCTAATTCCATGCCAGCTGTTTCTTTCTTCTCTATTCCCTATTAGAAGGATTGCTTTTCCTTCAAGTTTGCTGATGATCAGTCTTATCAGGAATGCATTGATATGATTAACTGGGTTTTGGTTGTCTGCGTAAAGTTCGATCGCATACTGACATGCGCTCAGAAACGTATTTAATTTTTCTGGCTCTCCTGAATATTTTGAGATAAGGTCTATTACATTTTTTGATACGTCAGCTATGGTAGCCATTTTGTATTATTTATGCAATTATGCGAAAAATTAAATATCTCTTTTTTTTGTTTTAGATTATGTATGTAATTCAATATCAATTCACTTGTTGTTATTATTTATTTATTTCACTTTTGTTCCTTATATTTAAGATCAGACCCGATGCTAAGAGTCTATCTCATTTATTATAAGTTACAGTTCTTAGTTATCAGAACAAATTCGATGTGAAGAATTTGTCTGAACACTTTTAAAGGGTTATAGCCCGTTTTTTATTACCCGATGCTAAGGGTTCCTTTATTTTGGAGTATGACCCGATGCTAAGAGTCAAAACTCCTTAAAATAAAGGCTGGTTAGTTGGCAGGACAGGTTATAAGTATCCTGTGGCGAGTAGGTTCTGCGATTTTGAGCACTATACTTACACGCACAAATGTATTGTCACAAACACAAACACTATCTTCATTATTTGCACTTTGAATACACTGATTTTTTTAACAGTTTTTAGGTTCACTTCTCGTTAAAACTTAAAAGTTAAAGAGATTCGCCGATTTTGAGGTTTCACTCTCGAGAAGTTCCGAATGACTGCGCCAAATATGTAGGTACACGTATCCGGGTACAATTAATAAAAAAAGATTTATTTGAATTAAACAAGTACAATGAATAAACAATCACGAATTAGGTGTTAATTGAGTGACAAATACAATCCAACTGACCTCGACTAAGGGCCCGTTATCTACTTTGTAGTAAATTCCGTGAGAATGGAATGCACGTTTGTTATTGTTAAAGTCATGACTGTAGATAAGGAGGTGTCAGGTTACATAAGTGAATACCAAAAGTATGTGTGTGTACACAGTACATAACTGTAACAGTGCTTCGGCAATACACACAGCACAGGTGGTTCTATGTATGTGTCGGGCACGGTAAAATCTATCTCCATAGGCATCGGTGTTGTATCAGCTACTGGTGATTGTGTTCAATCTGTATATTCTTTTTCCGGATCTTCCAAGTCTAGTAGATCTTTAAAGTCTAAGTTTACTATCATTGACCTCGTGTCTATTGGATTTATTTGTATCCTTGATAGTGCATCAGCGTTTGCGTTGCATTTTCCTTTTTTATGGATAATCTCAAAATTATATTCTAAAAGTCTCAGTCGCCATCTTACTAGTTTTGAATTTGGTTCCTTGAGTGAATTTAACCATACTAGAGGTCTGTGGTCGGTGACGATTGTAAATTTATTTCCAA
The DNA here is from genome assembly GCA_947579605.1 of Athripsodes cinereus. NCBI lineage: Eukaryota > Metazoa > Arthropoda > Insecta > Trichoptera > Leptoceridae > Athripsodes > Athripsodes cinereus. The sequence goes on along the minus strand of OX388322.1, from coordinate 21,239,904 downwards.
GTAAATATTGCCTCCAATGTTGGGTGGCCCATACTACGCTTAATAGTTCTTTCTCGATCGTCGAGTATTTTTGTTCTGTTTCATTTAAAGTTCTCGATGCGTATGCTACGGGTTTGTCACGTCCAATCTCGCCTTGCGAGAGTACTGCTCCAATTGCCACGTTTGATGCGTCGGTGGTGAGGACGAAAGGTTTTGAGAAGTCTGGATATTGTAATACGGGATCGTTAGTCAGTATCCGTTTTCCCACGGTTCAAAAGCACGGATGAAGTCTTCATCGTGTTTTATAGTTTTTTCCTTTTTTAAACATTGCATTAGGGGCTTAGGGTAATTTTCGCGAAGTCCTTTATGAATCTTCTGTAATATCCTAGGAGTCCTAGAAATCCTTTTATTTCCTTGGTTGTCTTCGGTATGGGGTACTTCATTATTGCCTTGATCTTGTCAGGGTTCGGTTTCACACCTTCCTTCGTTATTACGTGACCTAGATATGCTACTTCTTTTCTCAAGAATTCACTTTTGTCTATCTGCAATTTGAAATTTCTATCTCTAAGTCGCTCAAATACTTGTCGTAGTTTTGATGTGTGTTCCTGTAATGATGAGGAGTACACGATTATGTCATCAAGGTAAACGAGACATCGTTCATCTTGTAGACCTCGTAAAACATTGTCCATTACTCTTTGAAAGGTCGCTTGAGCGTTCTGAAGTCCAAAAGGCATTCTTTTAAACTCATAATGGCCGCCATCGGTACTAAAGGCGGTCTTCTCACAGTCCTGTGGTTCCATCTCCACTTGATGATAACCAGAAGCTAAATCAAGCGTGGTGAAATATTTGCTTCGGCCTAATTTGTCTAAAATATCCGTGATGTTTGGTAGCGGGTATTTGTCGTCTACAGTCTTTTCGTTTAATTTTCTATAATCGATAACCATTCGGTATTTCTTTTGTCCAGAAGCATCTGTTTTCTTAGGTACTATGTGTACAGGAAAGTTCCACGGTGAAAAGGATGGTTGAATAATGTCTTGCTCCAATAATGTTTTGATTTGTCTCTTGATTTCATCTTGTTGGGGTGGTGCATGTCTATATGAACGAACGTGTGTTGGTATTGTATCAGTTAGTCTGAGTTTATGTTTTACTTTGCTCGTTAAAGTCAAGGGTAGTTCGTCACAATAGAATATGTTTCTGTATTCATGACATAATGCTTTAATTTCCCATTTTTCTTCTTCGTTTAAATGGTCTTAACGCAGTTTCTTCAAATTATTTTTTCGTATATAGTCTTCACTTTTATTTACATGGTGATTATCTTCATAATAGTTCACTTCTGCAACGTCAAGTAGCTGTTCCATGATCAAAGGTTCTTTAATTTTTACGGTAACTGAATATTCATTGCTGTTGGTAATCGTAGTTGTTGCAAATGAATTGACTGCCTTTACCATAGCATTAGACATTTCCACACCTTTCTGAAATTCTTGGTGTTGTAAAATTCCTTTAAAAGTTGTTGTTGTAAAAGACCGTTTTCTTTGTCAACGGGTATCTTAACCTTTCTATTGGTTCTCGGTTCGACTGTTGTTTGTTATATGGGTGTAGGTGCCTTTACTACGCTATGTATTGGTATCTGTGTTTGGTCAGTGTCAAAGTATCCAGTTTTTAAGTTTACGTTCGCTCCAAGTTTATTCATTAAGTCAACTCCAATTAGTCCATCATACTTATCGTTAAAGTTAAATACGTAGAACTTTTGTCTCTCTTTACATTTAAACGTTTTTGGTAGTGGAATATCTACAACGTAGTCATGGTAAGACATTGTATGTGCAGATTGTATTTGGAAAGGTTCTTCCATTAGCTGGTCGAGGAAAAAATCTTCTACCTTTTGTGGATGGATTAATGATCTAGTGGATCCAGTGTCCACCATGAATTTTCCTTTGATCTCAGGTATAATGATATAAGGCAAAGTTACTGCAGCGTTCGGGTCTTCGTTAATTTGTTTTGATACTATGTTCATGATAACAATATCTACGTTTGGTTCTGGTTCTGTCCATCCTGGTGAAAATCCTCCTGCTGGACATCTTCGGCTTGTTCTTCCTCATAGTAATTGTTATAATCCCTTTCATCTGCTTCGTACGTTTCTCCTTCCAGGTTTTCGTCATCCTGATAATATAATTCTTCTGCTGTCCATCTTGGGGCAAAAGGTTTCATCGTACGCATTGTCTGATCTGAATTATTCTTTGGGGCAAAGGGTTTTGCAGTTCGCATTTTATTTTTATTTTATTTTATAGAGACACTCACAGAAAACTGACAACAAATACATAAATTACAAACATATCTGGCCAGTTCCCCAATTAAGAGTGTCTACAGCATGCACAATCAGAGAATTCAATTAAAGCGTGTTTCAATATAATGCCACGATAATGATAATCTCTATATAGAGATTATTCTACCAATGCACATCATCGCATTTCGCATGCTCTGATCTGACGTATTTTCCTTTTTTATAGGTCTTTGGAACGGCCCTTGCGTGTATCTTTGAAACTGCTGATTGGGATGATTATATCTCGGAACCATTTGTCCATAATTTTGTCTTTCTGGACGGAACGGTCTTGCCTGTAGATTTGATGTTACATTCGGCCTTTGTGATGGTCGATCAGGTTGAGTATGGGGTTTGTATGATGATGCGTGTGGCATTTGATTTCTTCCCAAGGTGTTATTGGGTGTTACATGTTGGATTCTTGGTTTGATACCTTGTGTTCCTGGCTGGTCTCTTCTTTGTGCGTAGTTAAAATTTTCCTCTTCTAGGACGTATCCCATTGCCTGCTCTACGGACACGGGGTTTCTCAGTCTTACAGCCAATCCTAGCATTCCTGGTAGACCCTTGAGGTATACCTTTAGCGCCATGCCATCATATACTTCCGCCTTCGTTTGTCGGGAGGCCGGGTTTTGGTCACTTAATTGGATTTTTGCCATCAATAGACTTCCGAGTGTCTTGCACTCTGGCACCATAATTATAAGGAGCTTCGTTTACTCGGGGTCTTATCTGCAGTAGATCTTGTACTAGACAATCCTCGTTTCGCTGGTCCCCGAAGTAGTTGATAAGTAGCGGTTTTAAATTCTCCCACGTATTTATCCCGTCTCTATTTCCCACTAGAGTCAATGCTCTACCATCTAGTTTTCCGATTATGATTCTAAGAGCATGATTGATAAAGTTCGGGTCAACGTGATTTACCAGTTGTAACATATATTCGCATGCTGAAATGAAGCTATTAAGACGGGCCGCATTTCCGTCAAAAAATGGTATAAGATTTATTACGTGTTGAGGTATATCCGCGAACGGTGCGTGTAATGGTGCTACACCACTGGCACTAGCCTGCTGTTGTTGAGCCATTACCTATTTGATTTGCTTCTTTTTGTTTTCCTATTCTATGTCTCTTAGGAATTTTGGGTGTTTATTATTTTAAATAAACTACTAGAATTTTTAACAATGTGTCATTCGACAAAGTTACAATATAAAGTAAATAAAATATTATAATGTCACGTTCGTGACGAGTCACAAGTGTGTTAAAATGTATGAGTTATGATCCTCTAAGGCGAGGGTTTTTATTGCCCTGTGAGGCGATGATGTATATACTTATGTATAGTACCTTCGAACTACAATTGATTGATGTGTTTCACGATTTGCGAATTCTTAAATATTAACTGTTGTACCTTCTGGTCACAACCAATATTTCAGCTATTTCGTGATTCTCCCTTTTTTGGTAATTTAAATGAAGTTACAATTTTCGCCCACTCGTGCTTGCACAACAATGGTTTTCAAACTTAATTAATATTTTATTTTTTTCGAATTATAAACTATGTGATCTCAATGACCAGGGGGGTGATCTCGATGATCAGATTGGTGATCTCAGTGATCAGGGGGTGATCTCAATGATCAGAGGGGGGTGATCTCGATGATCAGGACAGAGGGTGATCACAGTAATTACGAATCAAAATCTGCAATGGAATTGATCCGATCTACGAGTAATCACAGCACTCAATACGGCAAATTAGGAATAGGGTTTGAAGGAGAGCAAAATGACACTTACTGCATTAACACTGCTACCCAGGTCCACATCCTTTATTGTCGGGTCAGTTCCTGTCTTTCTTCCGGTTGGCACTAAACACAATTGTTCACTATATTCACAGAGTTTAAGTTCTATACTTGGTTAAAAGTTGAAACTTATAACACTTATTCCTGTGCTCCAAGTATCCGATCCGACTGCGCCAGTTATGATTTGCGATCCGGCGAATCTCAAAAAAAAACTCAGATGTTTTATTATAAATGCTTTATTGAATTAATTACAATTGTTTAAGAAACACTGGTTTAAAATGGTAACACGGAAGGAGCTCACAGGATAATGCGGTATATGCGACTGACCAGGAGTTGAGGTTGGGGTGTGAATATATAGTTTTCTAGATATTGGGATCGTGTGCAAAGTGGAGGGGATATTATTGTTATGATTTAGCCTAAAAGCCTTACCATAACTAACTCAAAAACTACCACAAAAATACAACCTTATAATCCGAAAAAAAAACAAATGCAAAACTTCGAACCTCACAATAAAACTTCGAACACTATATAAAATTAAAAAAAAACAAAGTAAACCAAAAAAAATATATCGAATTAAAATATCAATATGTACACAAATAACCACCATATTATTTTCAGATCGACTACACGAATACTACCCAATCAGAGCCACCCGCGCTACATCACAAAACTTGTCTTTTAAATTAATAGTGATGGGCAGGGCTCGCTTCGGATCTAGTAGACCGTGCACCTGATATTTCCATATTATTCATACGAATATATTGATCTTTGCTGTTATTTTCAGTGGTGTTCAATGGTCTTCTTCAGCTCCGTCATGCAAAACATCTACACGGAGTCTCCCAGACTCAAAATCATCAATTTTTTCGTATTAATTTGTTGAGTATCTATCATTAATTTGTTGTCAGAGACCGATCACTCTATGCTGTCTATTAGAGTAATTTTCGATTCCAATGTGGACTCCATTGCTCTTGTTCGGTCATTCAATGATGCCAAAGTACTTCCATTCTGCTCAATTGAAGCCTTGAGGCTTTGAAACTCCTTCAGGATATTACCATAGTCATCTCGCAGTCCAGCAATAAGTTTCATAATATAATAATTTGTAGGTTCTACATCCGGTCCACTTATCGCTGAAATCAGGGAAGACGAGGCCTCCACAGAGCCGGCAGCGCGAGCGGGAGCCTCTACCACCCTTGAATTCTTTGTGTTGACTACAATTAGTGCATTTCCACAATTGCTTTCTAGAACCAATCTTTCGAAACGTTGCTTCTCCCATACCCTGACATCCATAATGAAAATCTCCACCACACCCCGAACATACAATTCTATCTTCATCCACCATCTTTTCATTGCAAGATTTATACTTCATTTTACAAAAGTGAACAAATATGACTATATTTTCTTGACTATTCAGCTTCAACAACTCATTTGTACATCAAAAACAGTATTCATCAGTTACATGATGAAGAAGAATTTACACTGACAATTACAAACTCTTCTTCGCGGATCTTATAGCGGTTGCACGGCCACAGCCCGCAGAATTGAAACCCATGTAGAGCAGTTTTCATACACATTGCTCGAGGATAGGCTTCTCCCAATATTTCTGCCACATTCGTAAATGCCCTGGATGACTGCGCATCCACGTTTCACATGACTTGATGTATTTTTGTTTCAACGATTTGAAAAAGGACTTATCAAGCGGTTGAAGCTTATGGCTAGTGTGAGCCGGTAATAAAAGCATTACTATGCCATACTCTCTAGCAAGACGAATCGCGTCAATATTTCTTGTATGGGTCGAATGCCCATCCATTATCAATAGCACTTGCTTTCTGTCGGATTTTTGTAGTCTAGTTGATTTTATGAAATGCTCCATCCATTTTTTTTTATTTAATGAAAATAATACAATGAATAAGAAATACATACAACTTAGGATAATGAGTCACGCCAAATCTAAAAGATTTGTCGGCGTGTTCTCTTATAACATACTATATACATATATTAACCTAATACGACATTAACCTAAATTCAAATCCACACTTTATTAACCATTCCTTGAATAATTTTTTTGTAATATTTTTACTCTTGCATTTCTTAATAGATACCGGCGTCATATTAAGTATTTTTGGTACGTTATATTCAAATGTTCTTTATCCGTATTTATTATTGAATTTAGGGACTACATATCATTTAAACTACAACTAGATTTAAAAATTATTCTGACGTAATCCATCCACTATCCGAACAAGTGTACAATGCATTGGGTGGACCTCCTTTCATCAAATCGTCAGTCATCCTTTTTCTTTTAAAAAAATGAGCATCGGTGGTATAAATTCTCCCACAGCATTCATACAACAAACGCAAGTTGTGTTTGTACCACGTTCTCCACTTGTTAATGCCTCGACTTGATGTTTTCCTTTTTGTACCAATATTTTAGAAGGCTTGTGCACGGTACTCAGCCCCGTTTCATCAACATTGAATATTTGGGCTCCAGAAAAGTTCCGATTGTCCAGTAAATTTTCGAGCTTATCAAAAAAATCCATTACATTTTTTTGTTGAAACCTTTACATCTAGCCATTGAGGTTACTACATGTCGTATACTTATGTATAAGTTAGGATACGGTTCTTGTATCAGAGCCACGTCCAGTTTCTCCCGTAGCATTTTTTCGGAGAGTAATGCGGAGGCAGCTTCGCATGGTGGAGGTTTATTTGAATTATGTTGAACGTGGCTTGATTAGTGGTATGGTTGGGAGTGGAAATTTGGAAATGGGGGTGGTCAGAGGAAGGTGATGTGTTTTTTGTGGAAGGTTAATAGGAGGGAGTTTGGCTTTTAGTATGATTTTAGGATTTGGTTGTATAAGATGAGGGAGGGTTATTTGGAGGCTTTTTCAACGAGCCTTACGGTGAGAGAGGGCTGTTGAGCGCCTCTCTTCTTCCGCGAGTCCCTGTTGCGTCGCCTTCTGTTGGGGAGTTCCTTGGTGTCCTCTCCAGCTGAAGATTGGACCTGTTTCTGCCTGAGTAGAGTCAGCGTTCCTTTTTTGGGAGCCGCCTTCTCCACCAACACAGGTCTTTCTTCTGTTGGGGTAGCCTTTGATGCATCACCGCTGGGTCCAGGCAGGGTCTCGGTCTCTACGGCAGGGCAGCCAGATCCTTTCGGATCCTTAGGCCGCTCCACTGCAGAGGTTCCAACCCTCACATCCTGAGGCCCTGGGATCTGCTCTTGATCAGTTTGTGCCCTAACACGAATGTATATGGCTCCAAACCCAAAGATAGGCCTGAACTGGATCTTCATTAGTCCCTCGAGGGCGGCGTTATCAAAGGCAAACGTGACCGTTTGACCCTTTCCCTCGTGGGTACTTCTGTTGAGAATTCTCCATTCTAGGCAGTTCAGGCCTATGTTCTGCACATCAAGCCGGTTCAGCAGGACTCTTGTCTCTAAGGGAGAACCTGGAATCCATGCTGTTCCGATGATGTGCTTGGGCATGTCACGTTCATCCATGGCCCGAAGACATGCCCCTTCATAAGGCCTCAAAACTCTCAACGCAGCTAACCAGCCACGATCTGCAGCGATCGTCGCCGCAGAACCGCCCGAAATTGAGTTCCTAAAAATCTTGGGCCCATTCCACTGCCCAAGATTTCATCCACTTTCTTGAAGATTGATTGAGCAATCAATCTCATTTCTTCATCATTCAGGCTTTTGTTGGCGTCCTGAATGCCTACTCCTATAGAGCAGGCCATGTCCGTGAAGCTGGGACCTGAGGTGTCTCCATGCCTTCTGATCTTGTAACCCTCTCTTGGAGACTCCTCCGTGGAGCGAGGCCTTTAACTAGCTCTCTTCTCCTTGGGGAAGCCTCCCGAAGCGGGCTCAATAGGTTTTAAGCAGAGGGTCAGTGCCTCTTCTCGGCTCCTGCCCTCTGCAAGCAGTTTCTTCAACCGCCTTTTCGCCGCTCCTGTCAGGTAGGGCCTAGTGTGCATCTTATCTTCCGGTCGCAGCGAATGGTCAAGTGACTTGTCTATGGATGCGGAGGTACCAAGTATATCCTTCACATCTATCCTTTTTGCTGCAGAGGTGCTAGGTGCTACCTCCGCATCTATCACTTTCTTTGTGGAGGTGCCAGGTGCCTCTTCCACATCTGTATTTTTCTCTGTGGAGGTGCCAGGTTTATCCTCCATCTTTTTCGCTGTGGAGGTGCCATATACATCCTCCACAACCATCTTCTTGGTGTCTTCAATAATCTTTTCTAGTTTATCTTTTTCCATATTGTTTCTACGAGAAGCTAGGGAAATAAAAGTCCACCCCTACAGAACCCCGCATGTAGAGGTAAGGCTATAAATCGCCCTGAGGTCGCCTGGGATCAGAGAGCCTCCGTTAATGACTAACCTACCCGTCACGCATCCATCGGCACGGGTCGGATGACACCTTAGATTGGGGTTTTTCTCTTCTCCTTCTACTTCTCCCCTAAGAAGAGATTAATTGGGTGAATGATTGATGTTTTGTATCACAAATTTGTCGTTAAAGGTTTTCATACATTGAAGAAATTTGTCCTTTAAAGTGATGCTCAACAAAGACAAACTTTAAGTTTGTTTACAAGATTAGGTCTACATTGTTGCCATGTTTATTCTCTAAAAATGATGTTGCATCCACATTATCTCTCTTTATTACAGATAGTTTAGGATGCTCGGTTGTATATCCGTGAAAATTACATATGATTGTAGGTTTTAGAAGACCAATGGCTAGAGCTGTATTATCTCTGGCAACCAATAGTGTCTGTTTTTGATTCTCATCTGTGATAAGTGTAGCTGGACCTTGGTATAAAGAAACGTGATTACAATGTGGGGTGCATACTTGAAATAGTTGGTTTATATCCCAATATGTAGGGTAAGATGGGGGAATGGCGGCCACCTAAGGATGAATGAAAATATCTCCTTAATTTGTCGGTTTTTTTTATTAGTTCTGGCATACAATTAGCTTAAACAATTTTTTTTTTTTATAACACGTATAGACAATTCACACAGACCGAGCTAGTCCCAAACTAAGATATGAATCTTGTATTATGGGTACTAACACGGCGATACACATATACAATGCACTAAACACATATACATGTAACACCCAGACCCAGGACAATCTGAAAAAGGTCATTCTTCATTTTGCCCTGGCCGGGAATCGAACCCGGGACCTCGTGACTCAAAGGCAAGTGCGTTAGCCTCCGCGCCACACCGGTCGTCACAATTCGAAATACAAAGCTTAAAATGAGCTTTTTACACACATATAAGAAATACAGTGATTTAAAAAAAAAGTGGTATTTACCGGCATTCCCCATGTATCTGGGGAATGCCGGTCAGTTATTGGGGAAATGACGGTCAAACAAACAATTATAATAATAATACAGTGGTGCCTCACACAACGAACTTAATTCGTTCCAGGAGCAAGTTTGTTATGCGAAAAGTTCGTTATGTGAAACGCGTTTTCCCATAACAATACATGTTAAAAAAAATAATTCGTTCTGTAGCATAAAATATGCTAAGATGACATAAAAAAAGATAATTGTTTTGTTATTATTTTTATTTAGATACATCTAACAAAAACATATTTTTTTTAATTTTAAGACAGACTAAGTAGAGTCTACCAAATCTTGCACATCTTCATCCATTTTCTGCTTTTTGGCCGATGGTTTCATGAAAAACCTGTCCAAAGTCGTTTGTTTTTCTCTTTTCTCCAACATCTGCCGGAAATAACGAACAAGAGTATCGGAGTAAAGATCGTTGATCCTGTTTGCTTCAGCTGAATCCGGATAGTGGGCATTGGTAAACTCCTGAACTGCTTTCCATTTGTTCAGGATGTTCTTGATGTCAGCAGTTGGGTTAAGTGCAGTGACTAACGACTGCCTGCAGTGCCTGCGCGGGAGTATGCAATACATCGGCAGCGATCGTGGAAGCTCGGGCGACTTCGTTGTGTGAAGCGAAGTTCGTTGTATGAATCGTGAAATGAACGAACAGGAAGTTCGTTGTGTGCAGCGTTCGCTGTGCGAGGCGTTCTTTATGCGAGGCACCACTGTAATAGGAACATTTTACAATTAATTTTTTTGGGTTTTTGCATAAATCGCAAATATAGTTATCTGCACTATCATAACCCGAGCATTCTGCGTGGATCCAAATTCCTCAAGATGTGCATCTAAACCAAAGCTCACCATCTTTTCCAAAATCAAAACATACTGCGCATCTCTCTCCAGCGCCTTCCATCTCATCATCATCCTCATTATCGTCGCACAAATCTTGGATTCTGCAGCCGGATACTGATGATGATGACGATGACGAGTCCTGCAAAATCTTCCTTTTACATGGTACAGCAGATTTTTTAATAATTTTCTTACTTTCTCGTGGAATGGCCCTTTTTTGGATCTTTTGGCATTTTTTACTAGCATTTTCTTGTTTGATCTTTTTGGTTTGTTTCTTTTATTTCTTTATTGGTTAAGATTGCTTTCATCGGGGTTGATGTCAGAATTGTGGAGTGCTGTTTATCCCGTCCTTTAATTTTCTTTTGGATGGATGGACCAGGGTCAGGCATCAAATCGTTTATTGTTGCTTTAGCACAATTTGTTTGGGTGGATGACCCAGATATCAGATTATGTATGGTGTTGTCAAACGGTTCCGATGAAGAATTTACTTTGTCTTCTATTTCTGCTGCTTCGTGAATTATTGGCACTTCGCTATTTGAAAGCACCTGTGCTGGCAAAAAGTCTTGCTCATTGAAAATAAGGATTCATAGGAAAGATTCCCGATGCTCGAAATCCATTTTCACCTTTACCTATCGAAGCAAAATTTGAGTAAGCTTTATTAATTAATATTGCAGCAACTTCATATGGCGTAATCTTTTTCATGAAATGCAACTTTATAAACAAATTACATTCATTTTTATATGCAGCTTTTAATGGTCCATATGAGTTCGTATGATGCGTTCGAGATATGGCTAGAATGATTGTCTATTATTAAGAGAACAGGGGTGTCCTCTTTTGGTTTACATGATCAATAAAGTGCTGCAACCATTTAACAAATATGTCTTCAGTTATCCATCCATATTTACTGCACTGATATAAGGCACCTGCTGGACCATCTTTTTCTAATAATGGAGATAACCTTTGCCGCGGGAAGATAAACATTGGTGGAACGTAACCACCTGCAGCACTCATAGCACACATAACTGTGATATTCCTACCTCTTTCCCAGCTCGTTACAGAGCCTACTCTTTTTTGTCCCTTTGTAGCTAAAATTTTGCCGGGATCCTGGACTGTAGAGATGCCCGTTTCGTCTGCATTATAAATATTTGCAGGTGAGAATTTGAATTTCTCCATAACTTCTCCTAACAAATGAAAAAATAAATCTACCTCGGCCTTATTAAAAGCAGTCAGTCTGTTCAAACTTGTTGCTTCGGCTTTCCGTACAGACACAGTAGGGTTTCTCTTGAGGAAACCCCTGACCCAATCTTCACCTGCCATCTGTAAATCTTTATTAAATGTATTTTTTAAATTATTAATCGATGCAAACTGAAATGCTTTTTTTCTGAGTTGTGTTGTTGTAATACCATAAAATATGGATGACAAGTACTTGATTCACTCAGCTATTTCAGATTCTTGCTGTTTCGAAAATACGGAATTTCTTCCTAGTGATGGTCCATCAAGTAAGTTGGATTTTAGTCGCTCCTGTAATGTTGAGTATGGAATACAAAACTGTTTGGCTACCTTCCTAATCGAAAGCTGTTCTTGGCTTTCTCTGTTTTTTAACATCTCTAGTGCAGCTTTGAGGTTCTCCTGGGTCCATTTAGTTTTGTCTGTGATTCTCTTTCTATTCCTCATCTAAAAAAAGAAACGGTGGATTTTTTTTCATATATAGTCGTTTTAATATTATAACGAAGAATGATATGAATGTGAAAGAAGCCAAGAGTATGCTTAGTAGTATTGTGTAGCACTCAGCCCCCTCTACCTATCCATTAAGGGACACCTTATGGAAATATATGCAGCTAATTATAATTGGGGAAATCCCGGTCATCTGACTGCCATCCGTCGTTTTTTTTTCAAATTGATTTTAAAACAAAATAATCTAAATATATTTGTCAAAAAACTTACCATAACGATTTAAAATACATGCATTTTCTAATATAAACATTTTTACAAGGGATATTAGAAAAATATAGGACTTACCTTCAAAAATAGTCCGTTAAAAATTAGATCAAGATCACTCAAAACAATCGACGACCTCCCGATAGGACACGCATGCAGCGACTGCGTTCTGCACATGATTTGTAGCTGTTGTAAGTGTCTTAGCATATTTTAGAACGAGATAGAACTAGATTTGTATGGTGGGTTTTGAAATATTAAGGTGACCGGCATTATCCAGAGACCGCCATTACCCCACGTTACCCTATATCTGTATACTGAATCAAAACCTGATCCTACTTTGTAATCAAATGTATGACCACTTGATGTTTTCACGGTAGCATCATCGAAAAGTAAATCTCCTGCATGTCTTGTATGATAAATTGAATATGAGCGAGAAACAACAACATCTCTGTAATAGGGATCACCTATATAAATGCTGCTCCCGTAACATCCTCCATTAGCTGTGTTTATTTCTCCTGCATCAACCACTAGTCTAACTTGAGTTGCATTTGCCACTAATCCAGTCAAAACATGTCCTCCTAATGTTCTGTATTCATTGTATCTATGTAATCTTGTACATACAGTATTATCAATTTGTTGAATCTCATTTATTGAAAATCCTTTTTGACCAATAGAAGCATGTGAATGCATTCCACAATGTGTTATCAGTGTAGATGCTGATACAAGACAAGATTCTAAACTGATTTTATCACTGGTCTTTCTTTGCAACACTTGTACATTTTCTATTCTCTCTTTATTCAATATACAGAGGTCGCACACTGTTTGAACGTAGAACAACCTAGCTGGTCAAAAAGATTTTATGTGTTTTTTATTAATATAAACAGTTTTCATGAATATACAGACATATCTACATACCTACTGACATTATCATCACTACCCTTATATCCGCAGCGCAGGGGTAGACAAAACCTTAAGTTACCTTAACACATAGTGGTAAAAAAATCATAGTTTGCGATGAGAAGGTTTTTTCTTAGTTCTTTTCATTCTACCTACATTGAAATATCTATACCTACCTTAATCAATCAAAATAATTATGCAAAATAAAACAATAAAGTATGTAATCAATGACACATAAGCAATGTTTATTTATTTATTTACAGTTTTAACGGCTATTACGCCTTTTTAAGGTAAAAATAAAATTATTGTTAATATTTACAGATAAAAACAATTAAATTTTGGGTTCCTTAAGTAATTTTAAAACATCCGAAGAAAAAGATTTTGATTGTTTAGGAGGCATTTTTCGAAGACTAGTGATGTAAGGGTCTGAAGAAATTAATAAGTAATTAAAAATATCTACATTACACGCAATTCTTGATGTTTTCCGGGAATATCCTTCTCTTACTTTTCTAACTTCTTTGTTTCGAGCTTCCTGAGCCTCTTCGGCCATTTGGCCAATTGGAATGACACAGGACTGGATGATTTCGCTTCCATGATAAAGTATTTTATGGAGAGTAACTGGCATGGGATACCAAGAATAGTTATGTAAATATATTTGTGTGATTTCTTTGACCAAATCTTCATATTTTTCAATGTCAATTTCGTATCCAGATGATATTGCTTGTAACAAAGTTCCGAGATGCTTAATTAACTCTTGATTAACGCCTGTAATGGAACTAGCTACAACCGAATTCTTAAAAAACCTACGAGCCGTATTTCCATCGTTGGAATTTCCTGCCCCTTGTCTCGTTTCGTCAATGTGTAGGCCAGTTTGTTCCCAAAAGTCATCATGAACTTTTTGTTTCTTTGCATCTCTTATTGTTTTGTTATCATCACCTCGTACCTGATACACCTTCAAATCAATTCGGTAGGAAATATTCAACATGCATTCCATAATTCTTATATAGGCGTGAAGGCTTGAAAGACCGAAAGAATATCGTTCTTCTTTAGGTGGCAAGCTCTTTAACTTCGGCAAATTATTCATGTCTTTCGAGGTTGCTCCACATATGTAGCACCTTTGTGTACTTGTATTATCGGTTAGTGAGTTACAAACTTTTGTGTCCACCATTGTTAGTTGCATAGAAAAACTAACGCGTATATTTTTTGACTTTAAAGTAACTTCTGTAGCCACCAAATCACTGATTTGTAACATTATATTGTTGCATTCGTCTTTTATTACTTGAGTAGTTTCTTTTTGATACAGAAGCTTGATTGGCCGACAATACCTAGGTGAAGATGGCCTAGGATTTAGCCAAATTAAAGTGCCATTGACACTAGTAAGCCTTAAAGGTACGAAGGTTATACAAATCATTGATTCGTCCGAACTTTTCGCGTTAGCCATTTTTTGTTTGTAACGGCTATGGCCACTGGAACCGTCACAGCCCCATTTTAAAAATAGATTAAAGTCAGTGAAAATAACACTTCCCAACACTTCTTCCAAATATTTACAGAGTCTTTGTGTTGTATGATTTAATAGCATCTGCAAAGAGGTCTCAACTGATTCTTCAGTAATTTTTAGTGCCTCGATAGGAGGATAACACTCTTTTTTTGCTATTAATACCTTTTCGTAAGATGGGTATATTTTGAAACCCCTTTCATTGGATTCTTTTTGAATGTTTTTATATTGATTAACCGTCAGTTTATTAGAGATAATAAAATCTAGGGCCTCATCTGGAGTATATGGCCGGGCAGGAGATGAGACTAATGACTTTCTCAAAGCATCTTTGTATTTTTTTGGTCTTTTGGGTGACGCTAAGGCTTCTTGTATTAATTTCGCTGCGTCTCTCTTTCCTGACTAATATGTGCTGGTTTGCGCAGCGAATACTAATTCCTCTGAACCATACGCCTTTACAAGCCTTTGGACTTTTCGTTTTTTGCTTTTTGATCCACAGTCTTGGAAGGGCTTAGATGGCCGTCCCTGCTTTTTGGTTGCTGCAGAACCCACGACTTCACTCGGGATCTCTAATTGCTGATCAAGCCAATCTTTATAGCTTTCGTTAAATGAGCTCAGGCGCTTACCTTTTGAATTCCAGCGATACCGAAATTTTTCGCACAATGTCTTTACAAAGTTCTTTAAAATCTCACTTTCATTACTATTTACACAGTCAATACTTAAATTAGTCAATATAAAGTCTTTTATGACGGTAACACGTAAGTTTAGTGGCGTTTTCTTCCAAAGTTCAAACACAGTTCTCCTTGTTATATCGCCACCCTCATCTGTAAAAAAAATTAAAAAAAAATGACGCGAGCGTTTCCGAGGTTTATGATTTATTGCAATCAATAGTTAAATGATTGAACTATAAACTGAAGGTAAATTGACAACTTGACTGTACTCGACTCTAAACTTTATGCCCCTGACAAAATAAAAATATGGATGTTTCATTGATCATTTAATTAAGCTTCATCTACCGACTAAATATTTAAAAAAAATACTTACTGGTGTTCACAGAAGCCATAGTAATAAACAGAAAAAGAAACAATTGATTCAACACACACGTGACGACCAGTACGAGACCCGTTTTGAAGTGCACTAAGCCGGCCGAAGCTAGTCGAACTTGTTGAGACTTGACTTTGTCTCTTTCTAGCGCCGCCGCGCGCCGATTACAATCGGTTGCCCGTTGTACCAGTATGCCCCTGTGTTTTATAAATAAGATTGCATGTTTTTTTTTTTAAAAATAAAAAATATAAATATGACTTTTGTCCAGCTGGGTTGTTCTACGTTCAAACAGTGTGGGTCGGGTTTATCGCAAAGGCGCGATCTCTTCCAACTAACCCAAAATGTACATTCTTAATCGCAGACATTATTTTTCGAGCACGTAACATTATGAACAACTAGTGTTTTGGTTTTTATTAAATATTTCGATAATGATATAAGTAATTATGATATTGGTAATTATGTAAGCATAGAAGACATTGCAACCTATCTCCTTCATAATAATATGCTATATTATCTCATTTTACCTAAATACAGTAGTGGACATACATCGATATGTGAGTTTATGCGTTGTAAGTTCAATAATTTATTTTGAGATTCGGTTCTGTAAATACTGTAATATGTTTCTAATAGTTTATTTATAAAATAATATAATAGTATAATTTTATATTAAATCTTCCCCATATTGTTAAGTTTGTCCTTTGTAATATTTTAACGCCGTCTAGTGTAAGAAAAAACAGTCATTGACAATGTGTAAATAATTTTAATTTTTTGCAATTAATTAGTAGATATGTATTATTATTATTATTTTTTGATGTTTTGTATCATATGTACAAAAGTTATATATGTACCTAAATATTTTTTTTATATCAGTTGTATTTTTAACAGTGCCATTTATTGACGTGTCTATATGAATATTATTTTTTATAATGATTTTTTCTCACGTAATTTTTTATTAATTATTATGAAATATGTATTTCTACTACATATGCTTTTGGAAGTGCTTTTACAGCAAAATGACACGTTTTCAGTAACACTACTTTGTATGTAATTCATTTATTTTCGAAGAGCAAACATTGTGAAAGTTGGTCATAATTAATTATTTAGTTTGATTAAATTAAATTAAAACACTGTGTCTCTCACTTAAAGTATTATATATTTTCAAAAGCTTTTCGGACTACGTCCATCCTCAGTGAAAAAAACACTTAAAATTAAATACAATGAACAGATAATATAAGATAATTAAGAAAGTGGTGGGGTGTGGGGAGGGGTGTGAGGTTAGGATTTTATTGTTGGATAATTTAGAAGTTCTTAATCGATGCAATAAGGGCCAAAAAATGAATATTTTAGAATCCATAGAAATAAATAAAAATTGTAATAACATCATAAACATTCAAATACCACCCCTATCCTCCCCCCTCATCCAACCCTTCACCATTCCCCCTGTACCTACAGCTCTACCAATTCGTGGGACATCTTACAATATGTCCCACGAGTTTCTTTGTAGTACAATTGTATAATTATTATGTTTTGATCATAATTTTTAATTTCAAGTTCTGTGAACATTACAATTGTGATGGGTTCGTAACGGTCTGAAGTCGTATTTAGTTTTTAATTATTATGTATGAACTTAGCAAGTCAGTTTAAAAGTGTTCCTAATTTTAAGTTGGATATATTTTTGTAAACTCTTTAGTATTATTTATTATTTCCCAGTAATTATTATGTTATTTATAGATGTGCTCTGTATTATAATTATGTAATTCATGATTACTTTTAAGAAAGCGATATCTTCCCTATATGATATTTTTTTAATTTTTTTTTATAATTGCGTTGTACCAATTAATTTTTATTTTAAAAATGTTTAAATGTTATTGTGTTATTTTTTTAAGGAAATAAATTTATATTTTTAGAAAAATGTCGAGTTTGTTAAAAATTATTTTGCCATAATTTTTTTAATTCCTCATCAAAACCCACCTTCGTCAACTTCCTACTAGTTCCGCTCTGTAAATACTTAACTGGGTTTCGTTGATTTCTTAATATTTTTGTCATTTATTTAAATGGATGGGTTTCCGCTAAGGATTTCAAATGGATGGATTTCCGTTAAGAATTTAAAATGGGTAGGTTTCCGTAGATCCGAATCATAATTCCGTAATATTACAGAGTACCCAGAGAATTTGAATTATTAAGTTGGATTTTGAATATTAACGGTTTTGGGCTTCCGCTAAACATTATTTACAGAGTTTCCTGTGAAATAGTTATTATTGAATTATTTTGAAGAGTATTTTTTGTTATTATAGCTGTAGAGAGACAATAGATGGATTTCCGTCAAGAATTTAACAAATTTAAGGTTCAAATCCTTTGTTTTTAACTGCGATTAATCAATATTATCTTTAAAATTAATTCCGCCGATTAAAGGTTTCCGTTGAGATCTCTAGGGTCTTTATTTTATAGTCGGTCCGGGTTGGAGTAATAGTTTATACAAAAAAAAAACATTGTTAAATATCACGTTATAAAAGAAACGTTGGAAATGGGCGGAGGCAATTTTTTTTTAAATATTATTTTTGTCGTTTCCTCAGATCATATCCTTATGTGTAAAATGTTTGATTAAAGAATATACAAATATTTCTGATTTTTTTCTCTTTAGTACAAATGATTCGGAGTCAATTATAGCAATTTCTTAATTTTACTTATTAATATGAGTTAAGTAATTTTTGAGATGTAACTAAATGTAATTTTCGAAAGCGGATTCGATTTCAATCACTGTGTTTTTGTACTATCTAGTATTAAATTTTCGATTGTATCTTTTCTTGCCACATATTTTTTTGATTTTAATATATTTATTTTTATTCAATTATACAAACGAAATAAAAAGGTGCGTAAATATGTATAGAAACTATTAATTAATAGATAGTTATTCCTTACAGATCAAATATTTTTATAACGAATTTCGATGTGATGAATTTATTGGACAATTTGAGATAAAATACATAAGTACTTTACTTTTCATAACTTTCACTGAATGATTTGCAATGACCTAATTTTTTTTAAAGTAACGTTCTAAAAAAATTGTTATAACGTTACTTTTCATAATTTATTGGATAATTTAAGATGAAATACACAAGTACGTTACTTTTCATAATTTATTGGACAATTTAAGATGAAATATGCAAGTAAGTAGGTACGATACTTTTCATAACTTATTGGACAATTTAAGATGAAATACACAATTACGTTGCTTTTCATAATTCATTGGACAATTTAAGATGAAATATACAAGTACGTTACTTATCATAATTTATTGGACAATTTAGAAGAAATATACAAGTAC
Source organism: Athripsodes cinereus (assembly GCA_947579605.1). NCBI lineage: Eukaryota > Metazoa > Arthropoda > Insecta > Trichoptera > Leptoceridae > Athripsodes > Athripsodes cinereus. Next base: position 21,220,966 of record OX388322.1, on the reverse strand, counting down.
TTAAATTTTCATAATTTTCACTGAATGATTTGCAATGACCTGAAAAATTGTTTTATCAATTTTTTTATAACGTTATAACGTTATTTTAAAAATTTCTTATAACGTAACTTTACGTAATTTATTGGACAATTTAAGATAAAATACACAAGTACCTACGTTATTTTTCATAATTTTCAATCAATTATTTGCAATGCCCTGAAAAATTTGTCATAACAAGATTTGATTTGCATTTATAAATGTAGGTAATAATATGTATTTGTATTTGATTTTTGAAATTTTATGTTTATTGAATGTTTAACTTTAGGTTTGATTAAAATTACAATTGTGATAATAATTCGAATAAATAAATTTATATAAAATACTTATTGTTTATATTAATATTACTATGTAATAATAATAATTAAATAAAATTTTAAATAAGAAAATGACGACAAAAACTTTCATTTTACCCTCTTTTTTGAAAAAAAATAAATATCTATCTATCTATCTATACCATCACGGCATATCCCACAAGTGGGGTAGCCAGCAGACCAGCTGCATATAAAATATGCAAGCTGTCTTCTCCGTGCCAATATAAAATCAAGACATTCAGGACAAAAAATAAATAAATATAAGTTATTGATAATCCGTGACGTCACTGGCAATGAATAGGTCTCCCAACCTTCTGTTAGTTTTTGAGTGTCCTGTAAAAAGTAGGTACAGTCGATTCCGCTTAGTTGGGACACATCGGGACTTGGGCATTTTGACCCAATTAGGCGGCTGTCCCAATAAGCGAATTTCACATTTTTTATAAATTCTTTATTTGGTTTTGGCAACTAAGGCCATTAACCAGTAATAAACTCTTAGAAACTGTAAATTACATATGGGTAATATAAATTATCATATAAATTACAAATATGTAATATAAAATTTTAATAAAAAAAATTAATTCCTAATTAAAATAATAAATGGGTACATACAATTTAATTCAATGCTAAAATGAGAATTCTTTGCACATATTTTTTCTTGAGAATATGTGTAACATAATATGTGCTCTTAAATTTACTGTCCCAATTAAGCGGAATGTTGTCCCAATTAGACATATAAATTTACTATTGGTTTCTGTTCTTTGAGATTTGTCCCAAATAAACGGCTGTCCCAATTAAGCGGTGTCCCAATTAAGCGGAATCGACTGTAATATTTAGACGTTTTCTCAAATCACTCGACGACGGGTGGATAACCGAAAATAAAATAAAATTTAGACCTATTCTCACAAGCGGAATATTCAGTAGGCCAACTGCGTAACGTTTAGTGATCATAGGTCATACACAGGTCGTCCTCGTGAAGATATTCACATTGGGTGGCATGCCCCATTGGTGAATTGTAGATGTTTATGGATATGTGATGTTTTCAAATATCTGCATTTTACAGGACGCTTGAATAACTTGCAGAATAGAGCAGGGGCCGTAGACAAACCGTACTTAGCGATCGACTACTGGCGAACTTTTCGACAATCTACCTACATGTACCATGTAATTGTGTTATTGTTGCGGTTATAGTCGAAAATTCGTTTGTAGTCGATCGCCAAGTACGGTTTATCTAGGGGGGCTGGAGTCCTATTTATTGCTGGGACCTCCGTAGAAAAAATATAATAACTTAATTGATTAATATTCATATGTGGTTATCATAGCCCTTATAGAACAAGAAAATTATCTTTACCCAAAATTATCTTCACACCCACTTGCAAGTTGTTTACAGTATATTTAATTAAACATATTGTAACTAGGGACATTAAAATTAATATTAAAGGGTGGTTAATATAAATAATTAATACCACTTTTGTCCCCTCCTATAAAACTCGATGTCTAATGATTAATGTATCAAAAGTTTTTTTTTTATATTATAATGTCAACATGAGACGATTAGTCGCGATTGATAAAAGAATAAATCTACTTCTGTGTCATATCTCAACTTTCTGGCCTGGGATTAGGAATTTCGTATAAATGCACAACCAGTATTATTCCGCTTTTAAAATCTATATTTCACAGGGTACCTACTTGGGATGTGCTAATTTTTTTCTTAGACTCGTTTCTTTTATTTTGATAATATCCGATGCTGGTTGGCATGAAAAAAAAATAAGCTGTTATTCAATGGTATTTTTACAAACTGCATATAAACACCTTCTAAAAAGTAAATAAATAAAAGTATTGGCATCAGGGGTTGGAAGAGTACATGCCAAGATAAGGGGAGATGGAGGCGAATGTTGGAGGAGGTCAAGGCTCACAACGGGCTGTGGAGCAACTGATGATGATGATGAAAAGTGTTTTAATAAAAAGCAATATTTTTTGTCTCTTACACATTAGTCGCGATAGTATTGAAACCGATTCAATAAAATGACCTGGGGGGCTAAGAAGGCCACTTTATATGAATCTTAATAGGATCATATTAGGAATTGTAAAACGATTGACAATGAATTGCGGGTGAATCGCGTACAATCGTGACCATTTTACGAAAATTAGAGGAATTGCTTTCCCGTGGAGCACCCGGTAAAGAATTGGTCTCCCACTCTTCTGCGTAAGTTTTCGAGTGTCCTGTAAAAGGCAGGTGTTCGAAAAAAATAAGACATTTTACATCTTAAATTTGAGGCGTTGAGGTTTGCCACCCATCCTGAATGTCTTGATTTTATACTGGCACGAAGAGGACAGTTTGTATGTTTCTTACATACAGCTGATCTGCTGGCTACCCCACTTGTGGGATATGCCGTGATGGTATAGTAGTAGGTATAGTAGTAGTAGAATTGCTACGGATCTGCTGGCAATTCGGGAAATGAACCATCTGTAGATGATATGCTTAATGTGGCCATTTTAGGCCCCCTGATCTATTTTGTTGTAAGAATATGATTGTTTATTTAGTTATTTATTGTTTACTGCAGAAACTTAAATTGATTAGGTAGAAAGCAACTTTACACAAAAATACGATCATTGTTAAATAATGGCAAAAAGAGAAATGTTTGACATTTTATGTTGATTGTTGAAATTTTGTGGTAATATGGAGTTGCGAAATAATTGTCAATTCGTGACATTTCTAACTTTTTGTCAGTAAAAGTTAATCATCTCATGTGTCCATAATTATCGAATAACCTTTGAATAGATTGAAAATGTCAGTAGGTATAACTATTATGTTATTATTAGGCGGTCCTATGTTGTTAGTGGCGATTCACCCACACCTACCCTCTCAGACACATTAAGGTGCCACAACACAACTTAAGTATTCACTAACTACATACTTACTACACCTTCTAAAAATAAACCTCCCTCATTGTAAAATCGATTTATCTATGAATTACATTATCACGGAGAATGAAATATATAGAAATGACAAATACGTGTAATTGACAGATTATTATTTGACGTTAGGGTCTATAATGAAGTTAGCAATGAGTTAATCCGGTATCTATCTACTAATCACCTAGTAAGTGCATAATACCTATTTCATATATTTAATCCTAAATTTTTATGTTTTTTTTGAACTTCATTTAACTTTATTAATTTTTCCATTACAATCATTATATAATACTGCTTGACTATTTTTGTTTAAATGCAAAATACATACGTTAAAAGTTCCACTCCTTCTGACTCAGGGATGTTTCAGGAATGTTATTTCATTTGCAACTCTTATGTTATCAATTATTTTCTTTGTCCAAATCATTCTCACTGGAAGATTCGAGATTCGCCTTAAGGTCTCACTTTCACAAAATCTTCTTTAAATACATACATGGACATCTTATTCCCTTGTCCTATTTGAGTCGGGAGCACAAAGCGCCTTGATAGTTTCTCCAGAGATCGTAATTCATTGTTACTGCTTTCAGGACTTTCACTACAAACCAAGATTTTTAACAAGCATGTTTGCCACTTATCCTCGGTAACTTCTTTTGGGGTGATTCTGAACCCTCCTACCACAACCTCCCTAAACTAATTTCGATATTTCGATACGAAAACAGCTTTCTAAAAATGTTTGCAAGCTTTTATCTGCTGTATATTGTATGTTATTACCTTTCATCGATTATTTCATTAGGCATTCATGTCACCTTAACATGACTATGTGTGTGTATGAAGCAATACAGTATTACCGGTTAATTATTTGTGTCTGAAATACCACTCGCATTACAATAATGTACCTAACAGTGGCGTAACTATATCATCTGAGGCCCGTGGCAAACTCATTGGATGCCCCCCCCCCCCCAGTAAAAGTCGTCACGTTGTAATTTAATTAAATTACTTTAGTAGTTACCCAACACTAGGTATTACTAATATTATGTGCATTTTAGTAAAATTTCAAATAAATTTTATTTTTAAAAGCATATGTGAAATTTGATATGAACAAGATATTCATTAATAAAATTATTTTCTCCAAGCTTTCTGTTCCGCAAAAGTGTTTTTTTAATGAATGCGTTCAAATCTTGATAATTTATTTGAATTTGTATTATTATGATCTTTAGTTGTGTCTGACTTTAATTGGTTTTAAGCACTTATATCTTCTTCTTCTTCCTCGTAATGTAGATCATCGATCTGTTAGTTCAGAAGTTGATGCCTCTTGTGATGCTGAAGACCAGCTGTCTTTCCATCTTTTTGGTGGTCTTCCTCGGGGACGTGAACCGACTGGTGTTTCCTTAGCAGCTATATGTACGAATCTGTTTTCAGCCATCTGATCTACATGGTCTCTCCAGAATCGTCTCCTTTTCCTACTTCATTTTACGATGTCCTCTGTGTTGCGTATGTTCCTAATCTCAGTATTTCTTATTCTGTCTCTGAGAGTTTTGCCCGCAATAACACGTAGGTAATGTTTTCATCTCTGCTGCACTTATGTAAAATGTATAATTTTTACAATTTAAAAAAAAAAAATGCTAGGTTGCTTCTTAGCTCACAGTCTCTCGGACCGGGGGCCCGTCATCCGTGGCATTCTGCCAGCCCTGCCACCCTATAGTTACGCCACTGGTGATTACCTAACTACTAAACTTATTATTGTAAAGAGTTTCCCACTACGGACTTGTCTGATGTGTTGAGTAATAATGACTGAATTATTTTCGTTTTTTGCATATTTTGGTAACATGGGAATATGCTAAAAATATAATATTATGTGCTTCGAACCTTTGTGTGAATGGCTCTTAAATTAAAACTATATACCTAGAAGATTGAATGAAATCATTTTTAACAATGTGCGGATGCGAGACGATTCTTGTAAATAGACTGAAAGTTAGTAATGATGCATGCTGACAAAATATTTGGAGCGAATGATTGAATAAAGAATGGCGAAAAAATTACGTATCTGAAAGAAATTGTGCGAGTAAGACCTGACTACGCGAGAAAAACACGAAAATTTCGACTGTACCTAATATGTACATAAACCAATACCTAATCATTGTTTAAAAATCAACTAGAAATTCAAAAGAAAATTGGTGATGCGATCACAAAAAAAATACATTGGCGTTGCAAGGCTTGAAGGACATAACTATTTTTATTGTAGGGGTTCTTTTATGATTTTGACAGATATATAGAATGTGCCATGCTTAAGTATAAGTAGAAAAGAGACCATAAGCATCTTGCTGTGATGGAGTGAAACAGCATAATAATAATTATAATAGGTGCCGGAAAACTCCTCTTTCACGACGCAAGCTTTTAGCTTACTGTGAAAGGTGTATAAGGTTGTATCTGGGTCTATAACTTTATTTAAGTAATTTAACCTCATATTAATTTATTATTAATTAATTTATAATTATTATTTCAATTATTGTGTTTATTTTTTTTTAAGATTTTAGAAATATCTGGGTTTGTTTGTTATAAACCCAAATAAAACCATTTACCATTACACCTTTCACAGTAAGCTACTAAAAGCTTGTGTCGTGAAAGGGGAGTTTGCCGGCACCTGGGATCGAACCGCGGACCCCTTGTTCAAGAGGCCGAGACTCTACCTCCAGGCTAACGACGAACTCATATATATTTGTATTGTACTAATTATTTATTCTTGACACATAATTCTCTGGTTACTGTTTGATCTTTAGACACTAAGTAATTTTATACCTATGGTTATGTCACTGTTATCTTTTTATATTTTTAAAAAATTATGTCAACATGTAAAAGGATTCTTGCCGTATATATTTCTAAAATAAAATAAAATAACAAAAACCAAGATGCATCTTAAAAAATAAATTATTATTAAATTTGAACATGTTTTCTAAGAAAAGTAGTAGGTATCGCGTTAGGTACTAGTCTATAACATTATGCCGTATAGGTCAATGTGTATTAATGACATAATTATATCCTCTCCGAAATTGTGAAAAACAAGTAAGCGATTAATAAATTTTAATAATTAACGCACTAACATCGATTTTTTTATCATAGAGAAATTAAAAAGTAATTAAAAATTGATTTCAAATCTCTTTAATATTAAATCAAATTCATACATTGAATTAAATAAAAAAAAACGAGTAAACTTTATATAATTTAGAACTCGATTGTAGTTCATTTTGTCTTTGTCTGGATATAAAATTACCAGTAGGCGCAATAAGCTTATTGTTACGTAATCACCATTAGGAGGGTACTTAAGTTTGGAAGTTTAATGAATTTGAATTTTTATATTATTTTTGGTTATGGAATGTTTGGAAAATAATGACAGGTGGTTGTTTTGGTTTTGATAAAAAGAAAGATCTAGATAGGCTGGAAGAAAGATGTTATATAATGTGTATATAAGAAATCTGTGTGAACTGTAATAATATGTGACGTATATATAAATAATAGATGTTGTAATATGTATTTTAAATAAATAATAATTGTAAATAAATAAAAACGTTTAAATAAATTGTTAATTTTCAAGATGTCATCCTTTTAATTGAATTCAGACTTTATTTTCCCTGACACAAGTTATAGAAAAACGATTTACGTTACATTGGTGTCAGGTGTGGGGTTGTGAATCAGATATTTAAGTGCTTAGTGGAAATAAAGACTGTGTAAAATATGTCATCAAAAAAATTAACTCTACTTGACTTGAAAGTGGTGGATCTGAAGCGCGAACTAGAAGAAAGAGACGCGGATACATCTGGAACGAAGGGTGTGCTCCAACTTCGACTAAGAAAGGTGATGGAAGAAGCAGGTGAAGATCCGGAAACATATATCTTCGAGTTGCCTATAACCACCAGTGAGCTTTATAAAGAAATCGAAAAGAAGCTTCAAGAAAATGCTACAGCTATGAAAGAAGAAATAGAAAGGCTTCGAGAAGATTCTAGAGGAACGAAAGAAGAAATTGAAAGGAAGTTTCAAGAATATTCTGTGTCCTTTGATGAAAGGATTAGCGAGTTAACAAAGCAGGTGAAAGTTTTGGAGAATCAGGCGCTTTCTTCAACAGCAAGAACGGATTTTGAGCAGAACACAACGGTGGACACAGAGTTCAAGTGTGTAGAGAGTGGTGCAACTTCAATGGTGGAGCATGTGCGTAGTGATATGCCAACTTTTGATGGAAAGAACTCTTGGGAAGAGTACTTAACTTTGTTCGAAACAGTAGCTATGATAAATGGCTGGTCGATGACAAGAAAAGCATCAGTATTGAGTATATCTTTACGAGGAGATGCTTTAAGAGTCCTTCAGATGATTCCGCTTGCGGACAGACAAAACTTTAAATCTTTGGTTGAGAGACTGGAGATGCGATTTGGACAAAAGCATATGGAACAAGTTTATAGGTCACAGTTGAAGAATCGTGTGCAGAGGCCCAATGAAACTCTACAGGAATTCGAGGCGGATGTAGCGCGTCTAGTGAGATGTGCATACCCTACAGTTTCTGATGATGTATGTGAAAGTCTTGCAGTAGACAAGTTTTTGGATGGACTACGAGCAAGTGAGACACAACAAGCTATAAAACTGGCTAGACCACAAACTCTTAGGGATGCTTTAACCCAAGCACTCGAATTTGAAGCTGTAAGACAATCCGTACGAGGTCACGCTCAATCCTGTGTGATGGAAGCTGTACAAGAAAATCAACCACTTTCAATAGAAGACGTAGTTAAGAAGGTTTTGGAGGCCTTGAAAGGAAAGAAGAGACAACTACGTTGCTGGGACTGTGGACAAAATGGACACCTGCGTAATCGGTGTCCAGGAAAACTAAAAAGGGTTGATGGAAAGGGGCAACTGTCGACCCGCATTGCCAATGCCTCGAAGAGATATGCAGATGTTGCGTCGTTCAGCGGACAAGTCAGCAGCATGTTTATAAATGGCAAAGTAAATGGAAAGAATTTGAAACTTTTGTTGGACACTGGAGCAACAAAGACAATCATGAGACCTGATTTAGTTTGCGAAAAAAAACAAATAAAATCAACTAAATGGACATTACGGACGGCAACTGGAGTGTCGGCGTCTGTATGCGGTGAGACAGTTGCCAACTTTCACATTGGAAGCACCATCTTCGATCATCAGGTGTTGGTGGCTGAGATAGAGGAGGAAGTTATTCTTGGAATGGATGTAATGGCGAAGTATGGATTCAAACTGGATCTGAAGAGGCGAACTCTGAAAATTGGGGATGAAGATATTCTTATACAAGAGCATGAAGAATTCGCTACACGTGTGCTTGCGGCAGAAGTTGTTACTATTCCAAAACAAAGTGAAATGTTAGTACGAGCCTACTTAGATTGTGACATTCCAAATGGACATGTTTTAGTAGTGGAGTCCAACGCTAATACTGAAGCTGGAAAAGGAGTGTTGATTGCGAGAGTCCTGATTCAAGCTAAAAAGGATATTTTGGTCAGGCTAATGAATATCAATGACTATCCAGTGACTATCAAAGAAGGAGTTTATTTAAGTATGTGTTCATCGGTTTCGTCAGTAACATGTAGAGTGAGCGGTGGCCAAGTTTCTTCAGAGGAGGTACCAAAACACCTTGACGACTTAGTGAAGGAAGCTTGTAAGGAACTTACCAAGGAACAGAGCAAACAGATTAGATCCTTCATCGCTAGAAATCAGGATGTCTTCGAGAACCCAAGTCAACCCAAAGGAAGAACAAGTGTTGTTAGTCATCGAATAGACACAGGTGATGCAAGACCCATTCGTCAAGTACCCAGAAGATTACCTTTAGCAAAACGGGCGGAAGCAGATCAAATTATTCAAGATATGGAACGGGACAAGGTAATAGAACCGTCAAGCAGTCCATGGTGTTCACCTGTAGTGCTGGTTAGGAAGAAGGATGGCTCAACTCGGTTCTGTGTTGATTTTCGCCAACTTAATAATGTTACTAAGAAGGACAGTTACCCTTTGCCTCGTATTGATGATACGTTGGACACATTGGCTGGCTGTAAAATCTTTTCAACGTTGGATTTGAAGAGTGGATATTGGCAGGTTGGACTGGAACCTAAGGATAGAGAGAAAACAGCATTCTCTATTGGAAGTGGATTATGGCAGTTCATTGTTATGCCGTTTGGACTTTGTAACGCTCCGGCTACTTTTGAGCGTTTAATGGAAAGCGTGCTGAGAGGATTGTCGTGGGAGACCTGTTTAGTGTACCTGGATGACATCATCGTGCTTGGAAAATGTTTTGAGGAGCACTTACGAAATTTGGAACAAGTGTTTTCACGATTGAGAGCGGCCAACTTGAAACTCAATGTTAAGAAATGTACATTGTTCCGAAGACAAGTCAACTATCTGGGTCATGTTGTCTCTGAGGAAGGAGTGGCGGTGGATCCTGAGAAGATTAGAGCTGTTCAAGACTGGCCTACACCTAAAGACAAGCATGAAGTAAGAAGCTTTTTAGGCTTAAGCACTTACTATCGGCGATTTGTTTTGGGCTTCGCTGATATCGCTAAACCATTGACAAAACTCACAGAAGAAAGTAATGAATTTATATGGGATTCAAAATGCCAATGCGCGTTTGAAGAATTGAAGAAGGTATTGATTAATTCCCCGATTCTAAGTTATCCTCGAGCCGAAGGGAATTTTATTCTGGATACGGATGCAAGCAACGTCGGCATTGGAAGTGTACTATCTCAGGTTCAGGATGGTCAAGAACGCGTAATTGCATACTTCAGTAAAGTTTTGTCAAGGCCGGAACGCAACTATTGTGTAACGCGAAGAGAGTTACTTGCTGTAATCAAGTCAGTTGAGCACTTCCGCAAATACCTATATGGACGGAAATTTCTTTTAAGGACAGATCATTCGGCGCTTGTATGGCTGTTACGATTCAAGAATCCTGAAGGTCAGGTTGCAAGATGGATAGAAAGATTGCAAGAATATGACTATGATTCTGAGCATCGAGCTGGACTTCGTCATAAAAATGCTGATGCACTGTCAAGGCGTCCATGTCCAGAGGATTGCCAGCATTGTAATAAAGCGGAGGAAAGGTTCGTCATGATTCGTAGAACTACAGTCATCGATAATTTTTGGCAAGATGATGAAATTCGAGCGCACCAGTTGGAAGATCCTGACCTTGGACTTTTGATGCAGTGGAAAGAAAATGATCGAAAACCTTCATGGGAAGAAATAGCTTCATGTTCACCAAATGTTAAATCATATTGGGCACAATGGCAATCCATAGTTGTGGAAAACGGGTTGTTGAAACGTATTCTGGAAAGTGAAGATGGAACACAGCAGAAACAACAGCTATTGGTTCCAAGGAAGAGAGTTCCTGATGTCCTTAAGCTGCTTCACGATGATGTGTCTGGTGGACACTTGGGAGTTAAAAAAACTACAGAAAAGATTCGTCAGAGATTTTATTGGGTCCGTTACACTGAAGATGTAAAAGATTGGTGTAGAAGATGTGTGACTTGTGCTACTTCGAACGGACCTCAAAAACAGAGGCGTGCGCCAATGAGACAGTACAATGTAGGTAGTCCATTTGAAAGAATAGCCATCGACATAGCAGGACCGTTTCCCACAACTGAAAGAGGGAACAAGTATATTTTAGTAGCAATGGACTATTTTAGTAAATGGACAGAAGCCTATGCATTACCAAATCAAGAGGCTACCACTGTTGCTGAAATCTTGGTAAGAGAGCTGATAAGTCGTTTTGGAGTACCGTTGGAGCTTCATTCGGATCAAGGAAGAAATTTTGAGTCAGCCGTATTTCAGCAAGTATGTGAGATATTGGGAATTCGAAAAACGAGAACAACTGCTTTGCATCCACAGTCGGATGGAATGGTGGAGCGAATGAATCGAACATGTGGAAAATATCTGTCGAAGGCGGTGTCTGATCATCAGAAGGATTGGGACGAATACATCCACTTGTTCTTATTGGCCTATCGTTCGGCAATTCATGAGACAACGGGACAAACACCAGCGAGTGTGATTTTTGGCCGTGAACTACGGTTACCTTGCGACTTGCAGTATGGATCTAAGCCTGGAGAGGATCTTGTTGGAGAAGATTATGTATCGGAACTTCGGAGAAAGATGAACGACATCCATGAACGTGTGCGGGCTAATATTCAAGTCGCTAGTAACAGGATGAAGGAAAGATATGATGTCAAAGCTGTGGAAGGAGGGTATCAAGCTGGAGATTTAGTTTGGTTGTTCAATCCTCAACGGAGACGAGGCTATTCACCGAAGCTTCAAAAATCCTGGGAAGGACCGTACGAGGTGATTAAAAGAATAAATGACGTTATTTATCGAATACGACGAAAATCAAATGGCAAGCCGAGGGTGGTACATTTCAATCGCTTAGCACCGTTTTTAGGAGACAATAAAAGTGAAGGAAACAACCCGATTGTTCAAGTCTGTAAAGTCCTAAGTGAAGAGAAGAGTTTTGAAGAGTTTATGAAGACGCCTCAACGAAGAATTCATCATGGTGTCACTATCGAAGTTGAGCAAGATCTTTTTGACACTCCAGAGGATTATGTTTTGGCTCATTGCTTGGCTCAGAATGCAAAATTTACTAATGGCATAGCCAAAGTTTTCAAGAAGAAGTACGGGATATTGGAAGAGATTAAGGCCAAGAGTTTGAAAATTGGAGAAGCGGTCCATCTACAGCATGGGGAACGACATATATTTTACATGGTAAATAAAGCAATCCCTGAAGAACAAACAGAGTATGTTCAGATGTGGCACTGTTTACAAAGTTTGCGGGATCAAATGTTACAAATGAATCTTACGAAGCTCGGCATACCAAGGATAAGTGGCAATATGGATTGGAAAGTTGTTCGAAATATGATAGAAGAGATCTTCTGTAATACTGGAATTAATGTTTTAGTTTGTTGTTTTAATCCAGGGTATAGTGAGAACATCAAGAAGTCTGTACCTTGTTATTTCTTCAAGACTTCACATTGCAGAGAGGATTCAGGATGCTCCTATCTTCATCCAGAGAATTCGTTCGGGACGAACTAAATTAAGAGGGAGGCAATGTTACGTAATCACCATTAGGAGGGTACTTAAGTTTGGAAGTTTAATGAATTTGAATTTTTATATTATTTTTGGTTATGGAATGTTTGGAAAATAATGACAGGTGGTTGTTTTGGTTTTGATAAAAAGAAAGATCTAGATAGGCTGGAAGAAAGATGTTATATAATGTGTATATAAGAAATCTGTGTGAACTGTAATAATATGTGACGTATATATAAATAATAGATGTTGTAATATGTATTTTAAATAAATAATAATTGTAAATAAATAAAAACGTTTAAATAAATTGTTAATTTTCAAGATGTCATCCTTTTAATTGAATTCAGACTTTATTTTCCCTGACACAAGTTATAGAAAAACGATTTACGTTACATTATAATAATACTTACATACATATATTATTATGTATTATTGATAATAAGGTTATAGTTTTAAATAAAAACACAGTTTGAACTTTGCAGAGCCACAATGCTAACATTCCTTTATTAGAGTTCACCACAGAATAATAGTTTCATAGAGAAAAGACAAATTACACTAAGTAGAATTGCCATATCCAATACACCCCTCCAATTCTACATTTCACTACTTAACAAATTCAACTACTCCCACTCGTTTAACATCATCTACAAACTTACACTTAAATAAACTCTTCGTATAGATATCAGCCAACTGTTCATTTGTAGGTATATACATAATCTTTATATTTTCTTTGTTTACTTCATCCTTTACAAAATGATACTTAACATCAATATGTTTACTTCTTTTTGTTTCATAATTCTTAGCTAAGAAAATAGATGACTGATTATCTTCATAAACTACAGGTGTAACATTACAGTTCAATACCTCAGACAATAATGCATTGAGAAATTTAACTTCTTTCACACATTCACTTAATGCACATAATACACATTGCGGCAGCATCATCCTTATCCCATTTTAATGACGCCTTTTCATCCGTAGGCCTTTCTTCTCCTCCTGTCACATGTCCATATAAACCTTTTGCCACCAATGCACACTTCACATGAAATTTCCACTGTGAATAGTTTTTTCCGTTGAACTTCGTAATAACCGTTGTTTGATCCATATTAAAGCCTGTATTACACTTGGTAATAAGCACTTTAAGACAATACAACCAGATTTACGTCGATCAGACCACGTGCACTTACAATGAACACGCTTTGAAAGTACTTGACCTTGACATTCACTACAAAACACACAGTTTTCTCCAGAATGCCAAAAACACACAGTTATTTCGTACTTTTTACTTATGATTCTGGGCTTTTTGCTTAATTCTCTGGGCCCATAACCTATTGATAATAAGGTTATAGTTTTAAATAAAAACACAGTTTGAACTTTGCAGAGCCACAATGCTAACATTCCTTTATTAGAGTTCACCACAGAATAATAGTTTCATAGAGAAAAGACAAATTACACATAAGTAGAATTGCCATATCCAATATGTATGAATATTAAAGCTCGCTGGATGATTGACGCTTATATTTTTGAAAGAATGAAAGGAAATCGATAGAAGTTCTATCCAAATATAATAATATGTTGGAGTTGACAAATGAATAATACTTTTTTGTATTCAAGTGTATTATGAAATTATAGAGCTTTTTTTGTATTGTAATTTGTCAAGGTTGTATATAGATGGGTTTTTGAATGGAAAAAACCGTGGATTGTTTTTTTCATGCTGTAATTATAGCGTCAAAGATCGAGTAGAAAATATTACATAATAACCTCATACTCATAAATCTATCAAGTCATTAATTTGTTAATTAGGTATAATAACAAATAACTTTTGGACCCAGAAAAAGATATTGGGGTAATAAATGTGTTGCGACTTATTCAAAGAAAAAAAAAGGAAAATATCCAGTCTAAAGCAGGGGCCTCCAAACATTGAAGTCTTAGGTTCATAATGATTACTGCAGTATGTTCCAAGGGCCAAAACAGTTTTAATTTTTCGCCCTTAACTATATTTCTAGACTAGTTGCAGAGTGCGCGACCTAAGCAATTTACGTTTTTTTTTTGCATTTCAATTACTTTTGTGTTTTCTTCTTCAACTTATCACAGCAATAGTAACAACAATAAGACATTGGCTGTCGCGGGCCGTAATTTGGAGACCCCTGGTCTAAAGTAAAGGAAAGAAGACTGGTCTATTAAACATTCTCAAAACACGTGCTTAGATGACTTGGCAATTTCGCCTTACACTTGTGGTCATATTTGCTCTCGTTTGAGTTTTAAGCTATTGTATTTTTAGTATCTACTGGAAGTTGGATATTGTCCTCCCGGAAGCAGTGTCGTGGTAACTGTACCTCGGGTGGCCGCTGCTCTCACTCTCGCAGAACGAGTTGCTCTGGAGAAGGATTCAGTATGCGGGGACCAGGGAATTGTGGGATACGCCGTCAGCTTCCAGAACAGGTGTGGGCCTGATACTAAGATCAAGGTATGGAAAAATGTGACATCTATTTTTAGTATGTGCTTTGTTTATTTACTTTTTTTTAGAACAAACATGTATAGAAACCAAAATAAATAAAATTGAAAACAAAGACGTGTCCTATTATAGGTATAATTACCTATTTATTTCCTGAATCAATCGCAAGACTTTTAAAATCACTTTTGGGCATTTTTTTCTATTTGGAATCGAACATTTATTTTTTTCATCCAGATTTTTTTTATTTATTTATTTTTTACATTGATTACGAGCAAATTTACACGCAAATACATTTAAATCAAATACCTACATCATACAATCCATATACAGACGGCGAGTTTATCGCAGATGCACGACTTCTTCCAACAAACCCAAAATACCAGCTTTGTGGCAAATTCAGGCCTTGACTCCAAATATTCAAGATCATCGTCAATATTTTTCAATTACACCAATAGCTTGCTCAGCAATTGAATGCTAAATTTGGTTTTCCTTTGTCATCAACTTTAGTAGGAACTGGAAGGTTTAGAAATGGACAGTTCACTGAAAAACCTATTACATTAAGCCGTATCCGCTGTCAGTCAAAAAACCAAAAATCACATACAAATTCTAGTTTTTTTTTTTATTAATTGTCATACATGCATTTTAATTTCTAATTCAATAAAATCACATTGTTTTTATGATTCTTATTGTTTTCAGTATGTGACTGAAGGTATTCTCTTGCGGGAGATGTTCTCAGATCCTCTACTGACGCAGTACTCTGTCATCATGTTGGATGAGGTCCATGAGAGGAACCAGCTCACTGATGTCATCATGGGACTGGTCAAGAAGATTCTCAAGGTGGGTACAAATAATATTGTGGACTATTTTCTTTGTGAGTCTTGAATTGTATTTTTTTCAGTTCAAGAAATCTGTTTTACTTTCTGGTTGAAAGCTAAAATTCTGCCTTTTACAACAAAATTAGTTTCATTATGGTCTTGTAGAACTTTTCTAGATTTACAGGGATTATTTCAATGTAATTATTTCTTAAGCTCACACCCAAATATTTCCATTCCATCAGCTTCTTGCCTCTTCCATTTTTGAAGATCATCAACTTTCAGGGGTTCTTGAATTGTAGTTTGAATTTGTCATACTTTTGTAGTTTCAAATAATTTTTTTATGTAATATTTTGTTCTAAATTTAGTATTGTATTTTTACAGAAACGGAAAAACTTAAAACTGATTGTATCCTCCGCAACAATGGACGCAGAGTTTTTGTGTGATTTCTTCAATCTGAACAAATCCAGAGACAAAACAGCCAGAGATTCTTCCTCTACATCGGCCATATTGTCTGTAGAGGGACGAATGCATCCAGTTGATGTCTTCTATACTAAAGGTAGAAATAACACTCCTTTAATATTCATGAACTTCTTCACATATTATGCACTTTTGTTTGAAGAATTCTGATTCCACTTTTTACTTTTCAGATCCTGTTCCAGATTATGTCAAAGCAACTGTTGACACAGTCATTAAGATTCATGAAAATGAACCATTTGGAGATGTCTTGGCCTTTTTAACTGGACAGGTAACCAAATTTACTACTGAACTTTAACAACAACAAAAAAACTAAAATAAATTAATGCAATGTACTACAGAAGAAAATATCTTGTTATATACTTTGTTGAACTTGGCCACCCAGTGGGTGTCAGTGAACCATTTTACTTCTTGACATTGTATTTGGTTTGGATAAGGAGAAAACAATTACAGATTAGTTACTAGTTATGGAATTATTGAGATGGTATAGATGGATTCTTCTTCTTCTCCATTGGTCTTTCAGTGTTGAGGATCAAGACCATCATGCCTTATTCCATTCAACATCTGTCTCCGTAACGAGAAATCCTATGACAAGTTTAGAGCCCTGTGTATAGTGTTTTCTGGGTGGCCTCCTTAATTAATAAATGCATAAGTAAATTTTGGTCTGTGGAGTCTTCGGCAAAGAATAGGTCTCTAACTCTAGTTTTTGATAAAGTTTAATTTATCGACCGACGGTTCTTGGTGGAAGTTCATATTAATAATTTTAAAATGAAACACAATATGTAGTTATTCCACTATTGACTTTATTTATTTTTGCGAGCCGGCTTTCAAGAGCTTCCGCTCTCATCGTCAGGCGAAAGTAAAGTGAAGCTTCATTACAAGTTAAGTATGTGACAAACAGAAAACAATGGTAAAAATTAAAATTAAAAAGATGTTTTATTATCATATATCATCAAGTGTCTTGTAAAAGGCAGGTTTTTGTTAAAAATCATGTTTAATATCTTCAGTTCAGCGATGAGGTATGCCACCCATCCTGAATGTCTTAGCTTTATTGGCACGAAAAGGACGGATTGCATGTTTATTACTTGTAGTTATTATGCCGGCTACCCCGCTTGTGGAAAATACGATAAGTAATGGTAAAGTAGTATTTAATATAGTATCTTTGTTTCTGATAAAATTCTAGGACGAAGTAATATCTGCTTTGAAAACATTAGAAGACTATGCCTCAGACTTCAACAATCGCCTCACGGCTCGGCGTCACTTTGAATCTAAAACTGGACTGTATGAGATACTGGTGTTGCCTATGTACGGAGCCCTGCCCAGCTATAAACAGTTGAAGGCCTTCCAGAGTGCCAAGCAGGGCTGTAGGAAGGTTGTCATAGCCACTAATATTGCTGAGACCTCGGTCACTATTCCAGGGATAAATTATGGTAAGAAACATTTAGAGATATGCTTTAAATGTTAAATGAAAGTTAATAGTGTGAGAATTGTGTGGATATTCTGGAATTTGTTCCGTGATTTGTGTTGTGTTTTGTATGGGATGATGTGTGTAAATATGTGGTGTGGGATTTGTGATATGTATGGTTGAGGGATATATGGAGTAATGGTTTGTTTATTTATTATTTCATGTATGGACAGTTTACAGTGCAGTATTTGCTTACTATAAATATGATTGCGTATATGTAGGAGATGCGTACATATGCTTTTTATGATTCTGTATATGATTGATATGTTTGTGAGATGTTTGCCCTTGTACAGGATCTACCTAGTTGGGCAGCATCAATTAAGTATACCTATATGTAAATTGTAATTAAGAAATCAAAGTCTATAAAAAAGTCTATTGTTTGAATAAAAAGAAAGTAAAAAGAAACAATTGCTTATCTAGAGTTCTTTCTTGGCCAGCATACTAGATGGAAAGGTAAAATGTCTCCAGAACTTACACTCAGAGTATAAATATTGTTTGTTCTTGGAGTTAAGTCATTCATTCATATTTTTTATGTCATTCTTGTCTATGTTTGTCAGTGACTATATTGAATATTGGACTCTCATATATGTAAAGTTCCTGTTTTGATTCCCAGCTAAGTCCTTTAATATTTTTTCTCATATTTGTTCGCACTGTATGAAAGATTTGGCTGGCTCCTAGAGACTAATAAAAATTATAAGTTAACCCTTGTTTATTTTGTTAACTTCTAGTGATAGACTGTGGGTTCCACAAGATTCGTTATTTAGATGGCAGTGCATCATTTGAGAATCTGATTCTGTGTCCCATCTCCAAGGCTAACGCTGTGCAGAGGGCTGGAAGGGCAGGACGAGTCACCAGTGGAAAATGCTACAGGTATATATATTTGAATATATACATTTTTTGCCAATTTTGTACAGAGAATTTTTATATCATATAGTTATTCTGTTGAGTCCCCAGAAAAGATTTTGACTCAAACACTTTTCTGCAAATTATAAGTATCCTATAAAAAGCAGGTATTTATAAAACATCACAAATATAAGATATTTAACATTTTCTATACAGCAAAGAGGTACGTTATTTGCAGAAAAGATTTTGCCTCAAACACTTTTCTGCAAATTATAAGTATCCTATAAAAAGCAGGTATTTATAAAACATCACAAATATAAGATATTTAACATTTTCTATACAGCAAAGAGGTACGTTATTTGCAGAAAAGATTTTGCCTCAAACACTTTTCTGCAAATTATAAGTATCCTATAAAAAGCAGGTATTTATAAAACATCACAAATATAAGACATTTGACATTTTCTATACAGCAGAGAGGTACGTTATTACCCATCCTGAATGGCTTATTTTTTATGGCTCATATTTATACAAACATAAATATAACACGGATAACTGGTAATATGTATTAATAATAATATTATGACAATTTACATAGCGCTGTACTGTGATAATATCACTTCAAGTGCGTTTTATATTATTTAGGATCAACATCCACGTCCAGTTTAAAATTACATAGTATCAATTTAAAATTATCGTCAGAAAGATAAAAAACATAATAATGGACCAGTGAAGATCCTAAATTTACCTGATTTTACCTGTAATACCTATAATAATACAATTTAAATAATAATTAATCTATAAATTACAAACAATTGATACCCTGGCTACCTCATTTGAGTGCAATGCTGTAAAATATCATGTATAAGACAATTGACATCTTTCAATTGACGGAGACATCCATCCTGAGCGTCTTTATGTTCACTTTCACTGACTATTTCATTTGTAAGAGATGCCATGATGATAGCTAATGTTTTACAATTATTTCAGGCTTTATACAGAAGAGGAGTATGAGAAACTCTTGGACAATGTACCTCCAGAGATACAAAGAACAGATCTTTCTGGAATACTGCTTCAACTGAAAGCTCTCGGAATTGATAATATTTTAAGGTAAGTTATGTCACAACCTTACTGTAAATTTTAAGTATCAAAGTTATCATAAATTATTGCTATCTTCTCAATTTAATATAGATCATGTTAGATGAGTGATTGTAAGAAATTGTTGTCTATGGAAAATTATAGCAATAGTTATCTATGGTGATATCTTGAATATGAGAGAAAAAGATAGATGCAAATAAATGTTCAAAGTTTCAACAAAATTAGTTTTACTTATCACATATTGTTTGTCAACATTGACCTCCTGCTAAAAATGATTGTGATTCATTGCTTTTGATTTTAACTACGCCGTAAAATGCTTACGAAATCATGTAACTGTTGGTAGGTTGGTAGAAATTGCCTAAAGGCAATAAATCCGCCATTTGTGTTATATTGTTTATCCCGTGGAGCACCCGGTAAAGAATTGGTCTCCCACTCTTCTACGTAAGTTTTCGAGTGTCCTGTAAAAGGCAGGTGTTCGAAAAAAATAAGACATTTTACATCTTAAATTCAGCGATGAGGCTTGCCACCCATCCTGAATGTCTTGATTTTATATTGGCACGAAGAGGACAGTTTGTATGAATCTTACGTGCAGCTGATCTGCTGGCTACCCCACTTGTGGGATATGCCGTGATGGTATAGTAGTAGTAGTAGTAGTTGTTTATTCCACAATAAAGATTATTTTATTTTTATTTTAACTGTTGTTTTGCTTCACAAAAAATTATTTGATTCAAGGTTCTCCTTCCCATCTCAGCCTCCAGCCAAGTCTATGCTGTCAGCTGTAGAAGTTCTGTATGCCCTGGGAGCCCTGGACAGTAGGGGGGCTCTGACACATCCACTGGGGGAGCGTATGGCTGAGTTACCTCTCCCTCCATCGAGAGCTAAAATTTTATGTTCTAGTGGTATGTTTAGCATTAATTAATGTTAGTAAAATCTTATAACAAGATCTTCCTTCCTTTTTCAGTAGTTTTGGGTCAATATTTGAACATAGGTTTCTCTTTTACTTTTTTCCTCATATCCTGAGCATATTGCATCCACTTCCTTCGTACAATCTTGTTTGCATCATAAAAGATCCATAATATAAATAAATAAATAAAAAAAATTATATCTTCTATGTATGTGCCTAGATATTAATTTATATTTTTGTAGCGTTTATGCAGCATAGTATGTATCCCCATGAATGCCTATACACTTGTATATGTTTGCATGAAGTTGATATTGGTTAAATATTTGAATGCGCCAATATTTTAAATGTTTTGTTGATTAATTAAGGTTTTATTATTATTTTTTGTTTGCTTAATATGTATTGATTGATTATTGTAAAAATATGTTTAAACCTTACTAATGTTAAAAGCTAAAAGCCGTTGATGATAGAAATAAATAAATAATGGAGTCTCTGTAATAGAATTAGTATCTTACTATTTTTTTAAAGTTTTCTGGTATCCTATAGGACAGGGGTCGGCACCGTTTACTCATAACATGACCTCAAGGGTGCTGTATATCGTATCCATCACCCGAAACTCCCAGCAAAAAGGTGTGTCTTCAGTCCTTTTTTAAAACTCTCTCCATTCACCTCCTCTCGCAGACACAGAGGCAGCTTGTTCCAACATCTGGGACCCGCAATACTAAACTATATAATATAAATCTAAATTATATAATGGGGTTCTAGAGGAGAAGAATTTTATACCAAATTTATCTTTTAAACATATTTATTCAAAAAATAACATAAAGTTCTTACATAAATTAATTTTTTTTATTGCGAGCCACGTTAGATAAATAATTATAATTAAACGTTTTCTCTTATTTAAAAATCACTTCGTCTCGATATTTTCGCGATTTCCCTGATTACTTTGTAGAGTATGCGTGCCATAGGTTGCCGACACCTGCTATAGGAGGATGCATCATGTATGGGATATTTACCATCACATATGCTGTAGCCCACAGATGAGGTAGCCAGTAGACACACTGCGTATGCAGATCTTCCTATATGTGCCAATTAAAAAATTAAGCCATTCAGAATGTCATACGTCATTGCTGAATTGTTGATGTTAATTGCCTCATATGTGAGGTTTTACGAACATTTAATATCTTTCAACATGACAAGAAAGAGAAGAATGTTATCTTTTTTAGCATGGAGATGAAGTATTTATCATTTATTTATTATTTTGCAAGGGCTCCCTCTTTCACAATACACCGTTACTATGACAACAACATCAGAGCACAGAGAATGTCGTGGGAAGAGGTGACGCAATTGGCGGAGAGACGCTCTGAATGGAAGAGGCTGGTTTCTGCCCTGTGCTCCCGGGAGGAGCATTGAGGGCGATGATGATGATGATTTATTATTATTCATTCTGTACTTTAATTACAGTGATCTTCTACTTGTGGGAAATCTTACCTTCCTTAGGAAAGGAAAACTTTATTTGTTTTTGATTTGTATTATTAATATTTTTTATTTAATTTCCAAACATCGTTTTTATCGAATGGAATGAATCGTAATGGTCACAATCCTCAAAACTGAGCCATCGAAAGAGAATATCTATTTTTTCATTCTTTACTGTACATTGATTACAAACAATTACATAGAAGGTATACATATAAGTTAGATACAATCTATATACAGAGGGCGAATTTATCGCAAAGGCACAATCTCTTCCAACCAACCCAAATATACCTTACCTTCAGTCTTCTTCTTGTGTCTATTGTTGAGCATATGTCTTTCCCACTAGGGCTTCTACCATTCTCTTTTGGATGTGACCCTCCTCTGGTGCTGGCCCACCACACTTTTAATGTCATTGAATCATCAAACTAACCTAATATTTTAATTAATATTATTTTCATTCCAGGTAATTTTGGTTGCACAGATGAAATCCTCTCCATCGTGTCCATGCTTCAGGTGGAGAATGTCTTCATAAAACCAGCTGGAGGACAAGCTGCTAATAATGCTAAGATAGCTAAGAGGAATAACTTTGAGGTATGGCAGTTTGAACGACCACAATAATAATTAGAAGTTTATAATAAAATTGATAAACACAGAGTGTTTTTTGATCATCTGACATTGAAAAGGATGGTGAATGGTTCTCTGGGTTGCCTAGAGTTATTCGTTTATGTGAATTTGACATGTGAAACTATCGCATAAGGCTTAGAGAAGATAATGTCACCTTATTTTTTAGTTCCATGTATGGGACTGGTTGTAAGTTCTAAGCCTTGTACGAAATTTTCATATGTAATCTCATAAAAATTTTAATAACAAATAAAAATTCAATATACTTAACATCTTTTATTTTCTCATTTTACAGGTTGCAGAGGGTGATTTACTAACACTGCTCAACGTTTACGATGGCTACAGCAAGAATGTGGATATTGCCAATAGATCTGGAAATAAAAAACACATAAAGCAATGGTGCAGTAAGATGTTCCTCAATGAATATGCCTTGAGGAAGGTTGCAGATATTAGAGTGAGCCTGGAGAAGCTTGTCACAAAGAAATTCAAAATCAGTAATAATGAAAAAATGATGGATGGACGTGAGTATTCAATATACCCTCAAATAAGTAAATAAATATTCCTATAGTAAGTGATATATTTGTGTTGGAGTACAATAAATTTTATATATCACAATACACAACACACCTCATCGATAAATAAATATATAATATGTTTTTAATCGTTGTATCTTGTGTTAAGTTTCTAATAAAAACTCACTGATGATGGTTGTCTATCTGAAAGTCAAATATTGGTCATAGTGAACGTAATACAGTATTTTATTTTTAAATAAATAAATAAATTAAAATAAAGAATACTTTATTCAGTCAATCAATAACAATATAGAAATATTGAGACAATTTATTACCAATATGACTACAATTACGTTGCAGCAGCCTCGCTAGGTTGCCCTGTATCGAGGCGTGCTGCGTATAAAAAAAATACATATGCAATAAACAAAGGATTAATATATCTTACCAAAAAAAATCACAATGAATAAATTAATAAATGTTACCAATTCATTAAAAATGAAATATGTCAACGAATTTAATCTATTTTAATTTTATATATGTTTGTGTTGTGAAGACAAAGTTAATCTGCTGACGGATTTGAAACACAGACTAACCCTTGAAAGTCTGAGACTTTACCTTTTGGGCACTGACATAATCATATATTTTCACCTGCTTTTGCATTCACGAGATTGTGATGTAATTGTATATGGTTCTAGAGATTATAGGTTTGTTCATCCTTATACATAGAAAGCAATATGCCGCTGTCCCTCTTTCACAATACACCTTTTCCATTAAAATTATATCAGTTTGGTGCAGAGACGCTCTGAATGGAGGAGGCTGGTTTTTTTTGAGAGGTGCATTAAAGAGCGAAGTTAGGCAGTTAGTTGTATTCTAGAATCAGAAGAGTTTTGTAGCTGGACTCAAACTCTTAATCTTTTATTGGAAAGCTTAAAATTCCACTAATTACTGCTAATACTTATCAACGACAAAAAACCACCTATCTATCTATTTAAACCATCGTAGTATCAACCACAAATGGGATAGCTGTTGGACTTATTACTGCATGAAATGAATACACAGTTCATCCTATTAGTTCCCATAAAATTGATGGATTGAAAATATAATTTTTTCGTGATTCCAGCTAAAACTGAGAAGATACTACAGTGTCTGTGCTCTGGACTGTTTATGACTGCCGCCTACTTGCATCCCTCTGGATGCTACAGAAGTCTCACAGCTTACACTGGAGACCTTCACATCAGCCCCACAAGTTGTCTTTACAATGCCCAACAACCTCAGTGGTTAGTCACACTTGTTTATTTATATGATAATAGTTTTTTTTACCCACAGTCAAATATGAACTGTCAGGTATTAGTAAGTATGTGTTTCGTAACTTTTATTACTTTTTTAAAATGAAATTGGATTTCAAATAAACCGAAATACACTCCAGACACTTTCATTATGAAGGTGGAGTAAGTCGGCAGCGAGTGGAATCAAACCATGATCTCTTGTCTCTACCATCAAGTTACTAACCAACTCTGGTTGGGTAGTATTGGTTGGAATCATATAAAGTTCTCTGTTGTATTTTCAGTTGAGTGTACTTCAGATTATCCAGGAGTATCTGCTACTTAGATAAATTTATTACTTCAATTTGTCACTTGTATATTGGTGATTTAATTTTAATTCTTTTGTTATTTTATTATGCAATCGGCATCCAAAGCAGCCTCACTAGGCAAATGTCTGTATCGAGGTGAGCCGCTACAAATGACACAAAGGGATTACCCAATCTTCAATACAGCCCCCAAAAACAACACAAATAAAAGGAACCAATAGGCCAGTTAGTTAATAAATAAATAAATAAATCACGCAATATTGAATGACATAAAAATACCAAGTGGATTTTCTACCCAGGGTATACACATTTGATATCTTGAAATGGATGTAAACTGCAATAAACTAATAAATGGATCTATGTTCACAATAATGTCGTGGAAAGAGGTGACTCAATGGATGCAGAGATACTCTGAATTGTGGTAACCAATATTTGAAAGATGAATAAATTAAATTGTATGTACATAATGGATATGTCTGGATATCCTGAAGTATACATATATTAACCAATTTGTTTTTTTATTAAAGAAAAGTGTCTGAAGTTTTATTACATCCAGGAGTCCAGATTTATTTGTTATTTACTGTGTTTCAGGGTTCTCTTCTGTGATGTTCAGAGTTCCACAGACAAGCTGTATATGACAAATCTTGTGACTATTGAGAAGGAATGGCTTTTGGAACAAGCTCCGCACTATTACAAGGAATATTAAACATGCTTCCTCTTCAGAAATAAATAAAGTATTATGTGCATTTGTCCATACTTTTTACCATCAATTAATTATACTGTGATTTAAGTAAACTTTTAATAAATACAGATAGAGTTTAATTTATCACGATTCACTTACTTTTGCTTGCTTGACCATGAAGATAATTGTTTTATTAATTATTACCAGTTTCGAATTTAGGTCTTTGTTTTATTAGCTACTGGTAAAATTGTCTTGTTAATCATGGCTAATTTAATAATTTAGATTAGAGATGCAACGAATAGTATATTTGCCGAATACCGAATATTATGCAAGATCATGTGCCTAATAACCAAATATTCGGCAAAACAATGGTGAGATCGTGAGGAACTCCCGACTGCGCATCTTCGTGTAGGTACATCATAGATATATGTACTAGACTTGCAGCGCGGTACATTTTTTTCGAAATTTTTGTGTTCTAACAGTAATAATAACAATAATATTATTGTGTTGTTTCACTCCATATCAAATTAAAGTAATTACTTTAATTTGATTATTAATTGACTAATAATTAATTTGATATTTGAGGATTAATAATTATGCATCTGCAGCTGACAATGAAATAGCAACAATCTACAAACTATTAGTTCCTTCCAGTTTTACATTTAAACTATAGAATACCGAATAATAGACTAAATATTCGGTATTCTGCCGAATAGTAAAAATGTTGCCGAATAGGCAGAATAGTTGCCGAATATTTGTTGCATCTCTAATTTACATATCTATCTGCAAATGGTCCAATTCAGGAAAGAAATTTTTGCAATGTATGTGGAAAGAAAAGCAGAAACCTATGTCTAACAATGGACCCAAATTGACTGAAGAAGTTAATTCACCAATATAATAAACTTTGTCTCACAGATCTGATAAATAGGCATTCCATATTTAAATGTGTTAATCTCTCTTTCTGCGGAAACTATTTTACAAGAGTAGAAATGTTTTCATTTTGGATTTCGGATATTGAGGAATACACCAACCATCTACATATTTCAACTATCTGGAGACTTCCATTTATCCAATTTATTGTACGCTTAGCAAATCTGTCCACACGAGAGTTGAAGTAATTATTTGGGATTTGGGATATAGAAGAAAACAATAATATTTACTGTTTTGATTTCACATATTTATTTTTAACATTTGAATAAATATATTTTTAGTTCATGTCACAGCCATATTTTAGCATAATTTATAACAAAAAATCGGCATCACATCTCACATAACAATAACTATCATCATTTAATTTGCAATTTTGCTATACGGCAACGTTAAATACATAGTTTGAGAAGTTTTTGTATTTTCTATGGTAAAAAATGAAATGACATTTCTATTAGACATATTCTTTGTAAACCTATTATTTTAATTTTGTTTTCATTAATTTTTGGATACAAAAAAAACAATTATAGATGCATTTGATGATTTAGGATTTGGCGCTTTGATTGAAAGAATAAGAAAAATTAATATAATTGGCAAGTATTTGTTATAAATCATAAAAAAATCCATAGAAAATCTTTGGAATTTAACAGATGTGATGTTTATCCAAAGATTAAATAAAAGTAGGAAGAATGTTTTTTTTAATGCAATGCAAATTGAAATAAATGTGACATTTTTAACAACAACAAAAAATATTCCATTTTTGAATGTATTCCTGAAAAGCCAGAAAAAATGTTGTGGATGTATATCTGCATACAGAACAATAACAAAAGTAGGATTTACATATTAATATCGAAAGAATCAGATAAATATAATGTCAATTTCTATGTAAACCATAGTGTAAACAGTTTTTATATCACAAAATATCGAGAACAGTGAATCTTTTTGATTTGTTTGAAAAATGTAGAATTTATAGATAGGTTAATGAGTCAAATTACACATCAAATCAAATTTTTGTTATATTAAACACAGCAGTATTTTATACCGCAAAATATAATTTTACTTCATCTTCCATCCGTAACTCTACTTCAATAAAACATCAAATTTGTCAACATTCGCCTATAACATTCATCTCATTTTTTTCCGTTCATTGCATTCATAAATCTCACAATCAAGCACAACAAATTATCCATTAAAATTATTTTTTGACATGTCATTATAAAATGGTTTATAATTTGGTTATTAAAAATTAGTTAATGGCATGTCGCCAATAATAATAGATTATTTTTATTTCTAGATGATTTTACCAAATATATTCAGGTGGTATGTTACCCTATGTTTTTTTGTGCATATAAAACATTAATAACTTTTATAAGTATCTACTTATACATTCACATTCTTTTTTTATCATGTATTCTTCTAATACTTACATTCATTCTAATCAGACAAACTCCCTCACATAAATATCATAGGCATTCAGCCGCGCATTACAATTAATGATATATAATATATTTTTACAAACTAATTATGCCTATAGGAATCCTTTATAATCACACAATTCATAGAGAATTGTTAATTTTAACCTATGTTAATTTATGAAAATATATTTTTGTTAGGCTTAGCACCTTATTCATGTAAATATATATTAAACAATAACAGATTAGATACAAATTCGTAAAATAATTTTGAAATATCAATATTGTGTTTCAAGCATATAAGTGAAAACATTTGAAACAAAAATAAAGTTTTTTTGTCAGTAGACCAATGTTAATTAATTTTAAGGTTGATTCTCGACAAACGACAATTTAGTTTAAAAGTTATGTTAAAAACGGATTTTTTATTCAAGTGAAAAAACAAGTCGTTCCTTAATAATGTTCATATGATTAGCTGAAAACAAAAATAGGATATAATATTAAAATACACATTTTTCATTGGTTAAATACTCTTAGTATATTCTGAAAATAGCTTTTAGTTTAATTTAACCATAAAATTCATCAACTCCTTTAGCTAAAAGCATGTATTTACCATATTTATAAATTGAGTTACATTTTTACACACATATATTTTTTATTATTTATTTGGAAATACTATAAACATGTTTTTAAGAAAAAGTAGCTCTC
The DNA here is from genome assembly GCA_947579605.1 of Athripsodes cinereus. Taxonomy (NCBI): domain Eukaryota; kingdom Metazoa; phylum Arthropoda; class Insecta; order Trichoptera; family Leptoceridae; genus Athripsodes; species Athripsodes cinereus. The sequence goes on along the minus strand of OX388322.1, from coordinate 21,192,675 downwards.
AATCAAGAACTAAAATGAACTTGTGTTTCTCAAATAGAAGACCATAGTTGGTCAATGCTACATAAAATATGTGTCTTTTGTGAAATCTGTTTTACTACCAGTGGGCCTAGTCAAAACACATTTAAGCGTTACGTTTTCGTTCAAACGCGGACGACGTTGCGCGTCAATTTTCGGAGCTAAAATACACGAGTAGCTACGAAAATTGAAGCGTTCTCGCAACCTCGTCTTGTTTGAACAAAAACGAAACGAAAACGTAACGCTTAAATGTGTTTTGACTAGGCCTACAGGACTTTTTTTTCTTTTAAATTAGTATATATATTGAAAATTTTATTTATATATATTGAAAAGCACACATGAAATATGATTTAAAATACATAAAATGATCTAATAATTTCCAAGATTCAAATGTGTTGAAAAAAATCTCCAAAGTCATCTCATAAATATTTGATATTTATCTATGGAAATCTATGGAATATCCTTTTAGACACATTTTTTAGTCAAATATTGTAGTTTTTCTTGTAATATATATTTTAACTACATCATTGCATGATTATTACGATTGATATTATAATTATTATAAACATTGTGAATCTTATATCCTAAAACACTTAGAACTAAATAATAATTTTATTCATTTTGAAGGAACATTACACCACGATGCATGAGAACAATAATAACATTTATCTATCTAAATAATGAGATATTTGCTTAAGTAATCAGTTTGATATTAATGTATATTTCTAGTTTGATATTAATATATATTTCTATTAAATTACTCGGGAATATTACGCTGTTTCACTGAAATATTAATATGTTTTATAGATTCAGTATAGAGTTTTCAGATGTTTGATTTTTGCCAGGATAACCTGTTTTTTTTTAATACCTGTATCAGGAAAATGTTGGTTAATCAAACTTTTGTTACCAAGGTATATTATGACTTTAAATAGTCAAATAAAAAAAATGTTATTGACTTTTAAACCATTTTTTTTGTTCAACAGATCTGGCAACACATTAAACTGAAGTATGAAAAAATAAAATTATCATATTTATATACATAATATTGTTGAAAAATATATTTTAAAGTTCAGATTTTCAGGTTGGTATTTTTTTTGTTTCTGTTATCCTTTTAAGGATGAATTATTCAATGTTTTATTTGTACAACAAAATGGTTTTGAAAATATTTCTTTAGTATCAAAATTTTATATCGATTAACTTAAATGATTGTCAAAAAGTATTTATATTATTTTTTTTGAAAGCTTCTATAGCAAAATATTAGGCAGTGTATTCCCTCGTTGATTTAGACAATAAATTTTAAGCAGTACTAATAACATCTTCATAATATTTCCATCGTATCACTGTCACCTTTACAAAGATCTCCTTCCAGTTTCATCTCCTTTCTTTCTTCGCCTTGGTTCATCCATCGTCTTCGTACTTCTGACACAATAATTCACAATTTGACATATCAATATTGTGCAAATGATTGTTCAATATATTTTCCAATATACACTTTTTTGGATATATTTATATTGTTTTAGTTACTTTTTTAAATTTAAAAGTGTATTATTGTGCAGAATGCTTTCAGTGTATTCCGAAGTACACGTAATCACGACACCACTGTACCGCATTCTCTTCGTTAGCACAACACATGGGATATGCAAAATTAGACTTCGTCGCCTTAGCACACCTTTGACATAGCTCGAGGATTTCGCTCTGAAACAAAAAGAAAAAAAAATATTTAAATGCTGTAATTCTTAATATATAATGTAAATTGACACACCTGGATGATGATGGGTGGTGGATGTATTGGATGTTTCTATGTTCTCTTTTTAGTCCAGACAGTTATTGCAATAAGGAGAGCATTCCAGTAATTTTCCTTTTTAGCGGACTGTATATTGGTTTGATTCCTTCCTTGTTCTCAAGTATGTTGAAACGGGAATTTGTAGTAAAATCACTATTTAAACTATTTAACATTTATTATGAAAGGAACAATGAACACGTCACACAACTTATATGTATAATTTGATATAAAAAACGTGGTAAGTACTGAAGTTCCTGTGTGCTGTATGATCGAACTACACTCGAAAGAAGCAAGGAAAAGAATGAAGAAATATTGAAGCAACGCTTGGCCGTGCTTATTACATTATTTATACAACAATAACAAATACTTGCAACAAAAGATTCTAAGCTACGGTTGATATCCGACACCGTGGCCAGACAAAGAATAGAATAGCATGACTGTATCTATACTTCAATTTGTCTATATGAACTTTACAAAGACTTCCATAGATGTCGGTATGCTGTCAACTTTTATTTATTTAAATGTGAAAATAATAAATTATGAATTTATCCAACACCTTTTGTGTATTTATTTCTCAAGATACAGATTTATTTATTTATATCACAAGTGGGGTAGCCAGCAGAACAGCTGCATTTAATAAACATTCAAGCTATCCTCTTCGTAAAATAAAACTAATTTTAAATGGCAATGGTCCATTTGAAAATATTTGAAGTTTTACTGATGATGATACGTAGTTTTACTGAGGAATTGTATAACAGTGACAGAAGCGAAAGATGTATGCAAGGATAGAAGGAAGTGGCGCTCGATCCTTTCTGCCTACCCCGCGAGAGAAGCGGTGTGATAGTATGTATGTATGATACGTAGTTAGAAGGAGGAAATCACTTCAGAGTGATAATCTCGCCACTGCATATCGTCATAGTATTTTAAATTTTGTATTGATTTGTTAACACTGTTATATAATGATGATGTGCAAAAGGAATAACATAAATAAAAAAATGAATGCATTGTGAGTAACTTACATCGTGTGCACACCTCGTCATTGACTCCTTGAATTGTCTTTCAAAGAATCTGTCAGGAAGTGTCCAATTTGGTCTCGTCTCTCCCTCAATGATGAGCAGACACACAACCAGAAGAAGGATGTAGAAGCTTATCTGTGGAACAAAGAAAAATACTTTTAGTTACAGGTTACAGGAATATTTCAATCTACATTTTATTCAACAACAAACAGCGACTAATAAAATAATATGAAGAAATAATATATTTATTATCAATACTATTACTGAAAGATAGATTCTATATATAGTTTTTTGACTGTCTATCTTTAGACATACCTATCTTTTGAAAATAGGATATTATTTCAATATAATTGAAAAGTAAGAAATGGAACATCGATTGTGGTGAATAAAAATATTGAGTTTTACTAAGGTATTTGTTTTTTTTTCAATTATCTAGGTGTAATATTTCTTTGTCAAATTAAAATCATTTCTTAACTCATTTGGCTAATTTTAGCAAAATAAAATAATTTAGTAAAATATGAAAAAGCCTTTTTCACGATTAACCTTACTCTATTATTTGTAAATAATTATGTTAGTACCATAATATGAATTATCAATGAATTGTTTTTCTACTCAGAATATTATTTACATTACTATATACTCAAATATAAATAGAATTATTAATGTTTACAATAACGGCATTGATTGACTAGAAGATAAAATATAGAAATAGAACAAACATATTTTTGATCATAATAAAAAATATGGATCATGAATGATAAACATAAAATTGTGATTTCATTGAGTGAAAATTAGAACAAGTATGTATGTCTACCTCACTTGTGGGATATGCCGTGATGGTGTAGTAGTAGTAGCTGTCTACAAAATAACTGCAAATTTTGGACGTGTCAAAAAATGGACAGATATTTCTTTATTTTCATAGCAATGGACTCGGAGTTGAGTGATTTATGGATAAGTTGATACCCAGAGCTATATTTTCGATTTATTTAAGTAATTTTCATAAATTGATATAATGGTAATAAATATCTGTAAATTTGTCAACTTGATTAAAAATTGCAAAATTGGTAGGTTTTTTCGTTATTTGTTGTGTTGTGTTGAATTAAAAAAATATACAATTCGAATATAATCAAAATTAGTGGCAATAAAATATTATAAATATTAGGTGTAGATGCGCCTTTGAAGTGATTTGAATTTGACAAAAATAGCGCAAAATATATAATTCAATAATAAATTATTTATACAATGTCCTATTGTGAAATTTAGTAAGGCACCTACTTAATTTCTATGGCACAAATCGTCCCACAAGGGACGGGTTGCCGTAATCTTATAAATAATAATACTTAATTTCTTTTACATAAATTTTCTTTAATATTAACTTTAGAGCTCTCTTGATGATTCGATAATAAATTTAAATTAAGAATTAACGGTACATTTCAAGAGTCTATTGCAATTAGGTTATTTATTTGTTATTCTTTACTGCACATTGATAACAATTTACAAACAATTTAACTTAAAAATCCATTTATCTGCTTATATTTTGTTGTCCATTGAACTTTTTCATTTAGGTACATGTAGAAAGCTCACATCGTGCATTGTTAGTGAATAAATAATCAAAATGCAGAGGGTGAATTTATTGAAACTACGCGATTTCTTCCAACTAACCCAAAGCGATGTTTATACGTAGGTATTCACATTGATTCACTTTGGATGATCATCCAGAGTGTCAGGGTCAAAGCTGTTCATCGAAAGTGAACACACTGTTCACATTTGTTCATCCTATGCTTTCACTACCATGTCAACACTCACGGTCATGTTGTATGTAGTTTGACGTATTTTCGTACAAAAATAATTAAATAAATAAAAAAAAATATTGCACTTATTAAAAATTAAAACAAATTAATATAGTTCTCGACCGCATGATAATTTTGTACATGATGCTGATTTTCGATACAAATTTATAGAGATTAAGACAAATAATAGGATAAAACTTGTTTATGGTCGTTTCAGTGAAAGGACCTTTCATCAAAATTATGACGAGTGGTAATCTTTTTCATCCGCTACCGCTAGTGATCACTATAGACCATTAAAGGATGACGTCACAGAAAAATCATTGAGGGGCATCAGGCATCCCAACACAACAGACGATTACGGTGTAATATTAGGTGGAACGCCTAAAGAATACCTAATAATCAAAAAAACTGTCAGTGTCGATTTTGTTATTATTTTGTCGTCTGACTTTCTTTTTTTTCTCTTATGGCATAACATTCTACAAGGATGATTTGCGCAATCTGACTGTTTGCCCCCCAAGCAAAAGCAAATCCATAGACAAGACCACGTGACCTTTAATGGTCTATTGATGAAACGTCTGTTCACACCTTTTCATTTTGGAGGATCATCCAGAGTGAGCAAATGTGAACGCCCCTTAAGGTTTACTGAAGAGTAGGTAAATTTTTGAAGATAATAATAAAAAAACAAACGCAAAGGATACCTAAATAACATACCTAATTATTCAACACAATAAATTGGTGATTGCGTTGTTTGTTCTCAGTGAATATTTTCACATAAATAAATAATATAAACAAATAATAATAAGGTCATCCAACGAATAAGAGGATAACAATGAACCCATCAAAATAATACACAACGTACATTTTATTTTAGGTATGTGTCAGAGGCGGGACTAGTGTTTTTTTTTATATTAGGTAAGTGTTCGTAATGAAAAAAAATATTATTCCACAATTTATTTGTTTTTTTCATTATAAGCACAAAACAGATAATAGCTCCATATATAAATAACAGAAAAAAGGTAAAGCTTTCAGCGATCAGCTATCATCCAACACCATGCGCCACAATTAATTTGAAAAATAAAGGTACCTAACATTCCGGTTATCTTAACATGCCTACACATACACAGTCTTTCTTTAGTATTATTAATTTAGTAACGAAAATTTTATTTCAGAAAATATCCGATTTGAGAACTTTCTGTACCTCCGCTCCCTCCCGCTCTTTTCTGTAAGTTTTCGAGTGTCCTGTAAGAGGCAGGTGTTCGAAAAAATAATGAATTTTTGCATTTTAAATTCAGCGGTAAGGTTTGCCACCCATCCTGAGTGTCCTATTTTTTTGTCGGCACGGAGAGGAAAGCTTCTATATTTATTATATGGTGCTACATGTGTATTTTATTTATTTATTTATTCATTCTTTACTGTACATTGATTATATGTGTTTAGTGCATCGTATTTATTTATTTATTATTTATTTATAAATGAAACAATGAACAGCATTATAGTAAAAACCTTTTCGCTGTCATTGTACGTACACATCAAACAATCAAGACAGTAACAAAATGTACAGAAAAATACAGACACATAGAAATTCTATGACAAATATATGCAGAAGAAAAAGGAACACCTATTGAGCGCGTCGAACCGCGTATACATATATGTGTATCGTCGCGTTTGTACCCATAATACAAGATTCATACCTTAGTTTGGGACTAGCTCGATGTGTGTGAATTGTCTATACATATTATGTTATTACATGCGGATGATCTACTGATTACCCCACTTGTGGGATATGCCGTGATGGCACAGTAGTAGTAGTAGATATTTATGCACTATTTCAGAATTTACCTAGCCTTTTGAAATTTCTATCCCCCGTCGCCAGATTTTCGTTTTAATACCTATAGGAAATTCATATGAAAAGTACGCAATTGTAGGCATGCGGTGCTTTTTGCATGTATGGAAAGCTCGCCACTGGTAGGTATATAAGTATTTATTCCATATTATATACCTACTGGGTTTTATTATATTGTTGTTTGCGTAAAATGGATATTTTTTGGACTTCGCTCATATTATATAAACACATATTGTAAATATAAAAACAATACAATGTAGTTGATTGTACGTTTTTTAATTATCAAAATAAAAAAATGGCAGCTATAGCTACATAATAAGAATAATAAATATATATATATATAGATGTGAATTAATTATAAATAAAACACTTATTTATGTATAGTATATTCACAGTGACTTTTTATTGGACGCGAGCCGGCTTTCAAGAGCTTCCGTTCTCATCATCAGGCTAGCGAAAAGTTTTCGGAAACTCTTGAAAGCCGGCTCGCGTCCAATAAAAAGTCACTGTGGATATACTATAAATAAGTGTTGATTATTTATAATTAATTCAACATGAATTTCCACCAAGTACCGTCGGTTGAAAATATCAACTTTATATTATAAAGATTTTTTGTTTATTTGTTCTTACAGTTTATATTCTTACACAATTAAAAAATATGTTTTAGTTTTAATGTTGAATGATAGTACCTACCTACGTAATATGTTGTGTATCTATCTATGTAATTACTTTTTTCTTTTGTATGTGGGTGTAAGAGCTAAGTATTATTTTTTCTATTTTTACCATCACACCATTTTAATTTATAAAACACCCACTATAAAATAAAATAAATGTATCGAAAATATGGACAGTTTTCACTACATACTATATCTTAATAACGACTTTCAGGAATGGTAGCAGTGCAAAAACCTCATTGAATTTTATATCTTTAACGTCTTATACGTGGTGTTTTATGTAAACCTGCCTTACACAGATATTAAAACTTACCGAAAAGAGTGGCTTATGTACGGTTTATATACCAAATAGGTTTTTTTTACATTATTGTATGTAGGTATATGTATTTATTTTACTATACCATCACGGCACATCCCACAAGTGGGGCAGCCAGCAGATCAGCTGCATGTAAGAAACATACAAACTGTCCTCTTTGTGCCAGTATAAAATCAAGACATTCAGGATGGGTGGCAAACCTCAACGCTGAATTTAAGATGTAAAATGTCTTATTTTTTTCGAACACCTGCCTTTTACAGGACACTCGAAAACCTACGCAGAAGAGTGGGAGACCAATTCTTTACCGGGTGTTCCACGGTATAAATTATTTATTTTATTTATTTATTTTATTTATTTTATTTATTTTATTTATTTTATTTATTTTATTTATTTTATTTATTTTATTTATTTTATTTATTTTATTTATTTTATTTATTTTATTTATTTTATTTATTTTATTTATTTTATTTATTTTATTTATTTTATTTATTTTATTTATTTTATTTATTTTATTTATTTTATTTATTTTATTTATTTTATTTATTTTATTTATTTTATTTATTTTATTTATTTTATTTATTTTATTTTTTTCTTATATGATTATACAATTCAATGCGCAAAAAGCGAGTGGGTGTATTATTTATGTTAGTGTGATTGTTTTTGTTTTATGGTCTGATCGAAATAGGTAATTATAAAAAGGGAAAAATAGGGCAGAAAAGAGGTATTTTCCTTGGATATAAAATCTCTTTAAAAAATCTACATGATTTAATAGTTTTTCAAATGAAAAGTGACTTTGTCAATATCATTTAATACCTAGATTAGTTTCAATCACAATGTAGGTGAAAACGTGAGGGGTGGACTGTTGGCATTGAAAACCATTTGAATTTTTCTTTGTAGGTAGGTAGATAGAATAGTTTTCTTTGGCGGCGTACAGACAGCTGGATGCGAACGTCAATCATCAAGCATCAAGCCAAAATCTTAAATCTTTCGGCGACAATTCGGAGCACTCTCCGAAGAAATATTGGAATGAATGCCTTCGTTACCCGTCCATGAGACGTAATGAAGGCATTCATTCGAATATTTCTTCGGAGAATGCTCCGAATTGTCGCCGAAAGATTTAAGATTTTTGATTGATGCTTGATGATTGACGTTGGCATCCAGCTGTCTGTACGCCGCATTTGTAGAACATAATGTTTGTGCAAATTGATTTTCGTGCTTGTTGTTAGATTGAAGGAATTTTGTAAATAACGATTTATTTTTTGTATAATTTCATTGTTTTGTGTAATAGTGTCCCTGACTATTGTATCAAAATATTGGTTTAAATCAATTACCAAATAATTTATATTTTACTGTATAAAAAATAACCGAAACTCATTTATAAATAATAATAAAGACAATTTATATTTGGCGCCGTTTAATGATCCGTGACCATCTCAAGGGCGCCATGACTTTTCTTGAAAAGCAGTGTTTTCAGCTTACTCCTGAACGTTGCAGTGGGCTGGTAGTACATAAAAATGTAGGTACTGATATAAATTTGAACTTATAACTTCAACATGGGCAATAGATCATTACCAAAAAACGAAAAATAAATAATTTATCTGATTTGCTCTTTAGATGATTATATTACGAAACGACGCTAAGTGTCAAATAAAAATGGGTTTGCCTAGCTTATAAAAATTAAGATGTCTTTATTTATTCGAACAGCTGCCTTATACATGAATAAGAATAAAAAGTAAAAACAGCATGCAAGTTGTCCTTTACGTCCCAACAAAAAAAAACTAAGACATTGAGGATGGGTGGCATACCTCATCTCTGAATTTAAGATGTAAAATATCTTTATTTTTTAAAACACCTACCTTTTTCAGGACAATCGAAAACTTAGTGCTCGTTTGAACTTTACATCTTTTAAACATACCTACATATATTGTCATTTTGTTGTCATTCTAGGCAAAGTATTATTAATCTATTGTTTGTGTGTTTTAATTGACATTTTTAACATTTTAATATTAACACAAAACACTGTTAACTTTTCACCATTAATTCCATCAATCTCTTGAAAATGTCAAGCTAACTTAACGAAACTACTCAAGATTAATTAATTAATAGTGAAAGGTTAACAGTGTTTTGTGTTAATATTAATAATGACGAAGTATTGCATAATGGTTTTCATAGCTTTATTATATTGTGAAGGCAGTGCAATAATTCAGAAGACCCGATATTATCGAGAAATGACAACCAGGAGATATTATCTGTCGCTACCTGTATGGGAAGATTTAGAGTGGAAATGTAAAATAAGAACGAATAAATCTTATTAAATCTTATTATATTAATTTTTATGATATCACATTCATTATGATATTAATTATTTTTTTCAAAACACTATGAACTAGATTAAATCAGATTAAAATAAATCCATTTCATAAACCACTTCCTTAAAGTTGTTTTGACAAAATATTTAATAATTACAATTAAATATAATTAAATTAATTTAATTAAGGTTAATATAATATTAGGTATATAATAATAATATTGATAAGGAAATCTTTGTCGAATAAAGTAAATAAATAAATAAATAAATAATTTCACTAAATATGTGTGTCAAAGTACATATGACTTGTATAAGTTATTACCTATTTATGAATAATTATCTAATCAAAATAAACAAATTATATATTTAAATTACTAGGTAAAGTTTATTTTAAGAAACTGTGTCATACTATACTCGTTATATTATTATAAATTTAAATATATTTATTGTGTAGGTATGTAGAAATAAAAACATTTATTATGTCGGTGAACTTTCATTTGACGTCGCTGCGCTGTTATTTTAATGTCCTAAATTATTACCTGTGCCTAAGTAGATTTAATTTACATTATTTAAGTAATTTTAAATTATAAGAATATAATATATTTTTTCTCTAACTTTTTCGTCCACACTTGATTACATTTTCATAAAAAAACATCGAATGGCCTTAAATCAGAATAGAATGGAATACTTCTATTACTATTATACCATCGTGGCATTAACCCACTCGGAACGTAGAACATTCCATATTCAAATAAATAATTATGTTCAATACAGTGGTCCGCCATTTCCGAGTAACAAGACAGTTCTTTATACCTAGTTTTTACAGATCTCCAGGTTTCACCTATAGGGGAGACCGGGGATAGCTGACTATAGGGGTAGGTTGACTAAGTGCTAATAACTCGAGCTATTCGAAGGTATTGCGAAATCCAAATATGTACGAAAAACCCTTCCCACCTACCGCTAATTTGTAGAAAATATGGCACCGTTTATGTTCGTCATTCGAGAGTAGGAGCGTAATGTCGAAAAACAATACATGTAAGTAACTATTTTCCTTGCAATATTTTTCGTAATAACATCTATATACTCGCTGTTATTAACTTTTAAGTCATTTAAAGTAGAGCTTGATTGCCAATCTTATTATTTCATATCATTCCTTTTGATTTCGTTGCAGTTTTGAGGAGTCAAAAATTAAAAAAAAGTGATCCGGGGATGGTAGACCAATTTTTTTGGGGCTAGTTGACCACCTAGTCAACCTATCCCATGGTGGTCTGGATATATGGAAAGGAATAAAATTATTTAAATTGAATTTTCACAGTGAGAACACAAGTACCCTTCAACAATTAATAAATTGAATAAAACAATTTCCAGAAATGCACTGGCTTCTGAAGCACATACTGAGTAAGATAAATATATGTCCGATTTTGTATTTATTTTTTAGCATAGATCTATATCACAAATGACGAGGTCTTAATAGAATTGAAGGAGTGTACACCTGTATAAGATCATCTCAAAAAGACGTGATAGATAGATTGGGGAGATAGTGCGGCCTGAAAGTCTTTGGGTTAATTGGAAGAGATTGCGCCTTTGCGACAAACTCGTCCGCTGTATATTGATTGTATTTAATTTGAATACCTTCTATGAAATTGTATGTAATCAACGAACAGTAAAGAATGAATTAATATACCTATAAATAAAGTCGACAAGAAACAATAAAAGAGATGTTTGAGGCAGTTATCTTTTATTATGGATACAAATGCGACGATAGACATGTATACATATAGGTACATGTAACACCCAGTCCCAGGGCAATTTGAAAAAGTTCATTCTCAATTTGACGTTGACTGGGAATAGATTAACCTGGATCTTTGTGACTCAAAGGCGAGAAGAAGAGAGCGTTATCTCCACAACAAACCGGCGGTCCTACACTCATAATAATAATTGTAATAAAATCTATCAAGTACTACTAATATACTATCACGGCTATCCCACAAGTGGGGTAGCCAGCAGACCAGCTGCATATAATAAACACGCAAGCTGTCCTCTGCATGCCAATATAAAATCAAGACATTCAGGGTGTAATCAAATAAATATTAAAATCTGCAATTGCAATATGGAGTTCGAATCAAACAAAGGTAGGTAAAGACTATAGTATTTATTTCATTATGACTATTAGTCTTGTTTTATTTCACGGCAATGCACCCGAAATCGAGTGAATTATGAACGATTATTAATCGCACATACATAATGAAAAAATAAGGAGACAGGTTATGTACCGTAGCATATCGAGAAACTTCAGAATCTATTGTTTCAGAGGCTGAGAACCAACGTTGACTGTTGTGCTCTATCATCGAAAGTGAGTAACTTTAAACTTAAATGTAGGTACTATTAATTATAAATATAATTATAATTGAATTGTATATAGGTAGGTGGGTACCTACCTATGTGAATTTGATAAGAGTATATTATTATATATGCCTAAATATATAATATAAAATAATTTTGTTATATACTTGTACATAATATGCATATATTTATATTTAATAGCGAGACTGGGTGTGATTACTCCCGACCTTTTCAGATAACGTTTGCCCGTTCCGGTAACCCCATCAAAATAATATTATATTATATCTATGTTTATATATACATACATCTACCTATTTACTATCTATCTATAGTCTACACACCTCATTAAGGCTCCATGCATGACATATAATGAGTTTCCTGAATATTTTAATAATAATTTTTGTTATTAAGTAGAATTACATCATTATTATTAATATTGTTTTTTTATGTTGTAGATTGGGTTGCCGTATGGTTTTTTAGGTATTTCAGGAGTCGTTTACTCCTAATAATTATACGCACATTTAGTCGTTTACTCCTAATAATTATACGCACTTTTAGTCGTTTACTCCTAATAATTATACGCACATTTAGTCGTTTACTCCTAATAATTATACGCACATTTAGTCGTTTACTCCTAATAATTATACGCACATTCATACCGAAATTGTCCTCACAGACAGACCATTGGGCAGACCTCAAGGGCCAGTCGTCCAAAATCGCCGTCGTGGGAATCTTTTAAACTACTAATCTTATTTCGCTGTATTCCTTTTTGGAGTGAGAATATAAGTAAATTTATATAAAAAAAGTAAGAATTTAAAAGTTGGACAAAAACAAAAATATAGAACAAGAGAAGGCCAATTATAATGATTATAATATTATGACTAATTAATATGAGCTACTACTATTACTTTTACATCTGCTGGCTACCTCACTCTAGGGATACCTATACTATCACGGCATATCTCACAAGTGGGGAAGCCAGCAATTTCGTACTAAATATTTTACATTTGTATTATTTTTCATTGTTCATTGATCACAAGATATACCTACAATTTTACTTAACAATGAAAATACATTTTTAGTTTTTTTTTTACATAACAATGAAAATACATTTTTAGGTTAGTAAAATACATTTTAACATTCCAATAGATATGTATGCAGAGGGTGGATTTATCGCTAAATGCAAAAACTTACAACTAACCTGGTTGAACAGTGTTTCACGAGTTCGCAAAAAATAAAATTCGTATAAAATTCTATCTCCATCATGACGACATCTCCAATAAATGAAATTTATGATATTATAATATATTCTCTAAATATAAAGTTTATCTATTATGCATCATCCTCTCTGTGCCACAAACAAATAAGTAGGTAGTAAGATTGATTCATCTGTCTGTAATGCCTTAGAAGTGGGTATTGGCAAGAAATTCGGCAAATATAATTTTACGATCTTAAGTGTTACTTGCGTTTTATATAATATCTTCAATATACAATAAATATAATTATGTATATCTCACTGGCTAATGAACAAAAAGATATCTTATATCAGCTTGTGTGCGTTTGTTTTAATAATTCTGATATTTTTTTTTTATTGTCAATATATATAAAATTTTACTCAAAAATAAATAAAATTACGTCTTTTTAAATTACTCAATACTTCCTTACTACTACAAGATGCATTGTTGAATTATGCAATATTTTTTTGGTAAGAAAAGTCTTGAGAAGGAGCGGGAAGCAAGTTTAGCTACTTTCAGTTTTGTTTTTCACTTGTGTGGATCGTGTCCTCATGAAAAAATGGTTTAGTTGAAAGAAATCGCGTCTTTGTGATAAACTCGCCCTCTGTATATTTATTGTATCTAACCTGAATTTTTACCTTTTATGTAATTGTTTGTAATCAATGCACAGTGAAGAATGAATTAATAAATAAAAATGTTATTGGACGTGTAACTTAATTACGGTTAAAATTGAATTTCAGTTAGATTATGAGACATTTGAAAATTCACTTTTTATTGATATATTATATGATTATTTTTTTATATTTAAAGTCAATAGTGTTTGATCTTTGTTATATCGTGAATGTTGTCCATGCACACCGAAAGTGATCAATTAAAGGGCCAATATTATAAAAGTCCGTTAGCTCAAGTTATTTTAATATGGTCCAAAATTTGATATAACTACTCTTTTTTAAGCATTATAAACATCCGTTGATATTATTTCAGTAAAATGTTACCATCGGCTTTAACTGGCCGACCGACCAGGGATTAGTTTTGACGACTAGCATTGCTGTCTCACTATTTGCCTGAAGAGAGAAAGAAATAACAAAAGATGAATCTACGCACGTGTTTTGTTAGGATATTATTCTCATAGCATCGCTGTCATTTACTCATTTGTTTTGTGTAAATTATGAGATTGTTGGGTGAAGTTTTTATGAATGGGGAGCAGGTAGATAAAAGGGACAGGCAATATCTTATGTAACCACCGGTTGAAAACAATGGGTACAGTAGGCAAAAATATTTCTTTTTAACGAATTGTCAAAATAGTTTTATAATGCAGTATCTAGTAGAATGTACGAACAGATCGCCATCCGTTCGTAAAGTGTCGACATACTTACGAATATTGGGTTCCTCGTTTATAATTTCGGCCCTAAGCCAGCCTAGAGCCCATTCGTAAGCGTTGGGCCGCCTTTTTTGCTTCTTCCGATTAGATATTGTACAATTTTACATTATGTAAATATGGTTCTCCAATCGAGATATCTGATTAGTTATGTCATTTGCACGTTGTGCCAAAATCCAGTAAAATAATAAAAAAATTGTAAACATTAGAAATATCAATAGTGTTTTTTTTTTGGAATCGGATAAATTGAAACAAGTTTTTTTTACGAATGTCATGTAAAAGGCAGGTGTTCGAAAAAATAAAGACATTTTACAAATTAAATTCACCGGTGAGGTTTGCCACTCATCCTGAACGTCTTAATTTTTGTTACGTTAACCTGATGATGAGAGCGGAAGCTCTTAAAAGCTGCCTTGCGATGGATGAAGTCACTGAAGAAGTTCTAAATAAAAAAGGGGTTTAAACACAACTCGTAAAATTACTAAAAATTTGGAAATTATGAAGTCTTAGTTAGATTACACATTAATTAAAAATACGTATGGACTCCTCACATATGGACACCAGATTTGGATGCTCACGGAGAGCGTGAGATCGAGGTTACAGGCAGCGGAAATGCGGTTCCTCAGGGGAGTGGCTGGGGTGTCATTGAGAGACCGTATAAGGAATACGTATGCTCGTGAGGCTCTCAAGGTGGAACCAGTACTCCTACATATAGAGAGGTCGCAGTTGCGATGACTGGGGCACGTGCTCCGCATGCCAGAAGACAGACTACCACTTAGATATTTGGAGGCTGTGGGAGAGGGCAGAAGACCGGTGGGTCGCCCCAGAAGAAGCTGGCAAGGGCAGGTGTCAAAGTTGTGTGTTAAAAGACTTGGTTTAGAGTGGCCAGAGGTCCTGGAAGCAGCGGTGGACAGGGATCTCTGGAGGAGGTACCTAGGCGCAATGGGCCCCCGACCCAATTAGGACAAGGGGAAGAAGATGTATGTATGTATGTATGTATTAATTAAGAATATCAAATTTCAATTAAAAAATATGATAACCTGGTACATTATTATAATATTTCTACTAAAAATCTACTATTTTATATATTTATAATAATGTTACCTACACTTATTCAGAAAAAAACACTTTTATGTCATAATTTTTAATGTTTAAATTTCGTATCCTGATGTATGATAAGAAAATAAGTAAAATACTGAAAATAAAATTTGTTGCCATGTGAATTTTATATTATTATGTATTTCAATTGTGACATCATTGAAATCTTTATTTATTTATTTTTTTATTTAAATACAGATAATTATTTTTAAAATATATGTCATAATACTACAATATAATGTTATTTGATTATGTGCTAGATGAAAATTTAATAGTCAGAGATAGTAAGTGTGTTAAAGTTGTTATCAATATTAAATTCTTGGGAAAATACCTAATCATGTAGGGTATCGGTACGTGTGACGAATGTGTCATGAAAAAGGCGTGTGACTGTAAAATATTTCGTATTCAGCCAGTGGCTTAACTATAAGGTGGCAGGGCTAGCAAAATGCCACGGACCCCCGACCCGATGGGGGCCCCCAGTCTGAGAAGCCTCGAGCTCAGAAGTAGCCTAACATTTTTAACAACATTTAGTAAAAATTGAAAATTTTATATAAATAGTTAAAATCAATATAAGTAAGACACAACTAACATTCATAAGAAAAACACTTTTGTGAAACAGAAAGCTCGGAGTAAATAATTTTATTAATAAATATCTTGTTAATATTAAATTGCTATTTTTATAAAATTATGAACCTACCTATGTATTTGAAAATAAAATTTATTAGATATTTAACTAATATGCACTGTTGGGTAACTACTTAATTTTTACTGGGGGACTCCGTCCAATGAATTTCCCATGGGCCTCTGATGATATGGTTATGTCACTGTGTTGAGCGATTACACACATCGTTATGTTAAACGGCGCAGAGAGGATAATCTATTATGATTATTAATAATAGTTGCCATGTGTTAATTTACTTACTGAAGATGTGGGAAATATTCAGCGAGAGATATATTTATTATTTACATTAGAATATAACCATTTGAATTATTTTAACGAGGAAATAATGAACGTAAGTACCTACTCAGGTATATCGTAAAAGGTTAAAGTACGACACGTGGTTTGTTCGTGTTACAAATATAATTTTCTCAATTAAATGCTCGTTCACTTGGTGATACAAAACGGTCAATGTCTTTTGATAGTCAATATTTGAGTTTGTCACATTTGTCACATAAAAGAGTTCAATATGTTTTGGTTATTATTATTACTGACAATAAGACGATTCTTACAAGGATCATTACAGCTGAAGGCCGATGTGTTCCCAGAAAATAGCTTTGAACGATATACAGATGACAACACAACTATAACATATCTTCAATTTTCCTAAAAAATCTGCATATATCACGTTAAAGATATCAATTTCTCCAGCCAGACCATTAAACATTTGAATAGCCTTTTGTTTTAACATGAATTTAAACATGAGATCGTCAATTGGAAATGAATTGAAAAAAATTAGTTTTATTTTTGGCTAATCTGCATTTAAACATGAGGTTGTCACATATAAAAGAGTGATTTCGATTCATTCTTTTCGCCAATCTGCTATTTAGACATGAGCTTATCACTTAGGAAAAAGTTGATTTGTTTTTATTCTCTCGCTAATCTGCCATTTAAACATTAGCTTGTCACTTAGGAAAGTGGTGATTTTCAGTTATTCCCGTCGCTCATTCACCTTTTGGTCATTACTTCTAAAATTATCATTGATATAATCGACTTTGCATGCTGTGATGTGCTTCAGTTATTCGCAATAACACGCTTTATGTTGGTGCAATGTTATTTTCCAATATCCGCATAATAACGTAATATTCACCACAGGATTAATGTTTTAACACAGATTTGAGATACTTAGATGATATGATGAATTTTCTTTTCTACCGTTTTGAATAATATTTGTTAATATATTTTTAACTTTTTCATATATTTATATATTAGTACAGTAAGATAACTAATAACTGAAAATAATTCTATTTGTACGTTCACAGAGTGAAAATTCATAAATAGTGATGATCTTAATTAAAAAAACATAGTTAATTTTTCACTTTCATTTACTTGAAACCTCGAGTGCTTTCGTCAATATATTATATCGATTGACATTATCAGGAGAACTCGTTCTCTGAAATATTTTTCCCGCTCTTTATGTCAGATTATACGGAAAAAGAGATAAAATCATTGGTATATATACTAGATTTAAAACATCGTTAATAGTAGCTACGTTCTACACAATTCTATTTTACATTAAAAACATTCTATTTTACATAATTTAGAAGAAATACTCTTTATTTTAGTGTTTAATATTACCAGTTTGTGATATAATAAATATTTCCATTTTACCTGAAACGAAAATTTCACAACAATTTATAAATAATATGGAGTAAAACATTTTGTAATTTAATGCCACCAGATCAATAAAATAATATACAACATAACAATATGGTATTGAGTTGATTAGATTCATGGTTAGTAGTATTCACGGCCGTTGTAATAGTAGATACATCATTAGTACAGAGGACACACATTGTGTTTGTAAATGTAAATAACCTTTTGACCCAGTGCCATCATGAATCAATATTGTGAATGATTGAATGATCATGTAATAATAATTATAGTAAATAAACATTTTACTACTACTACAAACTATGTACCTACCTAACTATTAAATTATTTATTTGTTTATATCTTTAAGAATGTATTTATATATTTTATCAATCTTTACTATTCGTATCAAAGTGATCTTGTGTATTTGTGGGAACTTGTATGTAGCCACAACTAAACTTATGTTTATGTATCTTTCTACTAAGATACCAAAATTTGTATGTAACCACAGAAAAAACTTATATTTATGTGTCAATCTACCGTCGAAAATTCGATCATGCCATCAATACATATTTCTTCTTTTTCGTGCAACTACTATCTTAAGATAGAAGACCAACGTTTAAAATTAAATGTGAGACAGATAATAAAAATAGCTAGACAACTTTGCTGTTGCGCCGTTTTGTGAAAAAAACTGCCGCAAGGGCACATTCAAGAATCATGACACGTCTTGAACAATAGGTCTTTAACTTTGCCTTGAACACCACCACACTCCCCAGAGTTCATAGGAAATTTTGTTCTATAGCAAGTGACCTAAATATGCGAAAACGACAACGAACTCAATGAAAATTTCTTTTATTTTCTAGTAAATATCAAAACGTACGAGAGTGTTAAGTGAGCCATATAATATATATGCAGGCTATGATTACTATACCAATGTTTATTCTAAATCTTGTTCTACTTTCTACATTCTTAATAATATATTGTTTGATAATTTCGTGGAAATCCTGGAGGAGACTAATCTCAAAAAGCAGAATAAAAGAGAAGAAGAAGGTAGGAGGAAGAAGAAGGTAGAAGAGAAGAAGAAGGTTTCAGCAGAATAAAAGGAGGAAGAGACTCACTTAAAAGCATCTCAGAAAAACGCGTTAGGTAAATATATCTATATGCCCAATAGGGCATACGAGAAAACATGATAGAAAGGATGCCTGAAGAAGGAACAACTTGAAGATCTATGAGAGGATAATATGAGCTGCGAATCGTAGGTACGAGAAACTACACAGACAGATTAAAACGGAATGAAATATCTAAAACTTGTAAAACGTGGACAGTCCACGTTAAAAATATCTAAAATATGTTAACCAGTCCACGTGATATTTGAAACTTGAGTGGAGGAAAATATCGTTTGATTGTAGTTATGTAGTATAGGCTGTGTAATAACTTAGCGGCGTCACGTTTACGTAGTGCGTAGCTATCTGCAAGGTGCATACTAAATTACATGAACCGTAGTTAATGTAAGTCAATCTTTATCAGTCAATTATGTATATGGTTAAACTCAATACGCATCGATAAACCTATTTCTCAATAAAACATCTAATTACAGTGTCATTAATTAATATTTTATCGATTTTATAAACATAAATAGTTTAATGAATAATGCAATTAACATCAGACGATAAAAGTTGCAAATGAGACCTACGTAAGACGCACTATGAAAATGTTGTCTCTGTAATATGGGGAAGATCATTTTTCTGACTGGAATTTTTTGAGTTTTCTATGATAAATATTATATTCAAAAGAACGGAGAGCTTTCAGGTTTTATATTTCTCACAGGTTCGTAGTATATTGGAGTATAACTCACTGATATGGTCCCCCATGTACGAAGTGCATATCAATGCTCTGGAGAGAGTTCAAAAACGCTTCATGAAAAATTTGTCTTACAGAGCTGGACAGGGCAGACTTTTGAGGAGTTATGAGGATCGTCTCTCTTCTTTCAGGATTGATAGACTAAGAGATAGGAGAATACTTGCTGACCTCACTATGCTCCACAAAATTGTCAACGGTAAAGTGGATACGGTATCAGTCAGTTCATTGAACTTTTACGCGACAAACCCCCGTCTGCGTAACGTCAAACTTTTTTGCCAGACAGACATAGTAATAATATCAGCCAAAACAGTCCTATCAGCAGAATGTGTAAACTTTATAATGTTTTGTGCACGCATCGCGTGGAAGGAGTGGATGTCTTTAGTGACTCCCTAACGGGGTTCAGGAAGTGTGTTGCTGCCAACTTTAATGCTCTTGTAGGTTAAGTTTCTAGGTTTAATTAACTATATAACTGTATTTTTTTTCATCTATCCTTTTTATAATATGTTGTTTGCGGTAATGTGAATCTGTTTTACTGGACTTGCATTGTTTAGTTTTTACCCTTATGTTTGTTTTTTTTTGTATAATTTTGTTTGAACGTGCATGATGTAGACACGCTTAATTGGGGGGTTGGCCTGGCCGGATCAATGTGTCTTTTTTTCTTATTTTATGAATGTTTTGTCAACTCTCTGTGTGTGTCTCTGTAGAATAAATAAACAAATAAATAGATATATATATAGATAAACAAATAGTTAATGAAAAAAAGCGATGTTTTCTTCGATTCTCTTACTTACGACTTAATTTTTTCTATGAAACCGATATCAGAATACTACAGATTCCTCAAAAAAATTTCGCATTAAATCACTGTGAATATAGAGAATTTTGGTTACCACTCCATATCGGACGATGTCAAAAGGGTTTGTACGATTACGCCAGACATTTTTTTTAAAGGGATCTGTGTTTTGTTAGAAACCCAAATACAACTTTATACACCTTTCACAGTAAGCTAAAAGTTTGTGTCGTAAAAGGGGCATATGCCGGCACCTGGGATCGAACCGCCCACCTCTTGTTCATGAAGCCGAGACTTTACCTCCATGCTACCGACGAACTCTTATGAGGAAATAATTGATGGGAAATAGCTCCCAGAGAAGCCCTGAAAGGCGAATAAAGAAGAATGGTATAATTGTACTGGGTCAGCCAAGAATCAAAACCGATATTCTTTCATAAGATTTCAGCTTGAAAATTTCTGCATTGAAAATTGTTTATATTATAATCTAATGTAGTTAGGTAGGAAATAAATCACACAGTAGACTAATGATAGACAGTTCAATGTTCATCAGACTATAAAGACTTGCTGAGCTTACAAACATGACTTTTCTATTTGTTTACTATGTAAAATTATGTAGGTATGTGCGTTGCATTTATATAATGCAATGATGCAAGTATTTAATAAATTACTACTATACTATACTATACCCTCACGCCATGTCCCAGGAGGGGTAGGCAGAGAGAACGGAACGCCATATAGATCTATCCTTACATACTTCTTTCGCTTCCTCTACATTCATCCAGTTTCTCATACATGCACGCCGATTTCTCTTACTCAGCACGCGTCCGTCGTTAAGAATTTGGTCCACGTGATCAAGCCACGTGGTTCTTGGACGTCCGCGCTTCCTCACACCCCTTCTTTCAGATAAATACATCATCTTCGTCATCCTTTCATCTTGCATTCGCTCAACATGTCCAAACCATCTCAACTTGTTTACACGCATTCTGTCCACAACACTCCTCTCACATCCGCTCATTCTCCTGATATCCTCATTCTTCACTCTATCTCGCAACGTTTTACCAACCATTCTTCTCAGTGAACGCATCTCCACAGCATTTATTCCACTCTCATCCTTTTTCAACCACGTCCAAGTTTCGCTTGCATACATATGTAAGTGTCGATACCAGAATGGTATTGTGCACTAGCATTTTTGTCATGATCGACACACTGCTATTGCTAACAATGGGTCGAAGTGCACCATTCACTCTAGCACCGGCGACTTTTCTTCTTTCAATGTCCTTATCAAATCTTCCATCCCTCGCAAACAGACTAATAATAAATTAATAAATTATAAACAATAAATTAGAAATAATAAGTTACAGACAGTTTTATATTTAAATTTAATAGTTAATAATTTAATATCTATTAATTACTCAAAACCTTACAGAAAAGAGTCGTAGATCTAAGAGCCATAAACAAACCGTACTTAGCGATCGACTACAGACTGGGGATCTCTTCGACAATCTACCTACATGAACCATGTAATTATGCGTTATTGTTGCGGTTATAGTCGTAAATTATTCGTTTGTAGTCGATCGACAAGTGACGGTTTGTCTAGGGGGGCTATTTGTGCTGGGACTCCGTGAAACGGTGTTCGGGAAAATGTAAAATTGGCTTATCGATGTATTTTTACAATTGAACCATTGTATGAGGTCATATATGTAAATTTAACACATGAAACTACCATATAAGGCTTAGAAAAGACAACGTTACTTTATTCGGTAGTGCCCCGGACGGGACTTGAACCCGCATCCATTAACCTTGTCGCGAGGAGTGCTTTGTCCAATTAAGCTACCGGGCGACTTGCCGAAGGCTCCGATATTCTCTCTTATAAACCCGATGACAGCTTCATGTGTAGGTATTGTTCTGAGATACCTAGTACCCCCGCCCGGGGCACTACCGAATAAGGTGACGTTGTCTTTTCTAAGCCTTATATGGTAGTTTCATGTGTTAAATTTACTTGTAAAATTGGCGTTTTTTAGAATAAGCACCAGGTGTTCAAATATCATCATCATGCAAATGCACGAAGTTCTTCAAAATCTTCAAAAATATTAATACGACGTTTATAAGGTAAAGATAGGTCGTAAATTAGTGTATGTCCTTAAAAGTTAAACAATAAATGCAAATAATTGAACACTATAAGATTAGGGCTGCCATCCGTCCCAATACATTGGGACCCTCATCATGATGGACCTTCTTGTCTCGATATCCCAAAAAGACCAAATTTTGCCCTTAAGTTTTTTAAATATGTAAAATAGTAAAAAAGACTGGTTGAAAAAGGTAAAATCTTCTCAAAAATATAGTGTGCAACAAGTTGCAACTTGTGTTTATATGGATGTAAGTATATTTTTAATAAAAAAATAATTATTTAAAATGTTTTTTACTTCATTTCTCCATTTTCATTTCAGAGTGTCCCGACGAAGTCCCAGCTCTAAAGATATGGCAACAATTAGATATAAAAATTTGACTATAGAAGTAACATTTCTGGTGATAGAAAATTATAATTGGTTCGATTTTTGAAATATCGAAATACATCCGGCTCATAATGTTTGCGTGAGTGTTTACTACAATAACATTTGCAAAATTATCGTCAATTTTTTATTAATTATTTATTGGTTATTGTTGCCAAGTGTCAGATTCATAAACAATGTCTATTGTTTTATTGAAAATGTTATCAAAATATACCTAGTGCGATATCTTTATTACTGTAAAATATATTACTCTTTATTCTTTAGATCATTATTGAAAATACAATGTTTGTGTGACAAAATTATAAATTTTACAACCAGATATTTTAATTATTCTTGTAGTTTTATGGCACAGAGAAGTTATTCTTTATATTCAATGTATTCAGAGAATCTGCTAGATAATCGATTTGTGAGAGATGCTATTGTGATAAAAATATTGTGATTCTAATTCGATTAGATATTTTCAGAGTTTACTATAAATTAGGGTTGAACGCATAAAGTTGAACTTTCAATTTTGTGTCATAAAATTTACAGGAGACAGCATTCCAATTCTCCGAGATTTTCTGATTACTTCTGTAGACGAAACGATAAAAATAAACTACAAAGGCAATTCATACATCACCAAAGACTTAAGTTTTAAATACATTTATCCCACTTTTTCAAGAAAAACAAGAAGGTGGTGTAAGATTTTTGTAAACCGGCTTTTGAAAATGCTGACTGATGAGTGCAGAAAAAAATGCTGATTTCCTGTTGCTAAATATAAAATCATTGATTGGATTGAGAATTTATTATAGTTATTTAAAATAAAAGATTTTCTTACTGTTGAAAGATTGCAGTGGAACATCTTAGCTGCCATTTTCGCTATAGTGTAAAATCCTGTGGATGATATTTTGGACAAGAGTATGAGATCTTCAAAGAAATCCTCAATTGGCACAGCACTGAGACACGAGAAACACTTCTGATACTCGAAATTACACAAAAAGAATGAAAACAATATGAGCAATACACTTGATTGAAAGATTTTTCAAATGGTTTGCACAGTGTGTTGAATTGAAACAAACTTTTTTGAAATCAGACACAGAAATAAATATTCGAAATGGTTCGATAAAATTTTTGAAACAGATACGTTTTTCTCAAACGTATGGATCGCTATACAGACTTCTGTCAGACAGAATGGTTCGTTTGACTGTCAGCAGTGCTTTATATATAAGATGAACATGTTACTTCAGCGTGCAAGATAATGTTAAATTAATTATAAAATGTACCTAATAGAGTACACAACATTTATATATGTGACGATTCTGTACACAAACAATTGAAAAATAAAGTGACATAACGTTTTTTATTGGATTCATTTCAATTAGATTAACTTATGTATTATTTGGACCACGTGTATCTTGCGTTATAAAAGAAATGTCCACATCCATGTCCATGAGCATATCACGACATTAGAAATAAGGTTGAAAAAGCAGATATTAAATATATGCTCAGTAAGCATAGCAACCTGACTTAGAGATACTCGTACTAGATGTCCTGAAATCAGCAGAGATCACATATTTTTGAGGATGCATTTATGCAAATATAACACGCACCCTATCAAACTTGGATGCCAGAGAGAGAAATATTGATTAGTACCTACATACGTGAAAATATGTATATATTTTAATTTGGAAGCATCATGTATTCGTGAGGACTGAAATCTACTACGTGTGCTTGGATTAACTTATTTATTAAAAACTGCTATATGTATAAAACTTAGGAATTATTTTTGCCGACAAACGATAGCGGGATGTGAATTGATAAGAATTCAATAATAGAAACAAAAAAAGATTTGCAAGTGATCTTTCTATTTACATCACATTGTTTCGTATGCGTTGGGACTAGAAAGAGATCCCTGGGGGAGTCCACACGGTTGACAATAATAGGCGTTCCAAAGTCAGTCAAAAAGTTTCTCCAAGTAAAATACAATCGTCTTGTGGAAAAAGCAAAATGTCTTTCTTTTTCAATTCTTTCCTAAAAGATATAAAATCTTTTCAATCCTCTTAAGGATAGTTGGGGAAATGCATTAATTTGTTTTTGTCTGGAGTATAATTATATGCCATATTGTATAAATCGCTCTCAATTTTTTTGTGTTCTTGAATTTCATATGTTCACTGATCAGTGTGGCAGGAAGACCAAGGAATACGACAATTTTTCTTAACAGATATTTCATTGGTCATTGTGTGATCGAGATTTATGAATGCTTTGAAGCAATTTTGTGATCCTCCATTACAACGAGCAAGATATTAAATGAACTAAACCATAAATCCATAGAACAAGTATATTGACGAATGAACCTAGTTATTTTAAAAGAAAATTTTAGTATTTTAATAAATTTAATATCCTTCGTGATTGCTAAACCAGGAGAAAAAAATCATTTAAGTTAGACAGCAGGATTACTCTTGATAATCCTGCTAATCTAAAAACGATCTAAATCTTGTCTTGATCTTAATCATACGACACGCAAAGGGACTATAGTCAAAAAGATAAGTTGTAAAAAACACAGTATGTAGTTAACTTCCAAATGACTATTAACTTCGCTTACTAGTATTCGGAGACTCTCGACTCCATCATCAGGCGATTAGTAAAAAGTACTTCGAAAACTAATAAGTCATTTGGAAGTTAACTACATACGTCGGGTTTTTCAACTTATCTAGAAATGGACTTCGAACAAGTACCTTCGGTCAATAATATCGAAACTTTTTACAGTCAAAAATACCAAGCTACCATTACCGCGGTATGCACGAATTTTCGACTACATTATAGTTCCTTCGCACGTCGTATGATTTAGATCGAGACAAGATTAAGATCGTATTTAGATTGTGTCAAGAGTAGTCCTGCCAATGACGAGAGTGGAAGCTTTTGAAAGCCAGCTCATGAGCGACAAAGTCATTGTGGATGAATCGTATTATTAGTGTCTTATTTATTCTAAAAAATCATTTGTAAGAACGATTTTGTGCCAACAGCGGATAAACTTCCTTCCACGTAGCACACATTCACGGCTAAGACCTAATTAACTTTATCAAATTTATATATTTTTTTGACGGGTTAGTTACTAAAAATGTTTGCTAATAAAATGTCCGTATATAATGTACGTGTGGACCATAATAATAAGTAAGTATATCGATTATATTCTCCTATATGATCATATATAATATTCACACCCATACTCCCACATAATATATTAGTCTGTAGTGTCAGTACCTAGTTTTAGTACACTTTGGAGACGTAAACAACTTTTTTTAGTATAATGATTACTCTATATACTAGTTATCATGTCCGGTCTAATCTTCTTCTTTTTCTTCTGTCAGGTCTCTCCGACGTTGGCGAACACTTTGGCATAGGCTTCTCGGTCTTGCGCTGTCTGGAACAACTCCTCCACACTTCTCATTCCAGTTCAATCTCGTATATTGCGCAGCCTCGATGTCTGCCTTCTGTCAGCCTCTCGACGTCCCTTTATTTTGCTTGTCATAATTAACCGCAAAATGTGGTTCTTTTCTCCACGCATTATATGACCCAGCAGGGTTACTCTTGACAAAACTAAACACGATCTTACTCTAGTCTTGATCTTGATCATACGACGCACGAAGGGACTATGGTCAAAAACACCGCGCTACCGCTAAAGCGCGATCGGTTTGCATGTATTTTTGGCCAATAGTCACTTCGTGCGTCGCATGATCAAGATCAAGACTAGATTAAGATCGTGTTTAGTTTTGTCAAGAGTAGCCCTGCAGATACGAAACCTGGACCCTAAAAATGAATACAATGAATCGCTTGGAAGCATTTGAAATGTGACTTCATAGAAGAATGCTTCGTATTCATGGGATTGATAGGGTCACAAATGTAGAGATGTTCAGAATAGCTGGAATGGACAGAGAACTCCTGTTGGATGTCAAAGTGCGTAAAATCTCGTATCTGGATCTAATCTTAATTTTTTTTTAAATAAATCCCATCACTATTTTCAGGGCATTTCAAAAAAACTGTTGTACCAAGTCAAAAAAAAAACAAAATTTCCTCTTATTGCCTTAAAAATTAAGCCTTTTGAAATGTGTACAAACTTCTTCCTTGAATTCAACATTGGTTAAGATTCATGATACCCTAAAATAGAATATACATGAGAAGCTGCCATTATACTTTGACTAAGAGCTGAAGGAAGACCTCAAGAAGATAGGTAATTGTGGGGTATAAAAGCAAAACTACCTCTCTGAGGCTTGGATATATTTTCAGAAAAAGCTTAAAGTATATAATTATATTACGCCTAAGATGCATATTTTTTTCCGTATTTCACTGAAGTGTTGACAGACCCTTCAGGCTGCCCACTATGGGGCCTCCGGTGTGGACAAGATTTGTTAAGTGTAGAATTTCGGATAAATGGAAGTCTTCAGACTTCTGCGCTATCCGGGTGGTCGGTGGGTCCTTCAATGTATGAAGTGATGATACACTGTAAAATACATTTTAAAATCTGCGAAATAAATACTATATTAAAGAAATTTACTAGTTCTATTGTCGGTTTTAAACTTGACCGCACTAACTTTCGCGGTTTTGAATCTAAACAAATACCATAGGTAGTGTTTGTTTTGCACCTCAGTCTGTTTTGCATGCAGTGTCCATATTGGGTTGAGGATAACAGCTTTCGCATGTGGCTTG
The DNA here is from genome assembly GCA_947579605.1 of Athripsodes cinereus. Lineage (NCBI taxonomy): Eukaryota > Metazoa > Arthropoda > Insecta > Trichoptera > Leptoceridae > Athripsodes > Athripsodes cinereus. The sequence continues at coordinate 21,164,728 of OX388322.1, read as the reverse complement.
ATGATTTTCAAACAATGTAGTTTTTATGCTATGAATTTTTTGACACAAGAGTTTCTAAAATAATATTAAATTCTTCCCTCTATGCATTCGAGCTTGTATAAAGATGGATGCTTCCGATGTTGTTTCCATTGAACTGCAACAGATGTCTTTCCGGTTTGAAAGCACAAAAATTGTATGAAATCGTATAAAATTTGATTTCAAGAATGGAAAAATATTGAGTTGTAACATATATACAACTTTCAAAAATTTCAAGTCATGTGATAAGCATGACACAGAGGAATTGGGAATGTTACCTAGGTTTAAAGAGTACTCTTAACCAAGCCCAAAGTCGATTCATAAGCGTCGAAACTCTGTGTTGTGCACTCCTTAAGGAAGTTCACATATGTATGTGTATCATATACTACATACCTACCTAGTTAATGCCTATTCAAATATGTTGACTATGGATGAGTGTGATCGGTTGGAATGATTGATCTGTAGTAGTTCAAAATATGTTTGGAATGTAGTTTTTACTTTGATAGAGAAAATAGTGGCGGTTTTGCATTTAAGTTTCGCTAATGTTTACTTACTGTAATCTGTTAAGGTTAGAACTACATTACAACTGAAATGACTTGATGACATGAGGACTGATATTCTTGAAACATCCAGGGGTTAGTGGTGGGAACCCCTTCCTTAATGTATGTAAAGGTTGTATGTAATGTATATAATGAGGAACCACAAATGAATTTTACTTGAAAACTTAAAAGTATGAAGAGCGATGATTTTGATTCTGTACCCCACATAATATGATGATTACATAGTCCAAGTTACATTGGAGTATTAAAACAATATTGCATTCTTTCTCTATGTGAAGATCGAGTCACCAAAATAATGGACAACATGCTGAGAATGAATATCATTATAAAAGAGATAACTTATACATGTATGGAAAAAAATGAGAAGGTAAAGAATACACACGCAAGGTAGGTACTGCAAAAAAAATTGCCGGGTTATTTGGAAAATATTGCAATCTTGAGATAAATTCTTTTTCTGAGCATTGATTTGCACTAGTAACAATTTTGCGTAATTAATTAACTTAAAATATGAAATGACAAGGTTTTTTGTTTCACAAAGTGTATTCAACGTATACCACAAATACGCCCAGAGCTTTGACAAACGAATTGGCATCATCAGGACTAAAAATACAACAGAATTTGAATAATGAGTGAATAAAAAAATATTTGGTCAATTGTTTGCCCTAAAGAGATTCAGTCATCATCAATCAATTTTAAATATTCTTTGGAATTCACAGATTGACAAAGTACCTAATATTTCCTTTCGTCTCAATTTTCTTTGGTGTATCTACGTGAAATTTAAAGCAACTAACAAACAAACAAAGTAATATATTTATATTGTATTGAATATTAATTATAGAGCCAAATAAAGCGATATTTAATATACAATTCCGGAAGCGACACACTGTTATTCGAACAAGTGAACCATAAAATTAAAGATATTGTGATTTCTAAATCTATTTTTTGATCTGTCTGAAGTCCTAAAATAGATAACAAACATGAATATACAATGTTAACTAATTCACAGTAAGAAAATTGTCATTTTTTAAACTGTTTCTCAGAAACACGAGATGATAGAATCTTTTGCATCCATTTATAAAAGTGAAACAGAACTACATGTGTCAAGGAGTTTTCTATTATTCGAAGTTTATAGGGCGTCTGGTGAAGACAAGATTTGCTGAGTGCCTTATTTCAGATAAACCAAAGTGTCCAGACTTCTGCATTATCTGGGTGGACGGTGGATTTCTTTCAATGTGTAGGTTGCAGGGGCAAAATATTTATTTCATTAATATAAGGTAGAAAAGATAACACTGCAATGATAGATAGTCAAAGTTTGTGTGGCTTAAATAGGGCTTCAAGAAGAACACCAATTTTTAAAGTGTAGTTTTTTTTTATATCTTTGGCTTCTTCCATATATGAGATACTTAGCGAACTCTCTTTTCACGTTTGATATAGAGATTTTATCTTCTCGTTTTGCTTTATCAGGATTCTTTAACATTGGTTATCATGGTATGAAGTAAACACTTAACTTTTTTATAAATATTAAAAATATTGGTTATCATTTCTGCAAAGGCTTCTCTATCATGCTCCAGTCTGAAGACTTTCTCTGCCCACCTCACTCCAGTACAGTATTTTATATTTATTGGATAGCCATGTGCCTTTTCCTCTACCAGGACCACATCGCCCGTCAATATTTGCCATCACCAATATTAATTCGAGGAATTCGTATTTACTCCATAGTAGAACATGATGTAAAACAAAGAAAAATATTGGGTCCACGACCGGGTATTGCAGATGGAACCTGAAGGCTTAAAAGCAATGAAGAAATTCGCTCCATAACTAATCAACCTATAATTACAATGAGATCAGATCCCGAAGATTAGTATGGATTGGCCACGTCGTTAGAGCCGGAGAAGAAAGGGCGATTAAAGGTTTTCTGCAGGGTATACCCGAGGACAGAAGACCGTCAGGCAGACCAAGACAAATATTGTTAAATAACATCAACCGAGATCTAGACGATAAATGCTAAAGACGACTGGTATTCCATTGCTCAAGATCGGAAGGCTTGGAGATCTATTGTTTCGAAGGGAAAGGTCCTGCAAGAACTTTTCAGCCATCGGAAGTAAGTAGTAGTAGAACATGACTCAGATATGAAATTTACAGACAATAATGTACGTAAGCAATTGCCTGTTGGAATTTGCTTTTCGCAGTGCTTCTAAGTTGCTGACTAGATCTGTTCATAGTGTACGAAACTTTCTTTCGTGTTACCACTGTCTTGGTCACACAAAAGAAATGAATGCTTCTAGGCGATTTATGGTCTGTACTTTTAGGGTTCAGGTTTCCAAACCATACAGCAGAATTGAGCATATGTAGTAGCATTTCAACTTTTTCTGCCTTATCGTTAAATTCTGTTTATCATTACAGAATATTGTTCTCATTTTCAAAAATAATCAACCGGAATGAAAGCCGCGTGACCCCAGCAACGCATACCAAGTCTATTGACCAGAGAACAGAGAGAGATTAGCTTAATCATTTGTTTTGATTTGCCATTGTTAGCCATAAGCGTCAAAATAACAATAGAATGTATGTAATGTAGATTACCTACGAAAAAATTACTAATTAATTAATTAATTTGTTATACCTACTGATTTTATTTTATCGAAATGTCGACGACCTGCTGAAGACTAAATAAAATAAAATGTTTTGTTCAAAACATACCTTTCAAATTCAATTTTATGAATAATATTAGGTACACCAAAAATAGTGTTCACAACCGGATAGAGAAATCACTTCAAAAACATTTAGTGTTGCTTGGGAAATTCTTGAATTAGATTGCAATGAACATGCACCAATATGGAAGCAATTAATAATTTATTAGTCACGTACATAAATAATTTAAACGTGTAAGGATTCATTGATTGCAATTGGTTCACGTACTTATTCCCTGGTAAATCAAATTTTTGGCATCTTAGAATCGAAGGAGGAAGGCACCTGCTCAAGATCTTGTCAGAAAGGCGTGCAAGGTGGATCGGCCATGTAATACGACAAGAAGGCCTCTTGCATGCCGTAATGGAGGGTATGACCGAGGGGACAAACTCTAGGGGACGCCCACGCCGAGAGTACCTGGAGGACCTGTTGGTGGACATGCGCTGCTCATCATATGCAGAATTCAAAAGAACCGCACAAGACAGGGAGGAGTGGAGGAGAAGAATTAAAGAGATAATTGCTGCAAACCAATCCCAGGATTGAAACCAGAGAGAGATAGTATGGGTTTGGCCAAGTATAAATATAGTTTGAGATGAGCAATAATTTCGTCTCGACAGACTGTCTGATTTTTTTTGCTGTTCTTGTGTTTTCATTTATATGACAATTTAATATCTATACTTATAAGTTGTTTTTTATGTATGAAAAAGCTTATAAAAGACTGTTAATGAATAAATAAAATAAATAATCGCCTTTTTGTTTTGGTTGCTCTGTTTATTTCACATTTCTTCAAAAAAAATATATTATTTTTAGCGGAGAGGCTGAAATATAAAAAAGGGTTACTCGAAAATTTAACAAAATAATTTGAGAAAATCAATTTCGAATTGCTATGAAATATGGTAGAGAGGCGTGAATCATCACTAAGAGCAAGAGCGAACATTTGGCAGATGGTCGGAACACTTACCAAAAACGGCAATGTTAGCCATAGCAGGGTTGGTGAAAAAGGGCAGCTCCATAAAAAGTTTAGCCAACAACGAGCACACTGAATTAGCAACAAAATCGGGCATCTAGGCCTGCTCATAACCATCGTTAAGGACAAAACTCGAGGCAGGATCAGGAGACAAAGAAGAATAAAAAGGACAAATTAAGATTATTGTGAATTGAGACTCAAAAGAAAGAAACAACCTATGAGACATTGTGTATTTTTGTTGTTATTGTTGTCTATACAAGATAATTTAAATGTGCATTGAAGAGAGACCCACCACACACCCAGATATCTCAGGAGAATTAAAATGTGCAATAACTTATCATTTTATCAACATGTTAATTCAGATATATACACACATACACTTAGCACTTCACATTATGAATCGGGTACTTACGCGATATCTAATCGATACCAAGATTGTTGATAACGTTTAAATATGTAGATTTTGTAAATTACAACACAAAATTTTAATAATAATTTTTATATGAATAATTATTATTATTATATATCTAAATGGATGATTTGTATTTGGCGCTGTTTAATTATCCTTGGCCATCTCAAGGGCACCAGACTTCTCCTGAAGAGCAATGTCTTCAGCTTGCTCTTGAATGTGGCAGTATTCTAGTCTTGTCTTAGATCCATTGGTAATTGGTTTCAGGTAGTTGGCCCCGCGATGCTGAAGCTTCTCTCTGAGAATTTGGATTTTTTTTACTGTTGATTTTTACAAGTTTGTTGAGAAAATTGGAATTACAAAGGGCAATAATGCTATTTTTGCCCAGAGCGATTGACTAGAACGGACCCTGCTTAAAAATCCACGTATAGTATCATTCAGAGATAATATTTTTATCATACCTAATTCTTTATTATTTATTCTTTAACATATCGGTTTTGTTGTAATTTAATACTACTTATCGATCATAAAAATATCACAGTCGCTATACTAACATACTCGTAGCTGTTCTTGATATCTTATCAAAAGGAAAATTCTACTTGAGTCAAGTCTTGTTGATTTCAGTGTGCAACTATTTTTCGATAGTATAATGTAACAGACATTATAAAGTGCTGAAATTATCGACTCAAAACTATCTACTTAGTGGATTCGTTCGTAAAAATATTTCTGAATTAGTGTCAAACTGAAGTGAATTGTTTTGCATCGTTGTTTTCACGTTTATTTGTGAATGTCACAGGCTAATGGAAACATATAAAGTGAGGTTTGAGATTGTTCAATCATAATAAGGTATTATGATTGTATGGTGAATCATATCAAAATTGACAATATGTTGTAACAAGTATTTCAACAATCGTAATTAATTAATATTTCGAGGTGATTGATGTTAGAACCTAACAATCATAATATAATGGACAATAGATGAGGAAGTGTTTGTTTCAAAATTCCCTTTTTGAGATTAGAACGTTCAACATCTCTATGTTTCCTGATTTAAAATTCAGGCACGGAAGAGTTGATGAGATGTCAAGTTGTACCTCAATAGAAAAAGAGTTCTCTTTTACAGTACAAAGTAATTAAAAAGGACAGAAGAAAGTGAACAAATTTAGTATTGACAAACATAACAGATGACCTACAATGGAGAAAACAACATACACAACATCATATCATGTTAATAGACCTATGGTGGATGAAAGATGGGAATATAATACTGTTAGGTATACAACTGCATATAAAACAACAGTATCAGGAAATTCGAGTAATAACTTTTATGACTTCTACATCCGAAACAGTTTTTCGAGGAACACCAATTGTTTCGAAACACCATCAGCGAGCTATTATTCTAAGAGCATTGGAAATCGCAACACTGATTTCAGTATGGAAAACGAAGCGACCGTATTTAGAACTTCTACAACAAGAATTATTGACAACCAATACGAGACCTGTTTTACTAATGATTTTCCTGATGCTAATGAGGCATGTGCTTCTAATACCACATTTCAAAGATACGACAGTTGTGAATCGGTACTATCCGAATCTGTTTTAAATGAAGTCTGTAAATCTGGTGATTTTATGAGAATGGAGGAAAGTAAAGATGCCAATGCTTCAAAAAAATTCAATGATCTCTTAGAAGAAGTTAAAACATTTGCAAGAGAAACGGATTTTAACTATACTTGGCGTGTGGGCAAAAGAATATTCATACGTAAACGGGAATATTCTGATACACACTTGATCCCTAACCGTAGTCATTTAGAGAAATTATTGTAAAAAATAGTCACAATCCTTTGTATTAGTCTAAGCAAACAACTATTACGTAGAAAATACGTAAGTGTAAGCTAATTTTAAGTCATATTGTAAAGTAAAGAGTCGGTGGACATTAACGGTTGTATTTAATTTCAGGAAGGATTTTGTCAAGGGGAGTCCTTCAGGTAAACCTTGAACCCTTCCTTAGAAAGAATTTGCGTGAAGAGTATGGATGATATAGGAACTGACATTCGTGTAACGTTCGTGGGTGAACGAGGGTGCAACCCTCAATGTGTGTAAAGACATATTCGGTATTGCCATATCGTTGTTGCTTGTAGCAGTGAAAAAAATTGGACAGACTCGAAAAGAACCGTTCATTACGACTGGATGGTGGCAGCAGTGGACGACCCTCTGGATAATCTTTAATTACGTCTGTGTTGAATTATGCTAAAAGTGTATAATATTAATTAATTAATTTAACTACAAAAAAGTTGTAGTTTTAATAATGTTTTTAATGACGTAATAAGCACTATCTTCAACTTCATCAAAAAAAATTAAGTGTCACTTAATCCATATTTGTTGTGTAACGACGATGTTATGTGTAGGGACGGGGGGAGGTTAACATTAGGTACCTATCTACTGTTAAATTGTAATAAATGTTGATTCAAAGCATGTCAAATTAGGTATCTACTGTTAAAATTGTAATAAATGTTGATTCTTAACACGACACGAAGAATGATATTTTTTATCTTATTTATGCTAACTAGTCTATTTACAAATTCACTATTTTGATTTTTTTAAATAAAGATCGTATTATTGGGAGTTTGATTGAATTGTGATATATTTAAATGTACAAGACTTGATTTATAATTAGACTTTTGTGTTAAATTTTAAAAATGTACCTAAATATAATCTACATAATATGTATAAATTAATATGTGAATTTTAATGATCAAACCGATCAAATCCTTATTCTAAATCATCGACTTATAGCATAGACTAGAAACGTCTTACGAATTCTCTCAGAATTCAGTAGGTTTAGTCAAAACACATTTAAGCTATATAATAGCTAAAATACACAAGTAGCTACGAAAATTGACTCGTTCTCGCGACGTCGTCTACATTTGAACGAAAACGTAACGCTTAAATGTATTTTGACTAGGCCCACAGGTTCCAAAATTAAAATGAACACTAATTAGACATTTGCTGTTTCACTCCATGGCATTAATTCACTCTATATTATTGCTGTTTCACTCTTCGCACTTACTGTAAGCATTGTAAATCTGAATTGTGATCTGGATTGTGCACTCTTTGGATATTTTTGGTTATCATAGTTAGTACTGGGCTATACCTAGTAGTTGTAAGATGTCTAAATGTATTTATCGTTATTTTTTTTGTATGGTTACCATGAAATTGTAAGATTATAATGTATTATAAAAGGCTTCGGCCAATGGTCTGAATTAAATAAATAAATATAAATTAATAAATAAATAAATAATAGACAGTCTCATGGCTTTGGACCAATGCTTGCAAAAACTGATAAGAAAACATTTTGGACCCAAGATTCGATTGGACCCAATAACAATTTTTCGATTGTTTTTCTAGTATATGATAATAAGTCTATGTTATAAATCACCTTTGTTCCAACTAATGATTCAGATGCTAGGAAATGGATTCATTGTAAGAGCATTGACTCATCCAAGCAAAAAATGCTTTATATTGATTGAAAATATCACAGTGTTTGAAAGAGAGATAGAATTAACAATTTGTGAAATAAAAGTTGGTAATCAATGCTTGGAGCAATTAAGTGGGTACCTATGTATATTTGGGAAGTTTGTTTGCAAGGGATGGAAGATACGATAGGGACATCGAACGGTGCACTTCGACCCATTGTCAGCAATGGCCATGTGTCAAACATGCTAGTGCATAATACACACTTATGTATGCAAGCGAAACTTGGACGTGGTTGAAAAATGACGAATATGTAGTAAACGTTGTGGAGATGTGAGTGTTGAGAAGAATGGCTGGTAAAACGTTGCGTGATAAAGTGAGGAATGATTATTTTAGGAGAATAAGCGGATGCGATAGGAGTGTTGTGAGTAGAATTCGTGTAAATAAGTTGTGGCGATTTGTAAATGTATACATTAAAGAATGTGCCTCCCACTCTTTTGTGTCATTTTGACGTGGTTGAAGAAGGACGAAAGTGGAATAAATGCAGTGGAGATGCGATCGTTGAGAAGAATGGTTAGTAAAACGCTTCAAAAGAGCGTTGTGGACAAAAAAAAAAAGAATGCGCGTGAATAAGCTACGGTGGTTTGGCGATGTCGAACGAATGAACGAGGTAAGAATGACAAAGAGTATATTATAATTGTCTGAAAGAAAGGGTATGAGGAAGCGTAGGCGTCCGAGAACCACGTGGCTTAATCACGTGAATCAAATTCTCAAGGACAGCCGTGTGTTGAGTAAGAGGAACCGACGTGAGTGCATGAGAAACTGTATGAATGTGGAGGAAGCGAAGGAAGTGTGTAAAGATAGATTTATATGGCGTCCCGTTATCTCTGCCTACCACATTTGGGACACAGCGTGAAGGAATGGTATTAGTATAGTGATTGGACGGATTTAGTGTTTATAATGAGCAGTTGGTAGGCCACGTCGTTAAATCCGGAGAAGAAAGGGCGACTAAAGGTATTCTGCAGGGTATACCCGAGGGCAGGAGACCGTTAGGCAGACCAAGACAAAGATTGTTAGATAACATCAACCGAGATCTAGAGGAGCTCAATGCTAAAGACGACTGGCAGTCCATTGCTCAGGATAGAAAGGCTTGGAGATCTATTGTTTTGGAGGCAAAGGTCCTGCAAGGGCTGTTCGGCCATCGGAAGTAAGTAAGTAAGTTGGTAGCTTGTCAAATCACATCTGAGAGTTGCCGTGATGGGATCAATGAATGAAATATTGTTTGCAAATTTTGCTGGTTCTCTAGTTGTAATTGATTTAATTATTCAAGAGTTTTTGTGTTTACACTGTGGAAATCCATTTTTAATTTTATTTAATAAAAATATGAAAATATATTATTGAGAACTGTTAAATCTCCACTTTGTCAGGTTAGATACCGAACGTTTTCGCCTATACTTGTAGATATTTCAGTGATTTCTATGATTTCAGTTTCTCTGAAGATGCCTACAAGTATAGGCGGAAACGTTCGGTATCTAACCTAACAATAATATATTTTTATTGTAATTTTTTTAAAAGATATATCTGGGTTTGTCATAAACCCAAATACAACCTTATATGTACACTAAGCTTGTGCCGTGAAAGGGGAGTTTGCCGGCACCTGGGATCGAACCACGGACCCCTTGTTCTGGAGGCCATGACTCTACCTCCAGGCTACCGACGAACTCATGAATTGATTTGTTGTACATTACCAATTATGTCATAACTGTCTGTTTGCGAAATAAAATACGGTATCTTCTTTGCCAATCTGTTATAATTTTATGCAAATGCATATAGAAAATGTAGGTTGGTACATTCCTTGAATACGCCTTTATGAATCGTTGTCCAATGAAATGTGTTTGTTTTTAATCAAAACCACGCCCAGAAATATAATAAATTAATATATTTATAATTAGCATTTAATTATTATAATAATTATGAAAGCCAAAGGCCGTTACTTGCTACGCAGAAATATTGTGCATAAATTCAGATAGCGGATGTTTCACATATATAAACTACCCACTTACTGTAAACTTGTAACATAAGTACTTTTATTGAGGCAATGGGTAGATGTTTCACACATATAAACTACCCGCTTACTGTAAAATTGTAACATACCTACTTCTGTTGAGGCAATGGGTAGATGTTTCATTAATATAAACTACCCACTTACTGTAAAATTGTAACAAACTTCTATTGAAAAAATGGGTGGAATATTTTATTCAACTGTTGCTAAAATTTTTATATTAGTGGGTATTGTGATTTGAATGCATACCTTTATTGTATAGTATTATTGTATGGTATAAGTTTGTATAATGAACTGTTGCTTAGTAGTTATTGTATAAAGACATTGCTTGCCCTTTTATTACACGAGTGCTGGTACACTTGCTGGATGGGGACAAACGTATTGGATAATGGAAAATGTATTTAACTGAGAGGAATTTGGCTGAGAGGAATGGTGCTCGGAGACGTGGACGTCCTAGGATTCAAATTCAAATATTTTTATTTAAATAAAATTAACAATTTAATAATATTACATACACACCTTATTACTAAAAAACACATTTATTAGGTACATATTTGACCCTCAAAATTGAGCAGTGCTTGTGCTTTGAGGGTTTAAACATATTTCATATAATTAACATAAAACAATAGCGCTCACCAAATAATAATAAAAACAAACACATATATCCACAATACAAATAGCAACCAAATACAGTTTCTTAACAAACTCAACAACGGAGCAGTTGAACAGCTATTTAAAAATATCTTTCAGATTCAATTTAAAACTCTGATTTTTTTTGTAGAATTAAACTTAGATTTTTTGTTCAGCTTATTGTACCACACAACACCCAAATGAGTATAGTGGTGTTGTCCAGCAGATGTTTTTCTGGGAGGTACCTTAATTAGGCCTCCCAGTCTTGGACACGCACTAATATCATCCGGCGAGTGGAGTTTTTGTACAAAATACTCTTTACAAACCTGAGACACTGCCTTTCTCTTATAAATATTATCCAATGTGGCCACCAGAAATTCTTTAAAAAGTTCTGAGGTTGGGTGGTCCATAGGTTTTTTAAGAATTATTTTTATAATACTTCTTTGGCTGACGCCCAGGGAATAGAGACAGTTTTTATATGCCCCACCCCAAACTATAATACCATATTGCAACACAGATTGGACAAGAGAAAAATACACTTCTTTCATTTGTTTAACATTCAAAATATCCCTTAGCCTATAAAATATATAGAAAATTTTCCTCATTCTCTTTACAGTAGTTTGCACATGGTCCTTCCATTTCTTATTTGAGTCAATTTCAACTCCAAGGTACTTAACAGTATTTGATTCCTTTAAATTTACACAATTTGAACCACCACATGATTTAATGGCAAGATCATTTAAATCAAATCCTACAAGACGGTCACGTGTTGAGCACATTGAACAGGAGAGCATGCATGAGGAATTGTATGACAGTGACGGAAGCGAAAGATGTATGCAAGGATAGAATGAAGTGGCGCTCGATCCTTTCTGCCTACCCCGCGAGGGAAGCGGCGTGATGGTATGTATGTATGTATGTATTTAATATGTAAAATGTATAACGTTTCTTAATTGTGCCTGTGTAAGGCAAAAATCACTAAGGTCTGCTAACACAGAATCTGTAATAGACTTGTGAGGTCTCGCTAACTATCTTGACCGTGCCTTCTGTGTGGTTGTTATGTTGCTGTGGAACAAAATTCCTTATAATTTGCGATCTCTGGAGAGTGTGGAGAAGTTCAAGGCAAGGTAAAGAACCTATTGTTCAGGAGGTGTTATGATTCTTAAATGGGCGCTTGCGGTGGTTTCTCCACAAAACGGTGCATCTTAAAAAAATATCTAATAATTATTATTATTTAAATGATAATTAAACAGATGGTCATGCAATGACTTAATAGAAACTTCTATTTTTTAAAGCAATAAAACATTTTTTCCATACCTATTCTCGTTGGCTGTTTCTTTCATCTTCTTCCTTTGTGCTTATTACATTTTCCATGTAGGAAGCAATGCTGCCCAGTTGGCTTGACTTTTGAGCATCTATTGCACAATGTTTTCTGGCATCATGACCTCGGCCGTTGTTAGTTGATGTACACCCTACGATGTGCGAAGTGACTATAGTCTAAAATACGTGCAAGGCAAACCCGCGGTAGCTGAGGGTAGTCCTTTTCAACATTTATTTGTTATATTTATTTATTTATTTATTCACCAATGACACACTTCAGATAATATATGTAAGTTGAAACAATATACAAGAGACAAAATATAAACAATATATTACCCTATTTAAAAGTGCGTACAATTTTCACTAATCACAATATTTTAAGCCCATAAGGTTGTCATCTATAATAAAATTTAATTTAATTTATAAAATAAGAATAAAACAGTAGTAATACAATGAACAAAACTAAAAAAATAATAGTCATTACAAATTCACAATTAAAATTGAACAATTAAAAAAACTGAAAAACTATTCAATTAAAGAACAAATCAATAAAGAACCATTAAAAAAATTAAAAAAGTAAAAAGATTAAAAATTCAAAAGTAAAAAATTTAAATTTTTTAACAATCCTTACACTAACAACCCTGACAAACAGCAAGAGAATGGAAAGGGGAAAATCATTGGGATAAGTAGAACACCATCAAATAAGTAGGCAGTCAATTATATACTGTTCAACATTTACATGAGTTATGAGTATTATGGTTGTATTATGTGATATATCAGACATTAGTGTATACCTACATTAAAATTGCTGTGATATATATCAACCTTTTAGAAATATATCTTCTAATTTTGACAAAAAAAATTATCAGACGTCTAAATTATCACGTCATTTACAGATGTTGACGTTCTTCCGGGTTTGCCACATCTTGTTGATCTCCCTTCTTCGTCTTGACGTTTTGACTCTACAGTATGGCCAATTCTGAATCATAAAATAGTTTAGTTGCACTAACTAAGTCAACTAAGTGTGAGAAGATAGTCGAGTCATGATAATTATAGTTATAGTTCTAATTCGTATTCACAGTTTTCCGTACTAATTTAGTTCATTAGTTCATTTTGACACCTTAGTACAACTATAAATTTCGAGAATCTATGGATTTCGATAGAAAATAAGTTGGATTTGGCCATTGATCTATTATGTTAACACAATGTTATATCAATGGATTTGGCAGAATTTTATTCGCGACTTTTAATGTGCGAATATTATTAGTTGCTGTAATTTTACCGCAGAATATTGCTATATTTTGGAAGTGTTAAGTTGTTTTTTCAATTAAAAGTAAAAATTTATATTTTTAGGGCAACTCTTAGCATGTATAAATTGTAAAATTACACCACCACCGACGCAAATACGAACGCCAAAATATATCGGCAAATCTGACATTTCACAATTTTCACGCGCGACAGCTATTAAATTGTTGCCAGAAGTGTAAATCGGAACGTGAAAAACATTTTGTATTGCGGCATCACTGACTAATATTAGTTTGTCCCATAGATTTTACCGTTTATACGAGGGCGGTCCGATAAGTACTTAGCCTACATAAGAAAAAATAAAATTTTTGGAAAAGTGGTGATTTATTTTTCAACACAGTCTTCTTTTAGCTCGATACACTTGAACCAGCGATTCTCCAACTTCTTTAGCCCGTCTAAAAAATACGTTTTCTCGAGGTCTACAAAGTAGGCTTCCGTGGCGGCAATGACCTCCTTATTCGACTCAAATTTCCACCCAGCGAGTGACTTTTTGAAGTTTGGAAACAACACGAAGTCGCACGGAGCCAAATCTAGGGAATACGGTGGATAGAGTAGCAGTCCGTAGCCCTATTCGACCAATTTGGCCGTGGCGACAACGGAGGTGTGAGCCGGTGCATTGTCACGGTGGAAGATCACTTTTTCTTCGTCGAATGGGACGGTTTTTTCTACAATTCGGCATCGAATAGGCCCAATAATTTGGCATAGTAGAGCCTTGTGATCGTTTTACCTTTCTCCAGGCAGTCGATGTTGATCACACCTTGCAAATCCCAAAAAACGGTGAGTATCACCTTTCCGGTCGATAGGACAGTCTTCGCCTTCTTTGGAGCACGTTCGCCGGGTAAAATCCACTGTTTCGACTGTCCCTTGTTCTTTGGCGTGTCCCAGTGGATATATGTTTTGTCAGTGGCTTCGAAACGATGCAGAAACTCCTTCGGATTGCTCTTAAATAGCGTCAAAAACTGCTCTGAAATAGTCTCACGGTTGCGCTTGTTGTCCGGAGTGACAAAATGCGGCACCCATTGTGCCAACAGCTTTCTCATGTCCAAAATTTCATGAATGGTGTAATCCATTTGGTCTTTTGAGATGCCTATTATCTTAGCTATCTTACGTACCTTAAATCGGCGGTCTGCCATTACGATATCGTGGATTTTTGACACGTTATCCTCCGAGGTAACCGTTTTCGGGGCACCTGGGCGTGACTCGTCAAAAACCGACGTACGACCATGTCGAAACTCTTAAACCAATTTTTGACGATCGTTATTAAAGAACAAGAGTCACCGTACACAGCATCCAAGCGGACTTTGATTTCGCTGCGCGATTTCCCTTCCAAAAATAAGAATCAAATCACCAACCGATATTGCTCTTTTTCCATTTTTCGAAAATCCGTAGACCCGCCCGCTTCCACACGCGGTCAAAACAAAACCATAAGTCCAATTTGGCTGAAATTTTGATAGTAGCTGCCTACAAGAATGCACTATATGATGGTATATTTTTCTTGTGATAGTGATGCCACCGGGCGGAGAGGCTAAGTACTTATCGGACCGCCCTCGTAGTTCATAACTAATGCTGAATACTACATAATAACTAATATTAATCAACTTTTTAGTTAGTTAGTTCATTAAGATTCAGAATTGGCCCTAGTATAGCGCCTTATTCAAAAATAGTATCCAATTATTGAAAACGACTTCTTATTCTTCTCTACCGCAGGATTGGCACTAACGTATTTTTGACTATAGTCATTCCATTTCGGGCATCATAGGGCTAAGATCAAAACAAAATTGAGATCTATTTAGATTGTGTCAAGAGTACCTAACCCTGCAGGAATGTATGATATTTTTTGAACTTCATAAAATATGTTGTGGGATAATGATAAGGTCATCCTCTACGTGCCAATAAATATTAAGACACTCAAGATGGGTGATGTTTTATGTCTGCGTTTACCAGAAAACTTGGAAACTTCGAAAAGAGTCGAAGACGTATTCTTTTCCGTGGTCTACACGGGACAGTGTTAGGGATGTTTATAAATAATTTATGGAAAAACCAGAATAGGTACACTTTCACAAATCAGTAGAGGTATGTATATCTAAGTTGGGAGTAAAGAACGAAGTTATCCACTGTCCAGTTCCAGAACTCAACAAGACGAAATTTTTGAAGATTTCGATTTAATTGGTACGATTTCGATAAAATTAACTTCACATTATCAATTCCACAAACAAATAACCATAAAAATACATGCATCGTAAAATACACGCATTTCACGATGCATGCATTTCTGAAGCCCTGTATCTCCTGATCCCATTGAGATCCCATGATAAAATTTTATTGTATGTATTAAGAGGTTACAAACTTTTTTTGAGAATTTTTTTAAATTTTAAAATTGTTATTTTTTGAAAAATTTAAATTTAATTTTTTTTTATATAATTTAACCCCTATCTTGTGGCATATCATAGTAAAGCCCTATTCAACCGCTTTAAAATAAGATCACTCCCAGGTTTATATCATCATTGGTTGCCAGTCTATAGGCATCCAAAGGTGTCAAAACACGCAATATCACGATGCATGCATTTCTGAAGCCCTGTATCTCCTGATCCCATTGAGATCCCATAATAGAATTTTGGCATATGTATCAATACATTACAAACTATTTTTGACAATTTTTTGGAATTTTTAAAGTTGTCACTTTTTGAAAAATTTAATTTTTAAAATTTAATTTTAAAATTGAATTTTTTTTTCAAACCGTGACCCCTGTGGCCCATCAGATTAAAGCCCCATTCAACAGCTTTAAAACGAGACCTCTCCCAGGTTTATATCATCACTGGTTGCCAGTCTATAGGCATCCAAAGGTGCCAAGACATGAGATTTTTCATAAAAATTGATAACTTCAAAAATTAATAACTTCAAAAATAATTGTGCTACATAGCTGAAATTTGGTATTTTTTCATAAGTCTATGATATATTGCTGCATAAAAAAATCATGAAAATCTGAGACATCAAGTCTGAATCAGTGTGATGATTTGACACGGAATAACCCATATTATGATACACATACATATGTGAACTTCCTTTAGGAGTGCATGACACGGAGTTTCGAAGCTTATAAACGACTCAGGGCTTGGTTAAGAAAACTCTTTAAATTCCCAATTCCTCTGTATCATACTTATCACATGACTTGAAATTTTTGAAAGTTGTATGTATAATTCATCATTATTGAAATTAAGGTTTTAGAGCGATTTCATACAATTCTTGTGTTATCAAATTGGAAAAACATCATTCTTGTAGTTCAATATAGAAGCATCTACAACACTTCTAGTAAGTAAAATCCAGTCCCCGTTATTTTATTTTATTTTATTTAAATATAATATACCACTGCCAGCTTGACAATTGTAAAATTTAACTGCTGGACAGTGGACAAGACATAAGTAGAGACCTGAATTTTTCGGTGTTATTTTTAGAAAAACGGTGTTATTTTTTTTAGGAAAGTGGTGTTGTTTTCAAGAAATTGACGTTATTTTTCCTAGGAAAATAGTGTTACCTATTTCTAAGAAATTTATGTTTTTTTTTTACAATAAAATGGCAAGTTCTATTTGCACTGTTGGTAAATTATAATATGCTTAAATAAATTATATAACGAACATTCAAAATTGTGTGAAAAATTACAAGTAAATGGAACAACGTCATCCTTAATTCTTGATTATTGTGTTATTCTTTAAAAAACGTATCTTTTTTTAACCCTATAACACAATAGATAAAATAAAATCAGGTATTTTGTTGATAATAAAATAACTTGTTATTTTTTTGCGAAAATGTCGTTAAGAGTCAAATTTCGGTGTTATTTTACTAAAACGTGAAAATTCGAGTTATTCGTGAAAAAAGTGCGAAATTCGCGAATAAATCACAAACGCGAAAAATTCAGGTCTTTACACATAATAAATCATAAATAAATTACAAATTCAAAAATAACCACAAAAATACAACCTTATAATCCAAAAATTAGAAAAAAAACTTATAATATTGTGTAAAACACCTCATAATAAAACTTCGATCCTTATTCAATTGTGTCAAAAAAAATCATAATTTACATTTGGACTTGTTGAGCTATGGACCTGGACAGTCGATAATGACGATATTATATTGTACCCATCCGAATGACAACAGCCGTTAATTTTGCAAAAAAATAAATATTTTTGTAATAAAAGTAGGCAATGAATAATTATTACTATTAAAAAGATAAGAACAAATTATATGTATCTTAATTGTTCGCTAATGAGGGGTTGGCCGTGCGATAGCAACTACACAATAATTATGTAAGTCTTCTTATAAAAATATACAAAACAAAAATATTTTTGTCAAAACACACGCCGAGGCACACTTTTCATTGCTCTACACAACAATTATTATTACTATGCCTTCACGGCATATCCCACAAGATTTAGTGAACTAGCCAAGAAGTCAATTGCATACAAAAACAAGCAAGTTTTTCTATATTTTTTTTTCTTTCTATAAGAAATTCGCTCCATAACGAACCAATCTTTTATCACAAGTGAGATCAATGGGATAATGGGGTGATGGCAAATAACACCTAGCCAACCCAAATGTCAACCTCACCTGCACGTGGTATTCCCTGCTAGACAACTAACGAGGCTCTGGCGACCGAGTAGCAGCGGTATAACTGTAACATCTACACAGGAGGAAATACCTGTGTCAGCTTTTCCCCCAGGAAGGCAACCTCGAAAATCCCCATACCACCGTACCAAATATGATGTGATATGGTTCCATGATGTAGGGCAGCAGCTGCATCAATTAAAATCCGGAAAAGTTCACAAAACACCCGAACCTCCAGGATACTGCGACTCACCAACCCGCATGGCAAGCGTGGTGAGGTAACGCCAACAAACCCTCCAAAACAACAACCAAGATGCCGCATTATAAAATAAGAGCCCAAGATAGAGCGGCGTGGAAGGCGATGGAGGAGGCCAACCCGCATGGCAAGCGTGGTGAGGTAACGCCAACAAACCCTCCAAAACAACAACCAAGATGCCGCATTATAAAATAAGAGCCCAAGATAGAGCGGCGTGGAAGGCGATGGAGGAGGCCTTCGTCCAGGAGTGGACGGGAGTAGGCTAGGAAGAAGAAGAAGAAGAAGAAGAGATCACAATGGCCGTAGACAAACCGTACTTAGCGATCGACTACAAACGAATTTTCGACAATAACCGCAACAATAACGCATAATTACACGGTGCATGTAGGTAGATTGTCGTAAATTCGTTTGTAGTCGATCGGTAAGTGCGTGTTTGTCTGCCCCCTAGATAGATCCCGAAGATTGGCATGGATTAGCCACGTCGTTAGATCCGGAGAAGAACGGTCGACTAAGGGTATATCCGAGGGCAGAAGACCGTTCGGCAGATCAAGACAAAGATTGTTAGAATGATGGCATCAACCGAAATCTAGAAGAGCTAAATGTTAAAGACGACTGGAAATTCATTACTCAAGATACTCGTAGAAAGGCTTGGACATTTATTGTTTTGGAGGCAAAGGCCCTACAAGGGCTTTTCGGCCATCGCAAGTCCACTATATCATCTTGACATATCCCACAGGTGAGGTGGTCTACTGACTACTGATTGATGTAAGAAAACATGCAAGCTGTCCTCTAAGTACCAATAAAAGCTAAGATATTTAGGATGGGTAGCATGCCTCATTACTGCTGAATTGTAAATGAATTTTATGAACACTTGCGTTTGACAGGACACTCGAAAACTTACAGAAAAAAATGAGATATCTATTCTTTACCGGGAACTCCACTAGGTGTACAATGATGTATTAAGAATGACACAGAAATTAATTGAGATATCTATTCTTTACCGGGAACTCCACTAGGTGTACAATAATGTATTAAGAATGACACAGAAATTAATTAAGATATGTATTCTTTACCGGGAACTCCACTAGGTGTACAATGATGTTTTAAGAATGACACAGAAATTAATTGAGATATCTATTCTTTACCGGGAACTCCACTAGGTGTACAATAATGTATTAAGAATGACACAGAAATTAATTGAGATATCTATTCTTTACCGGGAACTCCACTAGGTGTACAATGATGTATTAAGGGGCCCTTTTAGCAAAAACGATAAAACATTAAATTTTCAACAAGTTTGGTACACAAACTCTCAAAACTTGCTGAACCTACGAACATTTTGATTTGATAAAATATGAAAACAAATATTAATTACCAATATCAAACTTTAACTTTAAAAAAAAAACTTGATTTTAGCTTCACAATATTCGTTTATAAAAAAGCATATTTCTAAAAATCGAATTCGGGGGTGTGTTTGGTACATAAATGCACGAGAACTCTACAAATTTTCATATATTTTTTAATATTACGAAAACTTAGATAGTTATTACAATTATAGAACAAAAAAATCTATATTTTTTTGTTTATTTCATGGATATTGACCGATTTAAATTTTTTTTTTTAAATAAAATTTCTCATATTTTGCAACTAAAAATCACCACATGAACTCGATTTTTTGGATACTAAAAAAGTTTGCTAAAATCTATGGTATTAATATGCTTGATAGGATGAATAAAAAATATATATATATATTACAAATAATTTGTATTTTGATATAACAAAGAGTACCTAAATAAATCTCGTCAGTCTGCGATTTATTTATTTTTTAGTAAAAAACTAATGTTGGTAATAAATATTTGTTTTTTTTTTTATTTTATCAAATCAATATGTTCGCTAGGGTCAACAAGATTTGGTAGTTTTTCTATCAAATTTGTTGAAAATTGAATATTTTACTGTTTTTGCTAAACGGGGCCCTTAAGAATGACACAGAAATTCTGGTCCATCTGAAACTAAATTAACACTTGGTTACTACTCAAGGGTCAAAATGACCCTGCAATACCTATATGGAAACAATTTTTTCCTACAATAACTCTTAGACAACCCCACTTATACTCTCGTGTATTCTCAGCATTGCACATGTTCTAGCTCATGGTAGGGTAGATGACCCGGTTTTGGACACTTTAAGAAATTTTCGTCCGAACACTGAGCACTGCGAAGTTGTAGAAAGAGTTGGACACATTTTTATTTTTTCTTCTTATAGTCCAATCATTATTCTCTTAGAACACAGTATATGACAATTACCACATAAAAATAAAAAAAATAAAAACTCCGACAAGGTCGAAAAACACCGGTTTTGGACACTTTACCCCCGGTTTTGGACATGCGTTGTACCAGTTTTGGACACTTTATTGCACTTAGGTTTTTAACCTTTTAAATGTATATAAAATAAAAGAAATGGATTAATAATACTATATTTTATTAAAATTATAAACTAAGGATATGAATTAATTCTATTTCTGTAATAATGCTAAGTTAAAAGATTTTTTTCAACAATAATTATAAAAAAATTAAACTTCTTCTACTATTCCATCACGGCATATTCCACAAGTGGGATAGCCAGCAGACCAGCCATATGTAATAACCATATAAGTTGTCCTCTCCGTGCCTACATAAAATTAAGACATTCAGAATGATTGGCAAACATCATCGCTGAATTTAAAATGAAAAATGTCTTTGTCCCAATACCCACCCGCCTTTTACAGGACACTTGAAAACTTACCAAAGAGAGTGGGAGATCAATTTTTGTCGGGTGCTCCACGGAATAATAAAAGTAAAAGGTATTATGAAAATTAAAAACAAAAAACAAACATATTGAACACTATAATCATCTCTAAGCCATTGAATCATACCAAATCGTATTCAAAGAGATCAATTTCCAATGACAAAAACTAAATTAGTCTCTTTGTTGCTTATACAAAATTAAGGTTGAGGTAGCACCATTTTAATGTTTTTTCTTCTTAAAATTTAAAATTATTCATTTTCCTATAGGATTTTTAAAAAAGTGTCCAAAACAAAAACACTACGTGAGCCAGTTGTGGACATGTCTGTGTCCAAAACTAGAGCAATAGTTAAATTGCTGAACTAGTTGTGGACATGTAAGATTGTGATAAAACAAATGAGTGAGGTTATAAAAATAAATATCGTTGAAAATATATTCGTAGGACTTCTACCTAACAGCCTAAACTGTTACATTAATAAAAACATTATGGATTGTTCAAATATTTTCAGATTACTAACCAAAGGGTCCTTATCGTTTTTGTTAACAAATCAGTAAATTTACACACAACTTATTGTGAACTTCAATCATCACAAAATTTGACACAATACTGTCTTATCTGTTAATTTACAAATAAGACCATACACGGAAGAAACGTTATGCATAAATTAAACATCTTAAAATTGTTTCCATCCTTATTTCTACGACATCAAATCTCAAAATGTCCAAAACCGGGGCAGTGTCCACAACCGGGTCATCTACCCTATTTGTATTCAGCCACCTTTTTCAAATTTCGCGCCATAACAACAGTGACAGGGTCATATTGACCCTTGAGTAGCATTGGCGTCAGTAAACGAAAATTATTTATTTTAATTTAAATGGTTTTCTTTTGTGTAAAATAATTATTATTATAAAATATTTTTATACTCCATTTAATCATAGGTTTTTGAAGTATTTTTATTTGTTTTATTATTTACTTTGGATGTGTCTTTGCCGCAGATATGGGTAAAAGAATATGTTTACAAACAAAAATATTGATTAATTTTACATACATATTTTTTATATTTATTTTTATTAATGTCGATGTTTTTACCAATGTGATTGATTTTACATATAAATACACCCAATTTTCAATTATTCTTCTAGTACCTATTTTTAGAATTTACAATTTATCAATTTGGCATTGGAGTACCTACATGTTTTTGTTGCTGTAATTTTATTTGATGTCTGTACTTACACTGTTATTTTGTTTGATGTTTTGTACTTCTGTTTAGGTAAAGTGTAGAGTCTTGATTGGTTTACGTATTATAAATATTTATTGTTGTTGTATTATAATGTGAGATAAATTGTATGACTCTTGTTACAATAAAATAAAATAATATTGTGAATGCCTGGTTTGATGATAGTGGTTTTATAGAGGAAGATATTTCCGCAAATTCAGGTGCTTCAACTTCTGCTTTCTCATCCTTACCTTTTACACCATGAAGTCAAATAAAAGATAGATTCCAAGACAATTTATATTACATAAAATAAGAAATTTATAACACAATTTACACCACAAAAAAGATACCCTGGCAATTGCGTATGATGACATCAAGGGTGTTGAAAGTGCCACTGCTTGAAAGATCTGTTCCAGTTGTTACTAATTTTGTAAAGGAAGCGTTGCAGTATTTTCCCGTATAAAAAAAATCGGAAAACTTACAGTGTTTGTTCTTCTTGTAAAATTCCAATTCGCAACACATGTTTAAACATTGTATGTCCAAACTGTTTACATAAAAAGTAATTGTGTGTCATTTAATTGCAAAGTATATCGAGGGGTGAAAGGCTATTTGTTTTAAGCGACACTTTTGCCGAAAATGAGTTATATATATGGTCGGAATCGGCAAATTTTTCTGCGTCGATTGGTCTAAGTTTCGAGTCAATCGGAGTACTTTTTTGGCGCTTGAACAAAAAAAAAAATAGGTCTAATTTCTCAAACGTGATGTATGATCTGACATCAAATTTGTCACTTGATTTAAACACATCACTTAAACCATTCATTAATACTGATTAATACAGACTATTGGAGCATAAGCTATTTTTCTTTCTTCCAATTTGCAGATAGATGGTAGTTAAAGCTTTTTTCCGTGTGTGCAAATTGTCATAAAAAGTACCTTAAACCGTTTTGCCCTCTTCTGCTATTTCTCTGCATTGTCGCATCATACATTTAGCCGATATTTAAAAAAGTAGTGCATGTCGCATGAACCGTTTTCGCTGCAACCGTTTGCACCAACTTTTGACTGTTCAACCAATTTTCTATTTCGTAATATTGATAATGATGGTCGTTTCAACTTTTTCGTCTCATTTTTATTTTTGAAAACATGTTATTTGAGACAAATAATAATTTTAATAATTTCATCTCTATTTATCTATTTTTTGGTTTTTGTTTTTTCGATAAGATTATGTTTGTTTTAATAATTATACCAGTGCATTGTTTTATTAGCTATTATAATATTTTTCCAGATTTCTCATTGTAACAATAAATATTATTGACAACAATTCTTTTACTTGTTTAATAAAAAATATCATAATTAATGTTTTTATGTTTTCTTTTAAACCCAAGATTCACTTAGCATTACGACAAAAATTATTTTGTATCAACTACCTAGTTTTATAAAATCCTTTCAGGAGGAGGATGTAAAACAATTAATTAAGAATGTTATTTGTAGTTAAAACAAATAGCCTATTTCAATTATCTTTGGTCAATGTCAGATAAATCGTTATTCCTTCCACTAATTAATTACAGCGATGTCGCTTAAAACGTTTTTCCCTTCATTAATGTTTTATGCCGTTGGTGGTTGAATCATTTTTCCTGACTCCGGATAAAAGCCAAATTGTATTAAGCGACACATAATTTGGATGTTTTGAAGGTATTATTACTGAAAATTATGCCAAAATATGTGTTGATTTTTTTTAAACATGCTGTTCTTAGAACGTTTTTAAATAGGACTAATCGTTTTTTTATAATATTTTTTTTCTAAAAAAAATAACTTTAAATTGCTCTCCTGTAAAGTTCACAAAATGTCGCTTAAAACAAAAAGCCTTTCACCCCTCGTAATATATTTTTCAATAAATAGTGTGTTTTATTTCTATATTGCTATTCATAAACTAAAAAAATAAAAGTTTTATGGGAGTCTTGAGTAGCATTCGTGTAACATTTATTTTTGAGTAGTAACCAAGAGTTAAGAGAATTTCTTATTATTAAACCGATTGTTTGTAAAAACAAGCAAGTCTTTCTATTACTACCACTATCACTATACCGTCACGGCAGATCCCACAAGTGAGGTAGCCAGCATATGTACCTACACTGCTACTGCCTCTTACAGGACACTCGAAAACTTATGGAAAAGAGTGCCAATGAGCCGAATTCTTTGCTAAGTGCTCCACGGTCTGCTCTCTTGTTATACATGAAAATCAAGACATCCATAACCAGAGTGACACACAAATATTTATTTATTTATTGAAGAAAGGCACCTTTTAGAAATAAATATTACATTACCTACATGTTTTAACATTTGAACAAACCTCTATAATATAATAGAGTATATTTTATTAAAATAAGCTATACTCGAGGGCAGATGACCGTTGTACAGACCAAAGAAAAGATTATTATATATTGCTTACTGAGATTTGTACACACAATTTAATGTGCGGTTTGTTTGTGACAAGTTCACTTATAAAATATCGGAAGAGCCGAAAAATTAATAAGATTTTCTCAGCTATTATAATGGTGTATTTTGAAAGAGGGACGACCGGGCCGACGTTTTCAATGTGCCCTCCTCCATTCAGAGACGCTCTGCTCTGAACGGGGGAGGCTTGTTTCTCTCCAGTGCTCCCGAGAGGAGTGTTAAGAGCGATGATGATGATGATGATTATCCACAAACAATTTGATGAAATTGACTATTTTGAATATTTTTGTAGTTTTATACAACTCAATACGAAGAATTATTTTGTATCCTTAGTTTAAAAAAAATGAATCGGTCAATTTTCGATTCCAAACCATTCAAATACTAAAGACGGTTGGAAATTCACCGTGCAAGATCCAAAAACTAAGAGATGTATTGTTTTTGACGCCAAGGCTCTACAAGGGCTGTTCAACCATAAGTAAGTTTTTATTTTTCTGTGGAACGAAATTCCCTATGATTTCCGAACTCTGGAAAGTGTGAAGGTGGTCAAGGCAGGGTTAAATACTCTATTGTTCAGGAGGTGTTATGATTCTTGAATGGGCCCTTGCGGTGATTTTTCCACAAAACGGCGCATCTTAATAAAATTGTCTAGTTATTGTTATTATGATAGCATTTATGATTGTTGTGGATGATTTTTATTATCCTCATTAAATAGTTACCTACTCGAGTATCTCAAGAGTGCTGTGGTCCTAGTCAAATCACGTTTTAGCTTCGTTTTCGTCAGCTTAAACTGACTAATTGCTACGAAAATTGATACTTTCTCGCAACGTCGTCTATATTCGAATGAAAACGAAACGAAAACGTAACGCTAGAATGTGATTTGACTACGGGCCCCTGGGATAAAAAAGGGCAGGCTAAAATTTCAGGAAGGTATCAAAATTAAATTAATGAATTTTCTACTTAGGTATATCCACGCAATTATATAGTTTTTCACCCAAGAAATGATATGATAATTTAATGATTGTCAAGAAAATAATGCAACATAATAATTGTTAAATCACATAAAAAATATTTATTATAAAATAGCTAAATTGGGTACATATATTTTCACTTGTAATACTGTTATGTACTATGTAGCGATGCATTTGATGTATGTAACAATTTTCATATTAGTTGGCAACTCCTTGGCTCCTGCACGTACTTTGTTTCTATTTTTCACCCGTGCTCGTTTGGCTGTTCAACATGGTCCTTCGAATCGGATTTATTTTGTTTAAAATAAGTTATAATAATTGAACCAGTGAAAGAATAAATAGTTAATCGAATGGCCTTTAAACAATAATGACAAACATAATATAATAACTACTAACTCTCATGACTTGACGCACATAATTATTATATATCATTATTTTTGACGCACATATTATGATGTATTATTTTTTAAAATTAAATTGATTATTTTATTCAAGTGCACATGGAGCAATGGCAATATATTCCATAATTTTGATCTTTTTGTTTGTTTGTACATAATACTGTTTTTCAAATAAATAAATAAAAAAAAATGTGTTGTAACATAAAATAACACAAGACTTACTCTAACCTAACCTACAAATCAGACAAACGTAAAAAATTAAGTATACCTACACATAATATGACACGTCAAACGCGCACGAAAAATGCAAATAATTAATTTTGTGCTTAAGAAATGCACAAAAGTCCACCGGATTATTATTTTCCAGGTACCTACTACATATCTAATAATCGACGTTTGATACATTCACATGATCTGAAAAAAATCCAAGGGCAGTTTCCAGTTTGTCTTAGAATCCGATGATCGATAGGTAATGGATAGTCGCACTTCAATGCTATAATGATGGGGAGTCCCATGCAATGATTGAAATGCCACAATATGTTAATAGATCCTTTAATAACCACTCGATGATCTCAAGGGACCTAATTAAATGTTGGTATAAAAGAGTTGCTCTATTTATTTATATCATGAAGGGATCTTCTAATAGTGGTGTAATTAATGAAATAACTGCATGTAAGAAGCATTCGAATCAACCCTGCCACAAAAAGTAAGACAGTCTGGATTGTTGGAACAACCGATTTGAAGATAATTAATATCTTATACGTGATGGTTTTCGATCATCCGTCTTTTACAGGACATTTGAAAACTTGCTGAAAAGAGTGGGAAACCATTTTTTTTTTCTGGAGACTCCATATGAAATTCATTAATGTAAATTTTTAATATAATATGTTTTTTAATAAAAGCGTTTGCCTTGCTATTTATTAAAATGAAAAAAAGTGCAGTCCCTGGTAAAGGATAAGTCTCTCGCTCTTTTCTGTACGTTTTCTAGCGCACTGTAAAAGGCAGGTAATCGAATGTCCTCGTTGAGAATTTCATAGTCAGACAATGATTGAATTTGACGGTATATTTTTAAATCGTCTGCAAATAATAGAAGTGTTTAAAGCACTTTTTTATGTCGTTTATGAATATCGTGAAAAGTAAAGGACCCAAAACAGACCCTTGAGGGACACCAGATGTAACACTGACACTCCCAGATGAGTAACCGTTAAGTTTAACTGTCATCAATCTATCAGAAATATATGAGTCAATCCACCTAAGAAGATTCCCATGAATTCCATGAAATTCTAACTTCTTAATCAAACGTCGATGATCTACTTTATCAAATGCCTTTTGAAAGTCGGTATAAATGGCATCCACCTGTATACGATTGTCCATAGCTGA
The DNA here is from genome assembly GCA_947579605.1 of Athripsodes cinereus. Lineage (NCBI taxonomy): Eukaryota > Metazoa > Arthropoda > Insecta > Trichoptera > Leptoceridae > Athripsodes > Athripsodes cinereus. The sequence continues at coordinate 21,137,262 of OX388322.1, read as the reverse complement.
GAAAAGAAAATCAGTGTATGAAATCAGATTTGTTACTGTCGATCTCCCATTCATGAACCCATGCTGCTCCACAAGAAGATACGGCTTCAGGAAAAAAGTCATTTGTTCACGATCAATACCCTCAAATATTTTTGAAATAGGTGACAGAATTGAAATTGGTATGTAGTTACGAACGTCCGATTTGCTGCCAGATTTATGCAAAGGAGTAATATTGGCCATCTTCCATTTGCATTGAAAGCACCCTTCTTGTAAACTCCTAATAAATATCAGATACAATGGTTTGGTTAAATGACTATTAATATTTAATTATTATTTATAAAACAGTCTACTTCATCGGTAGCCTGGAGGTAGAGTCTCGGGATCATGCACAAGAGGTGCGCAGTTCGGTCCCAGGTGCCAGCAAACTCCCCTTTCATTACACAAGCTTTTAGCTTACCTACTACTGTAAAAGGTGTATTAAGATGTATTTGGGTTTATAACAAAAACCCAGATACATCTTTTTAAAAACAATGAAATTGAAGGGAAACAATTTGACGTTTCCCAGATGCTGGATAAGATTCTGAACTGAGACAGCGTCAAAAGTAGCCCTCTTGATATCTAACTTGACTGTGCACGTGGTCATGTAGTGGTCTCTACCTGCATCCTTGGCAACAAACAATTATTTTTATTATTCCTTTATCTTTATCGTTTCCAGTCATAAAAACACTCAACATATTATTATTGTCGAAAATCAAATACTTACCTAATTGTATTATTGAATACTAGGGTAATGTACTCGCTGAATATCCTGAAGTTATTATAGTTGTTATGTCACAGGCATTTGTATATATGCTCAGGGTTTTCTCCCAGTAATCCAGGTAACACGGGCACATGTTCCAATTGTGTCATTATTCGTTAAGTTAGTAAGTCTATTTGTAAAAATTTACGTAAGTACCTACAAGTATTAAGAATCGCAGCCTTCTGTAGAGTGAAATACCTATGTTGCTTGTTAACGTATTTATAGTTTAAACTAAGATGAAGTGGTATGATGCCTGTACTATATTACCATTATTATTATTCTCTTCAAACTAATTTAGCACATAACTGCAGCTTTCGGCAAATGCGAAGTGCAAATGCAACGCCTAAACATTAAAATCTTATAAAAGTAGACAACAACAAAATAAATGATCACAGAATGTTCGTTGCCCCAGATTCCCTGTATGACAAAAAAAAATACGTTCAATGCTGACCCAACAAATTAAACAAGACCATTGCCTATTGGTCGGAGAACTCATCGCCAAATTTGTTTTTCCATGGATAAGATAGAAGAACAAATACCCCCGCGATCTATTGGGTTAGTTGGAAGATATCGCGCTTCTGCGATAAACTCGCCCATTGCACAAATTTATTTGTCTGGTTCTGCAATGCTTGTGTTTTAATAATGTTTGTTTTTTTGTGCAATAAAGATTTTTATTATTATTATTATATTATCTATTGTAGTAGTGCGGTACATAAAATGACAACTCAGTCATAGCAGATGGTCGACAATTCGATGATTGAAAGAAATGGATTTTCAGTAAATAGTGGTAAAGTAGTGCACATTAAAATCTATAGAATACCTTTTTTTACTACTACTATGCTTTTCTCCCCACCACTTTCCCTTAGATGTTTCAAGAGCAAAGTTCCTATATCAACCTTATGGGCTTAAGATATTGTGATCAGTGAAAATTGTACGCACTTTTAAATAGGGTAATGCATTGTTTATATTATTTGTCTCTAGTAAATTGTTTCAACTAACATGTATTATCTGAAGTGTGTCATTGGTGAATAATAAATAAATATCATCCAGACTCAACGAAACATTTTTTTTAAGGGAGGGCTCAGAGTATAATGCTATTGTACCATCACGGTGTCCCCCACAAGTGGGAACGTTAGCGGACAAACTCCGTCTGTTCGCCTTGTATGGAAGACGCTCGCCGCTGATTTGTAGATGTTAATTGTCTTATGCATGATATTAATACAATAAAAAATAAAGTGGCTAGTGATATATAGACATTTGATTGTATAATTTATAATACATCTGGCCCAATTCAGTTATAAAGATACTAGTAAATACTACTACTATACAATCATGGCATATCCCACAAGTGGGTACAAAGCGGATCAGCAGGGCTACTCTTGACAAAACTAAACACGATCTTAATCTAGTCTTGATCTTGATCATACGACGCACGAAGGGACTATTGGCCAAAAACAATAAAGTTTGCGTGTATTTTTGGCCAATAGTCACTTCGTGCGTCGTATGATCAAGATCAAGACTAGATTAAGATCGTGTTTAGTTTTGTCAAGAGTAGCCCTGCAGATTCATATTCTTATTTGAAATATTCTATAATTCTATAAAAAAATATATATCTGCAAAGTATGGCTACGCGTTTCTCCGTACAAGTTTATGTGGTGATAATAATATGCGCATTAATATGCGCATTGATAATTCAAAGAACGGAAATTACGAAATTAAAAGGAAATCTATAAAACAACACAAGATAAACTTTAAGTAATTTTTTGCCATCATGAAAAAAACAATCATATCAAAAGCTCAGTAAACAACTACTCAAACACCAACAAAATATGTATTCTTTTTTTTCGGTGGTAACCTTATGAAAGTTCATTTTTATTAAAATGATTAAGTTAAAACACTGTTACTTTCACTGTATAAATTTTATTTTGGCAGAGGCCTTTCGGACTTAGTCCATCTTCAGTGCTTTCAACTTAGAAACTAAAACAAAATATAGACTTAAGCTAGGTACTAAGTAGGGGGAGGGGAAGTGTGGGGAGAGTGGGGTTGGTGGTGGTAGTGAGAAGGAGGGTGAGTGGGGAGTTGAGTTCTGCATTCTGTTTTAGTTTCTAAGTTGACGGGACTGAAGGTGGACTAAGTCCGAAAGGTCTCTGCCAAAATAAAATTAATACAGTGAAAGTAACAGTGTTTTAACTTAATAATAACCAACAAAATGTTGTGTACATATATTTTTTACGATTAAATGGTCATCATTCTATAAAATTACTACTATTGTACTGTCATTGCATACCCCACAATTAGCCGTAGGTATATAATAAACTATATATAGATTGAGGGACGTCGTGGAGTAGGAAGGAGGCAGATGTCGTGGCTGCGGAATATACGGCAATGGACCGGAACACACGGATGGAAGAGCTGGTTCGCACAGCGCGAGACAGAGAGGCATTCTCCAGAGTGATCGTCAACGTCGGGGGACCTGATACGGCACTGATAGAAAAAGATATAAAAAACATGCAAACTGTCTTCTCTTTGCCAACAAAAATTATTACATGTAGGATGGTCGGCAAACTTCATCTCTAAATTTAAGATGTTCTAGGTATATTTTTTTTCGAAAACTGCATAAAATCAACCAATTTTTTACGTAGTTATTTTCCTCAGACGTTACTAAGTAACAATGGTTTCTCTTGTAAAGTTTATCACTCAAAGCAATTTACTCTCCTTTACACGAGACTTGTCTCTATAAGAAGGATGTTGAGATTTAAGTTTTTATAAAATAGTCTATGTATTGTTGTATCTGTGTTAATTGTTATGTTCAATAATATTATCAATTTCTTTATTAACAATGTGTTCATACAGGCAAAAAATACAAGTAGTATACAGAATAAAAACAAAATTAACTAATTATTTATATATTTATTTATTTAAACACAATATACGGCAATTGCCTTTACAAGTATACAGATAAACTTTATAACATCACACAATCATTCAACACATGTACGAAAATATAAAAACAGACAAAACATACTCAAGTTAAAGTCAGAAAATAAAAATGAAAATTTAAATACAAATACAATAAATTCATTAAAAGACAAATTATAGTCACTAGTCAAGATATTAAAAAAAAAACAAAAAATAATAATTTTAGAACTGCACAAAAATACATGAACATGGGAAAATCCACTAGGTCTGATCTGAAAGAAGCGATTCGATTATTTTAAACTTATATTCTAACAGAGATGTGCCAAATACGTCTACAACATCCGCATATTTGTTTCCAAGACGCTGCAATCTGTTGACCGACGAGTTAAAATCATAAGAAGTGCTGGAACTATTACAATAAAAAGGTAAAGCCTGTCGAGTAGCCCTTATGGGAACATGAAAATTTAACTTCAATTGCCCTGATTATTGATACACCAGAAGAAACAGTTAAGTAACCCACCCATCATTGCACTCTCTAATCATGTAGTATACAACAATAATAAAAAAAATCGGAAAAATTTCAATAAAAAATAACAAAATGTAATAAAATCCACCAATTGTAACAGAGAAAAGTAGCCACACCTAATACACTCAAGTTCCAAACAGTGTACATAAGCTTGACAGATTTTTTAAAATAAATCTGGTGTTATACATGTAATATCTATCTATCTATCAATACCCTCACGCCGTGTCCCAGGAGGGGTAGGCAGAGAGAACGGAACGCCATATAGATATATCCTTACAAACTTCTTTCGTTTCCTCCACATTCATCCAGTTTCTCATACATGTTCGCCGATTTCTCTTACTCAACACGCGGCCGTCCTTAAGGAATTGATCCACGTGCTCAAGCCACGTGGTTCTTGGCCGTCCGCGCTTCCTCACACTCACTTTTTCAGACAAATACATCTTCTTCGTCATTCTTTCATCTTGCATTTGCTCAACATGTCCAAACCATCGTAACTTATTTACACGCATTCTATCCACAACACTCTTCTCGCATCCGCTCATTCTCCTAATATCATCATTCTTCACTCTATCCCGCAAAGTTTTACCAACCATTCTTCTTAGTGAACGCATTTCCACGGCGTTTATTCCACTCTCGTCCTTCTTCAACCACGTCCAAGTTTCACTTGCATACATAAGTGTCGGTACCAGAATGGTATTGTGCACCAGCATTTTAGCCATGTTCGATACATTGCTGTTGCTAACAATGGGTCGAAGTGCACCATTCACTCTAGCACCGGCGACTTTTCTTCTTTCGATGTCCTTGTCGTATCTTCCATCCCTCGCAAACATACTTCCCAAATACACATACTCATTCACTTGATCTAAACATTCATCGTCAACCTTTATTTCACATGAGGTTCTTTCGCTCTCTCTTTCAAACACCATCACTTTCGTCTTCGCAACATTCATTTTTAACCCATTTGTACTACAACTATCGTACACACGAAACAATTTCTTATAGATCACTTTCATTCTCAGCCATTAACACTAAATCGTCTGCATCCATCAATGCATTCACCCGAATTCCATTCAATCCAACACCAACATCCATCCCTCTCATAGGTTGCATGCAGAAGTCAAAAAATAGATTGAATAACCACGGAGACATAACACAACCTTGCTTCACTCCTTTAGTGAGGGTAAACCACTCCGAGAGGGTATTGTTTACCCTCACACAAGCGGAACTCCCCACGTGGAGTGAAGAGATTGCGCGTATCAACTGTGTGCTCACTCCATACTCCGACAGCAGGCGCTACAATCTTTCTCGGTCCACACACGCAGAAAAGCTTATGGTGTTTACCCAAGAACTTTTCGACGATCATCCTTAGGGAGAAGATTTGATTGGTACACCCTCTACCATTCAGAAAAGCTCCTTGCGCATCCCATACCTTACTCTCAGTAGTCTTTCGCACTCTCTCAATCAAAATTCTTCCGTACAGTTTACCTATTGAGCTCAGTAAGCTAATAGCTCGATAGCTTCCACACTCAAGCCTAGAACCTTTCCCCTTATACAGCGGACAGATGATGGTCTTCCTCCAGTCATCTGGAGTAACGCCGTCTCTCCAACAAGTTTTGAATAGTTCTAGGCACCACGCGAGGGTCTTTGGACCACCAGACTTGATGAGCTCAGTTGAAACACAGTCATACCTAACCGCCTTACCACACTTGGCCTTTTTCAAAACATTCTTAATTTCAGTCATACAAATCTCATCCTCACCATTCACGATACTTTCTTCACTATTGTACTCTCTTGTGTTTACGCTTTCACATTCAAACAGTTCTTCAAAGTAGTCTCTCCATCTTCTTATCACACATTCTTCCCTAATTAACACGTTACCATTACTATCTTTTATCCCTTTCACAGAATTTACATCCATATATATCTGTCTGTTATATTATGTAGATACCTAATATTACACAGATGTGAATCTCGTATAATTATAGTTGTTGATGATTCTGTATTGATTGTTGGTGATTCTGTGTATTGATTGTTGGTAATCCTGCCGGTGATTCTGTAATATAATATTGTAACAGTTGTTGGTGATTCTGTATTAATTGTTGGTGATTCTGTCGATTGATTGTTGGTGATTCTGTGTGTTGATTTTTGGTGATTCTGTGTTTTGATTGTTGGTGATTCTGTAAATGTATCTGTGTATAGTTTTTGGTGTTCTGTTAAGGGGGTTTCTGATGCCTGCATCGATAATAGGAGCTCTTATATTAAATTAGTGCTTATACCATATTATTGAGGGAATCCTAAAACCCAACCGACCCAAAATTGAGTAATTTATCTAGTGCGTCGATAGTTATCCAGGAACTCTTATCTTAGAGCGAAAAGTATCATCTCTGGTATACTGTTCCTTCTACCATTTTTTTCTGAAGTGGGTATTGAGGGTGAAAATGGCCTTAAAAAATTTCATGAACTGATTTTAAGCAGTATGTATTTCAAATTGCCTATTAGCCCCATTCGCAGTCCCTAATTCTTGAAATAACTGAGGATATGGAGAGACCTTTTAAGTCATGGAAGAACGTAGATCTGTTCCCCAAAACATTAATTTGCTTTGTAAACTTCTGCATTTAGGCCATATTAAATTGAGCAATGTGTTTTACAATTAGTTGCTTGTTTTTTCTTAATTTTTCAGTTAGAATATTCATTTATTAAGTTATAAAAATGCAATACATCAAGGCCATGAAATAAAAAAAAACTCCCATCTGTTGAAGTAAATATTGACTTGTTTCAAAGAAGAAAAAAACAATAAACAAACAATGAAGACAGACGAGAAGAATAATACCCAATCAATAAATAAATAACTGTCATGATTTATCTTGTGAATAATAAGAAGTGTTATCAAAAATTGATTAGCAAATTTACTTAAAATAATTTAAGATGTTGTCTTGCTATTATTGTGTATTGATTGTTCTTATTATTCATATTTCAGCGTGGAGACGATTATGTCATTATTTAAATTTTGTTATGTAATTATATTTATTTATTTTCACTTAAAAGTTCTTGACGATAATATTGCCTCGACACGGATTCAGTCTCATGATAAGACAGATAGTCTGGTTTTATGCTAAAATAATTGAATGTTGCTGTTTTAATAATGCGGTGAAATTTCAATGCAATCGAAGCAAATTTAATTATTTTATTTTTACACAAAGATTCAAGTACTTTAAGAGAATAGGAATTCTTGCATACACTTTCCACTTCCGTCATTGCCATACAACTCCTTATGCATGTTCTCCTTTTCAATGTGCTCAACACGTGTCCATCCTACTGGATTTAGTTTATATGTTCTTTCCATTTAGTCCTCTGGGTGCCACATCCCGAGCACCATGCCTCTCAACTATGTATATTTTCTTGCTTAGTCTGTCCTCGTCGAATTAATTCTCATTATTATCCCAGATTTCATTCTGCACTCTTCTCGTATGCCACTTAGAGTTTTACCACACATTTTTTTTTATTTGTGGTAAAGTTGAATATTTTGAAATGTGCCACGATGTGTAAACCTTGTACTTCACCGATTTTGTAGATGGTGCTATCGTAGATTTTGGTCTAGTCTTCTTATTGCTACTATACTTTACCTTCACACGGAATTCCATGTTGGGTGGGCAGAGAGAATGATACGTCATTGAAATCTATACTTATCCACACCAATTTTTCTTAAATTAAATGAAACACCCGGCCATCCTTGAAAATTTTGATTCACATGGTTTAGCCAAATAGTTCTCGAATGTCTGCGCTTTCTTGCATCTCTTTTTTCAGTTAAATAAACTTTCTCGCCTTATATTTCTACCCTTACACAATTTTTTAGATGATTGAGTTTTTCGTTTATTCAATTGACACTACGATATCCTAAAAAAATACATTTATTATGAAAAAGATACTTTTGATATAAACCCAAATACAACCTTTTGCTTTAGCTGAAAAACACCTTTTAAAAACTGGAAAAAATAAAGGGAGTTTGCCAGCACCTGGGATCAAACCTCGCACCTCTAGTGCACGAAATCGAAACTCTACCGTCAGGCTACCGACAAACTTGAATTATAGACAGGTCATATACCTACATATTTTGACATATTTCATTATTAAATAGGCATTACCTATAATACGAGCATAATGGTAGTACATACCTAGTTGTAGATCTTACTGTGTCAGCATAAGTATCTGCGCTGACTATAGGTCGACTCTAATCTTAAATACTTAAAAATGTTTTTTGCTCTACATCAGTGGTGTGCAGACTCACACCATCGGCGATCCACATAACAATTAAATTAGACGACAAGCGATCGACTCGCAAGCAAAAAGAGAGGTTTAATATTACCAGAAATTTCTACCCTCAAAATTACTACCCGAAAATTTTCGGAGAAGAGTGGGAGACCAATTCAACATTAGGTGCTCCATGGGATACTTCTACCCTCTTGCCGCCAAATATTCAAAAAGGTTATTTAGGAATTTAAAGTTTCATCGGTTTTGTTCAAGATTGTTTTCGATTCTTTAGAAGTGAGATCCTTTTTGTGATGAAGTATGCGCGCAATCGACTGTTTGCTCACCCCTGCTCTAGATGTAGTGATAAAATGAAGTACAGAGACAGACCTACAGTTACTGATATTTTAATGGCTGTGCTGTCAGTATTTGATGATATCTCGCAGTCTGATCCGAATTTGGCGGTTCTTACGTCAATGTTTGTCAAACTTGTTACTTTTGACATCCTAATAGCTGTGACCTTCGTTAAGGTTCATTGATTTAGGAAAAGGTAGTGTCGTATTAATGTGGATTACATCCAATCATGCTCTTAACCAATGCAACTAATGAACCACGGATTCCCATAAATCATGACAGATTTACTTCAAATCATTCAATTCAACATTACAGTTTTACTTTTAATCATTCAATTCAATTCAGGGTTCAAAACATCAACTTTTGATTTTATTCAATGACTGTATCGCTATTGGAGTATTTGTTTTTTCATTTTTGATGATTGTATTCAGAAACCAGATTGTATTCAGATTGTATGCCCATTATTCAGTAACTTTTATTTTGATCCATTAATGATTTCTGCAAAGACCCGTTAACTATGTAATATGACGATATTTCAAGCTTGATCATATTTTGAAAAGCTCTGCTGATAGAAAGGAGATTTTCGGTGTTTAAAATGATCTCAATGACCTGCATCATCATCTTTTACAATATTATTTTCTGGGCTTCAGAAAGAAGCTGAACGCACGCATTTTTGCTGGGAGTTTCGGGCACAGTACAGAGTATAAACCACTTGCGGTAATTTTAGGCATAAGCCTGAAGGGTGCTTTACAAACTGTCCTTTGACAATGACTTCAATGCATTCATCATGAATCTTGCACTAATTGCGTTAATCGAATAGGTAGAGAAGAGATCATTAAATTAGCATAATTAGCGCAAAATTTCTCGGAATAGAAGATTCTCTTATTCCATTGCATTCTTCTCATTTTTTTGTTCTACTTTATTCCTATATTCTGTTGAATAACTAATCTCGTTCTGTCCTGTTTCAGATTTGTATTATTTTACTTTGCTTACTTTATTATCTATTGTACTTCTGTAATGGCGTTTGACTGCTCTATAAGAGTATGCATGTAATTAGGATTACTTATAGTAACATGTGTTTTAGTATGCAGACTGATGGGATTATCTCTCAACTCACGAGTTCTGCTCAAAAAGTGTATATTTCTGAATAACAAACATACTAAAATTAGTCTTAATCCTATACTCCAATGCGGATCGTTAAAAAAAATAACGAAAAAACCAAAAGAGAGTTTCTTTTGAAGAGACCACTTCTCTTGATAACGAATTTAAAAATAGAAAATCATTATAGTAGATTTAGTTGATTCCCGAAGATACTGCCAAATTGAATATTATAATCACAGAACAAATTTACACAACGTAGTGGCGGTGGCTCAAATGGCGGTGGGCAGGTCACATGGCCAGAGATCCAGAAGATAAGTGGTCAAAGAGGGTCTTAACCTGGAAACCAAGAACAACTACCAGGAGTGTAGGAAGACCACCACTACGATGGAGGGATGACCTGGTCAAGTACGTCGGTGTCAACTGGATGCAGAGAGCCCAAGATAGAGCGGCGTGGAAGGCGATGGAGGAGGCCTTCGTCCAGGAGTGGACGGGAGTAGGCTAGGAAGAAGAAGAAGAATAAATATTGTTTGTAAACAGGCCATATCACCTGAATTTAAAGAAAGTGACGATTATACATAAATGTGCTAAATCATAGACTAGTGACACAAGACACCGAAAGTGGCAACTTAAGCCAGCCTAGAGCCAATTCGTGAGCGTTGGAACGCCTTTCTCACTTCTTCTGATTAAATTTTGCACAATGTTACATTGTGTAAATATGGTTCTCCAATCGAGATATCTGATTAATGCGTACGACGTTTCTGGAATATTATATTTATGCGTTGAAATGAAATTAATTTAACGTCCTTCTCGCACGAGTCTGAAAGACATCATTTTTTCAACAAAAGATTAATTTTGCGAAATAATATAGCCACATAAAAAATTGCAGATTTTTCTATCGTATGTTGTTTTTTTTTTTAAGTTTTTTTTTCAGCACTTGCGTAATACCGGTGTAATCAAATTAATGAAAAATAACTGGGAGTTATCATAAAATTGAAAAATGAATATATTTTATTCAACAATATACAAGGTCATATGGTTTTTATTCAATACAATATTTTTAATTTTATTTGACTTTTGTGATTTTTTTAACACACGTTAAGGGTTGCACCGTCCCTCACCTATGGACGTTACAAGAATGTTAGTTCCTATGTTACTCATACCCTTCATGCAAATTCTTTTTAAGGAAGGGCTCAAGGTTCGTCTGAGGGGCTATCTCGACAAGATCCTCCCCAAAATTAAATGCAACCGTTAATGCCCACCGACTCCATAGTTATAAAAAAAAACTTCTTTCAATACAATAGAATCTATACTATGAATAGTCTGAAGAAAGAAGTAAAAGGGTCCAAAGAGAATGAATTACGTAAAATTCACACATGAATGCTTGGTATCGAAAGCCAAGACTTTTTTTATTTATGTGGTAACTCAGTCCATGCAGTCCACAACTGTCTATAATGGCTCACAAGATGCGAACCGCTGCAGATCCATTGTGAATCCGGAACAACCTTATCCTTCGGGTGTTCTTGTGACAAGGTTGTGTAATGTCATTCAAGTTTGTGGGATGCCATTTATCTGTTAATATATAAAAACCAGCGTGTTTTCTGGTTTTTTCACTTGTAGGGTATGCCATGATGGTATAAATATATTAATTTTAATTTTTAAATCTTTGACGACCCCCAACAATTACCAGTAATATAATTATCACATTTTCTTATTTCCTGATATACATATAATTATACTGATTAACAATAAATATTATTTTATTAAATTAAATATGAATTTTAATAAAATTTGTTTTAAAATACCAAAACATGTTTTCATTAAATCGAGCTGCCGCGTTAAGGGTCAGGGTCGTACCCCATCCATAAATAAACAGAAAAAATGATAAAATGTTCCAGTAATTTAATTCATTACCAGCATTAATAATCAACAAATTTAGAAAAAAATGGGGTGAGGGTTTAAATAATTACCTACTTTACTTTATCACTCATATCTTCTCAAAGCTTCCATTGCAGCATAATTTTCATTTCTAGCATTCTGGTATCCATACTGAGTAACTTTGAAATGACATCTATGACATATTCTGAATATGTGTTTTTACGAATCTTAAGTTTACGAGTTGACTAGTCTTATTTTCGGTTTAAGTGTATGATTTTACTTTTTTTAGTTTCAATCCATGAACCATCGTCTTATTTTCGGTTTAAATGTATGATTTTACTTTTTTTAGTTTCAATCCATGAACCATCGTCTTATTTTCGGTTTAAATGTATGATTTACTTTTTTTTAGTTTCAATCCATGAACCATCGTCTTTTTAAGATTCTTCTCTACTACTACGCCATCACGGCATATCCCACTCAATGTTTAGAATATTTACTAATTTTTTTATTGATTAACCGGATTTGGGTGCAGATGACAAAACCAATCAGAAACCGGTTAATCAATAAAAAATTAGTAAATATTCTAAACATTTGTTGCTGACTGGTCGAACTAGCAGCCGATAAAGTATTGAACTTAATTGATCCGGCGCCATTTAGACGTGAGATCGCGATCCATTTGAGATCTGAAAAATGAGATCCCAAAAAAATGGTTGCTTCTAAGGTTTGCATAAAGCGTCTCTCGATTGGTGGACCTTAAATCGTGGCAGTGAGAATGGTGGAACTGGTGAACGTTGTCCATGGACACCGAAAGTGATCACATAAGCCAGCCTAGAGCCAATTCGTAAGCGTTGGGACACCTTTCTCACTTCTTCTGATTAGATTTTACACAATGTTGCATTGTGTAGTCATGGTTCTCCAATCGAGGTTTCTGATTGGTTCTAGCGATTGAGTTATCTTTTTCAAACAAATTCTTAGCACGATATTTACAATTAGTATTGAAGAAGCTTTAATTTTATAAATTTTGAAATAATAATAACAACACTTTATTGATCAGAAAAAATCATGAGCGATTGGCGAACTTATTGCCTGGAGGCAACATCTTCCATCTAACCAAAAAAAATCCTATTTTCCCGGATATTTCAGCGGTTTTATCCCGTGGAGCACCCGGTAAAGAATTGGTCTCCCACTCTTCTGCGTAAGTTTTCGAGTGTCCTGTAAAAGGCAGGTGTTCGAAAAAAATAAGACATTTTACATCTTTAATTCAGCGATGAGGCTTGCCACCCATCCTGAATGTCTTGATTTTATATTGGCACGAAGAGGACAGTTTGCATGTTTCTTACATGCAGCTGATCTGCTGGCTACCCCACTTGTGGGATATGCCGTGATGGTATAGTAGTAGTATTTCAGCGGTCCAAGGACTCCTATTTAACCGTTTGGGTGTCAAAATAATTTTATAGTTGTATGAGCAGCTACTAGAGGAGCTAAATGCTAAAGACGACTGGCATTCTATTGCTCAAGATTGAAAGGCCTGGAGATCTATTGTTTCAGAGGCAAAGGTCCTGCAAGGGCTTTTCGGATATCGGAAGTGAAGTAAATAAAGTAAGAGCAGCTACCTTAGGGTAGCTGCTCTTAGATGTGGAATGTGCCATGACAGTATTGAAAAGTGTCCAGGCGCTCTCTGTAGCAGCAGCCACGTTTCTGTGAATCACTAATATGTATCATCTCCTAATTTTAATCGAATTTCGTGCTAAAATTAATATCAACCGTTTTTGCGAACTTCATAAATATTATCTATTCTGTGAAACACTCACAGCTTCTATTAGTTCTAATATTAAAACATATTATTATGCTGACACCAACCGGTGCTGAGAATTATGATCTTGTTTATACCTAGTGTCCTGCAATGTGTAACAAAGACGGCAACACAACATCACCTACCCACAAAACATAGCGGGTGAAAGTGACAAACTTCAGAACGTGGGTTTCGTTGATGAACATGTACATCAATGCATACATGTGCAACACAAACAAAGACATTTACATTCAAGAGCAAACTGGAGGCATTGCTTTTCCAACAGAGCTTCCCTCACCCTTGACGTGGATGCTCCATTAAACAGCGCCGAAGAAATCACCAATTATTTTCATTTAAGAAGGATACCTAAAGCTTATAATAAAATTGTTATTATTGACGAGTTATAGCTGAACCAAACACCATCAAGCATATTGCGACAAACAACGTTTTTAATACAACTTTGATAAAACACTTTGTTAACAATAAACAGGAGACTCAATTATTAAATAGTTATTTTTTCACGCCAACAACATCAAATAAGTATAAACTTATTCGCTCCTGAAAGAAAATATTTAACATACGAGAGATTTTTAGATAAATAACTAAATTATTCCTCAACAAAATTCGTTCAGTTTTTACACACAAATAATAAATTTGCAAATTTCATGTTACTATTCTGGACAATGACCAACTGAGCCACACGTTATGCATGTTCAGAATGAGCCAGTACCTACATACAGTCGAATCTTTGAGATACCTCGGCATAATATTGTCAGCAGAGGATGGTATCAACGATGACATTGAACTGGAGATCTGTTTCTGGTGCATTGTGTGACAAGAAAATGTCAATGAAAATTCAGGGTCAGGTGTACAAAACTATGTTCAGACCAACCATGACTTACTTATCTGAATGTTGAACCCTAAAACATAGCCACGCCCAGACTTAACATACCAACGAGATGAAAATGTTCAGATGGGCTGGTGGTGTAACAAGGTTGGATAGGGTGAGAAATGTATGGACACGGATATAGATCCGTGGTAGTTTCAAAGTCACTCCCATCGACGAAAAAGTAACTGAAAACATATTGAGATGGTACAGACGCATTTTGAGACTACCACAAGATAAAATGATAAAAAGGACAATGGACATAGATGTAGAACCCAGAAGACCTGACAGACCAGTGACCACCTGGATGTCCACAATTGCCAGAGACCTGAGGGAGGCAGAGCTGTGTTTGGAGGATTCAGGGGACTGGAGAACTTGGAGGATGAGGACTAGGAGAGTCGACCCCATAAAAGGCCTACCCGAAGTATGGGTTACACACATCTTTGTTGTTAATAAAGATGTTATTTATCTTATTTACATGCGTTTGGAGAACTGCAAATGCCTTTGAGGAACTGCATATATTATGTGGGGGAAGCGAATGTAGCGGGTAAGGACAGGTCAAATTGACTTTTTGTTCCTGCTGCTTGTGGTGTATACGGAATTCGGTGTGGGGTATAGAAACATAGACAAGACAAGTTTTGTTTATTCAATTAGTGGTAAGATGAATATGACCATTCATACATGGGGTTAGGTAATTACTGATTACATTCACATCCATTCATCTCGTGTTAATACAATGCACAGAAGTACATAATATCGACGATCCGGTTCAATAGGCTAATAACTAGACAATTTATAGTGCGCCGTTTTGTGGAATAAATGCACTTCAAGGGCGCATCCTTAAATATTGCGTTTATATCCGTGACTTAAGCCTAATACATTTATATTTATAAGCATATTATAAAACTAAACATATATCATCATCTCTGTCGGTCCCTCAATCCTGAGGATCGTGACCATCATGCCTCGTTCTGTAAACCATCTGTCTCCATGTTGAGCGATCCTCCGCCATGTGTAAGACCCCGTGAAGTGAGCTCTGTGTGGCCTCCTTAATTTGGTCGCTCCATCTTATTGGCACTCTGCCCCTTCCCCTCCTCCCTTCTACAACCCCAGTCATTATATAAATAACAATAAATTGTACAACTTATTTCATTTATAATTATGATATGCCAAATAAGTGTGTTTTCAATCAACTCTTGAACAAAGCAAGAGACCGTGTCTTATGCATTTATTCAGAAAGATCATTCCACATGTATGGTTCAGCCGAACTGAAGGCTCGAAAGAAATATTTAGGCCTCCCTCTTACACTGGTTTCCGTCAGCTTGACACCTGTATCAGAACTTGATCTAAGGGTGGCTTGTCTTTGATTTGGAACCTGCTGTCTGCAGAGTTCGGAGATGTATGATGGAGCCATATTATGACCATTCATAATTATTGAAAACTGTGAGTTGTTGTTTTATGGATCTGGAGGGTCGATATGTTATTATTATTGTATTCCAATAATGTCGTTAATGCAATATAAACTGTTGACACTGCAAGCATGTCGGACTTTATACTTCATAATAAAATATACCGTGCATTAGCGCCTTTTATTTTATATAAATAGTTATTATTTACAAAAAAAATGTATGTAAATATCCAAGTACCTTGTGAGATTATACATTATTATACACTTAACTCGTAACAGACAAAACAAAAACAAATACAGTTTTATTGATATTACAATAAACATGTATTTATTATACGTATAATTATTTATCCAAGAAGATTATACGTATTAATATATCATTGATCACTTAATTAGATCCTGTTTATAAATGAGTTGTTAGTGATCTTTCAGATGTCAAATACATGTTTCACTTTTTGAGATTCGTTGATCAAATGCAAAGGGTGGATCAATGATCCCCTTTTTTCATTAGTATTTGCCAATAATTCTAGAGTCTGTACGTTCATAGAGTGAAAATTCATACTGATGATAATTCAAATTGTCGAAAGTACTCAAGGTTTCAAATCAATTAATTGTGCTTTTTAATAAAAATAAATATTATCATTATTTGCAAAGTAGGAATGCTGTTTTTGACAATCTTGTAGCAATCGATATCGTCATTTTTGACAACTACCTTTGACACTTACATTGTGTAGAAATCGATATCATCATTTTGACAACTTTATTACAACGAAATTACAAAACAAATGTTTTCTTCTATGTGTTATTTATTGAGAGAGAATGAATTGACTTTATTACATTTTTAAGCGACCGATGTAGCCATTTTTGACTATTTCATTTGATTTTGTAGCAATTTTGTCAATTTTCTCGAATTTGATTTGGTAGCAATCGATATCACAATTTTTACAAATTTATTACATTTTGTAGCGCTCGATATCGTTATTTTTGACAACTTTATTACATTTTGTAGCGCTCGATATCGTTATTTTTGACAACTTTATTACATTTTGTAGAAATGGAAATCGTAATTTTTGATCATTTCGTTTAAAGTTGTAATAATCGATATCGACATTTTTGAAAACTTAATTACCTACATTTTGGGTTTATAATTGGGTTTATAACAAAAGCCCAGATACATCTTTTTTAAAATTAGAATAAAAAAATGTAGCATTCGATATCATCATTTTTGACAATTCCATTTCATTTTGTTAGATTAATTAGGACAACGTCATTTTGTCAAATGCATTTCGTCGTGGACATAGGGACAGTGAAATAAAATAATGTAATGTCGTTCTGTATTTCTTTTTACATTTTGAATAAAATTAACAAAACCAAAATATATTTTAATTGTAATACATTAATGCAAATACACTATAATTTTAACAAAAATATATCAACTCGTTTAAATTTTGTTGAAATAAATTCTAATTGTAATGCAGAATAGTAATATTGTTCAGAAATGTCATTTTGACACAATCAACAATCGAGAACGAATTAAACCGAGAATTTGAATGACAATATCCTAACAAGACGAAAGACGTCTCTCTCGTGAATATATCGAGTAGTAGAATCAAATATTTATTTTATTTATTTCGAATTAAAATCATTTTGAAAATACGTTGGTATTTATTTTATAAATATAAATACTACCATGGCACGTGTAACAAGTGGAGAAGCCAGTAGGAAAACTGTATAAAATCTTAAAACTGTATGCAATAAATTAATAAACAAGTATCCCGTTGAATTCTCACTTTTTTATCTATTTATTATTTTAATATTTTTGCATATCCTTTGGTTATAATATAACAGAATATTTTTTTCTGTTTTTTATTCAGTATCCTGTAAAAGGCAGCAAAATATTTCGTTAAAAGTAAATCATTTTGTGTAAGACATTTAATCTAATTTCAAATTCAGCGATGACCACGTATGCCATCCATTCTGAATGTCTTAACTTTTATTGACACAGAAAGGATGACTAGCTTGTTTATTATACGCGGTTAGTGCGCTGTTTACCTCACTTGTGTTTCTACTTGGTAATAAATAAACATTAGCTAAAATGTCAAAAAGTTTTATATGTCTCAGTGTACGTCTATATAATAAATTGCCCAACAATATAAAGGCACTCGATTACAAAATGTATCGGAGAGAGGTGAAGAAGTATCTTGTTGGAAAAGCTTTTCAATTTTTCTCAAAAATACGTTTCATTGTTACCACGAAATAAGGTAAAAAAATTCAAACGTAAATGTAATAAAAAATAATAATAGTGAAAAAAAAAGTAAATAGTTAAAATCAAACAATGTTAAAAATAATACTAAAAATATCAGCAAAAAAAGAATAATAAAAGATCACTGATACATATATAAAACAAAAACAATGGTCATTAGGAAAGGGAAGTGTAGGAGACTCATCCCAAAGAAAGGATGAAGGTTTTCAATCTGCATTATCAATTCATCACCGCCGACACAATACCAGATTTGAACTGTGAAAGAGTGAAGCCGAGAATATCAACCCCCTGAAATGCGCAATTGTAGCTCTCACAGGAACGGCGAACAAAACCATTCCTGGCACAACTCGTATCAAATGCAGTAATGTAAAATGTCCGAGGATGTCGGGCAGCAGTTCTAGGAACATGGTAGTGCACTAACTCATTAAGATCCGGGCAGTCAATTTTCGAATTAATAATTTTATATAACAATACCTGATCCGCAATTTTCCGTTTGCCAGAAAGAGACTGCAGGCCGTGGTATCTTTCATTATCGGAGTCGCTGGAAGCAATTTGTCCACACCTATACAATAAGCGACAACAAAGAAAGAAGGGTTGGGTATGGATATTGAAGAGAGACCCAACTCAAACCCGGATATCTCAGGAGTCGAAGGTATGGATAGCCATATCCTCTGTAATTGCGACGTACTCGCTCGCAATCGAGTCGCAATCTTGGAGGGCCACTGCTGAACTTCAAGAAGGTGAAGCTTCTCGCACCAAGACAAATAGTGAACAACATGACGCACGTAAATCTTGAGAATGAGATATATGACACAGAAGAATGTAACAATAGATCTATTATGCTCGCAGTGACACTAGGGATGAAATATCCTTAGACCTTTATTTGTAAAAAAGCCTCATCGCTGAAATGAGAGAATAAATGTAATCAAGCAAAGGCATCTTTGTACCTAATTATTGTTGTCATGTTAGATACAGGTACATGTGTGAGCGTGTTTACATACATAACGACCTTTGAATTAGTATGGTACATTGGTAGACATAAAAGATTTGTATTACAGTGAAACTATTATAAATGTAACGAGGGTTCTACTTTGACATTTTGTTTAATTTATGGCAATGCACCCGCAATTGAGTAAATTATGCCTAAATTTCAAATTACTATACTATACCCTTACTCCGTGTCCCAGGAGGGGTAGGCAGAGGGAACAGAATTGAACTGTCAAAACATGTTCATAAAATCATCACACCATGAAAGACCTGTCAACAATATTGTTATTAACTCTTTCAAAACACTCATTAAATCGCCAGATCATGGACAGAATTGTCAAATTTTCATTAAATCATCACACCACGGAAGACCTGTCAAAAAGGTAATGCTAAACATTTTGATCAAAACGTATCACAAAACCAATAAAATGATCTGATCGTGAATGAACTGTCAAAACGTATTCATAAAATCATCCCACCACGGAAGATCTGTCAAAAATATTGATTTTACTTTTGGGTCTAAATCGGTTAAAAAAACCAATATTATCATCAGATCGTGATTTAACTGTCCGAGCATTTTCAAAATTTCATCACACCTGTCAAAAATATTGTTTTAAAAATTTTGATCAAAATATTTCAAAACACCAATATAATCGTCAGATCATAGACAGAATCGTCAAATCTCCATAAAATCATCACACCATGGAAGACCTGTCAAAAATATTATAACAAACATTTTGATCGATATCTATCGAAAATCCAATAAAATCGTCATATCGTGATTGAACTGTCAAAATAGGTCCTTATATTCATAAAATCTTATATAACTTATATTCATAAAATCACCAAATCATGGTTGACCTGTCAAAAAATATTGTTTGAATAATTTAGAACAAAATCTTTCAAAACGAGTGTTTTCGAGTCCAGATCATGGACAGGATTTCCATAAATTTTCCATAAAATAATCACACCATGGAAGATCTGTCAAAAATATTATATCAAAATCTATCGAAATATCCATAAAATTGTCAGATCGTGATAAAACTGTCAAAATACATTTAAAAAATTACCACACCATGGAACACCTGTCAAAAATATTGTTTTAACAATTTTGATCAAAATCTTTCAAAACACTAATGCAATCGCCAGATCATGGACAGAATTGTCAAATTTTCATAAAATCATCACACCATGGAAGACCTGTCAAAAATATTATAACAAACATTTTGATCAAAATCTATCGAAACATCCATAAAATTGTATGTCATCCATAAATTTGTACACATGATTTCAAGTGTAACTTTGTGGAAATACATTATAAAAGATAATATTTAAATTAAAACACTGTTTAATTCCACTATGAGATTGCTTTAATTAAAACGTTTTCGACTACAATGTAGTCATCATCAGTAATAACACAATACTAAATCTAAAATTAAAGGACATACAACAATATTAAATATTAAAAAATTTTAAGGAGTGGTCACAATTGGCAGTGTGTGTGTGGAGGGTGGGGGGTGAAAAGTTCAGGGGCGGGCTCCTAATGATTATATTGGGCTTTTTAACCGATTTTTATCAATATGTTTTCAACAACATTTTTGACAGGTCAACCATGATTTGATGATTTTTGAATATCTTTGACAGATCAATCATGGTCTGGTTTTATGACCGATTTCGATCAAAATAATAACATGAATATTTTTGGCACCATTATGTAGTGATTTTATGAATTTGTTTTGACAGTTTAATCACAATCTCATGATTATATTGGGTTTTTAACCGATTTTGATCCATATGTTTCCAACAACATTTTTGACAGGTCAACCATGATTTGATGATTTTATGAATACGTTTTGACAGTTCAATCACAATATGACGATTTTATTGGATTTTCGATAGATATCGATCAAAATGTTTGTTACAATATTTTTGACAGGTGTTCCATTGTGAGAATATTTTATGAAAATTGGACAATTCTGTCCATGATCTGGCGATTACATTAGTGTTTTGAAAGATTTTGATCAAAATTGTTAAAACAATATTTTTGACAGGTGTTCCATGATGTGGTGGTTTTTTAAATATGTTTTGACAATTGAATCACGATCTGTGTTTATTTAGTTTGATTGAATACGTTTTGACAGTTTAATCATGATCTGATGATTATATTGGGTTTGATTTTGAATTAAACCGATTTTGATCAAAATGTTTTCAACAACTTTTTTGACAGGTCAACAATGATTTGATGATTTTTTGAATATGTTTGACAGATCAATCATGGTCTGACGAATATACTGGTATTATGACCGATTTTGATCAAAATAATTACATGAATTTTTTCGACAGGTCAACCATTTGACAGATTAATCACGATATGACGTTTTTATTGGATTTTCGATAGATATCGATCAAAATGTTTGTTATAATATTTTGGACAGGTGTTCCACGGTGTGATGATTTATTGAATATGTTTTGACAGTTTAATCACGATCTGATGATAATATTGGGTTTTTAACCGATTTTAATAAAAATATTTTCAACAACAAATGTTTATTATAATATTTTTGACAAATCTTCCATGGTGAGATTATTTTATGAAAATTTGACAATTCTGTCCATGATCTGGCGTTTTGAAAGATTTTGATCAAAATTGTTAAAACAATATTTTTGACAGTTGTTCCGTGGTGTGATGATTTTTTGAATATATTTTGACAGTTTAATCACGATCTGATGATTGTATTGGGTTTGATTTTAAATTTAACCGATTTTGATCAAAATGTTTTCAGTAACATTTTTGACAGGTCAGCCGTGATTTCATGATTTTTTGAATATGTTTGACAGATCAATCATGGTATAACGGATATACTGGTTTTATGACCGATTTTGATCAAAATAATTAGGTACATGAATATTTTTGACAGGTCTACCATTCTGTAGTGAATTTATGAATTTGTTTTTACAGTTAAATCACGTACTGATTATATTAGGTTCTTAACCGATTAGGATCGAAATGTTTTCAACAACATTTTCGACAGGTCAACCATGATATGTTTCCAACAACATTTTTGTCAGATCAACCATGATTTGATGATTTATTTATTTTATTTATTTTATTTATTTATTTATTTATTTATACATCACTATTACAAAACGTCATAAAACACACATGGACAGAAACAATACACACAATCACAAATCAAAGACAATGCATTATCCTACTCAACCCGCACTCATCATCCAACCCCTTACTATAGAATACCAAGCCCACAAGTTTGTCATTTATTACAAAAGTTATACAAAAAATTAAAAAAAGAAAAAACAACAAGACACCAATCCAACATGCATAACAGGCAGCCAAAACAGATATGTGACTGAGCGTGCGCGCCGGAACAAGCAAGTCAATCAGGACTATGCAGTCATAACCCGCAGCAACCTCACTAGGCGAATGCCTGTATCGAGGCAAGCCGCTACAAAACATCAAGAAAGTACCGTATCTACCAATTCACCTTGAAATCGCACAAAAAATTACACAACATGTAAAAATAGCCTCTTTTTTGCTTCCTCTCTACCCGTGTCAAGCAACCAAACCTTTAGCCACCGGCTGAAGCATCTCCACCCACCGAGCAACTTTATTTGCTCGGGAACAGAGTTGTAGAGCCTCGGGGCAAGATACCTTGCCGAGCGCTGTCCCAAGGTTGTTCTCACTGGCGGAACAAACATAGTACCTCTTGTAACCGAGCGAGTACCACGCCGGTCCACCCAAGCAGCCTCTCCCGGGCAGGCTCTCCTGTAACGCGTAACAACATTTTTGATGTATGTTTGCCTGGAATCCAAGATACCATATTTCCTAAACAGTGGATCCGATTTTATGAATACGTTTTGACAGTTCAATCACAATATGACGATTTTATTGGATTTTCGATAGATATCGATCAAAATGTTTGTTATAATACTTTTGACAGGTGTTCCATTGTGAGATTATTTTATGAAAGTTTTATGACCGATTTCGATCAAAATAATTACATGAATATTTTTGACAGCTCTACCATTATGTAGTGCGTCTATGAATTTGTTTTGACAGTTTAATCGCGATTTGATGATTATATTGAGTTTTTAACCAATTTGGATCAAAATGTTTTCAACAACATTTTTGACAGGTCAACCATGATTTGATGATTTTATGAATATGTTTTGACAGTTCAATCACAATATGACAATTTTATTGGATTTCCGATACATATCGATCAAAACGTTTGTTATATTATTTTTGACAGGTCTTCCATGTGAGATTATTTTATGAAAATTTGTCATTTTTTTCCATGATCTGGCGATTGCATTGGTGTTTTGAAAGATTTTGATCAAAATAATTATAAGAATATTTTTGAATTTATGCTTATCTTAATCATGATCTGGGGCCGTAGACAAACCGTACTTAGCGATCGACTACTGGCGAACTTTTCGACAATCTACCTACATGTACCGTATAATTATGCGTTATTGTTGCGGTTTTAGTCGAAAATTAATTTGTAGTCGATCGCCAAGTGCATGTTTGTCTAGGGGGGCTGACGATTGTATTGGGTCTTTGACTGATTTTGATCAAAATGTTTATAACAAAATTTTTAACAGATGTTTGATGGTGTGATGAAAATTTGAAAATGTTGAACAAACAAACAATAAATGTTGTAACAACATTTTTGAGACGTGTTTCATGTTGTGATGTAATTTAAAAAAAAAATGTTTTGACAATTGAATCTCAAGATTTGTGTTTATTTAGTTTGATTGAGTTTATAACTGATTTTGATGATGATCAAAATGTTTTCAACAACATTTTTGACAGATCAATCATGATTTGAAGGTTTTATGATTATGATATATTGGGTTTTAACCGATTTTGATCAAAATTTTTCAACAACATTTTTGGCAGGTTTACCATGATTTTATGATCTTATGAATATGTTTTGATAGTTTAATCACGATCTGACGATTTCATTGGTTTTTTTTTTTATTTTGACCTAAATAATTATATGAACATTTTTGACAGGTCTACTAGGTGTTATGATAATACGAATGTGTTTGACAGTTTAGTACCGATTGCATTGGATTTTTAATCAAAATTATATAAATTCGACGATGGTATTGGTTTTTTGATAGATTTTGATCAAAATAATGATAATAATATTTTTGACGGGTCTTCCATGGTGTAATGATTTCATGAATATGTTTTGACAGTTCAATGACGATCTGACGATTTCATTGGTTTTTTTTTTATTTTGACCTAAATAATTATATGAACATTTTTGACAGGTCTACTAGGTGTTACGATAATATGAATGTGTTTGACAGTTTAGTACCGATTGCATTCGATTTTTAATAAAAATTATATAAATTCGACGATGGTATTGGTTTTTTGATAGATTTTGATCAAAATAATGATAATAATATTTTTGACGGGTCTTCCATGGTGTAATGATTTCATGAATATGTTTAGATAGATCTGACGTTTTTATTGTTTTTTTTTTTTTAATAGATTTTGATCTTTATAATTTGAAAAATATTTTTAACAGGTCTGAGTTTTAACAGTTTAATCACGATCTGATGATTGTATTGGGTCTTTGACTGATTTTGATTAAAATGTTTATTATAACATTTTTAACAGGTGTTCGAATGAATGCTTTCGTTTTCCGCCCTTATACGAATTGCGAAAGCAGAAAATGCTCCGAATTGTCACCGAATGATTGATGATTGATTGAGGTTCGCATCCTACTATCTGGACGCACCCATTGACGAGCGAAATAATAGGTACGTTTAATAATACTTAATTGTGTTCTGAAAATGGGAGAAGTTTTTATTTCGACTTGTCAGGCGAGTCGTTAAATGAATAAGATAGTAAATAGTCGTCTTAACGAATTTCGTTTATCAAAGTTATTGTGTATTTGTTACATTATTTTGTAACGATAATTTTATGACTTAAAATGATATAAAAACGATGTAGCTACTGTAATTTATTATTTACATAATCACAATGTTTTAATTATAAGTACATTAGAAATTGACCCACTAATTTAATTTAGTTGAATCTGTAAATAAACGTAAATACATAATTTGTTACCTACTTCCGGGAAATTTATTTTTGTTCGATTCATTGAAAATTAATTAATTTATAAAAATTACACATTTTATCGCTACACATTTAGAATTTAATTCTTGTTCTTAAATATATATTTTTAGCAGTTTTATGTGTTTATTTAATATTTTTTTATTGTTACCCAACTTTTCTCGAAACATTCACCCTTTTCGAAATATGTAAATAATAATATCAATAAAATATTCACGAAAATGGCATGTCATTACAGAAAAAACTGGGATACTGTTTTGAAGGTACCTATTGTGTTATGCTGGACAGGTTACATAATAATACAAATGATTACTATTGAGAGACACTATAATTAATTATCAAAAGGTACAACAACTACACACAGAGAGCGAGAGAGAGCGAGCGAGCGAGCGAGCGAGAGAGAGAGAGAGAGAGAGAGAGAGAGAGAGAGAGAGAGAGAGAGAGAGAGAGAGAGAGAGAGAGGGAGAGAGCGTACTGTGCTAGGTTCAGATAATCAAAGAGGTCGCTCTACCTGTCGTATCTTTATTATCTGTAGTGTGGCCACAATATAAAAAATACCATAGATACCAAGATGTTTTTTTGTGAATGGGGAGAATTGGACATAGCAAAATTTCGCTTCCATTTTCAGAAGTACGAAATTATTTATACACTGTTATTTATTATACTGACCATTAATTGTATCTTCTAAAAAAAAGTAAATAAATAATGAAGAAAGACATAATGAACAATAAATTGTTATTATAAATAGCTATTGTTATTTTCAGAGCATTCAAACTCCTCGTGACAGAGTGAATAATCATAATAAAAGGAAAATTCAAAACACCAACAATAGATAATTAATACCAATCGAATAAATAATATATGATGAAACTATATTTATATAAATCATTATAATGAAAACTATCATGTCAAGGAAAGATGGTAGACATATTATTTAAATCAATCAGTTATTGTTTATTACGACATGGGTGTACCTAACCAGGTGGGGCTAGGGGTGGCAGATGACCCCTCTAGGATCTCGAAAACAGTAGGAAAGTAGGCTAAAAATTCTGTATTTTATAGTGTAAATTTGTGGAAATACGATAGGTTTAAAAGATTATTATAAAATTTAAAACACTATTTAATTTACGACACAAGCTTTTAGTAGCTTACTGTGAAAGGTGTATAAGGTTGTATTTGGGTTTATAACAAACAAAACCCAGATATATCTTTTTTAAAAAAAAAATCACAGTGGAATGAAACAGTGTTAATATTTTTTTACTAATATGTGGAAATGGAATTTACTAGTATGGGGAAAGTACGGATACTTATTGACATCGAATAAAAAAGCTGTCCCTACCTAGAAGTCAGACGAAATATAAAGTGGATCTAAAGTTGAGAAAGTGAAACATTTCATATTCCTATATCGAATTGAAATTTGGGGACGATAGGGTAGAAATTTTGTGTGTTTACCATATTACTGAATCGTAAAATCGTGATAGCTGAGAACAAATTCAAATTCAAATGTTTTCATTATTAAAGATTTCATAAACAATTATTTATACAATTTCATTAAAATTGTATGTTATGTTGAAAACAACATTGACATCCATTGAGCAGAGCTCGTGCTTTGAGAGGTAATCCCATAGCTTAGTAAAATAAACATTTGGAAAGCTGTGCTCCCCCCTTGAAAAAATCCTGGTTACACCCATGTGGCTCTCAATAATATCTTACAAGGGCCCTGTCCAGAATGTAAATTGAGCGAGCAGGGGATGGCAGCTAAAAAAGAATATCATTTCAACCCTTTTCACAATTTAATATAAGCTCTAGTACTACTACACTATCACGGTATATTCTACAAGTGGGGTTGACATTCAGGATGGATGGCAAACCTCATCGCTGAATTTAAGATGTAAAATGTCTTAATTTTCTCGAACACCTGCCTTTTACAGGACACTCGAAAACTTACGGAGAAGAGTGGGAGACCAATTCTTTACCGGGTGCTCTACGGGAAAGCAAGTTTAATATAAGCATTTAATGAAAAAAAAACTTTTTTTTTTCAATTCCAACCCTGCGTCATCGATTTTTTTTGTTTAGGAATTTGAAAAATATGTGTTTTTGCCTTCAGTCCTGTAAGAATGCATGTATTTAGCACCTAATTAGTTAAAACATAACACTTAGGAGCGACTGCCCGCTACGAAACTATTTTTCAATACATTTGACTGCAATTTTTTCTAAATTTCTATTATTTTCGAGATCCTAGGTGGGCAGTTGCACCAGTTTCTCTTCCCTAGGTGCGCCCTTGATGTCTTATTAATAAAACAAGTCGCAAACAAATAATAAGGTAATGCCATGAGACGAAAATATAATTGGCGAGTGTCGACAATCACGTTCTAAATGTCTACAGCAAAATAATAAATTAATAATTAAGTCTAAATATATCTGCAAATCTAATTATATCTATCAATAAAATATTATTTAATGATATAAGTTAGGTATATATTTATTTTACAATTATGTCATTATTTAAAATAATATTACTGTCCTTCTCCTCTTCGCGTTGTCTTGTATCCACGTGTTAATTTTAAAAACAAAGTTATTTAGACGTGTAAAGACAAATACATCATAATAGAACCGATTTAGTATTACATGATAAACATAATAAAATTACGTATCTACATAATAGACATCGCTGTCCCAAATGCATAATATAATATACAAACAACTGTCGCAGAAAAAGTACGTAAATATACAAAACTAGCAGGAGAATTAAAAAATGTTTGGCATTATAGGTCCGTTTATATAATACCTTTAGTCATGTCAGCTAAAGGGGTAGGTAACTCCGAAATCTTTAATAAATAATTTACAAAAATTATATTTACAGGTAAATTTATACATCAAAATACAAAAATCTTTTAGTATTGTTGCTCGAAAGTTTTTGAACACATATATTTCTGGCACAATGGTAATATTTTGAATCCGCGTTTTGAGCCTAATTCTTTGATAAACTGTATATCTGGATAGGTGAATTTTTCCCGACATTAGACTGTTACGTTTTTGTTAGACCATGACTGATCATAAATGGAGGCTTATCTGGTTGTAGGATGCTGAGAAATGTGGATGGCAATTCTACCGCCGCGTTATAAAAAGTTGTTCACTTCATGTTGGATCGTACATCAATCCGAAGGGTTCCTCCACATGCCTCACTCCTGTCCAGTCTTTTAAATTGAATAGCCACGATAATCTCCTTCTACCAGGAACACATTTCATCGCCCTAACATAGAAAAACATTAAAATAAGTTTATTTAACTAATAAAATTAATATTTGCATGATAATACAAAATTAATCGTGCAGTACTAATTGAAAGCTGATGAAAAAGCAGAAAATATTAAAATTAATAATATTATTTATTAATTACTAATTATTTCTAATTGTCCAACTGTTTAATTTGAAACTAATTACTCTGATTAATGTAGTAATTTGACTTATTTTAATGTGTTTTTTATTAGGTAATTATTATGACCTAAACCTTATCAAATTAAATTTCTCACCGTTGCTTTCCTATCACTAAGTGAAAAACTTGTTTTTTTTTCTTTTTTTAATACATATATCATTGTTAAAAACTCATTATTCCATGTTGGCCTAAATCACTCGCAAACGAGTGGATGGCCTTGAGAAGAATAGAATAGAATATGTGAAAAACGTTTTATTTGGAAAATTTTGTTAAAATTTAGAATAAAAAATGACCGGCTTTTAGTTGATGTGTCTGTAATGTGAAGGTCTATTTTATCTTCATGATGGGGCAAGCCACTACCTGAGTTATTATTCACCAAGTGCCGAACGGTAAACAATAACTTCATTCGTTCTAAAACGATCCTTCTAAGACACCAGTGCAGAAACCATCCACCGCCATTCAGAGCGACTCTTCACCAGACGAGTTACCTTAATTCCTAGCATTCTGACGTCGTTGTTAAAGGAACGGTGTCAGTAAAATTGGGAAAGGGATGTTCAGGCCGTCGGAATCCTTTTGGACGAAAGAACTTTGCTCGCTTTCACCAACTGACATTGCATATCTCAAGATTTCTCATTTCAGAGAATACATATCTTTATACACGGCATAATATATGTGACATTCTCATACTATTTATCATCCAAAACCCTCTTAATCATAATCAGGAGTTTCCAAACTTTGAAGCCTTAGGGCCATAATGATTACTTCAATGATCATTTGTGATCCTGAAAAGATGTTATATAACCTCAAATGAGAAATTTTACGATTTCGAAAATCTTGTAACGTAATATTATTTTTATTTTTTTATTTATTTATTGTTTTTGCACATAATCACATCACATTATCGGGGTCAAAGTTAAAAAAAAAAAACAAATTTCCAACACCACCTAATGGCAACACAGAGATGATTCGCGCACGAAAAGGAATAATCCTGTTATAATAACAATAATGTTACAATATGTCAAAAAAAAGCGCAACCACGCGTCATTTGGTTCACGCGGGACTTTTTGTCTGAATTCCACGGGAGAGAGTAGAGCAAGTACATATCTTGCTGGTCTTACTTTACATTTTTCATTGCAACAAGAGCAGTTACCTTATCTTAAAACGTGTGATTTAGTATAGTCATTTGCTTTTAAAAAAGGATAAATTCCTGTGTCGAGTTCATCTTCAATATGGACGTGTCAAATAAACCGAATCTGCCGTTGTGATGAGATTCTACTAAATCTTGGGATCCTCATGTGAAAACCAGAGTCAAAGTGAAGCGGTTCCTAGTTGAAGGTTTAAAACTGGACATCTCTTCGGTTTAACACACGGAACAGATGGACTATCTGCCATGCTGTCATCACATTACGATAAAGATTGTTTCCATGGTACGTTGCTCGGGGAATCTGTGCCAAGTTAGTGTGAAGATCAGATGGCTTAATGTTCGTATGTCCTTTGTCAATTTTTCTTACGAATTGGCTCTAGGCTGGCTTAAGTCACTTTAAGTGTCCATGGACAAAGTTCACCAATTCCGCCATTCTCACTGTCATGATGTAAGGTCGACCAATCGAGAAACATTTTATGCAAACCATATTTTGAATATCAGAAAGGAGGAAACTACAAAAAAGGACTGACTTTCGTGTTGCTTTCGCGGTTCGGTACCACTTGATCCGCGGTCTGTGGACCGGGGATTGGGGACTACTGATCATTAAGCCATTTCTCAAATGTGAGGTGACTTAATTTTATAAGCATGTAAGTAATTTTCCTAATAGTTATAAAAATAAGATACTCCGTATAAACAACTTACCTTTTACAAGATTTTTTACAAATACTTTGCTTTTTGCAGCACAGGAGGAAGAGAGAAAGAATAAAAACTATTAGAAAGGTGTGAATGAATACAATTATCAAAATTGTGAATTTCCAGTAATATAGGGAGCAAATTCCAGTTTTTTATTGTATTTTAAAGTCTTGATTAAATTCGTTATAATTATTGTGAAAAAATATTATAACAAGTGTATAAAAAATATATAATAATTATAATAAAGTTTGATAAAAGCAAATTAGAAGCACATTCAAATAAACAAAGTAATTATATGATGATAGCTTATGTGACATCGAGGTCATTACTTAATGATGGTCTAGAACAGGAGTGCTGCACCAAAAAAGTACCGAATAATGAAGAGTTGAGAACTAAACGTTGTGGCGCCAATTAAATGCGAGATCTGCTGGAGATCTTGCAAGTTTATTTGACAGAAACATTTATACGATTTTAACTTTGTTTTGACCTTAGCCCTGCTATCCCTAATAGTTTGCAGTAAATATTTCTTTATTGATGGACTTCAGATCGTAACGAGATCGAGGTCGCAGCGATCAGATCGTTCATTCGAGATCCCAAAGAATGGCTGTTTCTACGGCTTGCATTAAATGTTTCTGAAATAACAAACATTATATAATAGGGAGATCTTAACCCATTCGGGATTTGAAATAGGAGATACCAAAACACGTCTATTTCTAGGTTTGCATTAACATTTATTTATTCTATTCTTCTTGCACATCATCATTTATAATTATAACAAAATCAACAGAGCAGTTTACATAAAAAAAAATGTGATGATGTGCAGTGGCGAGATTATCACTATATAGCGATTTCTTCCATCTAATTTATATTTCGCGATTGATAGACCCTATGCGGGAGATCATAATCCATTCCAGATCTGAAATTGGAGATCCCAAAAAATGGTCTTTTTTGGTTTGCGATTCTCGATTCATAAACCTTATATTAGACGGGAGATCTTAATTCATTCGAGATTAGAAATAGGAGATCCCAAAACATGGCTGCTTCTATGGTTTGCATTAAATGTTTCTCAATTGATATACCTCATATTAGACGGGAGATCATAATCCATTCGAGATCTGAAATAAAAGGTCCCAAAATTATTTAATTAGGCCATTATTATTTACGGGAGATCATTATCCATTCGAGATCTGAAATAGAAGGTCCTAAAATTATTTAATTAGGTCAACATTAGGCTGTTTCTATGCCAACATTGAATGTTTTTCGATTGGTGAACCTTAGCGATAAACTCGCCCTCTGTACATTGGATTGTATAACTGTTATTTTTAAGACACATTGTTATGTAATATTGTAACCAATGTACAGTTAAGAATAAAATAAATAAATAAATAAATACATTGTGACTGTGAGAATGTTGGAATTGGTACACGTTGTCCATTGCCACCAAAGCTTGTGATTGTGATTACCGAAGCTTTAGCCAATAATTTATAAGCGTTGGGACGCATTTCTCATCTCTTCTAATTGGATTTTTCATAAATTACATTCATAGCAAAGGTATTAATTGTTTAATTTTCTTTTTAAATCTTATGTAAACAAACAGACTGTTTTGAGTTTAATTGTATTTGAGCAGTATTCGTTTTGACTTAAAAAAAACCAGTTTCTTTGTTTCCATAAATTAATATGGTATTTCACAAAATATACGTCAACTCAATCAATCAATGGAAATTTAGGATTAGAGGCTAAAATCTGAAAAAAAAGGTTAAACAATTTGCAATATCTGAAGTATTGCTCTAATACAACCATGTGATAAGAACAAGGAGACCATATTTTACCATATTTACATCAGAAATGGTGAAATACTTGACGAACGAGATATTAAAACAAATGGTTTTGAATCTCTGATTTATCAACAAGACATATGTAGGTAATGGAACCAAATTTGAAATTATCTAGGAAGATTTTTTTCATTCATCCATTACGGTTTCGCCTACAAGTGGGGTAGCTAGCGGACTAACAAACATGCAAGTTATCTAAGGATAACGTGACGTGATAAGGATAACGATAAGGATGACGTTAAGACGTGACAATAAAAGTAAGACATTCGGTATGAATGACATACCTCATCGCTGAATAGAAAATATTAAATGTCTTAAATGTGATCTTATAAGAATATCTGGACACTCAAAAACTAACAGAAAGATGGGAAACCTATTCTTTACCGGGACGAGATCCACAGTCTTTCTAAGTTCACACTTTTATATCCCATTTGGCAACACAGAGTGGAGATAAGCCTTCTCCATTCAGAGAAGGGATTTTCTGCCAATCGATAAAGACATAACTTAATTGAAACAAAAACCATCTTTCACATCATTTTCACAATAATCAAGCTTTGTAAAACTTCATACTTTGGTCACACAATGAGAGGAGAAAAATATGCCATTCTGCAACTGGTCATAGAAGAGAAGATTGAGGGCCGAAGAGAGGTTGGAAAGAAAGCGGCTTTCCTGGCTTAAGAAGATTCGAGAGTGCACCGGGATGAGAGGTGTAAAGAGCTGTTTCGTGCTGACCAAAACAGACAAACCTTCTCCCAAATGATCATTAACGCCGGGGGGACCCGACAAGATACGTAAAAAGAAAAATATATAAGAAGTTTGTATTATTGGGATCCCGAGAGGAATTTTGAATGGAAGAAAAGGGAGAAATAATTTATACAATCACAGTATCTCCCACAAATTGGGTGGTTAATAGATTGATATGTAGATTATTCTCTCTTTACAAATGAAAATAAAATATTGAGTAGGTACATATAACTGGGATCGTATTGGCCGAAAGCTGTAATGGCCCCAGTAGAAATGGTGTCATTTTAATAATAATAATACCTCATCACTTCAGAGTTACACGTTTTACAAACATTTGCCTTTTACAAAGTGCTTTTAAACTAACAGAAAAGAGAAGAAAAATTATGTTGAATATTTTGGTTTAAAGAATATTTTGAACGCCATCTAAATAGATGTTTGATCTATAAAAACATTTCCTTCTTCGTTTTATATTTTGTTTATTTGTCAATTTTATCATCAATTTTATTCTCAACCACACATTACGAGTAATAATACTTGTTCTCATTAATGTGATAAAACTTCGTAGAATATTCGTTAGATGGTAGGTAATATTACTCAGAAATGTGTGATTTTGATATTATCTGCGAATTACAAATTTGGATGAGAAAATTAAAATAGTTGATTGCATATCGCTGGTTGATCCATGCAACCTCTTATGCGTTAATTTTTTCAAAAACGAAATATTGGATCAAATTTTTCGTCTAATATAGCCGTAGGTATCTACCGATGAAATTAGCTATACGTTATCATATTTAAGGACATAATTGTTAAGTTTCTTCATCATCATCATCTCCGTCAGTCCTTCAATTCCGAGGATCGTGACTATCACGTCTCATTCTATAGAACATCCGTCTCCACCTTAAGCTATCATCCGCCATGTGCGGGTCCCCATGTAGCGAGCTTTCTGTAGCCTCTTTGTAGGCCTTTTCTACAGCCCCAGTTATTATTACTCTTTTCAGGTTCTCAGTGTCCGATCTCGAAATGTGCCCGAAATATCGCGAGATGGGGCTCGTTGCTTTTTCTTGAATAATTCATGAAAAATAGCATGCACTTAAAAAAAGATGCTGTGTAATTTTTCGAATCATGTCTAGAAATTCAATTTACTAAAGAATTTCTTGGACATCTTCCACCTAACGTATCAGATACAGAGAATGCAAACAGTCAAACAGTTTTTTTTTTCATTTCCTGTGAAATTTTGATCAATGCATTTGCGCATATAGGAGGTACGAAGTACGAGGGAGACTGGATGGACACCTATAGGTCGACCCCAAAGGCGATGCAGTGGATTTCTGAACGAGTAGGTACCAAGAATTTGATTTGGAATGATTACAAGCCGAAGCCATACAAAAAGTAAGTAAAGTAAAGAGTTTCATGCATCCATTGACGATATTATGCTAATGCGATTTTCCAAAGAAAAAATGCCAATATTCGTAATTTATCACTATTAGCTTCATAGCACACATGAGTTTTATGCTATTCCGATATTTTATTACTAGGTAATGAATTCGTCTAGTTTTGATGCCAAACAATAGCATGTTTCGTTTGGTGAGGCTACTTTTCTTCATGGGTGTATATTCTATATTCAAAATAAAACATTTTGGACAAAAAGTCGAGACCCATATGCTACGGATCATAAAAACGACAGATAAATGTATCAGGAGAACGTCAAAACATTATTAATATTCCATACTGGTACTACCATAACAGAGTCAATAATCAATATTGACAGTGACATAATAACCTAAAGTAATACAGAAGAACGTTATTTATTTTTACAAAGTGCCTACCAATCTCTTCACGTGCAAAATATAATTAAAAGTGATGCCAAATAATCTAGATATCATTTTCAAAATATTTCAATCGATTTAGCATCGAATGTGTGAGGGCGTGAGGGGTGTAAAAACAAAATCACAGAGATCATTGATATTGAGAAAACAACGCATTTCTGTATATAGGTACAAACACATTTGTTTTTGATACTAAATCAGGTTTTTACAACTGATTTAATTGAAGATAGAGGTGGATTTTCATTACACCTACTAACTAAACTACAATGCAACCAGCGAAAATATATTTTTACATTCAAATATTGATCGATATGCCTTTGCTTCTTCATGTATGCAATTTGTTACATCGACAAAATTCTAGTGGCAAGAAGAACGTCAAATACCCTCTTTTAGTAAACATTGTTCCTATATGATTACAACGTCAGTTCATTAGAATGTCGGAAAGAAAAATGAATTCAAGATCACCATTCGCTCTTTAACGCTCCCTCCGGCATAAGAGGGCAGGAACGAGACTCTTCCATTGGGTGTCTTTGCGCTGATATAGTCAGTTCTTCCCACGATGTTAAACTTTCCACACAATTAACGAGCGAATGATTAAATTAAAGAGGCTCATGCTGGACCAAAAGCAACATTGAGGGGCCAAATAATATTCTTTTCGTCTACGAAGCTAATTAGATATATCAAAGGATCATGCCCTCCATTCTTAAATTAACCTGAACTTAAAACCTTTCCAGACTTCTCTCGTAGGGGATTCTTAGATGAGAAATATAAACGAATTATAAATGGAGCGTCGGAATTGAAAATAAATAAATATAAATCTTCACATGGTTTGGATAAAAGAAAAAAAAATATTATGTACACAATGTTTTCGAAACGATGATGTGAGCGTAAACATTCCTATTGCATAATTGTATAATTATTTATATAGCGCAAGCAGGTATTGTGAGCAAATAATGGAAATAATTAAATAATATTGTCATGATAAAAATTTGGGGAAAAACATCATTAAATCAAAATTAATTTATCTTTGATATATTTATGTTTATATTTCTATCTGTTTGTTTGCTTCTATATCCCAAACTGACTTTTTTATTTAAAAAGAAATAGAAAAATAAAATATTCGACTTATTAAAATAAAATCCTACATCTTATTAAAAAAGTTTTAAATTTTTTTAAATGTTCTCTATTGTGGTTTTTGGTTAAAGGATGTTATGCTTTTGTTTTTTCTTTTTAATTTTTCAGTTGGCCACCTATGTATGTATTTGCTCAAGAATAAGCTTCTCGTACATACAATACAGAAGACCAGCTGTTCTTGCATGTAGAACCTAACGGAACAAACACCTCCAAATTTGCAGAGATGAGCTTTAGCGTTGCGGAGCCAACTGCCTGGAACTGATTACCAGCGGATTCAAGACAGAACCTACACACTGCAACATTCAGGAGTAAGCTGAAAACACTGCTTTTCAAGAAAAGTCACGGCCCCCTTGAGTGAGTCACGGATTATTAGACAGCACCAAATACAAATTGTCTTTATAAATATTATCATTTGGCTTTCTTGGCAGTTGTGACCTATTGATATATTTTTTCGCAGCCATGTGGGCATAATGCGATTTAAGTGATTCCTCCAGAACAACACTCTCCTTCTGCTTCAGCGTATAATATTTTCTCCAGGGAGTTATGAGCGTCTCCAGAATTTCTCGGAAGTGGAAAGTACAAATAAAATCAGGTAAAAATACTAGTTTGTGTAGAATATAAGGAAGGTAAGACCAGTAATATGATTCAGTGATTCACAGATTTCACAACGACAACAATGAAGGCAGCTGTCATTTTTATCTGTAAGTTGTTTTGAAACTATATTATTTTGCATATCTACCTACTCATTACAGTGTCAATACTATAAATAATGTAATGACATCATTTGAAAAGCACGTGATAGGGCATGAGTAAGCGTGGAAGAAGCTTTCATACGGGGGTGAATGATGATGGGCAAACACAAAATTTCGTGGGCTGTCTCATGTCCTTAGTCAGTCACAAAACAAGGTACTATTGGAGATGTTTATCATAAATGCACTCGTATTAAAAAAAAACTGTATTTGGCAATATGTTAAATATTTTGAACTTATGATTGGATATTGTAGTAAATTGTGGAGAGAAAAAATCCAAGGGCCAAGAATAAAAGGTGGACAAAGAGGAAATTTAGATGTTCCCTATTGATCCCTGTAAATTGCTTTTGACAGTAAATTTGATAACGACAAAAATTAAAGAGAATTTAAAATTTCTTCCAAAGGAAGGGAATGCAATTTTTTTTTGAGATGTGTAGGTACTCTTCGACTATCATCGGAGAAACTCTTTGAGCAGATTTATAAATAAATATTGCGTTTTTCTCAAACTGTCTGAAATTTTAAAAGATAAGATATTATTGATGGTCAAATAGTTTTGTTTCTTTTTGTTTAGTTTTCATGGCCACTTTCTTCGTGGCGTCCAATGCTGAAGATTGTCCACAAATCTGTCCAGCATCGTATGCTCCACTTTGCGCAGAAGACTCTAAGGGAAACAAAATGACATTCAGTAATGATTGCACCATGAATGCTGCAGAATGTACGAAGAAACTGGGTAAGCATTCGAAGTATTTCCTGTTTTATTTGTTATAATTGTCTAAAAGGACAGAAACAAAGATTGAATTGTTCATGACTTCAAACTTTATCTCGATATAACTCTCCAGTTTTTATCTATACCATATCCATACCCCATAATTGCATTCCAAGGATTCACTTTACTGGAAGGAATCATATTTTACTCTTTGTTTCATGTCAAAACCAAAGGAAAGGATGTAGTTGTTCATCGGTATTTACGGGTTTGCAGCCACGTAAGTATTATTGGAAATTCATCCTACGTTTCGACTCGCCTGCAAGATTCATTTTCAGAGTTTTCGTCGTGTCTTCTCTCCCATTACATTGTCTGTGCTTTTGTTTTCAATAGAAGATTTACTAACACCCAGCGACGCATAGAATATAACAGAATCCTCTATGGAAAACACAAGCAATAAAGATGTAATAAAAAAAAAAACAGAAGAATAATCTGAAGACTATCCAGTAAGCTGATAGAAACGTAGGGTGTATAATGTATATGCATCACATACACGGCAGAAAACTCATAAATACCGAAGAACAAATATATCACGATCTCTGCGAAACCCTAAAAACCTATTCATGGAAAAGAATGTCGATTCAAAAATAGTTCAATCAAATTAGCTCATCACTGAACTGAAGGTGCTAAATATTTTATATACTTACCTATACTGTTTTACAAATACTTGCATTTTCAGGGACACTCAAAAACATAAAGGGGTCTGTTTTACTCCAGGAAAAACAAGCCATATGAAAAATTAGATAGCATTTTAAAGCTAATATATACTAACCCTATACATGCATCAAACCACCCTTGTATAATCTTTAAATTTAATCTGATCTGCGAATAAACTGCGAATAAATTGGAACTTGCCAATCTCTCTTCGCTTAGAGTTTTTTATTTGTATTTTGCAATTAAAGGATATAAAATAATCGCGCAACACTCTAAGATATCACAGTTTGTGGTGAAATAAGATATTTATCTTTATCTTTTGTAATTTTTTCTATAATGAATTTTCCCAGAGTTTAGTTACCTTATGATTATGATGTATAAATTAAATTATCTAGTATTTGTGTTTAGTCTTCCTTTGTGGCCTTTTTTGGCCTTTCTTTATGGCCTCGGTGATATTGGTTACAAAATCCATCAACAGTGTTGTTCTTTTATTATACTTTTCCAAATAACTTCCAGTATTAGACCAAAGCCAGTGACTTTATCTCTTCCTCGAGAATATACTACATTCCCAAAATAAGTGTTTCCTTAGATTTCATTTAAATATAATGTTTTGAATCCAGGATCTTGACTTTCCTCAGCCTGTTTATCACCGTTTCCTGAATCATCATTCTTATTCTTACACACTTTATTTCAGTCACTGCCCTTATGTAGACTAGTAACACAGTACTATTATTCTAAAAAAATGCCGTAAAATTATTCATAATAATATTTTTATTATGTTGTTTCACTCTTATGATATTGAGTTTTTAGGCTTCAAGCCTTGAAACACCTTTCTTTGGTCGCATTATCTATTTTTAAACAATTTGAACAATATAGATTGATGATTTCAGCCCAAATATTTCACTATTTAACCTTCTTAGTCTTAAACATAATTTTTACGTGAATTTCGACATTTGATTTGTATTTTTTATGTTTTCAGGATACAAGAAAATCCACGACGGAGAATGCTGATTCTGTGGCGAGAAATAAAAAATTGTTTTGTCTTTATTTTTTTTTTTCAAATTGTTCCATATTTTAATGTAATGTTTTAAAATTCACATGTATACTAACAATAAAAACTAACATAACTAAATTTGTGTGTTTTGTTTATGAATATTCCCCAAATGTCCAATTATAAAACTATTTCCCGTTGGGAACTGTATCGTGAAGTTGAAGTAAGTTGATATCGACATACAAACCAAGGATCTTCCGCTCAGTCCGAGACTCTACCAACCAGGCTACAGACCATCTTAATTACTAAAGAGTAATATTGATTGTTGTTACTTTTTAAAAACAACTTAAAAACTAGATAATTTTAATGGTGTTCCGCAAGGATGGGTTTCGGGGTCTGATCTAAAGTAATCCGTAAGTTCTTGCATGTAGAACCTAACGGAACAAACACCTCCAAATTTGCAGAGATGAGCTTTAGCGTTGCGGAGCCAACTACCTGGAACTGATTACCAGCGGATTCAAGACAGAACCTACACACTGCAACATTCAGGAGTAAGCTGAAAACACTGCTTTTCAAGAAAAGTCACGGCCCCCTTGAGTGAGTCACGGATTATTAAACAGCACCAAATACAAATTGTCTTTATAAATATTATCATTTGGCTTTCTTGGCAGTTGTGACCTATTGATATATTTTTTCGCAGCGATGTGGGCATAATGCGATTTAAGTGATTCCTCCAGAACAACACTCTCCTTCTGCTTCAGCGTATAATATTTTCTCCAGGGAGTTATGAGCGTCTCCAGAATTTCTCGGAAGTGGAAAGTACAAATAATATCAGGTAAAAATACTAGTTTGTGTAGAATATAAGGAAGGTAAGACCAGTAATATGATTCAGTGATTCACAGATTTCACAACGACAACAATGAAGGCAGCTGTCATTTTTATCTGTAAGTTGTTTTGAAACTATATTATTTTGCATAGCAGGTGCTCATTACAGTGTCAATACTATAAATAATGTAATGACATCATTTGAAAAGCACGTGATAGGGCATGAGTAAGCGTGGAAGAAGCTTTCATACGGGGGTGAATGATGATGGGCAAACACAAAATTTCGTGGGCTGTCTCATGTCCGTCACAAAACAAGGTACTATTGGAGATGTTTATCATAGAATAAAAGGTGGACAAAGAGGAAATTTAGATGTTCCCTATTGATCCCTGTAAATTGCTTTTGACAGTAAATTTGATAGCAACAAAAATGAAAGTGAATTTAAAATTTCTTCCAAAGGAAGGGAATGCAATTTTTTTTGAGATGTGTAGGTATTCTTCGACTATCATCGGAAAAAAATTTGAGCAGATTTATAAATAAATAATGACTTTGTCTCAAACTGTCTCAATTCTTAAAAGATAAGATGCTCAAATAGTTTTGTTTCTTTTTGTTTAGTTTTCATGGCCACTTTCTTCGTGGCGTCCAATGCTGAAGATTGTCCACAATTCTGTCCAGCATCGTATGCTCCACTTTGCGCAGAAGACTCTAAGGGAAACAAAATGACATTCAGTAATGATTGCACCATGAATACTGCAGAATGTACGAAGAAACTGGGTAAGCATTCGAAGTATTTCCTGTTTTATTTGTTATAATTGTCCAAAAGGACAGAAACAAGAATTGAATTGTTCATGACTTCAAACTTTATCTCGATATAACTCTTGAGTCTTTATCTATACCATATCCTACATACATACATACCATCACGCCGCTTCCCTCGCGGGGTAGGCAGAAAGGATCGAGCGCCACTTCCTTCTACCCTTGCATACATCTTTCGCTTCCGTTACTGTCACACAATTCCTCATGCATGCTCTCCTGTTCAATGTGCTCAACACGTGACCGTCCTGTAGGATTTGATTCAAATGATCTTGCCATTTAATCCTCGGACGTCCACGTCTCCGAGCACTATTCCTCTCAGCCAAATTCATATCTTCTTGGTCATTCTGTCCTCATTCATTCTTACCACGTGCCCAAACCATCTTAACTTATTCACATTCATCCTTGTTATTACATTAACTTTCATTCCACATTCCTTTCGTATATCACTGTTACGCACACGATCTCTCAGACTTTTAACACACATCATA
Organism: Athripsodes cinereus; assembly: GCA_947579605.1. Taxonomy (NCBI): domain Eukaryota; kingdom Metazoa; phylum Arthropoda; class Insecta; order Trichoptera; family Leptoceridae; genus Athripsodes; species Athripsodes cinereus. The sequence continues at coordinate 21,095,925 of OX388322.1, read as the reverse complement.
CCATATCCATATCCCATAATTGCATTCAAAGGATTCACTTTACTGGAAGGAATCATATTTTACTCTTTGTTTCATGTCAAAACCTATGGAAAAAATGTACTTGTTCACCGGTATTTACGGGTTTGCAGCCACTTAAGTATTATTGGAAATGCATCCTACGTTTCGACTCACCTGCAAGAATCATCTTCAGAGTTAACTTTGTGTCTTCTGTCTTTTTGTTTCCATAGAAGATTTACTAAAACCCAGCGACGCATAGAATATAACAGAATCCTCTATGGAAAATACAAGCAATGAATAATAGTAATAGTAATACAAGTAATAAAAAAAATCCAGAAGAAAAATCTGAAGATGATCACACTCACTCGATGACACTCGAAAACATAAAGGGGTCTGTTTTAATCCAGGAAAAACAAGCCATAAGAAAAATAAGATAGCATTTTGAAGCTTATATATACTAACCCTATACATGCATCAAACCACCCTTGTATCTTTAAATTTAATATGATCTGCGAATAAATTGTAACTTGCACAATCTCTCTTCGCTTAGAGTTCTTTATTTGTATTTTCCAACTAAATTACGAAATATTTTGCAACAGAAGGATATGAAATAGTCACGCAATACTCTACGATATCACAGTTTATGGTGAAATAAGATTTTTATCTATTTATTTCATGTAATTTTTTTCTACAATGAATTTTCCCAGAGTTTAATTACCTTGTGATGTATAAATTAAATTATCTAATATTTGTGCTTCGTCTTCCTTATCATAGAATTATATTAGTACTTTAGTACATATAAATCTATGTTCCTTATGGCCTTTTTGTCCTTTCTTTATGGTCTCGGTGATATTGGTTACAAAATCCATCAAAAGTGTTATTTTCGGTTTCTTTTTATTATATTTTTCCAAATAACTTCCAGTATCAGACCAAAGCCAACTCTACTATATCTCTTCCTCGAGAATATAGGTGTTTCATTAGATTTCATTTATAAACCTATAATAAAACATGTTTTTCAAAATTGGTTCCTGGTCCATCTAGGATCTTGACTTTCCTCAGCCTGTTAATCACCGTTTCCTGAATCATCATTTTTATTCAGACAAACTCTATTTTATTCATTGTCCTTATGTGGTATGGACTAGTAACGCAGTACTATTATTCTAAAAAAATGGCCCAAAATATGAATACATAATAAGATTTTTCTTGTTTCACTCTTTAACATTATTATACTAAGTTTTTAGGCCTCAAGTCTTGCAACACCTTTCTTTGGACAATATAGATTTTTATTTAAACGATTATCTATATTTAAACGATTTGAACAATATAGATTGATGATTTCGGCACAAATATTATTGAAACCATTTACCTTCTTTCTTAGCTTAGATCACAATTGTTACGTGAATTTTGACATTTGATTTGTATTTTTTATGTTTTCAGGATACAAGAAAATCCACGACGGAGAATGCTGATTCTGTGGCGAGAATAAAATAATTGTTTTGTCTTTAATTTTTTTTCAAATTGTTCCATATTTTAATGTAATGTTTTAAAATTCACATGTATACTAACAATAAAAACTAACATAACTAAATTTGTGTGTTTTGTTTATGAATATTCCCCAAATGTCCAATTATAAAACTATTTCCCGTTGGGAACTGTATCGTGAAGTTGAAGTAAGTTGATATCAACATACAAACCAAGGATCTTCCGCTCAGTCCGAGACTCTACCAACCAGGCTACAGACCATCTTAATTACTTTAGTAATATTGATTGTTGTTACTTTTTTAAAACAACTTAAAAACTAGATAATTTTAATGGTGTTCCGCAAGGATGAGTTTCGGGGTCTGATCTAAAGTATTCCGTAAGTGTAGGTAAATGGTGTTCCACAAGAATGTGTTCCGGGGTCCGATAGCAAATCAAACAATAACAATATGGTAACATTACAGTGGTTTTTCAACATTATTTGGATTCTCATAATTAAAACACAAATGTGTACAATAAATAAGTAGTATTTAAAAATACTTCTGGTTTCATTCTCATTATAACCATAGACAGTCTCATTCTGCTTTTACATGAAAATACTTATTGATGTTTAAGCAATAATGACTCAGTATAGTTACCTGTTATGTACGCAATTAACGAAGTGATTGATAAAATAATACTAATGACAGATAAAAATAGGTACATAGGTGATAGCAATACATCGAATATAAATAATTGAAATCAAAGTGACAACATGTCAATATTATTGTATCAGCGATACTGTATCAACAACAATGAAGACTGCTGCCATTTTTATCTGTAAGTATTTTTGCCAACTCATAACAATGATCAAATATTTTTTTATGCAGAAGTGTATGTAGATACGTACTTTTTCAACTACTGAGGTATTTGAGTGCGCTGTGGGTACATTTTGAAGACGAATATATATAATATGCATTTGAGTAACTGTAAAATAAGGTGGATGGGTTAGTTGGCCTTTGCGTCAAACTAGCCCTCTGTATGTTGATAATATCTAATTTCAATGCATTTTTCTATAAAATTTTATGTGTTGTGATCAATGTACAGTAAATAATGAATTAATAAATACATAAAAGAAATAACTTGGAAGATTATTTCCGAGACTACCTTAGTCTGTAACATTATGTCTAATATTTCAAATGTGTCAAATTGTTCTTGAGTTTCAGCTGCTCAGCTTCAGGAGTTTCAAATAATATACTCAGATGGGTAGTTTGTAAATTGTGACACCCTAGAGTCAACTATGTGAATACTGCAGTCAAAATTTATTTTATGTTTATCATAAACTATATAAAATCTGAGTCTAGAATAATCCTCTTGGTACAAATGTTTTATGTTCTGGGTAGTGTATGTTTGTTTTTGTTTGTAGTTTTCTTGGTCACCACTCTTGCGGTTGCCTCAGCAAACGACTGTCAAAAATTTTGTCCATCTATATATTCTCCAATTTGCGCTATGGATTCAAGAGGAAATCTTCAAACATTCTCCAATTCATGCATTTTAGATGTCTCGGAATGTGAAAGAAAACTTGGTAAATATATATTCTATTTTTTCGGTGATACCATTATGAAAGTTCATTTTTATCAATATTAAAATGATTAAGTTGTACTGTAACTTTCTTTCACTGTATAAATTTTACTGTAACACTCTGAAGTGCACTGTAACTTTCACTGTATAAATTTTATATTGGCAGAGGCCTTTCGGACTTAGGCCATCTTCAGCGCCGTTAACTTAGAAACTGAGTTAACGGCACTGAAGATGGACTAAGTCCGAAAGGCCTCTGCCAAAATAAAATTTATTCAGTGAAAGTTACAGTATTTTGGTAAATATAGTATTTTTTTAATATTATTGTAGTACAATTTTATAGTACTTAATTAAATGTGTTCACAAACAACTGTAACTGCGTAATAGCAGTTATCAGTTGTAATATTGATTTAAATGCTATCTTTTTGACTAATGTCAATTTTATTGATATATTCTAGGACGTTAACTATAAAAAAGATTTGTTTGACATTTTATTAGAGGAAATTGTTTTGTAAGCCAGTTGCATTTTAGCCAAAAATAACTCTAATTCACAAACGTTTATTTAGTTGACTAGTTTAGTTAGGAATAACTAAATAATAAATTTTGTGAATATGATTGTGTAATTTGCAATGCTGAAGAATACTTAATGAGGTTAAAGTAATCAAATAAATAAAAATAATATTAAACTGAAAGTTTGAAACAATATGATCAATTGGTGAACTAGCCAAGATATTACAACTAATCTGTTCTACCTCTTATGAATAAAAATATCCTTCTATTTAATTGCAACTATAAAATAATTCTGATTTTGTTTTTTAGGTTTCAAGAAAAAACACGATGGTGAATGCTAAGAGTTTGCGATTTCATGTTATGTACACAATAAAATACAACAATAATAATAATATTGAATAAAAATATTTTGTAACAATAAACACTTCATTATTTTCACTACATATAACCAATCCGTGATCATCCGTAGGTAATTCAAAATACTACTATGTATACTATCACGGCATATCATACAAATAAGGTAGCCAGCAGACCTATACCATCACGGCATATCCCACAAGTGGGGCAACCAGCAGACCAGCCGCATGTAAGAAACATGCAAGCTGTCCTCTTCGTGCCAATATAAAATCAAGACATTCAGGATGGGTGGCAAACCTCATCGCTGAATTTAAGATGTACAATGTCTTATTTTTTTCGAACACCTGCCTTTTACAGGACACTCGAAAACTTAAGGAGAAGAGTGGGAGACCAATTCTTTACCGGGTGCTCCACGGTTTAGACCAATTCTTTACCGGGTGCTCCACGCTCCAGCAGACCAGCTGCATGAAATATACATGCAACCTGCAGGATTACTCTTGACAAAACTAAACACGATCTTAATCTAGTCTTGATCTTGATCATACGACGCACGAAGGGACTATGGTCAAAAACACCGCGCTTCCGCTAACGCGCGATAGGTTTGCGTGTTTTTTTGGCCAATAGTCACTTCGTGCGTCGTTTGATCAAGATCAAGACTAGATTAAGATCGTGTTTAGTTTTTTCTAAACACGATCTTAATCTAGTCTTAATCTTAATTTAAAATTAAGATATGCTGATGGGTGGAAAATCTAGTTTACTTAAGATGATTTTTTTTATTTTTTCGAACAGCTTCCTTTTACTGGATACTCGAAAAAAAACTGTCGGAAAAGAGTGGGAGACCAATTCTAGGCTGGATGCACCAGATTTAAAATAAGTTATTAAGGAATTTTTAAAATTGATTTTTATTTTGGTTTCAATAATTTTTCAATATTTGTTTTTTTTTTATTAATAAATATCATGTATAATTAAAAACAAAGTGTTTTGCATCATCCGCCTTCACATCATAGTAATATGCCATAGTTTCAAACTTTACTTAATTTGAATTATAATTAATTATCACATTTTACTATTTGAAGACAATCATATGATATAAGTATATGGTAAGTATCTAGATATTTTTATTTCTTTGCTCTCAGCTCTCTAGTCACAGTTAATGAAGACCTTGTCATGTTTATAAAACAGCAAAAGTTTTGTTGTATTGTCGCTAATTTTGGAACTTGCCTTCTGAGAATATTAATACCTCGTTACTAATCTATGATTTAATACAATTATTGGAGTCAAAGACCTAGTCGTGAATATTTTAATTTAATTTTAATTCAATATAGGCAGTATACAGATTAATTTAACAATACCACACAATCATGAACGATGAATCACACGTACACAAATATAAAAACAAACAGAACATAACTTTACTCCAGTTCAAGTCAGAAAATAAAATTCTACATTTAAATACAATAAATAAATCAAAAAATACATTCATTATCCATATAAATCAAAAAACACATTCATTAACCATATCCATTATATTCAATCAAACATCCAATTATCAGAGACGAACAAAAATAAAATAAAAATAAAAAGAGGAACGGCACAGCCTGTCACACAACAAATCATTTATACAATTTTCTGTCAATTTTCAGTCACCGGCCAAATTCAGTCATAAAACTCATATAATTATAGTAACAATTTTAGAGCCACGCAAAAACACAATAAACAAAAGAAAATCTGCTAGGTCTGACATAAGACAAGCGATTCCATTATTTTAAATATGATCGTTTGAAGGATAAATATAATAAAACGCTATTTTGTGTGGGATGTATTTAATAATTAAATGGAATTCATGAAGATTACATAATTATGTTGGTAAGTAGTATGAATACATACAAAAACAGAAAACTTAGATCTTTAAAAATAACACATTCAGAATTGTTGTTGCCAAAATTTCAGGTAATTTGTCATATTGTATGTCGTGTAGATTGACTAGCATTCGCCATCCTTTATCTTCTTAAAACCTGAAAAAAAAACAGAAAAAAAAGAAGAAATTGGTAAGATCGTGATAAGATTTGCATTAGAAGTAGTACTACCGCGTTTTTGTTTATTTACATACCAAGTTTCTTCTGGCAATTTTCTACTTTCATCATGCAATCATTGGCGAAGAAGACTTTGTTTCCGTTGGAATCTTCGGCGCAAAGAGGAGCATACAGGAAGGGACAGACTACCGGACAATCCTCAGCTGATGTCGCTACCACGGCAATAGCCAAGAACACTAGAATCAAAAACAATACAAGAACAAATCAAAAACATTGTTTACAAAATTTACATACCCTCACGCCGTGTCCCAGGTGGGGTAGGCAGAGAGAACGGAACGCCATGTTAATCTATACTTAAATACTTCTTTCGCTACCTCTACATTCATCCAGTTTCTCATACTCTCATCCTCTACATTTATATGTACATACAAAATCTAAGTTTTTAGTTAATTTTAGTAAATTCGAGATTTCGAGACAGACACTTGACTGAAGACGTTTTTTCTACATACTAAATATGACAAAGTTTTTGATAAAACGTAGAAAACCCTGACCTGTATATTGATAACTTTACAGAATGATATATTTGGTAATAATTTTATTTTAAACCTTTTTAGGTGGCCATTGTAACAGACTGTAAAATATTCATGTTGCAAAATACTTGACGATAACAAGGTCAATAATTAATATAATAAAAGGTCATACTAATTTTGTTTAATAATAAGGTAATTTACAAAAAGAAGACTCGTTGAATCATAATTAGTTTAAATATAAAATATTCATAAATAAAATAAGCGAAAAGAGTAGTTTTTAACACAACATCTTGCCAATAGATGCCAAACATTCAATGTTCTGTTACATTCATCAAGTTTGTTGCTAAACGCTCGTATAGGAATATGGTAATAATTTAGCCCACTGTGCATCGAACAATCTAATATATAAAATTTTCGTGTCACGGTGTTTGTTATCATACTCCGAAACTGCTGGACCGATTTCGATGAAATTTTGTGTGCTTCTCGGTAGGTCTGAGAATGGGCCAACATTTATTTTTCATACCCCTAAAAGTTAAGAGTGGTCCACCCCAAATTTTTATTTTAAAAAGGGAAAAAATGTGTAATGTTTGTTAATGTATTTTTTTACATTTGTTTTGTTTTTATTGTTTGTTAAGTGTTTACATTTTGTTAGTGTGAATGTATTTGTATGAATGGGTTGCATTGTGTGTGCGAGATTGTGATTTTTTCTGTGTTTATTTTGTATGTTATTGCTGAAGTGTGCACTGTTTGGATGTAAGACTGTTGGAATGTTATTTTTGCTTACATATTTATATTTACATGTCTTACATCTGTTGTGTACCATATTAAATTAAATAAATAAAACAATGAGGCCTGCGTACCTCAAACCGTATCTCAAACAACAGAGTAAATGATAAGCTGATTGTTTGTGCTTAATTTTATCTGAGTAATAAAAATTTCTAATCAGTGCTGGTGATAAACGGAAACTAAATAAAGATTGACATAAAACAATGTGTTGTTTTTACCGTTGTTTGTTATGTAAGTTCATATCGGCTTGTATTTTCGGATAAATGGAAGTCCCCAGACTTCTGCGCTATCCGGGTGGTCGGTGGGTCTCCTTCAATGAGATTGCCAGGTTGTTGATTAAAAATGGCCGGATTTTTTTAAAGGATTTTTTAAATTATTTATCCGTCGTGAATGAGGCCGAGTAGTTATTTATTTAAGTAGCATTCACATTGCTTCACTTTGGATGATCATCCAGAGTGTCAGGGTCAAACCTGTTCATCGAAAGTGAACACGTCTGTTCACATTTGTTCATCCTATGCTTTCACTGCCATGTCAACACTCTCACTCATGTTGTATGTAGTTTGACGTATTTACGTATAAAAATAATTAAACAAATTCAAAAATGAAAAATAAAACTTAAAATAAATTAATATAGCTCTCGACTCCATAATAATTTTGTACATGATTCTGACATTCAATACAAATTCATAGAGAATAAAACAAATAATAAGATGAAACTTGTTTATGGTCGTTTCAGTGAAAGGACCTTTCATCAAAATTATGACGAGTGGTAATCTCTTTCCTCCGTCATCGCTAGTGATCACTAGCGATGAAACGCCTGTTCACACCTGTTCATCTTGGAGGATCATCCGGAGTGATCACTGAAAGTGAACGTATGTGAACGACCCTTTATTAATTTACATCTTTAACTGGGATACAAATAATCATATCACAGACAATGTAGAACAAAATTATACAAATCCATAAGTAGACCAGTAAAGTTCTTTATTATTACCAGTATGATAATTACAATCATTTTCGATGTACAACAGAGCCAAGCAAAAGGAATTCACAACAATTAGGGTTAATACAACAAAAAAACAGTTAAATCAAATATCGAAATTAGACCGAATATATTTTACTTTAACATAATCACAAATCAAAAGGGTATCTCATAATGATCGTTCATAATCGTTTTTTGTTCAGTTTGACATTTTTTTTCGACCGGATAGATTCTAAGAAAACCGAAATTTTCGGTCCAAAACCGGACATCTGGCAACCCTTATTGTGACGTTGAAGCAGAAAAAACGATAATATATTATTATTATTTTTATCTGAAAAATATCACCCTGCACTGAGACTATTAACACCTTTTGGCCAGGTGATCTCAGCAGGAAAAATGTAAAAAAAAAGTGATGCCAAAGAATAGTCGAGACTCGAGATTAAGTTCTAGGATGTAAAAAGAGCAGACAGTTGGAAAAACATGGTAAAAACATAAATAACAAAAACAGTAAAGGAAAAGGATTTTATATAGAGTAGTGGATTAACATTAGCTTTGAAATGATATAGTAGTATAAAAAAATAAATTGTTATACTCACTGAACAAAAATGCAAAAGCAGACTTCATTGTTGTGAACTGTATCAATCACTGACAGTAAAATCATTACGCCGAGTGATTTATATATCGCTAATGATAAAATAGGTACCAAAACACATAGTCGTTAATAATTATTGTATGTTGTGTGTATGTGTCACACGTTATTTTATATATGTTTGTTTGTGGATGTGTTGGAGCCATACACCGAGATAAAAAAATCAAGGAAAAATAATTTGATCATATTCAGTGTATGTACTTGAATCTGACTTAAAAAAAAGAAAAAACGAACCCATTAAACATCTCAATTGTAAAACTATATTACACAATGCTATTTTGTACACAATTTGTCAGAATCGGCTCTAGGTTGGCTTAATTGATCACTTTTGATGTCCCCTAATATACACTGTGCTGATAGGGGTGATCCTCGGAAGCTCTGGAGGGGTCTGAGGGAGGTTTGTTGTATGAATGCCCCTATTGTGGATACTCCAGCCTTGGCTGCCCAGGATCTGGCCACATACTTTAGGGAGAAGATAGAGGACATTTATTTGTCATTGTCACACAATGATACCACTGTCGTTGTTCCCTCAGAGTGTTCTGGGTATCCGAGTGAGTTCCGGGAGGTGTCACAGGAGGAGGTGGAGAAAATAATATTGTGTTTACCCAACAAACAATGTAAATTGGATCCGCTTCCTATGTGGCTACTGAGGGATTGTCTTCCCATTTTGCTTCCCTTGCTGACGAGGATCATCAACTTGTCAATTTCTCAGGGGCTCGGTCCCGGTTGCTCTGAAGACATCAATCGTTACTCCAATCCTAAAGAAGCCTGACATGGATTCTGATGAACCATGCAATTACAGGCCTATTTCAAATCTTCCCGTTGTTGCCAAGCTTTTGGAGCGAATTGTGTCAGCACAGATAGTAGAATACCTAAATGGAAATAATCTACTTGCAAAGACGCAGAGTGCATACAGAGCTTTCCATTCAACGGAGACGGTTCTCCTTGGGATTGTTTCAGATTTAGTCTGCGGCATGGAAGGTGGAGAGGTTGCGCTTGTATCTATATTGGATATGAGTGCGGCATTTGACACTGTAGACCATGGATTGTTGCTGGAGCGGTTGGAGCTGGAGTTTGGATTTGGCACTGGTGCTATGAATTGGCTGGCATCTTATCTGTCTGACAGGTTGCAGTCTGTGTGTCTGGCGGGTGACGAATCATCTCAGTCCGTTGTGCGATATGGCGTTCCGCAGGGTTCTGTACTGGGACCGATTCTGTTTATTATGTATATAAATTCTATAGACAGGATTGTGCAGGATTGTGGTTTTAGATCTCATGGATACGCAGATGACAGAATACTGTACAGATTTTGCAGTCCTGATCAGAGGGAAACACTGCAGCGGGATGCTGTGGAGTGTATTGAGAGGGTTGCAGCTTGGATGTCTAATAACAAGCTCAGATTGAATCCTCAGAAGACTGAGTTTATGTGGGTAGCATCCCCTCGTAGGCAACATTTGCTAAGTAATGAGCCTATAAATATTGGAGGCAATGCAATCATACCACGTAAGGAGCTCAGGTTTTTGGGGGTTCATCTTGATTGCTCACTCTCTCTTGATACCCATGTATCTAGGACGGTAAGTTCGGGATTTTTCCATCTCAGGCAGATAAGGAGTGTCGGGAGGTGTCTGCCTATTGAGGAGGCCAAGACTCTCGTCGGAGCCTTTGTGCTTTCCAGGCTTGATTATTGTAATGGGGTGTACATTGGTTTGCCAGCAAGTCAACAGAATCGTCTGCAGTCTGTATTTAATGCAGCTGCTAGATTGATCTACAATGCCAACAAAACCTGTCACATAACTCCTCTTCTAAAAGATCTTCACTGGCTCAAAGTTAGAGAAAGAGTAGAGTTTAAAATCATATTGACTGTGTTCAAGGCACTAAATGGCATGGCACCGGTGTACATCTCGGAGTTCTGCGTTTCTGAGGAGGCAACGGACAGGCGAAAATCACTAAGGTCTGCAAACACAGACTCTGTCAATAGACTTGTGGTACCGCGTAGGGGGTCTGGCCAACTATATTGACCGTGCCTTCTGTGTGGCTGGTCCGTTATATATATATATGGACAATTTGTAAAGCGCCGTTTACTCATAACATGACCTCAAGGGCGCCGTTTATCGTATCCATCACCCGAAACTTCCAGCAAAATGGTGTGTCTTCAGTCCTCTTTTAAAACTCTCTCCATTCACCTCCTCTCGCAGACACAGAGGCAGCTTGTTCCAACATCTGGGACCCGCAACACTAAACGCTCTATCTCCAAAGCCTGTTTTGCGAGATCGAGATGGTCCGTTGCTGTGGAACAAAATTCCCTTTGAGATGCGAACTCTGGAGAGTGTGGAGGTGTTCAAGACGAGGTTAAAGACCCTATTGTTCGGGAGGTGTTATGATTCTTAAATGGGCCCTTGCGGTGGTTTTTCCACAAAACGGCGCATCATAAATAAGTTGTCTAGTTATTATTATTATTAATTCCACCACATCATTGCAAGATATACGTACTAAGGTCTACCATCAAGAATTTTTTGACGAAAAAGTGTGTTTGATTTTATTTTATTTAATAGAGCCACTCAATACATAAAAAAGAAAAACTGACAACACAATACATAAATTACATAAGTACATACAACAAGATTTGGCCAGTTCCCCAATCAAGAGTGTCTACAACATGCACAATTGATGAGTTTTTTTTTATGGAAAAATATCCATGATTGCTTTTGTCATCTATGCGTTGTGCTCAAATCTAGTTAAACAAAAATAAATATAAATGTTGGAAACACTGTCTCAAAATTCTCCAAGATTTTCCATTACTTTCAGCACGTATATTTTCTGAGTCATTCTGCCCTCATTAATTCTTTCCATGTACCTACAACACCATTTTCTCTCTTGTATTTTCCATACATAGTATTGGGTAACTTGGATACTTTATGTCAACACAATGAACCGGTTGGAGGCATTCGAGATGTGGATTCATCGAAGAATGCTTTGAATACCGTGGACGGACTTGGTGCCCAATACAGAAGTACTACGCAGAGCACATACAAATAGAGAGCTCCTGACAAATATTAAGGTTTGTAAAGTCTCAAATTTGGACCACATCCTGCGAGGCGATAAATATCGGCTTCTGCAGTTGATAATATAGGGCAAGATTGAAGGATGTCGTGGAGTAGGAAGGAGGCAAATGTCGTGGCCGCGGAATATATGGCGATGGACCGGAATAACACAGATGGGAGAACTGGTCAGCACAGCGCGAAACAGGGGGGCATTCTCCAGAGTGATCGCCAAGGTCGGGGGGACCTGATACGGCACTGATAGAACAAGAAGAACTACTGGGTATAACAAATATTTTTTTGATGCTGGGTTGTTGCATAATTATTTTTTAGTGGAAATTAATTTTATCTGGTAAATTGCATGGTCTTCATCAGACGTAAATAATTCCTAGTATTCGCTATATATTTTTTTATTAATAATTGGGTATTTTTGTGTTGATGTTGTTATAATTAATATTTACATAGTATTGTTATCATATTTGTTCACGACTAGATAGTTTTTATTAAACTCGGTTTCGCTGAAGAAGTAATCATGAAATAAAAGAAAATAAACACTCGTAATATTTCTTGAATCCTAAAACAACACCGAAAAATATTTATGAGAAATAGTGAAATATTGAAAATAAAACTCCCTCTTCAAATTCTACTTATCTACACTTAGAAGAATCTGCTTAATCATTCGCAAACGAGTGGATGGTCTTGAGAAGAATAGAAAAGAAGAATCTGGTACATATACTAGTATTTCAGAACTGCCCCTATACGTGAAGCTTTTGTTGTAATTCTCAAGAGAGAATTCTGAGACTTTCGGCATGTCTCCTGGTACCTCGCTACAGTGACGGGTTGCGGGTTCGAGTCCCTTCTAGAGCACTACATACTAAATAAGGTAATGTTGTCTTTTCTAAGCCATGTATGATAGTTTCGTGAGATTAACTGTGTTGACCGTGCCTTCTGTGTGGTTGATCCGATGGTTTGGGACAAAATTCCCTATGATTTGCGAACTCTGGAGAGGAGAGTGTGGAGGTGTTCAAGGCAGGGTTAAATACCCTATTGTTCAGTAAATGTTATAATTCTTGAATGGGCCCTTGCGGCGGTTTTTCCACAAAATTAAAAAAAAACTTGTCTAGTTATTATTTTTAAATTTACGTAATTAAGTCTAATTCACATAAACGTATTTACAAACAGACTATTTTAAACTTTGATCGATGACACCATCGGTATGATAATTTTTATCGCAGCCTCTCCTTTTTTATTTTTTATTTACTTACTTACATTTATTTATTTACATAATGAGCTCAGTCGTAAGTAAATAGTTTATGATAAATTCGGTAAATGACTATTTTCCTATTTCTGATTATTAAAAAAACTATGCGCCCGATCACCACCAATCCTCCCGAGGTATAAGGGTCTTGATTTTGACAGCAACAATATAAGTGACAATGAAGGTGTAATATTTAGAATTAATGACGTGAATGAATTTGAATGGCTGAGATTGAAAGGTATTTTTAAAAGAGATTGTTAGGTGCGTGTATGATAGCTGCAATTCGAATGGTTTAAAAATTAATGTTACGAAGACGAAAGTATTAGTGTTTGAAAGAGAGAACGAAAAAACGATTTGTGTAGTAAAGGTTGATGATGAATGATCGGAGCAAGTAAGCGAGTATGTATATTTGGGAAGTTTGTTTGTGAGGAATAGAAGATGCGATAGGAGCATCGAAAGGGAGAAAGTGGTCGGTGCTAGACTGAACGTTGCACATTGGCCCAATGTCAGCAATGGCAATGTGTCGAACATGGCAAAAATGCTGGTGCACAATACCATTCTGGTACCAACCGTTGGGACTCCTTTCTCACTTCTTCCGATTAGATTTTGCACAATGTTGCATGGTTCTCTAATCGAGATGTCGAATTGGTTTAGTTAACTTATATTTTTGTTTGTCAAACGTTTCTTAATCATATTGTTTTTAATTAGGGAAGTCAGAGAAGCTAGGCAAGCTTTCTTCTTCTCAAGTCAACACAAAATTAAAAGATTCAAGATGGCTAGCAAATCTCATCGCTGAATTTAAGATGTTAAATGTTTCATTTTTTAATAAATATTAAAAATAGGCTATTCATATATACGTATGTTGGGTTTTGTAATTTTAGGGACAATCTGGAAAAAAATATTTTGTCTGGTGTAGTCGAAGGAAGAAGATTCAGGGGCCGAATATCAACAAGATGGTCGGATCATGTCAGAATTTCTGCAGGGTGTACAATATGTGAGGCGTTTAGGCAGGCGGAAGACAGGGTGCGGTGGAGGAGCTTGTCGCTTGGTTGGGGTCATGGTGGTCACGATCCTCAGCATGGAGGGACCGACGTGGAAGAAGAAGAAGAGAATTTTAGGGAGGATTTTGTTGGGGGGAGTGGAGTGGTAAACCCTGAGCTATCCCTTGAAAAAAATCATTTTTGTTCGTTGAGTCTGGATGATATAGGTGCTTTACTCTTGAAAGATCCAAGGGAAAGTGGTGGAAAAACCCATAATGTGTTGGATGATTTATTTGGCACCGTTTAATGGAGCATCCATCTCAAGGGCGCAGGAAACTATGTCGGAAGAGTGATGTCTTCAACTTGCTCCTGAACGTTGTTATTGATTGATGTATTGTAGTGTCGTCCCGACATGACATATCGATAAGCATTCGTTCCGAGACTTCCTTATTGTACGATTTCGTGTTTTTTATTGTATTTACTACCTGTAGGTAGTTTAAACCTACGCGAGGAGTTTAACAATAACTTATTTAGATATATGTATATGATTTAATCAGAAACCTTGCTGGTATATTGACCGCTATGCCATTGAAGACTGAACTAATTACACGTTATTTCATAATTGGAATAAGAACAATGGCTTGTGACAATAATTAGACAATGGTATTAATCAAAGGACACTGCTTATTCAAACATTTGTGATTATACGAAATGGTTTTGTTACTTGATCACGTGAACGTAGGAAAAAAAGTTTTATTTTTTTAAATATTATGCTTAATCTTTCTATCCATGTCAATAATCGAAATATCCTCATAGAGTTCATGGAATAGAAATTTCTCCCATATTATCTTTTAAGTTTCTAATGTTTTGTTAAAGGTAGTTTTTTTTGTGCGGTTTGACAGCTTGCACGTTTTATATGCAGCTGGTCTGCTGGCTACCCCACTTGTGGGATATGCCGTGATGGTATAGTAGTAGTAGTTTTTTATTAGTTTAATATATACTTACACTTAACAAACTTCACTGGCTTGTGAAAATGTAATATTTAAGTTGTACTATATAAAATGTAAAAGCTGTTTGTTTGTATTAATAAAATAAAATAAAAATAAATTAAAATATGTTTAACACAATTTTTAACAATGCATTTAATACATTTTTTTACCCTTAAAATTGAGCAAAGCTCTTGCTTTGAGTGATTATAGGGCTATTTTTTTATATTCAATCTTAAATCTTATATAAAATCAATAATTATTCATATAAAAATCAACACATTAACCATCAACGACATAACGCAATGGCGTTTAATTTTTTTGTAATATGTTATATTTTAGTAAATGAAAACACACAAAGAAGACAAAAAAAATCGGACCATCTTCACAGACGACTAAAGCCCGAGGATGCAAAAAGCATTGCTGCTGACAGAAAGAGCTGGTCAGAGTTGTTTCAAGACCCACGGGGCGCACCCACTGCCACATATAGGCTTCGTCCACGTGCACGACCTTATGCAGCAAGGGCTCCATAAGAAGAAGAAAAAAATGTGTGCGTAAAACATTACATTTGAGACTTTCAACATTCCCTGTCGACATTGAACAGAGAGTATAAAAAAATCCCACAATATCAATTTTGGTTGATTGGCCCAATTGCCCACCCGTGAGGGGACAACTTTGATTTGAATGTGTGGATAAATAGAAGTTTACGAATCCTGGGATATCCAGGTGGACAGTGGGCTCTCTTCAATGATATTTAGTACATATGTGTGGACAAGATGTGTTTATTTTGTTATTTATTTATCTTTACTGTACATTGATTACATACGATTTCATTGAAGGCATACATTCAAATTAAATACAATCAATATTCAGATGGCGAGTATATCGCAAAGTCGCGATTTTTTCCAACTGACCCAAGTTTGTATGAAGATGGATGCTTCCGATGTTGTTTCCATTGAACTGCAACAGATGTCTTTCCAGTTTGAAAGCACAGATATTGAATGAAATAGTATAAAAATTGATTTTCAAGAGTGGAAAAATATTGAGTTGTAACATATTTATACAACTTTCAAATATTACAAGTCATGTGATAAGCATGACACAGAGGAATTGGGAATGTTACCTAGGTTTAAAGAGTACTCTTAACCAAGCCTAAGTCGATTCATAAGCGTCGAAACTCTGTGTTGTGCACTCCTTAAGGAAGTTCACATATATTATGTATGTGTATCATAATATACAACATACCTACCAAGTTAATACCTATTCAAATAGGTTGACTATGGATGAGTGTGATCAGTTGGAATGATTAATCTGTAGTAGTTCAAAATATGTTTAACCCAAGTTTGTTACGTGTAGAATTTCGGATTACCTAATAGAAGTCTCCAGACTTTTGCTGTATCCGGGTGGACGGTGTGTCTCCTTCAACGGTGTTTCATACATGCTTAGGTATATATTACATACTTTATCGCCAGGATAGAGATTCTCCTTTGATTCTGTCTCTTTTTGATGATGTCTTTTTTTTTGACTTGGTGTTTCTTTGTTTTTTTCATTTTTCCTGCTGAGACTGCCTTGGCCAAAAACCGTTATGGTCTCAATGCAAGATGATACCTATTTTTATAATAATAATAATAATATGCAGTCAGTCCGCTGGCTATCCCTCTTATAAAAATGTAGTTGGTGTTATGATGAAAGAATTACGACACCGTTCACCTATAGTTTCAGACACCACAAATTTTAGAACAAAGGCTAAAGGAAATGGTAAAAAAAAAATATGTATGTGTTATCATAAGTTTTCAATAGATGGTGCTATAATCTATTTCAAATAATATATTTTTTGCAGAATATTGCGTAACAGTAATGTTGCCATTGAGAAATCCGGGTTGTCGCAATTTTTATTGAGTGTACTCTCAATGTTAGGCAACAATAACAAATGCACAATGAAATATAATATTTTTAACGCCTCCCTAATTACGTTCACGGCGTGGGCACTCGGGTATTTTGCCCTCCAAAATCTCATAACTTCCGTTTTGAATTTTTGAACATTACACTTTGGCGCTTTTTGTTATTAAAAACATACATTTATTCCTACAACATAACTCATTTGTCTACTCAATGCATTTTATGAATATCTTCACTCACGCAGGTGTGAAAAATCTACTACGAGTAAAATTAATTTTTATAACTGGTGTAGGTGCATTATTATTTATCAAGTCGAAACCCAGAAAAAAAAAACAATCAAACTGTGCAAAACGCACAGCACGTAGGTACATTAAATGCGGTATATTTATATAACTTTGAAGTCCCCTCCCAATTAGTAAATACCTCTTACTCTTTTTGTAAGTTTTAGAGTGTCGCGTTTCTTCATTTTATGCCATAATTTTTGTGTTAGCACTTTCTTAGCAGAGGACAGCATGCATGTTCATTAGGTATATGCAACTGGTCTATTGGTTAGGTACCCTACTTGCAGTATATGCCGTGATGCTGTGAGATATGCTATTCATCATGAATGTCGTGACTTTTATTGGTACGAAGACGACGATTTTTATTTTTATTACATGCAGATAAACAGCTGGCTAATCCACTTGTGGGGAATGAATGAATGCATTTTTTCTATGGCCGCTTTGCAGCTGACTTAATATTGGATAACAATTCAAATAAGTAAACAAATAAATTTTGTTTTTTTTGAGCTTTTGGAGGGTACAACACCTTGGCGCTTTGTACCTATTATTAAAAACATAGGTACATTGATTGCTTTGTTATAACCGGTGACGAAGGCCTACCTTTTCTACCTTTTACACGACACTCTAAAACTTATGGAACTATTGAGATGGTAGGCCCCAATGTCAGATATCTGTCAAATATAATTTTTACGGAGGAAAATTGTTGCTACAATAATAAATTATTTGGATTTTTTGGCGAAATATTTTTTCTTTTTTTATTTGCAAAAATAAAATAAAACCGGCAAATTGGAATCAAATTCAAATATAAACTTTGGGAAACTTTTATTCGAAGTAGATTTTATTACGAAGAATTAGATTTTATTTTAGTCGGATTTATTTAATTTTGCCGGCAAAAATAAAATAAAACCAGCAAAAATAAAATCTAACTCGAATGTAAACTTTGTCGGTGTCGATAAACTTGGTGCCCAAAAATAATTTAACGTGGTGACCAAAAAATAATTCTACATATGGCAACAATTTCGTGAAAATTACTTTTTCTATGAAATCTCACATTTGACAACAGTGGGGCCTACCATCTCATATAGTGTCAAACTTATTGAAAGAGTAGGACTATTTCTTTTTATTTATTGTAATCTAGGTTGAGAAAATATTTTTGTTTGTTTTACTATTATTGTTTTCTTTTTGTTTGCTTCTCTCGGCTAGAGAGACATCGAAGGAGTGTACTCAAAAGATTCCACACTGGGGTTGTTTTGATCGGCCAGCCCTTCAGGCTGCCCATTATGGCACCATCGGTGTGAACAAGATTTGTTAAGTGTAGAATTAGGATAAATGGAAGTCCCCCGACTTCTGCGGTATCCGGGAGGACGGTGGGCCTCCTTCAATGAAAGAGTAGGAGATATAATATAGGTATTCTTTTGGAGTAAATCCACGGTTATATTAATTATTTATTAACAAATAAATGTTGCGCAAAAAAGTAAAACATGTTATTTTATTTATGAAAACACATTTTTATTTATCATTTGTACATCAATAATAAACAATATACATTTCTTTAGTATTTTGATTAAAAAACATTTATTCAAAAAAGTTGAACGATAGTAATTAAAATTTAAAATAAAAAAAAGTATAATAAAATACAACAATGTAATAATGAAGTGTTGTTTAAATTAAATAATAAGCATAATAAAAAAAATTAATACTTTAAAAACGTGATCTTATGTAAAGACAAACATTTAATATTAGAAAATAGAATAAATAAAATTAATTATTGAATTTGAATTAAAATGTCAGTGACGTTACTATTAAATTTTGATTAAAGTATAGCGTGTACCTAATACAGTATTTTTTATGAATAAATTTTGTTTGCATAAAATTGATTTTAATATATTTTTTTTTATATATTTTTTTTTTATATATTTTGAAATGTTTGGTTAAAGTTATAAATTGGTATTTACTTGATAAACATATGAAAAATAATATTAATGATTACCTTTGATTTTTTTCAAATACAAATCAAAAACAAGTGTATTCCAAAAATTTATAATAACAGAATATTTCAAAATTCATGATTTTACTCTTTGATTATTTTGTTTTTGTGTATATGATTTAATTATTTGTAAAATTGTAAAAGTATCTTGAGTATACATTTATTAGTTATGATTTTTTAATGCAAATTAGCAATTTTTTGAGTTCAGTTTGTTTTCTTTGATTTACTTATTGTAAAACAACTGTAGTAATATTTTTTCAAATCACTCTTTCTCACAATCAAAACTCATTAAAAATCAAGTGATTTCCACTCATGGCACCTTGTTAAAAAAAAATATCAAATATTATGGTCCAAACTTTTAACATTCTAGATTAAAATTTCGGTTTTGTTTGTAGTAGTAACGATTAAGTTTTGTGCCACAGGCAACATTGGATAGTTAATACAAAGATAATTTGAAAACTTTGAGAACCATAACACCTAGCATGTTTATTATATGCAACTGATCTTTTGGCAACCCCGTTTGAGGAATATGTAGCAATAGTAGTAGTAGTAGTAGTAGATGAATCATAAGGTGTGTCACTGATGTGACTCACTGAATTTTTCGAGAGAGCTAAGCGAGCTCACTAAATCGGATCACTTCACTGAGTTACTTTAAAGTTTAGACATCTTTATAATGTCGTTAAATTTTATTTATTTTATTTTTGTAAAATGTTCAATATTTTGTATTGAATTAATAAATATAAGTACATAAAAACATTAAAGTCTTAGCAAAAATATTACAGAATTACTGCGTCTAATTTTTTTTCTATAAAATTAGATCTTAGGCTTTCATGAAGAAGTATTTTCTATTTCCGGACTGAGTGAAGATGCTCCCCATAGACGTGCGTGAAACGTTGGATTACAATAATTGCCCTCAAGACTCAATAGGGAAAAGAAATATTTATACTTATTTTGTAAAATACTTGAAAAAACAATAAAAATAAATACAAAAAAAAACTACAAATATTAAATCGGATCACATTCTTTTTGGTGTAGTACAATATTTGTAAATAATTAATTCTTACATAAAAATGCAATGAAATTCTATTTAATGGAAGATAACTATATTAATAAATGATTTATTAACACTTTTATTCTAATATAATAATAATGTTGAATGAATACTAAGAGAAAAATAAAAAATATAAAAAAATACAGAATGTTATAAAAAATTTAAAGAACAAATTAGATCGTATAGTTTAACTACTCTAAATGCGTTAAAAATATAAATTTTAATCTTATAAAATTGGCATTGAGATTAATTACATAATAAAGTATTAAGTATCATTTTTTAAGTAAATTAAGTATGCTATATGAATTAAGTAAATAACAGAAAAAATGTATGAAAATAAATAATATTGTATTGGATAATTCGTAAAGCGAAATTTATTTTTAATAATATTTTAAAGTTGTATTATTTATAATAATTAAGTAATTTATATTACTTTAAACTTATTTATTATTATTATTATTTCATATTTTAAGTTTGTTAATAATTATATAAAAAGCGAAAATGATGTCTTAAAAATTCCAAAATAAAATTGACGTTGATCGATCCTGATGTTGAAGCTTACTTTTCGTTCTGAAAAAAAGAGAAAAAAATCATTAGTATAAAATAAACTTATTTATTTATTTAAAACGTGCTTTTTGGTCTATAAGGTCATAAAATAAATGCTACCATCGGGCCTCACAGAACCCTCATAAATTGAGACTGACTAAGAACACAATCGTTGGTGAAGGTCATATAAAAAAATCCTTCTTGACTCCATTACTAGGAATTTTTGCATTGCTCTTCGGCATTGTCCGTAAATAGACTTGCTGAGCCTAACAGATCCGGTAGATCTAATAACTTTGAGAGGGTTTTTAGTGTTGCCGGAAATGATGTCTTATGGAACCGCCTACCAGTTGCGTTGAGAACAAATCAACTCATAACCATCATAAAAAGCAAAGACTATTTACTGGCGCCCTTGAGACGGTTTAAAAACTATGAAATGAGGCCAAAATCAAGTTATGCATCATTATCATTTTGTTCCCGAATGCAGGGAAATATATTAAAAGAAAGCACATTATTGAACAAAGGACGTCAAATGACAATATCTGAACAATGACGCAAAAGGTTTTTGTAAATGGAAAGAGCTCCAAATCCTTAAGATTAAAGGATGAAAATTAAAGGATGTTACGTATGTGTATCAATGGATACTCTATTCACATGTTGTTAGTATGAAAAGAAATATTTTAAAGGAAATTAAAACGAATTATATAAATATAACGTTAAACTTGTGATTTGTAACAAAACATTTGTAATTATGGTAGAAGCTATAGTGTATTGTTGGCAAAATAAATTGAAAATTTAAATATTTTTGAAAGCAAAATGTGACCATAGGCCAAAATCAAAAATAATGAAATTCTTAGACACTGTGGCCCCAAAAAGCTAACAAGTCTATAGGTATATAATTTTCTTAACCATGCGTTTAAAAATAATTATTTTCAGATATATCTGAAAAATTCACAAGCAAAAATAAACACGAAAAGTGTAAAACTTTATTTTATAAAGTATATTATATCGACTTTGTGATTCGTTTTAAGTGCGGAAAGAAGTTTTAAGCAATTTGTATTCATCAAGTGTTGAAGGATCGTGGTATAATTTTGTCCTTATAAAATCTTTGATAAAACAAACGCCTACAGAAAAAAGTTTCGAGGATATCCAATACCGATACTATCCAAAGTTATATTTTAAATAATGTTATAAAAAAAAACATTCAATAATCAATCCCTCAGTATTGCCCTAATTTTATCTTGTGGCTCATTTTTGATAATATCAATATATACTACTACTACTACTACTATACCATCACGGCATATCCCACAAGTGGGGTAGCCAGCAGACCAGCTGCATATAAAACATGCAAGCTGACTTCTCCGTGCCAATATAAAATTAAGACATTCATAAGACAATATATACTATTGTATGATAATTAATATTTAATGTAATACAATAATAATATGTAACTTCTGACGTGGAGACCTTTATGTATCCGAAATTCTTATTTAATCTATTTATTTATATTTTTAATGTGACGTGGATGTAATGTGCTAAAATTGATGAATTGTACAGTGTCCTTGAAGTGCACTGGCAAGTAAAAGACACTTTAATGTTGTCTAATAAAAATAATACTAGGAAAGAAATAAGTGGTGATTTATTCCTCCTGATGTGTTTGGTACATATAATGTTTTTTTTTAATCAAAATTATGGAAGCAGATGAGGATTAATTATATCTTTTGTCAAAGGCGGGAGAGATTATGGTCTCATATTTTTCTTTTTGAAAAAGGTGTATCTGGGTTTTGTTATAAATCAAAAAGAGGAAAAAAGACGAACGAATATAAATTGTAATCTACGTTGGCTCAAATTGCGCATTACCTACTCTATTTTCAAGACACTAGATTGTAAAGCTTTTGAAAATAATGGATAGGGGTTCCCCAATCGACACAGATCGATTTGAATTTTAAAAATATATGTGATAACATATTGCTTTTACTTGTTATATATATTATGATGATATATTGCTTTTACTTGTTAAATATGTGATGATAATATATTGCTTTAACTTGTTAAATAAAACTTGTCAACTTACCGCAAAAGGATAGACGAATGTTTTGAAAGTATCCTCTCCCATTAAATTTCTTGCAACGCATGTGTACTGACCCATATCTGCCCATGTCAACTTGCGGAAGACCAAATCTCCATTACTTGTGATCTGTAAAAATGTACATTTTAAATTAAGTTTTATTTACTCATTGGAGATCATCGAAATCATGAGGATATAATATAAAAATATACAAATAGGCTGTTTTGTTGCATAATGGATGTTAAAATAAGGGCAATAATGGAAACTGTAACGTACCATATGTCTTGATCCATCGGTGAAAACTGGCTCGCTATCATTGTAGATCCAAGCGACTTCAGCCTTGGGGTAGCTTTCTACTCTGCATGGGATGATGATTGGTTTTCCCATTTCTTCCATTACGATTTTTGAGTAAGACACGATTCTTGGCTTGGTAGGTTTCTCAAGAACTTCTTGGTTGAGGAGAGAGTATTCAGCTGGGCTCAACATGGCATGGGATTTACCTGTAGAGAAAGTACATTATTTAATGATTTTTTTCGTATTCTTCAAAGTGTACCCTAAGGAGAAGACCACTGGGGAGACTAAGTTAAAGACTTAACCGTTAACATCGACCAAGATCTAGAGAAGTCAAGTGCTAAAGATGGCAGACTTTCTACTGTTCATTAAAGATATTGTTTTGGAGGCTAAGGCTCTGAGGCTGAGCTGTAGGGGCATCGGAAGTAAGTAAGCTATTTTTAGGAAAAAATGCCACAGTTAAATTAAAAATTAACTGAAAACTAAAAAAACTCGTCAACAAATTTTGTGAATTTCTTTACAATTTATGTAATTGCAAGGAATATTTCATTATAGGTACTAAAAATAAATTGTAGAAAAGTTAAGAGAATATTAAAAGAATATTGAGATTTTGTTTACACTTACGATGAACGGTATGAACAATGGTGGAAGATTTGGCCATCGCTGGTCCTGATCTGGCAAAGCATGTGTAGATGTTCTTTCCACTTGGCTGGAAGCTGTTGATGATGAGTTTGGATCCTACTATGGCCATTTCGGTGTAGCTTAATTCAGAGATGACGTTTTCTACGATTTCATCCTGAAAAAACCAAACGCTTTTAAACATTCCTTAAATTTATTTTGACGTGGTTTATTTACGAACATTATTACCAAGGATGAAATTTTAATCCATGTAATTAATAATTAGTACGATAAAATTGATCAAATTATCAATAATTTGATAAATCTGGTACAGAAAAACTACTAAGGAAATCGAACGTCAAACTCTTCGTCTTTGATAAAGTTTTGTAAAAGTCTTTGGTAAAGATGATTAAGGCTTTTGAAAATTGGCTAATTATAATCAAATATTGATCATTAGCGACATAAGATTCATAATAACACCGAGGTTAATATTTTAGTATACATATATTATCGAGATTGTTGGATTTTTGGAAATTTTCTTACCTCCGTTATTGGAACTTGGTCTTTGTACCATGTGATGACTGGTTTTGGCGATCCGCTGGCTTCACAGGTCAGTTCCACAGTAGATCCTGACTCTCTCTTGATAACTCTTGGAGGAGAGACGTCGAATTCTACCCAGGGTTTTCTGTCGAAGCCGAAATTCATAACATCTGGAAAAGAATAATTACTTCAGTTTTTGAAAAAAGCTGTAGAAAATTTTACTCATGAGACATTATAGAAAATTTCCGTTACAAGGAATAACTTGTGCCTAAATATCAATTTCAATAATTTCTCGAATGTTGTCCAAGTGGACGCCTTCAATTTTGGGGAATGCATTGGATTGGTCTAAGCAACTTACCATTTACTTGTAAAGAGTTGTCATTTTGGTTCTCATCATCCATGCCATCGAAAATGGGAAGACTGTGGACCTTGAGTGCCATCAAGGCCACTGCGAAGAAGACTAGTATGATGGACTGCATAGTGATTGTAGGAATACTATATTTATTATCTGTGAAAAAAAAATGGAACAAATTTAGAATTTATATGAATGTATGAGATACGCTGTTGAGATCTTTGGTCGACTCTTTGTTCTACCCTTTCTGCTGTCACGTTAATCAAGTCCCAAATAACAGATAATCTTTTTCTGTTGGTTAATTATTGAAACTCAAAATTAATATTAAAAAATGTCACCTCTGATACAAAACTTTAGTAGAACGAGAAAGAGAAAATTCAAGAGAGATCGTGTAAGACTCATAATATAATACCTATAATTTTTTTTTAAATTTTGTTAATGATAGAAATTATACCACATCCCTGGATTGAGAACAGCCGAGCATTGGTAATTATGTCAGACTGCCTATCCTACATGGTCCCACATGATTTCAATTAGGCAAATGTATTAATAAATAGGTTTATTTATTTTTAACAAAGATCAACGAAGTAGGATTTTTAACTTAATATTAACCAGGAAATAATGAGAGAATTGAAAAAAATATCAAAAGGTATTGTTTTTTTTTTAATATTGTATTCCACTGAATATTGAGTATTTTTTTGCTAGATTTAGTGAAACATGGTGTAAAACAATTCGTTGTGAATTAAGGTGCACATTATTATCGATTTTATGATGTAACTGATTTTATAATTATAAAGAAAAGACAAAGAAATCATATTGTGTACATTGGCACAGAGCTACGGAAGTATTTTTCAGTCTGATCTTTTGAAAAATTCACTCCATTGTTAAAATTAAATACAAAACTTTTTGGGGTTTAAACGTATAACTACTACTACTACTACTATACCATCACGGCACATCCCACAAGTGGGGTAGCCAGCAGACCAGCTGCATATAAAACATGCAAGCTGTCTTCTCCGTGCCAATATAAAATCAAGACATTCAGGATGGGTGGCAAAACTCATCGCCGAATTTAAGATGTAAAATGTCTTATTTTTTCGAACATTTCGAAGTTTTCGAGTGTCCTGTAAAAGGCAGGTGTTCGAACGTATAAACATTGGTTCAGTACCCATTATTTCGATACTAGAGAAAAATCTTCATAAATAAAACGATGTTTGAGTGTAACTAGATTCTAACAAGAATATTTTCAAGATTAATCAACATAAATTCCAAGTAATATAAAACATGCGAAAAACTTGACAGCGTAAAAAAAATTAAACGTATATCAAAATCTAATATTAAACCAGTTAAGGATACGAAGTATAAACAATTATAAAATATATATTCCTAAGAAAATTTAGTATTGAGAATTAATAATAATTATAATTAATATCTATGAATGCAATTAACATTATAATAATTTGCATGGAAGTTGAACGAGTTGCCAGCAGGAAAAACAACTTTTGTGAAGTTGTTTTAGAAAAAATTACAAGAATCTACTTAAAATATATGTACATGTTAATGAATTCTGCATTGCTGCGAGTGAAATATACTTTTGCTTGACGGGAATCCCAATCACAGTAACTAAATTTTTCGTATTAATAATCTCCATTAAAAAGTAACGATTTACAAAGTAACGATTTATAGATTATTAAAATATCGAGAACTAAGTTGGAGAATTCAATAAATGTATTAAAAACGTATTTTTGAAAATATTATCAAAAACGTAACACTTATTTCTTAGTATATCCACTGTGACTTAATTGGACGCGAGCCGGCTTTCAAGAGCTTCAACTCTCACCATCAGGTTAGCCTAAAGAAAGATGACAGCGGAAGCTCTCGAAAGTCGGCTCGCAATTGATAAAATCACCTAAAGTCCTAAATAAAAATTTCATTCAAAATACTGTAACATGAACTTTTTTCAAGCACGGTTGGTCGAAAGTATCGACTTTATTTAAAGCTTATTTTTGAAAATATTTTTGATTCAATAGAACGAATATTTTTTCAAAACATTGTGATATTTTGCTCATACCGCAGTTTTTTTGTGTTTAACGTTTTAACAATAAACCTGACACATAAAAATTAGACTGTATTTTTTTATTAATTATAATAGAAAGTTACTTAAATTGTGACCTTAAATAATATCTATAAAACTTTATTAACATTTCTTAAAAGTGCACTACGATTTAGTTAGATTAGAAAGCATTTCCCTATAATATTGTTTGTATTGTGATCAATGTACAGTAAAGAATAAATAAATAAATATATATTTATTGACACGTATACCGGGATAAAGCGTAAGGTGTTTTTCAAAAGTCATTAATTTTTATTATTCTTAACCGAGTGGTTTAGGAGCTTAACTTAAAAATGATCCGAAGAAAACAAACTTACTATTTATGCACAAAAGAAAAACTTCAAAATGATGATTCACAAACACAATTAATAAATTATTGTAAAATTTCAAAAAAGCACTAGTTTGATAGAAAAAGTAGTGATTTCAAGTTGATTTAAAACAAAAGAAA
Organism: Athripsodes cinereus; assembly: GCA_947579605.1. Classification (NCBI taxonomy): domain Eukaryota; kingdom Metazoa; phylum Arthropoda; class Insecta; order Trichoptera; family Leptoceridae; genus Athripsodes; species Athripsodes cinereus. The sequence goes on along the minus strand of OX388322.1, from coordinate 21,068,589 downwards.
ATTTATGTTTTAAAATATATTCGATGTAGAATGCTATTCAAAATTTCAAATGTGTTCACTCTGTCGGTACGAAATCTATCGTTATTTAAAATTATTCAAATCAATTTGTTCGATTCTTTGCTAAGCACTTCTCTTTCACCGGAAGCTCAGTTCACTTATGATGCTCAACCACCATCTGCTTAAATATATATTCAAGATTTCGCATATATACATAAAATAAAATTGAAATATATACATTCTCACACAATAAATAATATGTACATTAAAAATATATTATTATTATTTAGATTTATACAGCACGGTAATGTTTTAAATATTGCAAATGATAATACACACAGTGTAATAATATGATTGTTACGAGCGATGGACGACGGCAATTATTCTAGGTAGCGTCGGCCATCTTGTCTTAATTTAAATTGCAAAATGGCGGCAACGTGATCGTTCGACATCTTATACATTATCAAATTTGAATGAGATATATAGGACTTCAATAAAGATTCTTTATTTAAATAATAAATCACTTTGTTTATGGCATGTCCAATAACTACTTCTCTTATTCTTTTTTTGAAAAATAATTTGACACTTGGTGTTATTTTTGAAGAGACCAATAGGATAAACAACATTTTTTTATATTTTTAGATGTGATTTTTATTTTAGGATTGTTTACTTTATATCGATCAATCAATCCTTTTTTTCAAGTTATACCTACCTACTGTCATTCTGTTGTCTTTAAAATAGCTGTCTTTCAAAACAAGTATTTAGTGTCACAAATTTTATTACACCTTAGTGTTTTTATTTATTGGTTTGGTTAACCTTTTTTTTTTTTTTTTTTTTAAAAAAAGATATATCTGGGTTTTGTTATAAACCCAAATACAACCTTATACTCCTTTCACAGAAAGCTAAAAGCTTGTGTCGTGAAAGGGGAGTTTGCCGGCACCTGGGATCGAACCCCGGACCCCTTGTTCACAAGGCCGAGACTCTATCTCCAGGTTACCGACGAACCTTATTTTTAAACCTTATTTATATATCTGTACCTTACACATTTTTTTACGGAAGCTCAAAGTCTCGGTTAAAAGTTTTTCTTTAGTTTTAAAATGGGCAAAAAATTATATTCTTATCCCAGAACAACTTTCTTCCGTTAATTGAAATGACAAAGTGTTTGAAGAAATGTCCACCAGAGTTTCAAATTGGTAGATCGCTTAAACTTTACCTCAAAGAATGTTAATCAGTACACGTTGGCACACTCTTATGAACGCCTCTCATCATTATGTACTCTTGCCAAAGGACTATTACTCAAGGATAAGATAATGTTGTATTCGATCCTCCAAAAGAAGCGAAGAGATAGTATGGTATATTTTCAATTAAATATATTATTTTTGTGACACAAATTTCGTCAAAGCTGTATAAGGCGTTAAATTTATACACACTATGAACTTATAGTTACATCTACATAACATTTTACTAAGAACCTAATATATTATAGAATAGGTGCATAACTATATTATATGAACGGGGAGATTCAGCGAATTTTCTTAACAACTTGTCCTCTATCGGTATTGCGCAATTTTTATCAATTTCTTCCAAGAAAATCATAAAAATATACTATCTCATTTTATTGTTTAACATTTATGCAATAAAAATGGAATAAAACTCCTTTAAACTAATTAAAACCTGATGATATTTTCACTCTTTGAATATTCAAACTTTAGAATAAATTATTAATTAAAACCTGTTCACACAAGTACCTAATTGAAATCAGATGTTTTGTATATTCTTAATATCTATACCACATAATTATGACATATGATAAATTTAATAGAGAACACGATGTCTTTAAGATTTTAATAAATATATAAGGTATTTTTTGATAATCCACCAAAAGGTATTTTCTGGAAAGATTTGGAATTTTTTGAAGAAAATTTGAGATTATCCATCAAAAACTAGAAAGAACAGATAACACGTTCTTATCCTAAGAATTTGGTATAATAAAGCATTAAGTTTTAGTAATCGTAAGGATAAAGATTCCCGAGGAACACCGCAGTTTAATATTTTCCTAATCAATCAAAAATAAATCTGGTTTACTTAAAGTTATTCGTGACTCAATAGAGATCTGGTACTCCTGCATAACTCTTTAGCTCGCAGTTGACCATTGACATGACATACGTACTCCGTGATGGCTAGGTCATTATCATCATTGGTGGCTATGTGAGAGGAAAGAGGGCAGATACGCCACCCTAGAAGAAACTGGCAAGGGCAGATGTCAAACATTTGTGTTGAAGGACTCGGAGTGGGCAGATGCCTGAAAGCAATAAAAGACAGGGATCTCTGGAAAAAATACTTAGACGAAGTAGGGCCCGACCCAACCAGGTTGAAAAAAAGATTGTTATATTTTTTAATATGTTCAATTGTTCATATTGTTCAAAAATAGTTGCAAAATTCTGTATTTTGTTAAGAATATTGTAGAATCATGAGGCAATAAACGCACACGAAAACGACCTTTGCACTCACATTTCAAATGGCAGTACCTATATATTATTATAAATGTACGACATTATAAATTAAAATAATGTTTAAAATCATGTAGGTTGGGTAGCAACAGACAGTATTTGACTCTAAAGAGGTGACCAGTCAATACATTTTAAACACAAGGCTCCTAAAATTCTGGTTACGAAAATAAATTTTAATATTGCCATAAAAATATTTGGAAATGAAGGTTACGAATTAATCAGGTAGAAAGAGCATTGGCTTAATTGGGTTGGCCTATTCTTATTCATCCTGGTGATTTTGTACATCTCTATAATATCTAAATGCTTCGGAGAAATTGGATATGTTCAGAAATGATTCTGTTTAACATTGGATGATTTAATGTAGAATGAAAATGTTCTGATTTTTTTCATTAGGTGCCATTTAAAAAATTGAAAGAAATCTGCTGCTGGAAGATCATTGCTTCAGTAGTAGATCTTTTTCAATTTCTCCATTGATCTATCTCTTTTGCTGATCTCATCCCATTTCTAGCAATTATCGGTGCATGTTTTTTCCGAATTTCAAGGAATTTGAAAACGGTCCATTCGTCTTATTTTCATGAAAAAGCTTCCATTTTTTAAGACATGCAAGCGTTGATAAAAAGTATGAGAAACTTCATGAATATAACAGGGGATGCAAAAAAAATAGAAATAACAAACTTAAATAGGTAGATATGAATGAAAAGCCGATTTTTCAATTAATATATTTCAATGAACCATTCTCAAATAAAAAAATGGTGGCAGTAGCGTTTTAAGGAAAAATGTTTATAAAATATTTAAATAAAATGTAAATTATGTGAAAAATGCTTAACATGTTGAGATCTATGTACTAAAACCTATGTGAATAATTTACGATAGATTTTGTTGACTCTTGTCTTGCCTTTATAAATAATCGCCAATTTATTTTTATTTACCAGATAAATTATTTAGTCACTTATTAAAAATTATTTTTTATCCTCTGTTACTGAGATGATAATATCTTCATATACTGTATGACTCATGTGACTTATTAAAATCAAATAAATTTTAGTTTAATGGAAAAAATCTGTTCATAGGTATCACCAGAAGGTGTTATGATTCTTGAATGGGCCCTTGCGGTGGTTTTTTCACAAAATGATGTATTTAAAAATAAATAAATCTATTTTTTTATTATTATTCCTACAACTTTCTAAAAAAGGTTTATAAATAAGTAGGAGAGTATAAAAAATGAATAAAAATAATCTGGGTTCGAAATTATTGAATGGCTTACAGGATCAGAAATGAAACACGACGAATAACAAAATGTATAAGGGAATCTTTAATTTTGAATTTCTTTCAGGTTTTAGGTATGTGGGAAGACATCTAAGGACTAAATCCCACAATGGACTACATCTAGAAGTCGAGGTGGGCAAAGTCTTTGGATGGAAGAAAAAAAAAGGGAATCTTTTTATAAGACATTCTTATCATGTTTGAGTCATCATTGTAAAATAAATATTTAAATCAAATGGAGGATTTTACTCAATTACCAGGGAATTTGTGCTTCTCAAAATTTGCTCTATTGGAGTTTTACTATGTAAACAAAAATGATCCAGAAATCTGAAAAGCACGGTCAACATACCACGGATATAATCACCATATTATCTACTTGGTACTATCGGTCTGTTCACACCGCCACCGAATGCAGCGAATGCTGACCTAAACGATTTTTACCTTTTTGTTAGATATCTACATATTATATCTCATGATTCAGAAACTTTTGTAAAGTAGGTACTATACCTTTATACTGACCCATTTCATTAGCTGTTTTTTTAAATAAGTCAATTTATATCGAAGACTCTACCTAGACATCTCGATGGTTTTGAGTTGATGACATCTTTTGGTGGTTTTGAGTTGTGTGTTCTTATTTGTGTAATTTTTAGAAGTAATTATGAATTTAAGGGGCTTCTCTGCACTATATTTAAAGTGTTTTAAAAATACATATGTATTATTATTATTATTTGGATGATTTGTAAAGCGCCGTTTTGTGAAAAAAATCCACCTCAAGGGCGCTCTTTGCTAACTAAGGTTGTTCTTGAATTATTCCGTGAGATTTCTTGAATAGATAAGTTTTCAGTTGGTTCTTGAAACGAGATATGTCCTGCGTTTCTCTGATCGTTTGTGGAAGCCTGTTCCAGACTACAGGTGCAGATACTGCAAAAGCACGCTCCACGTACACTGGTTTCGATACAGTACTGGTCACCTCCAATTTAGTTGTTATATCATGACAAGACCTAAGTGTTGTCTGTCTATGACTTAACGCCTGTCTACCGCAGAGTTCCGTGATATATTCTGGGGCCATAGCATGAAGTGCCTTAAATACTGTCAAACACACTTTAAATTCAACTCTCTCCGGACATCTGAGCCAGTGAAGAGATTGAAGGGTGGCAGATATGTGTGAAGAGCGATTCAGTTGATAAATGAAACGTGCAGCCGCATTAAAAACGGACTGAATCCTCTGGAGTTGATATTGTGGAAGATTTGCGAGGATGCCATTGCAGTAATCCAATCGTGATACGACGAATGAGTTATAGTATCCTTCTGAGTGTAATGTCATGATTTATCCATTATCTCAAAATTATTGATTTAGAGATTTAAAGCGAATCATTTTTCACCATTTTCAGAGACAGTCAGTGAGGATTCAGGAGACAGTTTTATAATTATATTAAATGTAAACAACATCCCACGATATCAACTTACAACAATGTATGCAATATTTGTAAGAAAAACTACCTTTGAGGAAAACTTCTGCGTGAACGAATTCATACAATGAAATTTGAATATAAAAATTGTATAACAATTCTCACATTATAAAGAAATGGAATAAATCTAATATATAATAATGATGCATGAAATTTCCAAATCTTGAATTAATCATGAGATTTTGGGAGAATTCAGGAAAACTGAAGAAATACTTATATTAAGAAATTTTAATGTTATCAAATTCTCGGCATATCAAAGATGTAAGGATGAAATTGTCTGTGTATTTGTGGCAACAGGAAGTTTTTCTTTTACATATGAGGAAAACTTAAGTGAGTGAATAACCACCACCATAAAATTTGGTTACCATGTGTGATTGACAATATCGTGGTTAGATGGAAGAAATCACTATATAGTGATAATATCGCCACTGCACATCATCACATTTTTTCTTATGTACATAAACTGCTCTGTTGATTTTGTTATAATTAGGAATGATGATGTGCAAGACGAATAAAATAAATAAATAAATAAATAAAAAATACACTAAGTAAGACATATGAATTGGAAGATTTTGTCTTCAAAAACAAACTTACTGTGAGTTTGGGGGTGTATTAATGAAGCCCATATTGATTTATTTTAAAATAATTCTTTCAACCGTCAACTACGAACTATGAATTTCTGAATAGTAAAAAGTTTTATAGTTATTCCAATATGGTTAAATGTTGTCATTGTCAAATGTTAATATTATGACTTTTTAATTTCGTATTATAATGTTTTTTAATCAATTTCCACCAAAAAACGTCGGTTATTACTTGCAGTTAGTCTACTGGCTACCCCATTTGTGGAATATGCGGTATGTGATGGTATCGTAGTGACCCATCAGAGCAGACACTTCCAAATTGACAGGGAGGAGCTTCAGCGTCGCGGGGCCTACTGCCTGAAACTGATTACCAGCGGATCTAAAACAGAAGAACCAACCTATTGCCACATTCAGGAGCAAGTTGAGAGAAGCCAAGGCCCCCTTGAGACGGTAGCGGATCATTAAACGGCGCCAAATACAAATCGTCTATATTATCATTAAAATAGTAGTAAAATATTTCATTTCAGATAAAATCGAAAAAATATTTGTGACAATAATAATATGTTTACAAACAGCAATCAGAATTGTTGAATTATTCGTTGAATGTTGAACACTTTCTTTTAAAGAATTATGCATAATTTGAACAAAAAATATTCCAGCATGCCAATTGCTATTCAATTTGAAAAAATGTTGTTTTTTATTTGTGATAATTTTGTTATTGTCTGGTTTGATTTTTATGTAAAATGCATTTCTTCGTATTTACCAACCAGAAGGAATGTATTTTACAATCATATTAATGTTATTTTTACTCGGAATCGTTTATAAGATAAACACGTGAAAGAATTCCTTTTGAGATAAAAGTGAGATAATAAACAAAATTCATTGTTCATTCATTAATGTATCATTTCTTGGGATTTGTTAGGGAGGATTGATATGAGGAGATTAATATATTATAATAATATCAGACTGATATAAAATAATTGTTGCAAGATATTGTCACTTCTCCGGAGTTACAATTATTTCTTTTGTAGCTACAGTTCCCTTGATTCAATCATAATTTTCATAGAACGTCACAGCTAATTTTATGAACTTTTCGGAAAATCAGGTTTGGGTGGGTTTAATCTAATTGTGTTTATTATCTATCTTGTTTAAAGCAACGAATGACGTAATTATGTGTGAAATTTATAACTTCTGTAAAAAGTTATTTCGAATATTACTGATTTAACGTCTCTTTATGCCTAAGATTCAGGCTGCATCGGGAACAACCTTCGTCCATTGTGTAACATTTTAAATATTTACAAAAAATATTGAATTCAAGAAAAAATCTCTTAAAACTATGTAACATCAAAGAATCTCGTTTTTCAAGTAAATATTTCTTCATTCATGAAACAAACAAACACAACAACAAACAACAAACATCAAACTCAATTTGACAATAAGTGCAATATTTGGCACTATTTGCAATGTATTATTATCACTGCTCCACTAGATACAATGCTCCTGTAATGGGGCTAACAACAGAACAATAAAACTATTACAAAAGTAAAATTAAAAAAATCTTTAAACTCTACACCAATCAAAAAACATTTCACTGCATCTGCCTATGGACTAATTCATCAAGAACTAAAAGACCAATCTTCTTAATATGATTATTGCAGTAGTGCCCCAAATTTTTTGAGTTATATATTGCATAGTCTGTTCCCCACAAACGTGGTACTCCCCACGTAATTTACTAACCATATTATATGAAATATTCATTCATTCTTTATTTTGTCCTTCAATAAATTCCTTTGGGGAACCGAGTGTAGGAATACTTATCTTACATTCAGAGTAACTTTGTAACAATGGATTCATTTTTTGCCAAATATTTGACACTAGTATAATTATCGTTGTCATGAAAAAAATAATATGATCTCAAAGAATATTGTTTGAGTTTTTAAGTTCAATGCGTGCATCATCCCAATCCTTCTATATGGCTGTGAGTCTTGGCACTTAACCAAGGCTCAAGAGCGGAAGATACTCAGCTTTGAAAACAAGTGTCTTAGAAGGATTTTGGATGTCAAATGGTATGAACATGTTACAATAATGATGCTGTGCGCCGGCGCACCCAACAGAGACCTGTAATCTCCGTAATACAGGAGAGACGATGGTCCTGGCTGGGACATGTTTTGAGAACGCCTTATGATAATTGGCCAAAAAGAGCATTGTTCTTCCGTCCGCAGGGTTGTCGGCCCGGGCGTCCCTCTTTCACAATACACCGTTCCTATGACAACGATATCAGAGCGCAGGAAATGTTGTGAAAAGAGGTGACGCAATTGGCGCAGAGACGCTCTGAATGGAGGAGGCTGGTTTCTGCCCTATGCTCCCGAGAGGAGCGTTGAGGGCGATGATGATGATGATGACGATTTTAAGAGTCTATTGGTCAAGGGGTCAGCCTCATCGCTGAAATCAATCTCATACTAGAGACTTTTATGTATATTCTCAAAGTTCATCAACTCTTTTCTTTGATAAATTATCACATGAAAGAGTCACTATCTAACTTTTTTCTGAAACCCCCACGGGAGATTAAAATATTAAAATAAAAACAATATTTGTACAAAATGTCCACCGATGAATTTAAAAATAATTTTAATTTTTGTAAATTTATTAAAATGAAATGAAAATCGAGATAGTTTATCATTTTTAAATGATATTAAAAAAATTAGTCATAAAATATGGATGCGGCGATGTTTGTATTTTGCATAGCGACAGTAAAATCAGATTTGTTTAAATAATAAGTATACCTACAATAAATATATGATATTACAAAAGATTCTTATTCAGTTTGTTCTTTTAAATAGTTAATAATAAAAATAAATACATTTGTTTTATTATTTCTGTCGTTTTTAATATACCTTAAGCTGTGGCCTAATAAACAAACCCTAACTTTGATATATTTTTTTGTGGATGGGTATTGTTTTATGAATGTACGATTATAGTAGTAAAGTCAAAACCTTGGAGTCCTCGTAATATAATAGGCCTACCACTTTCTTCTGTAAGTTTTCAAGTGTCCTGAAAGAGGTAGATTTTCATAAAAACTCACTTTAACATTTATAATTTAGATTTAGATGAGTCACCCATTCTGAATATCTTATATTTTTTATTGGTACGGAGAAGACAATCTGCATGTTTATTTTATGCAATAAGTCCGCTGGTTACCCCAATTGGGGGATAAGCCGTAATGGTACAGTAGGAGTATGAGACATAATGTAATGATATTTTTATAACCCGCTTCCAAAGATTAAAAAAATAATGAAGATTCATATAAAATGGAAATCGAATAATTGTGATTCGGAGAAAAGGGTTTTCTAACAAATGTTAGTTGAACAATTATCTTTCGATTCACTGTAGTTCGAAAAATGGTAATCGAACATTATGTTAGTGAAAGAATTGTGAAATCGAACAATTATCTTTTCGAAGAGTTTTCATGTAATCACCCTTATCTACCAAACCCATTATTAAAGTGAAGTGTGACCCGAATTTATAAATAACTTGTTGTATAATTTTTCATTCATCAACCCTCATTGTTCGTATTTCACCCTCAGAGTGATAATAATTATAAAATATAAAATGTAAACAGTTCTGAGGGTGGTGTCATGTTCACCTACTATTATCTACTTTGAGTTAATTAAAGAGAAGCATTTTCATAAAACGCTGTGTAATTTTATTACACAAATAACCATAATAGTAACTGCCTTTATTCTTTACGAGCTGTCAGATTACAGCTACATACAAGAGTACAAAGATGTATTAAAATACATCATATAAATTTAAGTTGATCTCAGAGTATAAAAACCTAGGCACTATGAAACATTCTTCTAGGGACCTGGACACTAATATACAATAACAAATATCTGCAGCAAAGATGAAATGGAGAGAGGTTACTGGAGTTACTTGTGACAAGATGATGTCTCTCAAACTCAAGGACTTGGTATATTAAAGTATTGTTCATTCAGTTCTCGCATATGGTTCAGAGATCGGCAATAACTGCCTAAGACATGACGTGCGTGCTATCCAAACTGTTAAAATGAAGATGCTAAAATTTCCAACAACTGGAAGTTGCAGGTAGGAGGTCTAGAAGAAAGTCCAAACATAAGTGGCGGGATTAGACATGACAGGAAACGGGAGACTGTAATTGGCGAATGAGACTATGCACAGATCATAGATTTTTATGTATAATACCTATGTAGATGGAGTACTCTATGTATTTTCATTGTAATAACGTGAGGCACCATTTTTCGGCACTTTTACCAGAACGGTTGGCGAAAAAAACGTCGACAAGAACTTCAAAAAATGTCCAATTACGTCTATGTAAATGTAAAAATGATATATTTTTATAAAAATGCGAGAAATAGTCCATAAAATGTAGGAAACACCACACGCTTTCGCCAACCGTTCTGTCAAAAATTCATAGATTTTTTGCCTGACTTTTGTAAACGAGTCAGGGTTCTAGGTTTTGTATGGAATTCTGTGGCACAGATCCATGTCAAAGAAATACATAGAAGGCAAACTCCACCATCATGTGAGACTATGAATTGTCCAAAGAGAAGAATAAGATAAGAACCTACATATTTTTATATAAAATAAAAACCTAAGATTGTGAAGTTAAAATAAATTTTACTTCGTAAAAATACAGAAAAAATAACTCCAATGATTTCTAGATACAAGTTTTGTTGGTGAAGTCGGCTAGGTTAAATGGCAAATTTGTGTATTTGATTGATTTTGTATGCATAGTATGGCCAGAAGAATGGACAGAGATCTCTGAAGGAAGTATCTAGATGCAATGTACCCTCGACATAAATAGGACAATTGGAAGAAGATATAAATGTATGTATATACATTTTGTTAATATACAGACATTGAAGATGTATACCTGTGAAGTAGTACACCTGAAAGTAACTGAAAAAAGAATTATCTGCATATAAAATCTATCTATCTATAAATCTTTTCCCTCACGCCGTATCCCAAGTGGGGTAGGCAGAGAGATCGGAACGCCATATAGATCTGTCCTTACATACTTCTTTCTTCTACATTCATACAATTACTCATACACGCACGTCGATTTCTCTTACTCAAAACACGGCCGTCCTTGAGAATTTGATCTACATGGTCAAGCCATGTAGTTCTTGGATGCCCGCGCTTCCTCACACCCTTCCTTTCAGACAAGTATATCCTCTTTGTCATTCATTCCTCTTCCATTAGTTCCACATGACCAAACAATCTCAATTTATTCACACGCATTCTATCCACAACACTCCTCTTGCATCTACCCATTCTTCTAATATCCTTGTATGATAATAAACATGTATGATTAAAATAAGAATAATATCTCTTAGAAATAAGGAGATCACTATCTTCCGTGTTTACGTACAACACAAGATTCGAGAAAAGATTGATGGATAGAAAAAAAGATAAGATTTTAAAAACTCTTGAAAACAACGGAGACAACACAACAATCTGACCCATAAAAAAACATTATTCATAGCAAACGAAATAGGTTATGGTAGAAATGTGACAGGGACAAAGGATACAATGATACTAGAGTGTCTAACTGTCTATGCATAATTCTGAAAAACACCTCTACATCACGATGATAGGTAACGTGCATAGGAATTAATTGTTGTACTGCAAACAAAAAAACAAAACGTGAATCTATTATTTTGATGACGCATTATCCATTGAATTACTATGATTTTCAAATAAAATAAGTCGCAACAACAAAAAATAATTAATTACATATTTATCAAAATAATGAAGTACAATGGATTCTCGAAATAGACTGAATAGAATTTTCGCTACCACGGTTTGGAAAAGAACTGTCTCATCAAAATTGAAACAGCACTGGTTGTCTGGAAAAAATAACATAAGTGATAAGTCCGCCAGCTGTACTGACATCTGAGTACAGGAAAGTGTTAAAAAAAATGCGGACAGTATTTTTCCATAGTGTCACAGGAAATATTTAAAGCAATGGAATACAATGTTAACTTATCTAATTTGTGATAGGGAATTGCCTTTAAAGAACTCCTTATAATATCATCGCCGTTATTGTTAACTTTATATTATTTGTCTGAAGACGAGGGCGGAAGGGGGATGAAGCTCTTGAAACTGACTCACAAGTATTATTACTAAACTTGGCTATGTTTCAAGGATAATATTATGTTAACATCAGCTTACCCCTGAAAGAATTAATCTATAAATATGTGCAATTTTTTATAAACATACTTGTTGTCTTGTTATCTTTGAAGGTATTGCTCTGTCGTAAATATTGTTCTAGCATAATAATAATGAAACTGCAAATTGAGGTTTGTAAAGAAATATTTCGAAGGCTCTCGGAAGTTTAATTGGACAACGTACTGCTCGCAAAAAGGACGGGTTGGGGAATTGAAATATGCAAAATATGCCCTTCTACAGCTTTTAGTAGAGGGAAAGATAGAGGACAGACGGGGTTTGGGGCGTAAAAGAGCATCACGGCTCAAGAATCTGCGGCAGTGGTTTGGAATACCGGATGCAGCATCCTTCATCAGACTGGCCCAGGATCGTGAGGAATATCAAGAGATGGTCAACAACCTCCGTTAGGAGCGGCACGAGAAGAAGAAAAAGAATATACAAAATATTTATGTGTAAAAACATTAACTTGTGCTAAGAACTGATGATTGAACTTTGCAGAAACTACGTTCCTGAACCGTGAGTACAACAAAATCAGATATCGCTTGAGAAATATAATGTTAAGATACTTTAGTATGTTTTGTTAAGTTATAACTGTTATATCTACGTGTATTTTGTCATGTTCGATTCTGAATTATCTTCCTAAGTAATGTCGTTGCATTGAAGTACTCATCTCTGATATATTTCTCCACAAGATGAATTAAATTATTAAGTGAAAAGTCACGTACGTAAACCGTTAATAAACACTCAATAATGACGTCCGAAACGAACTGAAAACTTCTAGAGTTTTCCGGATATTAAGTTATACTGTGTCAATCATACATATGTTAAGAATCTTTACTATGTTTAGACGGGAGATCTTGATCCTTTCAAGATCTGCAATATGAGGTCACTAAAAAGTGATTGCTTCTGTAACTTATATTAAATGTTTCTCGATTTATGGGCTTTAAATTGTAAAAAAATAAAAAAACAAAAGTTTTCTCCTACTATCTAAATTATTAAATGTCAATAAAACATTTTATTAACGTATTTTGGAATTCTACTACTAAATATCGACACAGAGAATAGCTTTATATTGTGATAGTGAAAATGGTGGAATTGGTGAACGTTGTTTGAAGTCAAATCGTAAGTGTTGGGATGCCTTTCTCACTTCTTCCGATTACATTTTGCACAATGTTACATTATGTGAACATGGTTCTCAATTCGAGAAGTCGGATTGGTTTTGTTTCAGTTTAATTTCATTGACAGGTATCTTATTTTTCTAACTCTCACAAATAATCATATTTAGATCTGGCCTATAAATTTAATTTAACCCTTTATTGCTTTCAAAACAATTTGCTCTATGATGCTGCTTTTAGGTAAAAAATTGTTCCATAAAATCATTTTTCATATTAACAATGGGAATGGCCCCGATACAGTTGTGTGGTATTGTAAAGGAATGTATTGAATTATATAGATTAATTATCAAGGATTAACAATATATTAATATCGATAAGAAAATCAAAATTAAAAAATATACATAAAAAAAAAAAATTGACAGCTATCAAAACGCAACGTGACCGATCACAGGTAATGTGACGTCATAGTGCTCCTTTTTGCGATAGTGTTCTATGGTAGCATAGCAACAACGCCGCAAAAATCAAGGAGATGTGACATCAGACGACTGAGCTGCCGTCGGAATATGATTTTACTATTTTCGCGGGAACATTTTTTTTGAATTTCGAATGACAACTCTTTGACAATTTGGATACAGATATGAAAATTCTATATCATATATTATATTCGAGATTAATTATGTAATGATTTAATAAAATAAATTTTAAAATGTGTACAGAAGGTGGGTACGTATTTTGTTATAATTTCTTAGGAATCTTCAATTGATACGTAAAAACGTGTTCAAATGCGCAATAGTTAAAGAAATATAGGTAGGTATATGGCAGATTTATATACGTTGAATTCCTTGTTAAATGTTAAAGGTCAGTTCCCTTTAATTTAAGTCGTAATAATTATCTTTGTATAAATTAAAATAAAATAATTAATTAAAAAATGTATTAAATAAATGTTACAAAATGTTTTATTGCCCAATGATTTATTGGCATTTGTAATTGCAAAATACTACATTGTACGAATTTTAAAATATTAATCAATTATATTACATTCGTAAAATTAAAGATTTTTTGTTTAACTGTATTATGTTTCGAGTGGTTTGAGAAAGTCTTTTCAATAAGTCCAAGAATATTTCATAGAAGGCAGGTATTCATATAAAACATTTGCTACTACTACTACATCATCACGGCATATCCCACAAGTGGGGTAGCCAGCAGACTAGCTACATGCAGTAAGCAAGCAAGCCGTCCTCTCCGTGTTAAAAAAATAAGACGTTCAGAATGGGTGGAATCAAACATCATCACTGAACATATCTAATACTTAAAATGTCTTTATTTTTCGAACACCTGCCTTTTACAGGATACTCGAATTTTTTTTTTTCAATTTCTCCAAAGTTTAAATAATGAAAAGCAAATGAAAAATTTAACGATTATAATTATATACCACGCATCCCGAATTTATTGTCACGAGTCCACTGAACGATTATAATTATATACCACGCATCCCGAATTTATTGTCCCGAGTCCACTGAACGATTATAATTATATACCACGCATCCCGAATTTATTGTCCCGAGTCCACTGAACGATTATAATTATATACCACGCATCCCGAATTTATTGTCTCGAGTCCACTGAACGATAATAATTATATACCACGCATCCCGAATTTATTGTATCTTTATCGAGTCAACTGGCTGCCACACTTCTGGGAAATGGGGCGATGGTATACAAATGTTTCTTTAACGAATGATTTGCTGGCTACTTCAATTTAAGAGATGCTGTGATAAAATGTACTCATTAATCTACATATACCAATGAAAAAAGATATTTGATAATATAAATTAAAAAATATCTCTAAATATGACTTAATAATAATAAAAACAGGAATGGGAGAAGAAATAATATTTATTTATTTATTAGATTGCAATAGTGTGATTGTCCCAGATAATAATATTATCGCCAGATACAGTTTAACCTGTAATAATAATAAATAAATAAATAATAAACAAATGCATCTGATAACAATTAATGAATATATAATTATTATCGTTATTTTAATAATAATATCTAGATCCGATCTAAAGTAGATCAGGTGAAACACCATTACAGTTATATCTTGGGTCACATTACAATATAATTTGTATTAAAGATCATATTATTACTAAGTATTGTTAATCAAAAGGGAATGCTCTGTCAATAATGACGAAGATTAATATACTACGTATTATCTGTTACTTGATTTTTAAAAATCGCTATCGTTTTCGGTAAAACTTTGCATCTACTTATGGTGAACTAAGTAATAGAAATAAATAATAATAAAATCATAAACAAAATTATTTTTTTTGTACATTTTCACATGGTATAAATGGCGGCTTTATTGCCTGCAGGCAATTTAAAATAACCAACCAGTTGTATAAACAATATTAGTACCTACTGGTTCACCTTTATAAATTTATAAAAAAGTGCATATATTTATAGTACTGACCAAGTAGCATTGATAAAAGGCATATTGATGAAGGGATGAAAAAAAGAGGGGCGGAATTAGGCAGGTGGGGGGAAGGGGTAATTAAGTATAAGAGAGCGACTTATTCTTACTTCTACTTTATCATGACGGCATATCGCAAAGCAGACCAGCTGCATATAATAAACATGCAAGCTGTCCTCATCATGCTTCATAAAAATAAAACATTCAGGATGGGTGGCAAACCTCATCGCTGAATTAAAGATGACTTTATTTTTTGAACACCTTTTTTTTACAGGACACTCGAAAGTTTACGGAAAAATGTGGGGGACCAATATTTTGTCGGGTGGTCCACGGAAAATAAAATATTTTATAACATTTTTCCTAAAAATGTCTATAAAAATTATTTTACCTTTAAATAAAACATAGTATAAAACATACAAAACATACATTACGCCCGATTCTATTTCATTTTTAGTGTGCACTAACTAAAATAGGAACGTTCCAATTTTAGTTAGTCTACATTGGTATTCTGTAAACTCTATTTGAATTATATAAAACTTGTATCATATAGAATACGAATGTTAGTTCAAATGAACTTGATTATAAAATTTTGTAAAGATCTTATTTTAGTTTGAATCGATATAGAATAGGGGATGATGCAGGCTTAGAGATAACTAAATGGTTACAAATTGACAACCGGTTGTTAATAGGTACAACAGTAATATTTTATAAGTGATAATATATTGAAACTATTAATCTTATTCTCTAATGATGAAGCTTATATCCTGGTTAGTAACAAAGCACATTAATGATTTATATAGATCAAATTTATCAGGTCAAGTATAAAAATCATACGGGACCATTACAAATCAACATTATTATTCAATATTTTCTTACTAGAACAATCTATGACGACTTTCATGTATACAAAACATTTGGCGATAGATTTTAAATTTATCGTGTTTATTTATTTATTCAAAATATTACAATAAATTTAGAAATAAAATAATAAATTCATTCATAAGTTAGCTGTCATCCAAACAATAATATGTCACAGATAATGGAAAATATAATTATACCAAGACATTTTACATCTCCATCAGGGATTAGGTTTGCCACCCATCCTGAATGTCTTAGTTATTAAAGTTTAATTCATCGACCGACGTTTCTTGGTGGAAGTTAATATTAATAATTTTTAAAATGAAACACGATATATAGTTATTCCACTATTGACTTTATTTATTTTCGCGAGCCGGCTTTCAAGAGCTCCCGCTCTCATCGTCAGGCAAAAGATAAGAGCGGAAGAAGAATTTTAGAATTTTGCCTGACGATGAGAGCGGAAGCTCTTGAAAGCCGGCTCGCAAAAATAAAGTCAATAGTGGAATAACTTTATATCGTGTTTCATTTAAAAAAAAGTCTTAATTATTTATTGACACAGAGAAAACGGCTTGCATGTTTGTTGCATGCAGCTGGTCTGCTGGGTACCCCACTTGTGAGATAATAATAATAATAAAAAGATGATTTGTATTTGGCGCTGTTTAATGGTCCGTGACCATCTCAAGAGCGCCGTGGCTTTTTAGTTATGTTGGAAGCATCTTCTAGGTCAAACATGAAGTTCATGTAACGCTGCTGCCACTGCAGAGGACTCTCCATCTTTATTGGCATCAGTTCTCTTCCTCAGGCCATCCCATATCTTGGTCATGGTGTCGTACGTCTCTACGTTTTTGGGATGACTCTGGGGCCATTCACGAAGAGTACAGATTTTCTCAATAGCCGACTCGAAATCCTTCTTTTCGAGCGTTCCACATTGGTTGAAATCAAAGAAAACATTGTACACAAAAGATAGGCATCGTGGTAGACAAATCGACATCGAGATATGCCATGATGGCATAGTAGTAGTAATAATTATGTCAAAAAAATAAAACAAGAAATATATAATATTAATTATTTTATAGATATAAATTTTATTTGTGTGGAGGTGTACAAGGCAGAGTTGAGGATCCTATTGTTCAGATGTTATGATTCTTGAATGGGACCTTGCGGTGGTTTTTCCACAAAACGCCGTGTCTCAAAAAATTGTCTAGTAGTTATTATTATTAGGGCATAATAATTTATTGTATATATAATTTATATGTGAACGTGTCGACAAGTCTGCATATGAGACTTGGCGTGACACGTTTTATATTATTGTGTAGGAATTTCATATTTTTTCATTGAAAATAAATAAAAGAAATGAAAGAAAGGCAGTATACTTGAAATTTACACATTATGAAAAAATGGAACGAGAAATAAGTTTATAATAAGCTAACTTCTGATAGAATTTATATCAATGAACTAATTTACGGAATTGTTAATCAAAGAATCGCCTACTTGTTTAGACTTTATATCATTTTAAGTGCTCTTTCGGGCTTTTTTATGAAAGGAAAAGTATATATTTATATCATAAAAGCATTTGCCTCAAATGGGGTAGTACAAGTATTTATCAAATGTACCCGATATTTCTTTAAACACCCACGTAAAGTTGCATAAGTATCTGCCTTTGTCAGGATTTTTTTTTGTTATTTATTAGACATATTCTAATTCTGGTGTATCATGAATGAAATAGAATTTCCAGTATTTATATTATTTAGTAATGAAGTTTGTTTTTCATTCAAAATTTATACCACATTTATACATTTTTATACCACTTTGATTTCTCTTTGTAATGTCTTGACCAATTTTTTTTTAACAATTTTGTATCTTATTTTATAAATATAACATGATTAATGTTATATTGTCAATTAAACTATCGTTTCTTTAGTCTAATTGTTTTGTGTCTTTTTTGTAACAGATCTTTCCTTTGTTTACATGTTTTGTATGTATACAGAGGTTTAACATGTAAAAGGCTTTGGCCGTAAATATTTGTAAAATAAAATAAATAAATAAATAAAATGATTTGATTTATACGACGAGGAAAAGACGAACTGTAATTTCATAACATGTAGAAAATTCGATACCTAAATCAATAATGCGATGATATAAATAAAGAGATAGGTCTTCTAAAATTCATTTATAAGAAAAAATCTATCAATATATCCACTACACTACACCATCACGGTAAATGGTAGCCAACAGACAAGGTGCATGAAATAAGTAAGCAATCTATCCCATTTGACAAGTCCTATAATAAATTAAGGTATTACTTAAGAAAGGCATAAATCTGGCTGGAGAAGTTGATATCTTCAACGTGACGTATGCAGAATTTATAAGGAAAATCGAGGATATATTGTAGTTGTGTTATCGTTTGGATATTGTTTAATGTTTTCTTCTAGGATCGCATTGGCCTTCAGCTGTAATGATCCTTGTAAGAATCGTCTTATTGTCAGTAATAATAATAATAAAAATCATCCTCTCCGTGCCAATAAAAAAATCAAGGCATTCAGGATGAGTGGCATATCAAGTCGCTTAATTGTTTATTTATTTATCTATTTACTTATTTTATTCTTCACTGTACATTGGTTACATTACATAATAAAATAGTGTCATAAAAATAACAATTATACAGTTCAATGTACAGAGGGCGAGTTTATCGCTAAAATGCGATGTCTTCCAACTAACCCGATATTTTCGTATTCCTGTCATTAACAAGACACTTGATAAGTTGTAGAAAAGAGTAGGAGACTATTCAATTCCAGGGATCCCATGATTTTGTTTAAGGATTTACCATAATGATTTATATGTGGAAATTATCTACTGAAATAGACGTGCACGCACGTTACTAAAAACATAGCAAAAATAGTATGCTAAATCTGTTAAATCTTCACTAATAGGGACAGAATGAAAAAAAAAATAGTAATAAATATGTAATCAAAACAGCTGACCCAAGGAAGCAATCAAAATTTTATCCAAATATTGCCATAAATTAATAGTACCTTATAATATAATACATTTAAATATAATTTAAGTATAAAATCTTTGACCGGACATAAAACAGAATTATTTTACATAGGCACGCTGAATTATTTTCAAGAAGAAAATGCCTGCTGGAATTTGTTCATGATTGTAAAACCCAGTAACAGGACTAAATATTTTATATTCTTAGGGTAAGAGTAACTGGGTAAGTAAGTTGAATAGCCACGGAGATATAAAACAACCTTGCTTTACTCCCTTGGCGAAGGTAAATAGTTTCGAGCGAATATTTTCAACCCTCACACAGGTGAAACTTTTTACGTTTAGTGAAGAAATTGCGCGAGTCAACCGGTTGCATATCTTAAACTCGTAACAATCTTAGAAGGAAATTTTAAATTGTAGAAATTTAAGATGCAGTTTTTTTTCAGTATAAGCTGAATCCGGAAAGTTTTGAGAACGGAAGAAGAAATTTGAGATGTCGTTTTATCTAGCACTGGTCCGAGATCTATCCGGTGGAAGAAGAGTCCAAGAAATTTTAAGATGCGAGAGTAAATTTTGAGTTAGTTGGAAAAGATCGCGTCTTTGTGATAAACTGGTCTTGCATTTCTCTATAAAATTGTATGTATTGTGAGAAATGTACAGTAAACCATGAATGAATAAGTAAAAACTCTTTCTTCTATTCAGTAATGGTCCAAAATGTCGTATTATTCTGTGCATGAAAAGTCCAAGAAATTTTGAGATGGCGAGATAGAAAATCGAGTTGGTAGGTATGTGGTAGTCAAACCGTCGCATTGTAAGCCTCCGTTGCTTTTTTTTGCATTCATGGTAACCACACCACTGATTATATGCACATATTTATAATTTATTAAAAGTAGATTTGTCTCTCATATTGAATTTGTATATTATATCATGAATTTTTATTTATCGAATTCTGATAAAATGGTATTTCTTCATTCTTCTGAGAGTCACTGACGTCAATGAAACGATATGAAAGAGTTTTATATGGATAGATGAATATTGTGCAATGATATTAAATTCGACATTGTATGAAATTCAAGAGACAACTTGAAAATAAATTGCATGCAGGTATTTATGAAACTTTTCTGACAGATTTTCAGAAAAAAAATTTTAAATGCAAGACTATATTAATATTACCTACACCTTGACGATGTTTATGATGATTTAAGTTGTAGATCTTACGAGGAGCTAAAGAAGGTAGTACGGAAAAGAGATGGATGGAAGGAAAGGTGCGGAGCTTTGCTGCAAATCAATCCGCAGGATTGAAACAAGGAAGAGTGACAGAGGGAAAAAGAGAGAGTATAAAACAAGGATAGACCAGCGAAGATCTAAAAAATATTCACTAAAGAGTTTTGTAAAGGATGCCGCATACTGAACTTTCCTAAAAATGTAAAAAAAAATAGATATATATTACTAACTTTCGATTTATTAATCACAAACTACAGGTAATTATCTCACGTAACTGATGATAGAGCACCATAAAGAAAGGAACTTTTATTATTCCATTAATAAATGATGTTAAACAGGGTGGGCGAAAGTATGTAGGCAACTCCTTAAAAAAATTGCCAACAACGAGCTAACTGGATTGGCCACAACATCAGGCGCCCAGGCAGGCTCATCACCATCGCAGAGGGCAAGACCAAAGGCAGAAATTGTAGAGGCCGACCAAGAGACACCTATGTATATGAACCGAGTGAAAAGGCCATGAATTATGACACCTACGTAGAATTAAATAGACTGGCAGAAAATAGGGAGGAATGAAGAAGAAAATCGAAATATATATAATTAAATAATGTGTAGCTGTTTCGATAGATAATCCCTTTCGAAACAAAGCTGCGAATTGAGTTTTCTGAAAGACTTTTTGCTTTAAAAAAATACGAATAAGTAAATAAATTATTTCATAGTATTTTTGAGTTATTCCGGTTAAACTGTTAGTAATAGAGAGTCATTCTGTCACAATTCTTATTTCATCAATTATACGAAAATTACCCAATTTTTCAGCAAATGCTCATGAATAAATGATATTCCATTAGTTCACTGTCATTTTTCAATACGTCTAAAATGAGTACACACGTTGTATTTGCCCAAATTTCCTCGAAATATCTATGTGCATAGAAATGACCTTCAACAAAAAGAATCTGTGAAACACGAAGAATTATCACGTGTGGTGGAAGCGACGGCAAATGAAAATATACATAATGACGAAATAGTGAAAGCAAGTTTTTAATAAAAATTCAACAAAGTTTATTCATACTCTTAGGAAGATTGTCGAATATCCGTTTATCCTAATCTGTTAATTTCGAAATAAAAGCGTTGTTCGAATTTGTTGAAAGCTGTGTCGGCAATTGCTCGGCTAAAGCAAAGTATAAATGGTTCTGTTATTCTGTTCTTCTTTCCGTTGATATTGATAAAGGGAACATAGGAGAGAAGAAACCCTTCATTTGCTGCATTTGTCGAGCGGTGTGGACACGGCTGCTAATGGGATATGAATGGATATCTTGCAATCTTCCAAAAAATTAGGCTAACATCCTACACGTGGTCAATATTGCTTGTCCATCGTGTTATGCATACATTAAAGAGTTAATATGTGTACCTTTCTATCTTTATTTTTATCTTTAGCAGTCACAATGGTTTCTATTTACTTTTCTGCTTGTTTTCATGTCTCTACTGCTGGATACAGGTATTTACAAAACTTTTCCACGATATAGTATCTCATAGTATAGTTACCCATTTGTCAATTCGTCTTTTTTAAAGTCTTCCCATTTGTTCTAATATTCTCTCCATTCTAGGATTATGAAGCTTTTATGAATTTATTGAAGCTTTTATGAAAACCAGAAAAAAAACCAATCAAACTGATCTCCAGTACTGTGCAAAACGCACAGCAGGTGGAGATGCGTCAAAAATATCCTCCATAGTGCATGTGACGGCACAATGGACGCTCCAAGAAGTGTGGCATAGTCTGCGCTGCACCACAGTCACATGCTCCGGATTCGTCCTGTAGGAAGCCCCATCGTTCTCTATTGTCGAATAACTGGATTTTAAAAAAATAAAAAATCTTTATTGTTTTCGTCTCCTGTATTTTGTTAATTATATTTCATTGTTTTATTTATATTTAATAATATTTATAATGTTAATATAGATTATAATGAAATCAATAAAATATTTTGCATTATGTATAGCTTCTGGATCATTTGAATTCACTTTAGTTGTTAATGATGGACAGATCGAGAACATTGCAGAATTATTCCGATAATCGGGATGCTAAAAGGATCTGTTTTGATTTCTTTCCCTTCATTCCAGCCATTTTGTAAAAATGCAGTGTTCTTGTCAGGGATATTCCAAAGATATTATTTTTTTTAACAAGAACAAAATAAAGCAACTTCAGAACAGTCAGCCAAATAAGACAAATACTCTGACGGTTAATGTTTAGAATATTTTCATTTTTTTAATGTTTAACCGGATTTGGGTGCAGATGACATATACCTACCTACCATGAGCAGAACCATGTTCACACAATGTAACATTGTGCGAAATCTAATCGGAAGAAGTGAGTAAGACGTTCCAACGCTTACGAACTGCCTCTAGGCTGGCTTAAGTGATCATTTTACGGTGTCCATGGACAACGTTCACCAATTCCACCATTCTCACTGTCACGATGTAAGGTCTACCAATCGAGAAACGCTTAATGCAAATCATAGAAGCAGCCATCTTTTTGGGATCTCATATTTCAGATTACAAATGGATCACGATGTCGCGTTTAAATGATGCCAGAACAATTAGGTTAAGTTCTTAAAAGACGTCTTTCGATTTCGAAGGTCATTATCAATCCAAATGGTTAAATTTAAGTATTCTCCTGGATATGTTCATTTCGAAGAGATGAGATGTTCCCGCTAGATTTGTTGCTGCCGAGGGGATTCCGATTCTGCTGTTAATCCTGAGGAAAAACTAACAGGGCGAAAGATGAAATTATATAGTCTAACGAAAAATAGTTTCCGGGTCTTTGAGGAAACAAAGAAACCCGGAAAGGACCGTGATTGGGAATTTAATATATTTCTCACACCACGAACATGTATGTTCGTAATAGAATTATAAAATAAGTACATTTGTGGATGAAATAATATAACATAAATTTAATGTAAGTGGAGCAGCTAATGCATCCGTTACGGGATGATTTCGAAAGTAGGATCCAACAACTGTAAAACTGAATAATATGATAATATTGTGTGGTGACCCTATTGTGGGACGATGACGTCAAAATTAAATTCACTGGGTGAAATGTGAAACAACTCACATTTATAAGGGTAAAAAATAAATTCAGAGGTTTTTAAATACAGATGAAATTACTGTGCTTGGTTATCTACTAGTTAACAGTCTTGGATTCTTAATTGAGAGATTTAATATTCGAATCATAAGCTTTTTGTTATAAACTGAGATTCTGCTGATTCATGTATTCCTCAAGGAAGTTTAGACAAATGCACTTTGTACACATACCTATCTAATCACTATTGCAATAGGTTGAACTAGTAGCTAATGGTTATGGGTTCGTTTCCCAGAGATGACTTAAAGTTACTGTCGCTTTTCGGAATAAAATCAATGCGAATGATTGGAATGGTTCAAACTAAAAGCTAAATTATAATAAAAAGGTTACATTCAACATTTTTGCCTTGGAATCAGGATATGTTCTCTTTTGATTTATTTTTTTTACTCAGCGAAAGATGTTAAAATGGGTAGATGTTATTGTTTTGTGATTTTTTGTGTCTGTATTTTTTGAGTTATATCACTTTACTTCTAAACCGTTTAACGCCTCGATTACATATTATATTAGCTAGAAATAATATTTTATTATATTTTAATATTTATTACGATTGCAATCACTGAGAACAATGTTGCTATGTGATAATAAAACCTGTATGTAGGTAATAATACTATTTCACAGTTACAACATTATACAAAGACACATAGCTCAAGCTGTTGGATGAAATCGTCTACTACTACTATACTATCGCGGCATATCTCACAAGTGGGGTAGCCAGCAGATCAGCTGTATGTAATAAACATGCAAGCCATCTTCTCTGTGCCAACAAAAAAATAAGACATTCAGGATGGATGGCAAACTTCATCGCTGAATTTAAGATGTAAAATGTCTTAATTTTTTCGAACACCTGTCTCTTACTGGACACTCGAACACTAACGGAGAAGAGTGGGAGACCAATTCTATACCGAATGCTCCACGGAATCCACTTACATACGATTTTATTAAACAACTTTATAAATTAATAAATTTAATAAAAAATATTTTTGGGCAAAAAAACAAAACTTCAATTAAAATAACTTCATTAACCAAATAAAAAAAACTAAAAAATAAAACTACTTAAATTGATATATACCTACGCTCCTAATTAAAAGATATAAGCTTTACGCTGGCCTGATGATGGGAGCGGAAGCTCTTGAAAGCCGGCTAGCGTCCAATGAAGTCAGAGTGGAAGTACTAAATAAGTGTTCTATTTGTAATTAATTTAACATGAACTTTCACCAAGAACCGTTGGTCGAAAATATAGACTTTTAAATTGAAGACTCATCCTGAAAGACTGAATTTTTGCGGCACAAATAGAAATAATTTACGAAAAATTCGTATTTATACCATCACGGCATCTCCTGCAAGTGATAAAGACAGTATATTAAACTATGTACATGTAATGAACATTATGGCTATTCTCTCCGTATCATTATAAAGTAAGATATTAATGATTATAAAAAGTTTATTAGGAAGCGAGGTAGAATTTTCTAAAGTTTTTTGATGATATTCGTGAGACATGCAACTATAGACTTATTATATTATTGACTTAACCATTAGAAGACCTCTGCGCTCTTCGGAACTGGCTGTGAATAAACTTACTGAGCCCAGTAGAGCCAGTAAGACTAACTTCTATGAGAGGGCTTTTGGTGTTGTTAGGCCGGAATTGCCTACCGGTGCATTGAGAGACAATCAGACTGTAACCAGCTTCAGAAGCGAATTGAAAAAACTGCACGCTTCACCGCCACCCTTGAGACGGTCAAGGGACTGTTAAACGGCTTCAAAACAAAATCATCCAGACTCATCATCATCATCATCATTATAGATATTATAGATAATCGAAGAAAAAATATTGATATTGTATGCTTGAAACTATTTTAATTCAAAGTCATTTTTATACTTCTTGTATTTATCTTCATATGAAATAAATTGCGTGTGTGGAAATCGTGTTAACCCTCTCGCCACCAGTGTGTCCGTACAGGCACATAAAGAATTTAATCAAATTTCAAAGAATTTAATTGATTAAAATTTACTCAGAATATAGTTTCGTACATGCATGATTATTTTTTTTATATTTCAGTATAATTTATTATTATTGAAATATTTGTGAATAAAAAAAATGTTTTAATTTCATAGATTTTGTAACTTGTCCTTGAACTAGCGACATCCTTGCAAAAACATATGGGCATCTCTTACAAAAAAAATCACTAGAGAAATACATTTATTCAATGTACATTTAAAGAAAAATTGTCCATAAGAAATTAAAAATGAAACAAAATATTAAACCATTCTACTGGTGACTTTTTTGGATTTGCAAAAAATGGTTACAGCTCCAGTGGAAATTGTACCAAGAACCGTCGCTCAATAAATAATATTAAACTTTAAAAAAACCTCCAATACAGTTTGGTTATGAGAGGGTTAATTATATTCTTGAGGTTTAGTACTCCGATTTATAAATATTTAATATCATCCACAAGCAAACCTGATTTAAATCATGTAAATTATTATTTGAAATGTCAAATTTTACGTCTTTTCAAACAAAAGATGACCCATATTACGTAAGACATGTGTCGCATACATTTTCTTGAGTTTGAACTAAAGACTTTGTCTTCGAATGGCAACCTTTCATATTTTGTTCCGCGTGAATAACAAGAAAACTCTGTTTTTGGAAGGTACATATCAGAGTTTTGACTTTTGGTAACCCACATTAGCTTATTTATGCAACATTTTATTTATAACGAATATTATTTTTATTGTTTTGGTCAAAATTTGCATGAAGATTTTATTAACTTTGGATATCTTTTGCTTGATGTAATAATTTTATTCCAATGCTTGTTCTATTATATAAACCTAAAATCTCATCTTTTTTATTTTATACTTGTTTCCCTTGCTTTTTTTTATATAATGCTCTTTTTTTCGTGTCGAAACTCAGAAAACCAATCAAACTGATCTCCAGTACTATGCAAAACGCACAGCTCGTGGAAATGCATCAAAAATGCTCTATGGTGCATGCAACACGATTGATTCCATAATTTGTTACAAATAAGGAAATGATGATAAGGTTGAATAACGTTTGATGATAATAACTCAACATTTTTTTAAGATTTGTGGAAAAACAACCCCAATTCAAGAATCATAACACCTCCTGAACAATGGAGTCTTTAACACTACCTTGAACACCTCCATACTCTCCAGAGTTCGCAAGTCATAATGTTATTTAATATTTTCCGTTTTTACTACAATGGGTTCGATTTGAAAGGAAAAAGCTAAATATTTTAGAACAACGTACAGCGAATCGATGTTAATGTAAAGAGTGACTGCAAATCATTCGTTCATAGAAAATTCTGGAATATTTTATATTAATAGGTATTACATAAATGTATGTAACAATTTCAAATGTATTATTGGTTGTTGTATAATATATAGATGTGATGATATAAATACTATGTCAAGTTGCTGGGGGTAAATGTAACACAGTAGAAAAGCAATAAGAAAAAGAAAGCTCTCCAATCGTCAGCTTTCTAAGGATCAAAAATCAGTTGCAAAAGCAAAGAGGCTCTCTTGAGCACCACCTTACTTTAAATACACATCTAGCACTGCAAAACGTCAAATCGCTACTTTTGAATTTGGCTTTTTGGAATATCAAAAGTTCCAAATATTATACAACATTGGGTGATTTATCAATTATGAAAACTCTCCATTTGATTAAATCTGCAGATTTTTTTAAAGAATAAAAATATATAAATTTGACGTGTTATGGATAAGATCCTTTGAAAGGTTTATTCCCTAGATGTCAAACAAGGTTCTAATGATGCAGCTATAGATAAGGGGTTTTTGAGGCGGTACCCAGACGCAATGGACTGCCAATAGAAATGTGATGATTGGAAAAAATATTATTGAATAATATATTACAACAGTTATTCTTAGATCAATTCAATTATTTTCTTATACTTTAATTGCATACAATATTGTAAAGTATTGTAATAAAATATCAATTAGTTGAACATTGTCATAATGTATATAAACATTTTTACATATAAATACTATAAATAATGCACGCTTATTTCCGTTTTAACATTACCGTGACAGAAAAGGTTACCTAGAGGAAATCGTGACAAACTTGTCCTGGTCAAACGCCGATTATATCATAATTAATTACAATTATATCATTAAGAATTAATTATGGATGATTAATATGGATTTTGTTATATCATTAATATATATTAATATAAAATAAAATAAACTATTCATTTAATAATGTGATTGACAGCGTATACGTTGCAAAACGTGACTACCTTTAAACCATATGGCTTGAGCATGTCTATCAGATTCTTTAGATAATATTGTAGTCTCGATAATTTGTGAAATAACCAGTTAAAACTACCTTTATTGAAGCAAGAAACAATTGCTGATAACCCTTAAGAACCTTGTAGAGACAAGGCATACCTACCATAAACACGCCGTTCGTCTTAGATTTCTTTTGAGTGATGCATTGTCAGGTTTTTACTAAGATTGATTAAGTTATTTCATTCTTCAATATTTGGCATTGGGATAAATAATTAATAATCTATTTAATTCAATGTAGTCTTTCTTCAAAGTCGGACGCAAAAACCTGTGATTGTGTTAGCAAAAGAAATAATATTGGAATGATTTTTTTTGCCGTCGGTAACTGACTATTCGGCTGAAACCTTTTTAATTACAGATTCTGACATGTAGCGTTTTGTTGGAGCTTAAATAATGCTATTTTAAGTCATTAATTTTAATAGGTGATGTAAAATGCAATTCTACTTTTATCTGTCATAGTTTTAAAGGCAAGAATAGACTTATACTTATTAGAAAAAGGAGAATTTTGAATCACAAGATGAAAATTTCACAAAAACCAAAATCCCATAACTTGACAAGAATTATTGGATTCTCATCAAAGTTTTTGTCAAAACAAGTCGCTTAAGTTATGTAATAAATTTTCACCATAAATAATTGTACACAAAAATAAGTAAACTGTCACAAATTATAGATCATAATTTATAAAATGAAACACAATATATAGTTATACAATATATCAATAGTGGAATATATCAATAACTATATATTGTGTCTCATTATATAAATTATTAATATGGACTTCCACCAAAAACCGTCGGTCGATAAATTAAACTTTTAAATTATAGATCATTTAAGTTAGCCAAAAATCGCAACATGTTTCTATACCACATCAAACAAAAGAAAATAATACAATAAAATCAAACCAACAGCTCAAAATAACAATAAAACAATCAAGATAAAAGGTGATGTTAAAAAAACAAACAA
The DNA here is from genome assembly GCA_947579605.1 of Athripsodes cinereus. NCBI lineage: Eukaryota > Metazoa > Arthropoda > Insecta > Trichoptera > Leptoceridae > Athripsodes > Athripsodes cinereus. Next base: position 21,039,485 of record OX388322.1, on the reverse strand, counting down.
AAAATAACTTACCAAATTAAATTAAACTTGAACTGATGACTTCGCGAACGAATATAATAAAAGATTTTGTTTCAAAAATCGTGGGTGATCCTTGATTCTTTGATTCAGTGGACTTGTTTAAATTTGTTGAATAAATTATTTTATTCTCGTTTGAAAAAGAAATTGTTATTTTTTTTATTATTGATGTATGCTGATAACTTTTTATTTATTTTGTGTGTTTTATTATTTATTATTTTATAGTACAATAACAATAGAATATGGTGTTGTCATTGCATGCCGGCATCTTGATATGGGTGATTATTTCCTTGTCTCTCCTCTCTCAATAAAATGAGCAAAGAGCTGAGAAAACGTTGGAGAAGACCAACGTTCAGCAGTCGTACAAAACGACAGTAAATTTGTACATTTTGAGTATCGAACAAGCAACAGTAATAAGAATCAAAAAATATATGAAGAAAAAATAATCAAGAAAAACGCGTGTTCCAAAAATTTAGGCTCGCAAATTATCGCTTTATCAATTGCAGTTATTATTTAATTTGTTTTGTTTTTATTTTTGTTGTTTATAAACAATGAATATTTTAAATTTGTTTATTTTGTCAAAGTTTTTATATTTATTATTTTTTAATCAAGTGTCCCGAAAGTTCTGAATTTAAAATATGTGTTTTCTCTTGTGCGTCTTTCAGAATACTAAATTAAAATGTGATTTACTTTAAGTCTATAACATGATACTTCTTTTTCTACACTTCGACACTAACTACTGATAATGAGTGCTTTATGATGGGTGGTATCTCCAACAGGGTCATCAAAAGTCCCGTCTTTATTTCTAATAAGATGGCGCTATCCCGTTTTGTGATTTTTTAATAATATTAACGGGGAATATTCCAGTTTTTTTTTGTATCGAACCACGGACCACACGATAAATTTATTGGAACAAAAATAAAACGTTCAGGTGGCTTATGTTTTAGTATATTCTCAATAGAACCTAACTATTTAAAAATTCAATCGTCTTTTCTACTGCCAACTCCACAGAATATTCGTTTTGCTTCGAGAAGGGCAAAAAAGTTTATAATGTCGAGAACGACAATGAAATTCTTCAATTTTATTAGATTGCACATCTATACTCTATCACATGCTCATAAAACAGAATGACTATCAGTTACTTTTTTTATCCTCTTTTTCTATAATCGTTAATGTAAGAAATATGCAATAAATACACCAAATATGCATTATTTTCGAGTAATTAAACCCTCGACAAACCTTTCCCTGTCCTGCACCGCTCGAAACAGCTCCTCCACATTTCGGATGCTGGTCCACTTCCTTATATTTCTCAGACATAACATCTGTCTCTTCCCGGGTCCTCGGCGTGCCTCAATTTTCTCTCATCTTTCTCTTATTTTTTTTCAATATCAGTTGGAGAAGGTGGTATCTTTCCCCACGCAGTACATGACCCAGATCTGAAACCTTCCGAACGTTGATGGTTGACAACAGCTCCCTGTCAACTCTTGCTCACCCCAGATGTTTGGTATTGGTAACAATATCATGTTTCCCATATAGTTTTCATTATATCAATATAATGTATTCATATTAAATTATTGTTGACAACCCTATAGATGCCTGTATGTACTCATACTATCTTAATATGTCTTTTATTGTAATGTATCTACACGTTGAACATGAACGCACTATATGTACATACTATGGAGATATGAGTGTTTGATCATTCAGATGTTAACAACTTTTTAATAAATTACTACTACTACTATCCCATCATGGCATATCCCACAAGTGCGGTAGCCAACAGACCAGGCGCATGCAATTAACATGCATGCTGTCCCTCAAAAATAAAGACAATCAGGCCACCCATGTGGCAAACCTCATCGCTGAATTCAAGACGTAGAACATCTGCCTTTTATAGGACACTCGAAAGCTTATGTAAAAGAGTAGGAGACCAATTCTTTGCTGGGTGCTCCACGAATATACGAAAGTTTTATAAATTATGTTCCATGCAACGCCTTGTTCCTAGTTGGGTAATGAGATTATCCATAGAGTCGGATTCATCATGTGAGAAAGAGTTGAATGATTAAACACAGATATTCATATTAATAAACAAGAGTTTGTAATTTATTTTGGACATGATATTCAGGACAGTTTTTCAAAACAGATGAAATTTGAAAATATTTTAGGAGGAATGCTGTAGCTGAAAATATTTTCTATGAAGTTCTTGACAAAACAGCGCTGTTCGGTGAAATGTTCCACAAGAATAAATATTTTATTTTCAAAAAATTGTTACAAATAACCCGAACACACTCTTTGGAGTTCTGTGTTGTATAAGACTTTTGTTTAAACATGAGTTTGTTGATACTAGTATTAGTTCAAATATTCCTGTAAAACTATATAATTATGTAACATTAACCCAAATTATTCATCAGCAAACACCTTATTCTCAGCAACTCTGTCAACTCTTGCTCACCCCAGATGTTTTGTATTGGTAACAATGTCATGTTTCCCATATAGTTTTCATTATATCAATATAATTTATTTAAATTTTCATTTTTATTTTCTGACTTTAACTGGAGTATGTTTTGTCTGTTTTTATATTTTCGTACATGTGTTGAATGATTGTGTGATGTTATAAAGTTTATCTGTATACTTGTAAAGGCAATTGCCGTATATTGTGTTTAAATAAACTCATTATTTTTACTAAAAGTAAAGGACTTTTACTTCCACTTTTTGACGAGACTATCCTCTCGTGTACGAATAGTTTAGATATAAACGAATATGGATTGCCAAATTCATAAGGGATTATTAAAAAAAATGAGTTAATAATTCAAATTTCCGATAGTGGTATGGGAAACGGCAAGCGGGCATTAAATCATTCCCTGGGGCACTCCGCATAATTTCAATGAATTCTAAAAATATAAGGGTCTCTTTATAACACGTGTCAATAAAATACATTAATTTTGTACAAAACTCTTTAAAACATTTTTTTTTCATTATTTCGACGCAATTTTATGACCTTTAAATAAAATTGTTTGTCCTTGCAAAAAAAGAATTTTAAGAGATAAAAACAATGCTTCAAAAAGCTGATTACAGCAGACAGCAAAAAAATCTGGTACAGTTTGACAAAAATGAGTAGCAATTAATTTTTTTTAAATTTTATCTCGTTGAGTCCCCGGCCAGTCTCTCACTCTTTTCCGTAAATTTTCGATTGTCTTGTAAAATATCACATATAAGACATTTTAAATCTATAAGAGGTATGCTATCCATCTTGAATTTCTCAATATTTCATCGACACGGAGAGGAAGATTTGTATGTTTATCACAATCAGTTAATCCGCTGGTGGTCTCATTGTGGAATATACTGTGTTAGTATAAATTGAATAATATTTTTTTTACAATTAGGACAAATAATTATGCACAGCATCGTTCTATAAGTTTTGTTTTGTAGAAGGATTGTATTTAAAAAAGTCCTGTCACAAAGGTTCTATCACAGACGATGGTGGATGCGACCGCCTCAAGGGCTTTGATTTTGTAGTATATCAATTATAAGTCAATTAAACCCGATGATATAATTTAGAAAGGAACCGGTCAAACATCCCATTTTTTAAATTAAGTTCTGCGGACATCCAACATGTTTTTGTCAACCTGTACTAAGGTACAAATAATATCGAAATGTCCAGACAAAAATGGACACTACATATTTAGTTATGACCTTCAATTATAAGACTGTGCATAAAATGGACGTAGGTATGCTATTTTTTTTCTTAAATTCAAATTAATCCCATTTAAATAGACTCTTTGATTTGTAAACGAATCTGCTTGACATTTTCGTATCCATACGCTTAGTCCAATATTTTTCTTCCTGCGATTTATTTTAATGTCGTGACGATATTATCATGAATCTGATTGACCTATTTATACGTAGAGTCGAGAATTTTGCATGTCTAATATCTGATGTGTTTTTCTCTTTGTATGGAGATTTTAATATATTTTTTGTATATATTGGTAATTAAAACAATGAAGGTTTTAAACCATCCTAGCTAATTCGTTTCAGGTATGTCACTAGTACAGGTATGTGCAATCCTGAGTCTCAGACTTACTCTAGAAAAGAGAATAAGAATTAATAAAAACACATATATAGCATTCATCGACCTTGAAAAAGCATTCGATAAAGTAGAATGGGAACAACTTTTTAACACCCTCAACCAGATAGGAATGAGTTATAAGGATAGAAGAGCAATCTGGAGCTTATACAAGAACGAAATGGCTGTGATTAAAAGCGGAGAGAGCTGTGCAGAAGCAAGGGTCGAACAAGGCGTAAGACAAGGATGCTCAATGTCGCCAGCTCTCTTTAACTGCTATATACAGCGAGCCATTGATGAACTGAGAGAAGAAATGAAGAACTGGACAGGAGTAAAAATAAATGGGAAAAAGGTCGACATGATAAGATATGCTGACGACATAGCACTGCTCGCAGACTCCGAGATGGAGCTGAACGAAGCTTTAGGAAAATTGGAAAGTATACTGTTGTCAAAGTACAACATGAAAATAAATAAAGAAAAAACAAAATGTATGGTCGTTGGAAGAGAGGAAGCGACTGCGAACATTGCATTAAATGGAGTGAGCATCAAACAAGTAAGTGAATTCGTGTACCTGGGCAGCAGAATAAACCAGGATGGACGCTCCAAAGCAGAAATTGTAAGCAGAATAAACCAGGCAAGGATTGCCTTCAACAAAAAATCGAAGATATTGGAATCCCCAAATATCGACTTAAGCGTAAGGAAGAACCTTACTAAAGCCTTTGTATGGAGCATTCTGCTTTATGGTTGTGAGACATGGACCATCAACAAGAGTGAAAGCGGACGGTTGGCGGCCTTTGAGATGTGGTGCTACAGACGCATGCTTAAGATCCATTGGTCGGAGCACGTCGAAAACGAAGAAGTCTTAACCAGGGTAGGCGAAAAAAGGCAACTCCTTAAGAGAATCAGCCAACAACGAGCTAACTGGATTGGCCACAACATCAGGCACCCAGGACTACTCATCGCCATCGCGGAGGGTAAGACCGAGGGAACAAATGGCAGAGGCCGACCAAGAGACGCATATATGGACCAACTGAAGAGGGACATGAACTGTGGCTCATACGTAGAGCTTAAAAGACTGGCTGAGAATAGGGAGGAATGGAGAAGAAAAACCAAACTCGTTGCAGACCAATCCAATGGATTGTAACTAAATATATATATATATATATGTCACTATAATACTATTATACTTTGAAGAACACCTGAGTATAACGTAGTTAAACTGAGACACTCTAAATGGAACTATTAACGATTGAGAAATGTAGCCCAGAATAGTTGACTACTCGTAAAGAGCACTGTTCTTTCATTTAAAAGGTTTATGTAGTGTCTTTTTTCCAAAACTCAATTGTGGCAAATAAAATTGAAATACCTAAATAAATAGCAATGAAATAAAAATATCAGGAGTGTCACGAAAGGGGGTGATTTGCTGTGAACGTGAGAACGCTCACGTATTCTCGTGAGGAGTATAAATGGATGGAAATGAGTATGGAGTTCGTCAGCAGCCTGGAGGTAGAGTTTCGACCTCATGTACAAGAGGTGCGCTGTTCATTCCCAGATGCCAGCGAACTCCCCTTTCATGACACAAGCTTTTAGCTTACTTATGTGAAAGGTGTATAAGGCTGTATTTAGGATGGGTTTTAACAAAAATCCAGATATACTTTTTAAAAAATAGGAACAAAACAGACAAAGAAATTGTTGACGGAATTTGGCCAACGTGGATCAGTTACGTTCAGAGAGAGCATGGAGGAGGGTAGACTTTTGAGAACTTTTAGAACCTAGAGAATTTTAGTATTATTTCGCTGATCAATTGGCAACGGTTTGCTGAAATCGATCCCGATCTTTTTACAATCAAAAAGCAAAAGTGCATTGTAGAGTACTCGTTTAAAAACATTAAAAATTCTAAAGGATTTTCGTGTTAAAATTTTTAAGAGCTTTAAGAATCTAGGAACTTTTTTTGAACTTATAGATTAGTTTAATAAATTTGTGTAAAAAATCATGAAGACTTTACATCTGAAATTGCTTTTTTATTGACAACCCCTGACGAATCATGGTAAAGAATATGATAAAAGATTTTACATACGTACAAGGCGGTATTAACCAGCCTTCTACTCTCCAATAAAGCACAATGTTATCATATCTTGAGAGTTAACTATAATAATTATTAGTTTTATAAATTTTGATATAAGTATTGAGTTGAATGACGCATCATACGATATTTAAATAGGTTACTTAAATATCTTTAAATTAAACAAAAAGAATAATTATGAGTTAATTACATGTTGAGATTTCATTTAACTTTTTTTCAAGAAATTGAGTTCAACCGTCAAAGGACAAAATGTCTTGATTTGATTTATGACATTAGGTTATCATGGCTTTGGTATGCACACACACACACACACTCACACACGCAAACGAGTTTACGTGTGTGGATATATATCTTTTCCAAGGAAATCATTGCGTTTAAAGCAGCAATGGACGAAAGTTGTAAAATACTTGGTTTTGTGTGACCAGAGGTCCTAGAAGCGGCGATGGATAGGGGTCTCTTGGAGAAGGTGCTTACAATTAATGGCTTCTTACCACGACAAGAAAAAAGATGTCTCTATATTTAATAGCTGTATCGTTGCTTCCAGCAAACGCCTCATATGTTGAACACGTTCAATACTTAGACTTGAATAAAAAAAAATGTTCAGAATATTAACTCTATTTCATTGTTTACTGAATTTGGACACTAGGATTGGAGAACCAAGTCTATACTTTGTATCGTGGTAGTGAGTATGACGGAGTTGGTGAACGTTGTCCATGGATACCGAGTGTGGAACCAATTCGCAATATTGGGATACCTACCTTCTCACTTAATCCGATCAGATTTAAACAATGCCTACGTTACGTATGCATGGTTTTTGTCCAATCAAGATGTCTCATTGGTTTAGAACAGCGATGCACAAACCACGACCCGCGGGCATGCGGCCCGCCAGCAAATTATATAATTTAAAAAAATACCAATGGTAATAATTCGAGTAGATTCTTTAAGAAAACTATGGAGTTTTTTTTTTAAATATGTCAAATTCCTATACCATTTTGGAAATTCGGCGACGGGGGGGTAGAAATTCAAACACGTAACATTTTTAGTATCCGGTATTGACAAAACAATAGTCGGTACAAATACCCGGTACATTGTAGAAAAAGGAACTGCGAGAAAATATTTTTTAAGAAAACCGAGGAGTTTTTGGAATATTTTAAATTCCTATACCATTTTGAAAATTCAGTGATGGGGGGGGTTAGAAATTGTAATGTGTGAGCATTTCTACAAATTAAAACTTTAAGTAGGTACTAGTTTTCTTATAGCTGCCCGTCATTGGCTCATAATCTTCCCGAATGGCCCCTGTTCCCTATAAGTCTGTGCATCCCTGGTTTAGAATAACTAAGTTTCAAAACCGTGATCATCTACAATCTTACCACCGTAAATTCAAAGTAATAACCATCGGAACTCGCCAACATTTATTTGTGTTGTGATTTGTGTATTTTTTTTTTTGTTTCGCTGTTTTTATTTTTGTCTTTGATTTGTCTTGGCATTTTTTTTTCATTTTTCCTGCTTTGATCGCCGTGGCCAAAAGCTTTTATGGTCTCAGTGCAGGGAGATATTTTTAAAATAATAATAATATCATGTATGAATTTGCTGTTGATTTTCGATATCAGAGTTATATCTTGTCGTTTCTAGATACTTCCTCATTATTATATTATTTTATTAAGAGCCATAATATTCAAATCAATCAACGGTTGATTTATTACATTATCATAATATAGTTGACAAGTTCATACAGTTGTTCTGATAAACCAATCTTCGGTAGAGCTATTGGTACTACCTACCTACCCTTCAAATGGTGATAACTTTGAGATAATTCCGTTCTGTTGCTCCACATGGAATGATAAGTTCTTCGCAGTGTTGTAATCGTACCTACATATTCATATTCTTCATCAACAGCTGCCTAATAAAGGGATGGGTGAATATTGGAGAAATATCGATGCAAGAACACTGGATATCCAAAAGATACTAAATAATTTTAACTTGAATAAATGGAGTCTTGAGTTCAATATTTTATTGAATTTCAAGTGTTTTTGGTTTCTACAACATAGATAATTATATATGTTAGGTTAAAATTAACCTTTTTAATAAGGCTTGCCATAGAAGGTTGGACAGGATAAAATTATTTGACGCATCTCCTCATGCTGTGCATTTCGAACAGTACTGGAGATCAGTTCGATTTTTTTTCTAGGTTTAGACACGAGAAATAAATAATAGTGAGACCATCTCTTGATCCATTTCATAGAATACATCTCCTACAATAATCTCTGCCTTTGATCGACAAAATCTTTTAAGTCTTATATTTCAGGATTACAATATTGTAAGATCATATTTTATTATCCATGTACATCAGTAGATTTTGTATGAATATGATGCAAGTTTTTTTTTACATAATCACGCCAGTATTTTGTCTTTTGCTTTTCAAATTTGACCATTACAACAGCTACATCAAATGCTGTTATCCAAATATTTCGTTTTGTACTATTCCTTACAATTTATTGCGATCAACGATTTTTATTTGTTTCAGCTTTTAGATTTCTATTGGGTCTTACAATTCCAGCTCTGGGTATCAAGCCAATCATATTTTGATACTTCTGTCAAATACTATTTCGATGTAATTAAACACTTTTGATTATGCTCCTCTACTTAAATACTTATATCATAGTTCAGGACCTTTATGTGTGTAAGATAACTGAGTAGGTACCATAATATTATATACCTACACAGCAAACACTAAGAACATCATTCCGAACAAAAAAAAAAACGACTTGATAATAAATGATGCACCGCACGCTTAGAAAGTGAAAGTACAAAGTCCAAAAGATGATCCACGCATTGTTCCGCTTGACAGATGCATAGGTCACATTTCCCCTCCAAGGATCCATTTAGATGAAATTAATTTATATAAATCATACGAGCTTGAAACAAAAAATATGAAAAGTTATCAATAATAGTATCCACACCACGCTGCCCATTCGAACTGCATCGATAAAGTAACTACAACATAAGTTTTAGAGATTTGTTAATTTGAAATTGAAGATACCCATAACCTAACCGAAAGTGACTAAAACGATTTGAAATTTATAATTTAAACACGTTGTCTGAAGATTGATTACGGACTTAATATTTCTGTACAGAATCGTTAATAATCACTTCAATAGCTCGGAATTATTGATGAACTCATTAATCTTCATATCCCAACCAGAAACACTACACAGAACTTATCATCATTTCCCTGCGATATTTCAAAAATAATTATTTATACAATACTCCTATCTGAAGAATTCACAGACTGGGAAATGAGTATGGATTCTTGGTTGATATTTTAGCTGATTCCTCTAGCACTTTTGAAAAATTATAAACGAGCAATTTTGTAAGCCATGCCATAAACCTTGTAATTACCAAATAATATATGCGTTAAATGGCATGGCTTAGAATGGCCTAAGTCTTGAATATAATGGCAATAGATAGGAGGGATCTCTTGCAGAAGTACCTAGACGCAATGGGTTCCCAGCTGACCCAACAAGAACAAGAGAAAAATAAATGGAGGCGTGTGAGAAAGATGTCAGAATCACTGCAACTGTTTGATGAATGATCATTTAGTTTTTCACAGGAAGCAAAGTCAAATTATCTCTTCATTGATCTTGTTGAGTCGACACCTTATAGTAAAGGGATATTTCCATCGGAGGTCTCTGTGCATTGCTACTGCTTCTAGATTTTCTGGCCACTTCAAAACAAAGCCTTTCAACACTATTATTTGGTAATTATAAGTTTTAATACATAGCTTGTCAAATTTGATTATAGTTCGAGTGATACTAATTGATAAGTTATACTATTTTCTGTTTCAGGCTCGCTTGGTTTATATAAAAAATTCCACCTAGAGAGACCTATGCATCTTTCAAGCAGAACAGTGAGTGGGTCATCTCGTGCATGCCAGCTTCATGTACAATGTACTTTAGTTTATTTGCATAAAAAATGTATCCATTTACCTTTCAATGTCTGAAAAATAATATTGTTTGATTAAAAATAGATTAGATTTATCTAATTGAAAGAAAGGAAAGGCGTATATCTCGTCATACTAGCAACAAAACAATTAACAATACATTGCATATGTATGCAATTAGCGTAATAATAATGTTGATTTTATTATACCTAAAGTAATTTAGTGAAAATAATTGATTTTTGCGGTTAAGAACGGAACTTGCGGGCAAACCTCAAATATGTGTCAGGTAAAAATAATTTCGCATGACCGCTCGGTAATATCAGAATTCAACGGGCCTCAATACCAGGGTGAAGTTCAAACAATTAACACAGCATCCAAGGTTGTTTTCTGCGTGATTGGTATAAGGTTGAGCGTCAAACATGTGTGTTGAAAGACTTAGTTTGGAGTACCCAGAGAATCTGGAAGCAGTAGGAATGTACATGAATATGTGGAGGGAGTACTTAGATGCAATTAGTCTCTGACTACCCTACGGCAAGGTGAAAAAGATGTATATTTGTACCTACTATGATAATTTTAACTTGTTTCTGAATTTCTCTTTTCTCCGTAAGTTTTCATTGCCACCCATCCTGAATGTCTTGATTTTATATTGGCATGGAGAGGACAGTGTGCATGTTTATTGTATGCGGCTGGTCTGCTACTGGCTAACCCACTCGTGGGATATGCCATGATATAGTATACTTACTTACTTTACGTGTCCGGTCTTTTTTAAATCTTCCCACTCCAATAAGCGGCGACATTCATCGCCTTGATATAGTATAGTACCTAAGTATAGTAATTTCTCTTTGGGCACGCCCATACAAATCATAATTTCGACTGGTAATTTATCATATCATAATTTCACATTTAAAACTTGATCGACTCAATATCCCTTACTTACAAATGTGAAGAAACGAGATTTAGATGTGTTGGTAGATAATATCTGGTTTGTGTAAACTTTCATAGTGTGTGTTGTAAAATTATCCTAAGTTGCATCATAATATTTCAAGATAAGACTACTAACCATTATATTGTTATTATCAATAAAAAATACCACAATCTTTTTAACTCGTAGATACAAGAAACATTGTCAACTAAAACTAATGTCAAATTGTTGGAATGCTGAAATACATACATACATACTTGCAAGAAATACCTAAGTACTAATTACATTTTATTGTTAAACCTTAGACAACGAATTTTATAATTAAGTAAATTGTTTCTTTCTACTATAAATTGTTGATCACGAGAGAGACGTCTTTCGACTCATCAGTTCAGTATTAAGATCGATTTACTTAATTCTGGATTTCTACTATGTGTGCACCGACACAATTACTAAAAAATTTCATATTTTCTACTTTTGTACTACATTAAGGGTTGCACCCCCCCTCACCCATGAATGTTACAGGAATATCAATTCCTATGTCATCCATACTCTTCACGTGAATTCTTTCTCTAAGGAAGGGCTCAAGGTATGCCTGAAAGACTCCCCTTGACAAAATCCTTCCTGAAATTAAATACAGCCGTTAATGTTCATCGGCTCTTTACTTCTATACTATATTATGCCATTATGGTATATCCCACAAGAGGTGTTTCCAGCAGATCAGCTGCGTGTCATAAACATGCAAGCTGTCCTCTCAACGCCTACAAAAAATTAAGTCGTTCGGGGTGGGTGACAAACTCATTAGCGAATTTTATAAAATGAAAAGTTTTATTTTATCGTTTCTTATTTTTTCTTTTTTTTCTTTTTATCAATTAGAATATTCGTGATCAACGTATTTTTTGAATATTCGTGATCAGCGTATTTTTGATAACATTTATTAATTTTCCTCACACATGCATGTTCCCCATCATCCAACCATTTATTTTTTATTTATTTATTTAAACAAGTTATAAAGAAAACATTTAATTTTATAACTTATAATTACCTTATGATTAACTACCATTATTATATTTATATTCTATTTCAATAATCAATTATGAATCAACTTTAATCAAACATTCCAATGAGAAAACAAAATTTAGTCTGATGTTATTTAAGCCATACGAATTAAACTAAAGAAACAATCTTCATAATTACTGTTTAATTAGAATAATGAATATACTCCAATAGGACATGAGATACAAATTATATTCATATTCTATTTGTTTTGTCAAATTTCAAAATCAAAATTTAGGTCCACGTAAGGGTATTCGAGTTGGCGAGCACCTGCTATTGTCATTATGAAATAAATAAGTAAATTGAGACCAAAAGTGTGCAAATAAAATAAAATATTGTGTTTAGTGACTTCCTGACAAGTGGAATTTATTTTACAATTGTCATAGATTGATTATGAGAGAAGGCGTACATATTATTATTACCTATCCATTATTATAAAGACAAATGGAATCTATTGAGAATGGAAATCTCATTCAATTATCAGACTTTTCAATGTCAAATCTTTACTAATGATGTTTACAATAAAAGTGTGCGTGTATGTCATTTATTACGTGACTACTGTGCGTTAGAAATGAAACACTTGGACATCCACGTGTAATTTGTGATTCAAATATATTGTATTGTGACAATTTAGACGCCCGGACAGTCAAATTGTCTGCTACTAACTAGGTACTAAACATGCAAATTATAAAACTCCGTTGAAAAATCGTTTGAAAATTTATTGTTAGTAAATAACTGTTTACTAAGTGATCGTAGATCTCTTGTCTTGCGGTGTTTTTTATTACTAAACATTTAAATATATTTATTTATTAGTACGGATTTTTTATTTATTTATTTATACAACGACGGTGAAAAAACTAAGATAAGCTAAGATTGCATCTTAGAAAAGGCTGAATACGAGTGTGTATAAATCCATATAATTTTTTTTTATGTATTCAACAATATTGTAATTTTTTGTGCGATTAGGCGTTATAGTTAATGCCCCTCTTCTTCTTCTTATTTCATTTTACGGCAATGCACCCGCAATCGAGTGAATTATGCCTAGATTTCATAATAAAATGCATTTCACAAAACATAATCAGGATGCAATATGCGTCATCACAACGCTTAGTATCAAATACATTTACCCTTTTATCATATTCGTCTCAAAATCTAGCCAACAAACCAAATCAAAAGCAATGTGTCGGAGAATAGGTACATACCATAATATATACAACGGTGGTCAAAGTGGGACAGAGCTATACATTAATGACCCTCCTTCACAAAATATATTTTATTTGATAACTAAATTTTATCTAAAAACCTACTAAGAACATCAGAGATGAAAACATTACGAGCTATTGCGGGCAAAACTCTCAGAGACAGATTAAGAAATACTGAGATTAGGAACATTATGTCCACTGTCCAGCAATTAGGTTTTACAACTGTTAAGCTGGCAGTGTTATATTATATTTAAGTAAAATTAGGATATCGTAAGATTGAGTAGGAAAAGGAAACGATTCTGGAGAGACCATGTGAATCGGATAACTGAAAACAGAATCGTACATTTAGCTGCAAAGGAAACACCAGTCGGTTCACGGCCCCGAGGAAGACCGCCAAAAAGATGGAAAGACAGCTGGTCTTCAGCATCACAAGAGGCATCAACTTCCGAAGTAACAGAGTGATGATCTACAACACGAAGAAGAAGATATGAACAAAAATTAAAAATATTTTATTTCCTTCTTTACAAAGTTCACAGTATCACACATGGGCTTAACGTCACATCATATTTTCACCATTTATCATGGGCTCACGATAATGGTTCCAGACGAGTCAGTCAGGGGCAATCCAGAAAGGGACCAAACAATGGATAAATAATTATGGTTGTCTCTGTAGAAGTAGGGTCCCACATCTGGTCGCCCCCCTCAACTCACATGGCCGTGCATGGCTTTTAATTAATTTACATTAGATAGGGAAATTACACCGTTTTACCAAAGATTGCTCTGTTCTGATATGAAAAAGAAAGTATTTAATTACAAAGACACTTGCTGATGAGAACCTGACAGAATCATCCAGAAATGTATGTAGTGTTTATTTTGTAGAAAAAATAATAATTTTCATATAAATCATATGATTTTATATTATAATTATTGTGAATAAATATTAAATTAGTTTATGAGTACCTACTGATCAGAATTTCAGATGAAATATGAATAAATTACAATTAATATGGTATTTTAAACATTTAAATAGGTATTTTAATTGTAGATGGAATAATTTCTGTTACGCACGAATATTATCATTATTTAATTTATTAACTATATTTAATTTATTATCATTATTTAATTTATTAACTTACTATAACACTCCCTCATTATCCGCATATACTGTAAATATGGTTTATTTATTCGCGTTATCTCAATATTTATGTTAATAAATACCAAACCAGACAGAAAATTATCTTGATATTCAGAAATATTATTTGCTTTGAGTGCTATAAAACTACATTGTCTTTAATAGTCGAATCCTATGAGATTCATGTGAAAATTAGCGTAAAAATCAAAAAATTATTTTGAAATAGGTCAAAATTTGGATGATTTTTGAGCTCTAATGTAAGATATTGGCAGAGAAAAGAAACATACTGTATAAAATTTAAAAGAAACTTTTTATAGCATTGGGTGTGTTTCACCACTGTGCTCGCCAAAAAAAAGGTTGATCGTCGAAGAGAGAACATGAAAATTACGCAAATATGATGTGTGTAGCATAGTCAATCAATCCTTAATCATTGAAACTGAAAAAACAGCACATTCTGATTACATTTATTAATAAATTGTCACCTAAACGGATAAATAGGAGTCCTTGGACTCCTGAAATATCCGAGAATTAAAGCTATTTCAACATTCTGATTACATTTCAAACTTTTTGTACAAATTAGTTTTTTTTAAAACTGATTTAATTGAGAAAAGTGGTGGACTTTTTTTGTATCGATTAAATTACTACGAATCCAGCAAAAATACTAGTAATTCTATATTCATACATTCTACAATTACAATTCTACATTCATACATTCTACAATTACAATTCAACAATTCTACATTCATACATTCTGCAATTACAATTCAACAATTCTGCCTTCATACATTCTACAATTACAATTCAACAATTTATTCTACACTCATACATTCTACGCGACTATGTTTTAGTGTAATTATATCAAACAATCCCTCACTTCACGCACAAGTTAGATTACTACTCGAATATTTTTTCTATCGCGACATATTTTTGGATCCATCCCTCGTGTAAACCGAGCAGATAAGAAACAAAAAATTATAATTAAACACAATGATTAGCATAATATTATTTTATAAAATTAGATCATACATATTGTGAAGTGTGTTTTTTTTTATGAACATGATGTGATAACAACATTGTATCTGAAAATTATTCTATAATATTGAGTTCATCGGTAGCCTGGAGGTAGAGTCTCGGCCTCGTGAACAAGGGGTCCGTGGTTCGATACCAGGTGCCGGCAAACTACCCTTTCACGACACAAGTTTTCAGTACATACATACATACATACCATCACGCCGCTTCCCTCGCGGGGAAGGCTGAAATATCGAGCGCCACTTCCTTCTATCCTTGCATACATCTTTTGCTTCCGTCACTGTCATACAATTCCTCATGAATGCTCTCGTGTTCAATGTGCTCAACACATGACCGTCCTGTAGGATTTGATTTAAATTATCTTGCCATTTAATCCTCGGACGTCTACGTCTCTGAGCACCATTCCTCTCAACAAATATGTCTTCTTAGTCATTCTGTCCTCATTCATTCTTTCCATGTACGTAAACCATCTTAACTTATTTACATTCATCCTTGTAACTACACCAACTTTCATTACACATTCCTTTCGTATATCGCTGTTATCCACACGATCTCTCAGACTTTTACCACACATCCTTCTCAACGATCTCATTTAATCAAGTTACTCCGAGAAATTTTAATATTTAACAGGATTCCCGCGTTTTCTTTGAACTTTCAAATCTCCTGTTGTGTAATGCAGTTAAAACATTACAAAAAATACTCTGAGATTAGGTAGGTATATCATTTATAATACAACCATAATATTCATGTAAATATTGAAATCTACTTGGCATGCAGGTATTTTTGACAATAGTAACTTCGTATATCGTAGGGTTAAGATCAAATCAACTCGGTTATATTCCCTTCTCCCTTCCTTCCTCTTCCTATAATCATTTTTTAAATATTGTGCCGTTAAATTGTTCATAGTTTAGATACATGAATTGGCGATGTGAAAAATTAACTGTATTATTCATTGTCAAAGCTGTTGTGCATATCAAAGAAAATAAGTCAAGATTAATATTGTATTTAGATTGTGTCGAGAGTAACCCTGGAGATACTCACGATGATAATTATTATGATGCAATATGCTCAACACCAAACTAAGCCCTAAACATACAACTTACTATTATTTGTTCAATAATACAGTGTTGCTATTTTAATGATAACATTATTTGACTTTACGAACACACCTCCAAGATAAGCATGAGAGACCATTGAAATACAACATAGTGATAATCAACAGTGCGGTCATTGTGTTGGAACATGTAAGCACACCTTTACAGTCAGATCCATAGAACTTTGTTTATGGTTATAATCATCTATAAAAACCATTGTAACTTGCATTTCTACCTCTGTAATTACCTGTCACTCACACTTGCTTTGTGAAATATACTTGTTTTCTTCGACTCTGCGTGTTTGAATAAAAAACCCGAATCACATCTCCCAGGATAAAGATTGACCTAACACATTGTGTTGCGCCGATTTTACTACCACTACTACTATTATTATTAATATTATTGTTGTATCATTTTATATTTGTTAGGTATCAAAAGTTTATCATGAATAAAGAATTTTAATTTTCAGCTACATTTAATTCTTGCAGAAGAGTTAGGGTATAATACAATGTAGGGTAACTAATACCTCGTATACAAACTAGCATGCTTGCTAAGTGTGTTCTTGAATAAAAAAAAATATATTCTCAATTATAAACAAAAACATTCTGAGTTTAATGAATCGTATTGGGAGTGAGCATAGCTCTCCATATTTTTTTCATATAAATTTTAATTTATCGACCGACGGTTCTTGTTGGAAGTTCATTTAAAAAAATATTTTTTAATGTTGTAATTGTAATTAAATTTTACTGAATAAGTTATTATTATTATTATTTAAACAACACCATACTCTACTGGGACCATTACAGCCTTCGGCCAATGCGATCCCAGAGAAGTTCAGTTGTTAAATTAAGGTAATTTTTTTCAGAACAGACCAAAGTCTAGTAAGGCAGTAAATTTTATTTTTTATTACTTATTGTTTTTTTAGAACACAAGATGTAATTAGAAAAATAAGAAAAAAAAAAAATCTAGATTTATTGCGTTAGTTGGAAGAGATCGTACCTCTGCGATATACTCGCCCTATGTATATTGATAATATCTTGTTTTAATGTATTTTTCTATAAAATAGTATGTATTGTATTCAATGTACAGTAAAGAATAAATAAATAACGTAACATAACATAAATAAATAAAATATTGATTTTGGTATTACATAGTTTAGTATGATATTGTTGCAAATAAAAAATAAATAAATTGAAATTGTTTATCGACCGAAAATTGGTGAAATTTTATTAAAATAAGAAAATAATATGAAATAAAATTTTAAGTAATTTCTCTGGTGATATTGTATCACCACAATATAGGTATTAATTTCTTGTGTCAATTAAAGAATACTAAACCTACATTTATTTCTTATGTTAATTTAATTAATAAAAAAAAAAACAATAACAGAAAAACACAATATATTTCTGCTTGAGATAGGTCAGTTGTTTGCTGATACCTAATGCCACAATAATTTTTATTTTTCAAAACAATCATGATTATTAATCAATACATTTATTAACCGTACTTAATTAAAATAATGGTTATATTAAAAACTTATCAACGATAATCTCTCACGACCTCTGTATTACATAGATACTACTTCTATTTATTTAAGCGTTAGCCGTGGCGCGGTTAAATAAATAATCCATCTCATTATTATCTACTTATTAAATATAATGTTAGTAGATATGTAAATACACAGTTAGTTTTATATCTTTTTTATTTCCTTTTAATAACACGCCATATCCTTGAATGATAAAATTATTTTGTATACCTATATAGTTACGTAATAATTTATACTTCATTCATTTATTAATTCTAGAATCTGTACGTTCACAGAGTGAAAATTCATACTGATGATAGTATTTATTTTAATTTAAAAAAAACACAGTTAATTTTTCACTTTAATTTATTTGACACCTCGAGTACTTTCGTCAATAGGTATACATAAATATTGAGTTCTCTTGAAAATGTCAATTGATATAAATATACCTATATATGTATATTGACGAAAATACTAGAGGTACCAAATAAATTAAAGTGAAAAATTAACTGTGTTTTTTAATAAAAATAAATGCTATCATTATTGACGTCAAATAGTTTGTTCTGTAAGGGAATAAAAATCTATAATGATGTTCCTCGGGTCATAAAGGAAGCTCGTACCGTTTCCTCGTTTCGCAAGCTGTGTATTCAGTATGTGAAGGACAAGTTTTGACCAAGATGCAACGTAGTTTCTCTATGTATAAGTTACAATAAGTATGTTATGTATAAGTTAAGTTTAGATTATAATTACAGTACATATATTGAATAAGATTTTAGAAAATAGTTAATTAATTGTGTTTTTAAATTATAAAATAATGTATATTTTATAAAATTATTTAAATAAAAAATATATTCATTTATGATGAGTCTCGTAGAGTCCGTGGTTAAAAAGAGACCTCCCACTATTAATTCTGAAACATTTCGGGTGTCTAAATTAGGAATATTAAGAATATTTTTCAACAAACACCTCATGCGCACAACCAATAGACTATGCAAACTCCTTTAAGTAGGAATCAGCAAAAGGTGTTACGATGCTAACGATTCGGCTTAGGCTGGTTTAAGTGCACATTACCCATGATACGTTCACCAATCCTACCAATTCATGTTTCAAATCTCTATGTTCGACATATTCTGTTGAGTTGGGTCCCCCGCCCACTGACGTGGTAGGATCGGCGATGCCAACACTGGCATAGTGGTACTAGACTAGAGAGAGTTGAAATATAAATAAATTGTCACCTAAACGGATAAATAGGAGTCCTTGGACTCCTGAAATATCCGACAAATAAAGTTATTTCAACATTGTTGAGCATACATGTCAACTAATAACAACCATGTTTTTAATTATTGTATTCGAGGCTGTTGACAATCTATCGTTGATTGTCAACATGAAACACTAAATGGCGCTAGAGAACGATACTGTTCTCCTATTTACAGGGTTGCTTTGACCAGTGGTTTGACAACTAAAATAGGTTTACAAAACTTATAGATATATGTTGATATATGCATATCTCTTTATTGTTAAGAATTAAGTATTTTGAAAATTTATACATTATTTAAACCGAAGATGTTCATTCTCGTTAATAATCAATGAATTACGTCTTGCGTCAAATTCTAATGAATGACAATATCACATTATTGACATGTTTACTAAGTACACAATTATTATTTAGTATGATCAATGATTTATTGATGGTTAAAAGTGACAGATATAAGAGCTATATATACACACTCGTTTGTAAGTTTTTTTAAATAAATAATGAATTGATAAGAATCCACACGATACATAGTAAATATAATTTAAAGTACAACCCTTGCATAAATATTAAAGTCTCCTGTTTGTCAATTTGTATATTTTTTTAAAAATATAAGTAACTTAAAATGATAACTAGTCTAGGCAATAAATATGGAAATCATTCATACATTCATTAAAAAATACCATCCAGGCATTTATCCCAAATGGGGTAGCCAGTAGTCTAACTGAGTGTAAAAAAAGACGTTGTCTTTTACGTGCAATTAAAAGTTAAAGACAAATTTCGACATTATTAAAACCAATGTCTTCTATAATAAAAGTTTGTATCATTTAGGTGTAATGATTGTATAGTACCTATTTGGAATTTTCTAATAAAAAGTCACTGATGATGGGTGTCTAGCCGAAAGGCCTCTGAGTCAAATAATTATTATTCATGGTGAAAGTAATACAGTGTTTTATTTTAAATCTATTTTAATTCTATCATTTAGGTGTGTTTCTGGATAGTACTCGTATTTATAACATTGTATTCAATTCTATTCATGCGTCTCACTCGTTTGAGAGTGATTTTATCAAACAGTTTAGGTAAGCATATATTTTATATGGATAATAACAAAATAATAATGATGTGGATACACTTTTATTGTATCAAAGTAGATATCGAAAATATTGTCATTTTACAGTACCGCCATCTTTAGTAAAATTTACAAAGCTTGAAGCATGCTTTTATTTTGTGTAAAGAAAGTTTCTCTATACAAGAAAGGAGATATCAGAGTGCGTACTTAAATAATAAGTTTATATTTACGCACTCCGATATCTCCCTTCTTGTTTAGAAAAAACTTTCTTTACACAAAATAAAAGCATACACAAAAATAACATACTTAGTATGCTATAAAAAATGTATACAACCAAATTTTTCATAATATATTTATTTAATTTGATGTTTTTGTTCTCTGAGTGAAATCGAATTTAAAACTAGTATACACATGCTGTTTAATATGTGCTACTTCTGTGTAGATACATATCTTCTACGCATTATAGGTATTAATGATAATATTTAAGTATAACAAATTCATTGATATTTCACATTCAAACATGTAAAGACATGAATGATTTGAACTCTTATCTATGAAGCGTCACCATTTTGTAGTTAACCGCCATTTTGATGAGTTAAATATCAGTAAGCATTGTAAAGTCAATATTACGTCTTGGATCTTGTGTAATCTTGTTAATACATGTTTGAATAAGGTAGTTATTAAATATTTTATTGGGTTTCATCTTCAAACAAAGATATACTAGATCGGTAATTCAAAGAAAAAGTCGGTCACGCAGCCGATCAAATTTTGCATCCAGATTTTTACTGATGTTGGTTGTAAGACAATACATTGCTAATGCTTGAAGGCCATCGATGTTGAAACACAAAAATTCCGAAAAAATGTACCGCGCTGCAAGTCTAGTATGTCTATGTCTTCAAATACTAAATTCGAACTTAAAGAAGAGGACACCAGCAAATTCTGGTAAGAGGCAATGAGACAATGGCGAGGGATACTTAAAAATCCAAGAACTAGACTAGCACTAATTAGAAATGGAATTTTTCTCCAAGCTAGATTCTCTCAAAATTCTAAGCATCATGAAATATAAGGGACCAAAAAACGGACATTCAAAGCAAAGGGAGCACCATTAGGTAAAGATTTTTTAGTGATAATTTATCTGTAGCTCCTTTAGAATACGTTTCAATAGTCTCAATCCGTTACTTTAGTTTCAATTGCAGGTTGATTATTGAGACATAATCAAATGTCAAAACATACATCATGCCATGATTTGCACGATTTCAAACAATCGTCATAATCATATAAACCGCATCAGCTATTTAGTGATAGTTCTGACAGCATCAGGTCAGAGAACAGTTCCTCTGGTCATTTATTTATTAAATTGACGATAAATTGATCTTTGAGTTGTCTGCTGATTGTCGCGTGATTCGAAAAGATAAAGCATCTAAATATATCAGCAATATTCCATAAAATGATGCAATGGAATAACCAGTTAAATATTCACATAGGTATCTAATAACAAAAATACATTTCCAGAACCATGTGGCTGACCTAATTATGATCAACAAGTTTTAAGGATTTCTTAATAATAATTAAGTTGTTAAAATTGTAATTATTAAAATTAAAATTGTATTATTTTTAATAAATTTTGTTATAAAAATAAATTATTTTCATAGAACATCATCGAAGAATCAACTCGAATAATGTTGGGGTTCTAAATTCTGAATATAAATTTATTTTAATATTTTATGGTTTTTGTTATTTAATGTTATATTTAAATTTTATTTTTAATCTTATATTGTGTTCTAAATGTAGAATCTAATATTGTGTTGTTAAATAAATGAGATATGAATAAAAATAATAAAGTTTAATTGACAGAACATAATAAAAAACTTGTATGTTCGATGAAAGCAAATCTTTGAGAGATTAATAAACGTTTAGGATACTCTACACAGCATAAAATTGGAGTCCCCTTATTCCTTTTTAGGAAACCCTAGTGATTGATTTAGGAGACGTGTGATTATATGTCTATTATACTAATTGTTTAAGAATCTTAAGAGTTTTCTGGAGAACTTAGAGCCAGTGGACTCATCGTTATCTCTGCCCATAGATCTTGCCGTGTATTGTATCTAAACGGTATCTAATTTAGATTTTCCTTGGCTATCAAAAGTTCTTATAACTGATATAGGTTAATGTGTGTATCAAGAGTCTATGAAATTTTTTTTATGTTATTGATAATAAATTGACCTTGATTAGAAAGCATTGAACTGGCTCATTGTTTTACTATTAATATTGATAACGTAAATATCTCTTATGTATTTATAATAAGTTAATAATTATAAGTTAAGAAATTAATTATTCAGATTGTTATATAAGCTTGTTGAGTGTTATCATTGTTTAAGGATTGTGGCTAGACAATATGAAAATATGATGCAACCTTTGATCATAGTGTCTCTTGAAATTATAAGCAGCTCATGTGTTTGATAAAATATAAGGGAAATCAGTTGCAGTGGCAATGGATAGATTATGTACCTAAGTATGGAAGTGATAAAGATATTGGGATGAAAAAAGTAATTCAAAACGAGAAGAAATCCTCCACAGACACATATTCTGCGCAATAAGCAGATATCGCAAACTTTTTTTAAGTAGAAATCAGAAATTGGGAAATCAGAAATATGTAAAGTGTGCTTAAACCAACTCACAAGCATTGGGGCACCTTTCAAGTTCGATCGAGTTAAAGTAGGTTTAGGTAAAGAAGAGACCTGCATTCAGCAATGGAGAGGAGAGAAAAGAATAATAAGCTCCAGAAAGAATCATGAAAAGAACACATTAACTCTTAAAAGATCAAGAAAAAGACAAAATCGATTTTGTTTAGAGGAGAGTTGTTCTTAGTAAGATCTGAACAAACCTCTTTCAAAATTCATATTTTTTTATGGAAAAATAGGAATGTCAATAATGAAAAGAGAAAAAGTAAATTAATTGATTCTCGTAAAGGAGGTTTTTTGTTCTATCGTATTCGCCTAAGCATCCTATGCATTGTGGCTAAAAATTCAAGCACCCATCAAAACAATGATCTCCTGATCCAAATGTATATGTTGAAATAACTTTATTTCTCGGATATTGCAGGAGTCCAAGGACTCCTATTTATCCGTTTAGGTGACGATTTATTAATATTTTAATTTTCTCTAGTTTAATACCACTATTCCAGTGTTGGCATCTCCGTCCATCGGCACGTCAGTGTCCTGATCCAAATGTCTTATCTAAGAAATATCAGAGAGTGGACAGGACTCCAGAGGATGGAAGAGCTGTATCAGCTATCACAGGACAGAGAAGCCTACGCCAGCCGATGTCGGGTGGACCTGGCATGGCACTTTAAGGAGAAGATCAAAACAATAGTTGAAGATGTATTTCAATGTATTACGCATTGTATGTATCTTTATGTTATATTTCTGATAACCTCTAAGTTATATTATTATCAAGGTTGTTCGTTACTATCAGAATTATTTTATATTTTATCTTTTCCTATTCATTTTGTTGTCTTCTTGCATGGGAAACATTCAATTATTTAAAGGGCTTCTCCGTGAAAAGAAACAATGTTGCCATATTAGAATAAAAAATGTCATATTAAAATTACTGTCATCATATTAGTATGAAATAAGATCAATGTATTCTATTACATCCAAATCATGGTTTTGAAATGAAAATTATAATGCGAATTTGAGATTAAAAATCGCGTGTTGTTGAATTTTATTTGCCTTACTGGGAACCTAATATTTTGGTCACGCAATGAAAGGAGAAAATACTAGAGAAGAATTTCTTGACTGCATAATCTAAGACAGCGGTTCGGAAAAAAAAACAATATTCTGCTTATTTGGCGAATATCGCCAGGCGAATTTCAAAATATATTGCCAGGCGAAAAAACAAAATTCGCCGGACATCCATTGATCGTCACACCTGTTCACAGCATAGATTTTTATATATAATACCTAGATGGAGTACTCGTGTGTATTTTCATTGTAATAAAGTGAGGCACCATTTTTCGGCACTTTTGACAGATCGGTTGGCGAAAAGAAGTGTGGTAAATCGCTTGAAACGTCGACTAGAACTTCAAAAAAATGTCCAATTACGTTTTTATAAATGTAAAAATCACATGTTTTTATAAAAATGCGAGAAATAGTACATAAAATGTAGGAAACACCTTACGCTTTCGCCAACCGTTCTGTCAAAAATTCATAGATTTTTTGCCTCACTTTTGTAAATGAGTCAGGGTTCTAGGTTTTGTATGGAATTCTGTGGTTCACACAGTCCACCGATATAGAAACGATCTGTCAGATGCGCTTTGATTTTGACACTGTTTTCAAAATGGCGGACGTCGAGATGGAGATCGCGAAGTGTTTATTTTAGTCGAAAATGTTATAGTAGAGGTTACAAGGCGCCTTTTAATTAAGGAAACAAACGCCACAAACCAACAACAAAGATAACAGCTGTCACGAAACGGGAAACATTATAAAATTTATAGGTTATAAAGTTTTTACCATAGATACGAACGCCGCGCACATCTGCGCATGCGCAAATCGTTGAATCGGCCGAAAAAGTTGGAAGGTGGTCAACTCGAGACGATATCGTTTCTACTGGTTTTTATCGTTTAAGACTAGCTGTCATTTTGTTCACACGGTTCAAATGGCTGGCGATATTTTGGTGCCCTGGCGATATTCGCCAAAGTGAGAACACCACATTAGGGTAGTCAACAAGGTGGATACATAAACCTGATAGTTCGCAGAAGAGATAGCATTTAAAAACGTTGGTAGTAGGAATTCTATAAATTTCGCTTTGAACTAACTTCGAATACACAGGGTGTGCTTATTATTTTATTCCGATGAGTCCCCGGTAAAGAATAATTTGTCTTCCACTCTTTTCTGTTAGTTTCCAAATGTCCTGTAAAAGGCAGGTATTCGTAAAAGTATAAGACATTTAACATCTCCAGTTCAGAGATGCCACCCATCCTGAATGTCTTAGCTTCTATTGGCACAGAAAAGAAAACTTGCTTATTTTTTTACATGCAACTGGTCCGCAGGTTACCCTGCTAGTGGGAAATGCCGTGATGATTTGAATGAACCGAATATAATAATTAATTATTTAGAGGTGATAATTAGTCTGAAAGATAAAAGTACTTTGGTAATTCAATTGGAAAATCCCTGATTCAAAATGTATTGTGAGTATAGTTATGGGTGTATTTGGATTTATCATAAATTCTGCATATCTTTTTTTATTGAACTTCTTGCATACTTCCGATAGTCGAAATAAAATTATAGAACCTTGGCGTCTGAAACACAGTAGATCTCCAAGTCTTTCTGTCTTAGCCAGTGGACTACCAGCCGTCATTAATCTTTATTATCTAGTTGCTTCAGATTTCGGTTGATATTATCCAATAGTTATATTTTAATTTGCAGTAGTCGGAAATTGAAATTCGCGACTTATAAGTTGAAGCGTTGCCTACGCGCCAGATCGGCCATCGTTTTAAACGACTTATAAAATTCATATCATATTTAGATGAGGTATGATCCAGGAATCAAACTTTAACCTTAATTCGTAGAATCGACAATTAATTATTTACCATACCTTGATTTTTTCGTCTGATTAAAGCAGTAAAACCATGGACAGAAAGACCTCATGGAAAAATCCAATTTTCCATGACACAATGTATTATTACAGGCACGAGGGTTCTCGGAAAATATCTCTATAGAGCTCAGAATGTCTCGACAAAGTAATGAATACACTGTGGAGTAGAGGTGGACGATGCAGAGCACACTATTTTCTAGTGTCCAAGATGGAAAACAAACAGACTGCAAATTAACCAGAATCTAAAGACTATTGGAAATCTAACATCAGCAAAGAAACAATGTTGATATGCCAGCAATAGTGGATGACCGTTTCCTCTTTTAAAAAAATATATCTGGAGGAAGATGTATGAAAGACAAGGACAACAATAAAGACAATTTGCAACATTGTATCTAGGCTGAAACACGACTGTAGAGAAAAAAAGGAAAGGTTTTAGCTGGTGCGAGTCCGGTACTACCCAGATTCGCACTGAATGTCGATAATGGATTTCCCCTTCAAAAAAAAAAATAAAAACATCGAATTTAAACCGTAATTCATAAAACTGACAATAATACAGGATCGATACAGGGCAACCTAGTGAGGCTGCTGCAACTTAATTGTAGCCAATTGGTGATATATTGTCTCAGCGTTTGTACATTGATATTGATTGAATAAAGTATATTTATTTAAACAAAAAAAAAATCGTGTACCTACCGAACTTTTTTTTATATTGATTTTGATTTTAAAATAGCACAAAAACAAATTTATTGAAAATAAATATTTCAGACTGAATTCAATAGACGAGAATAATTTACATATGAATGGTTTTGGGAAAATTCAATACAAATCTTTTCTATTCTACATACTTAATAATGATAAAATACACCGAATGAATTTGAATTCTATTTAAATAAAATTCAATACATTATACAGATTTATTTGAGAAATATATAGAGAAATAAGATTAATAAAATGGTTTTTACCAAATAATATTGATATATACATATCTCTTTATTCTTTTGTTACTGAATTTAACGCCAAACTATTATATCTATATACCAAACCATTTTTTTTCTCATTCAAATGGTTGGCTAGAAGATGTTGCCCTGCAACATTCCGCCATTTGACAGTTCACTGTTGTTATTTATTTCGTTATTATTTTTTTCTTTCTGTGTTTTATATTGTACTGGAAGTTAAAAAAGACCATGAAATCCAAGATTGGCGGATTAAGTACAATAATTATGTTGAATAATTATGTTTTATATTGTACTGGCAGTTAAAAAAGACCATGAAATCAAAGATTGGCTGATTAACAGTGATATGTTACAACTAGATTCGCAATGTCATACAAATATTCTCTAAAAATGTGTACCCACCCGTCGAGGTACCTACATACAATACCTGAGTAATATATATTCATCTCTTTTCTTATGTATATATTTATCTCTATCTACCGGCCTTTGTCGTCTGTAATAATCCCCATTCTCATATTGTCTATCTCTTGTTATCTACAAACAATTTATATGTGTGTCGCTTTTTTTCAAACTAAAAACTGCGGCACCAAGGACCGCAAAGAGATTTTATTGATGGTACATGTTTGAGATTCATATTGCAAATCTAGGTATAACATATCACCGCTGATTAAGTACAATAATTATGTTGAATAATTATGTTTTATATTGTACTGGCAGTTAAAAAAGACCATGAAATCCAAGATTGGCTGATTAAATACAATAATTATGTTGAATCTTTATTACATATTATTATTTATTAACTATATTGTGTATTTTTTTTGTATGTTGCCCATTTCTTTAAATAAATAAATAAAAAATAAATTATGTGCAGTTTTTGTCAATATGGTATTATGTTCTGTCAATAAGGATTTATTATTATTATTATACCATCACGGCATAACCCATGAGTAGGGTAGCCACCAGACCAGCTTCATGTAATAAGTTTTCCTCTCCGTGCCAACGAAAAAATTAAAACATTCGAAATGGTGGCAAACCTCCTCGCTGAATAAAAGATGCAAAATGGCTATATTTTTCCAAACACCTGCCTTTTACAGGACACTCGAAAACTTACGGAGAAGAGTGGAAGATCAATTTTTCACCGGATGCTCCACGGGATAAAATTGTTTATAAGCACCTTTATGTTATGTTATTCTGTTTCACTCAATAACATTAAGACATTGATGTTTCTGTCCTACTTATACTTAAGTAATGTACGTCCCATATGCTTGACAAAGATATAAAATGATTAAATAAATAAATAAATCTTTATTGACCATAATTTTACACAAATACATAAACAACAAAATTACAAAACGTGACAATTAACAAAATTAGGCCAAAAGGCGGACTTGTTGCTAGGCAACGTCTTCCAGTCAACCCTAAAACATTAAAATAAAAAATAAAAATAAAAAATAGGACTATGCCTACCCAAATAATAATAAAAATAATAAAAAAAATAATAATGATTCCTTCATTAAAAACCAAATGATTAATTGAGTGACTTGAAATAGAAACAAGAATCTTTGAAGCCCAAAAATCAACAGAATTTTGACTGTTTTGTACACAAAATTCGAAAATCTCTCCTATTTTTCATACAATTTTTTTTTCATACAAATTTTCATACATATTTCATACATATTCCATACAAATTTTCATACATATTTTTCATACAAATTAATGTATAGAATTGGACTGTTTTAGAAAATGCAGTTTTATAGAACTTTGCACGAAATTGCATAAAATAAAAACTCATTAGAAAACTCTTCAAATTATTAGGATTGATTTATTCACATTTGTTCCCAAATCCCACAATTTTTCCTTTGAATTTCAAGTCTATACAACAAACAGGTCGATGTTGAAGAACTTTTACCTGTTGAACAGAAATAATAATAAAACAAAGCTTTAAGTATATTTGAAGAACAAAAATAGAAATAAACTACCCATAGAGAACTATTTTTAAATTAAGTACTTTTTTATCTCTTGAAAAATATTGTTCGCATTTATGTAGCGTATTAAAATTTTATGTCAGTGTAGATATTTCTTCCGGCATATTATAATATAAGGTATTTTTCTAATTTGATAACATTTTTCATAAATTCTTTAGACATGATACTACAAAAACAAAAATTGCTAATGTTCTTAAAACTATTTATTTATACAGGTTTTTAAATATATTAGAATTGATGGAATAATAGTGTGGGAAGAAGAGTAATGTCCTGACTGGAAAGTATTAGAGAATGAACAGGAATCTTGAGAGCTATGGAGCCGTTCCAGCTGGCAAAATACCCAATGAATGTTTCTGGACACCTCGGCTCGGCTCTCTGGATTAATCTATTTATATATATGAATGGGTGCATTTTATATTGATTGATATTTTAATGCTCTTTTTTAATTTGGAAATGCTTTTATTGATGTCTTATTGTATGTGTGTGTATGCTTTTCTCGACTAAAGGGACACCGAGATTCCGCACGTGGGGGTTTTGGCCGGCCAGTCCTTGAGGCTGCCCACCATGGCACCTCTTGTGTGCATTAATTTGTTAGCAGATATATAAATTTAATCGAATAAATGGAAATCCCCAGATTTCTGAGATATACGGGTGGTCAATGGGTCTCCTTCAATGTTTCAGCTGACACTGGGCAAAGAGGCTTACTCCAGAACGAAACCCAACATTGGGGGAAGAAAATGGCACTTAAAGAAGCAAAAAAAAAATTAAAAGGTAAATCAGTTTGTTGAATAAATCCGCCGCTAAATATTCGGTCGCTGTTGCGACTTCGACGCGACGAATTTGGTTGATCCCATTACGAAAACATCGACTCTTTTTAGCGCAGTTGTTTATATTAATTAGCTTCTTATTTTGTAAAATATCGAGCTTTTTAGATGCTGGAGAGTTTTTAAAAATACACAACTTTACAAAGGAATTTGATAAAATCTCCAATATGAAATTGGTATAATTGCCACCAATCCTGATTTCTTAAATGTTTACTGGCACAGATAACTTGTATGTAATAAACATGTTTTTAACATACATATACAGTCTATTTAAATTAGTATACGAATTTAACAAAATATCTGTCTTTTTAGAAAATGTTACACTGGTATTAATTTATGTTTATTTATAAGCGTAAATTTTGAGAATGTTATGAAAAATTGATACGCGAGAGCTATTAATTCATTATCCGAAATCTAAAATTAAACAGGGATCATAATGGACGATGGGCAAGTACTGAAGTGGTAATCGACGACAGACAGGGGAAATGTTTGAAGTTTGAATGGTGAAAGTGTTTGCATCAAGCTCAATGTAAAAACGATTTTAGACGTATAGAAGAGGCCTATGTACACAGATGGACGCCCAATAGACCATTAAAGGATGACGTCACAGAAAAATCATTGAGGGGCATCAGGCATCCCAACACAACAGACGATTACGGTGTAATATTAGGTGGAACGCCTAAAGAATACCTAATAATCAAAAAAACTGTCAGTGTCGATTTTGTTATTATTTTGTCGTCTGACTTTCTTTTTTTTTCTCTTATGGCATAACATCCTAGAAGGATGATTTGCGCAATCTGACTGTTTGGCCCCCAAGCAAAAGCAAATCCATAGACAAGACCACGTGACCTTTAATGGTCTATAGCCAAATAAAAAAAAATGAAGAAAATAGCGGATATCAATTACATCTCTAAAATAGAATGTAACATAATTCTAATTTAAATATATTAAAAAAATACAAGTCCTGTGTATGTAGGTATCTATTGGATATTAAAATATCATGAATAATTAAAAAAAATCAATTAAAGTGTTCAAAGTATGTAGGAGGTTGTAAAATCAAAATAGAAATTTGATATAAATACAAAGTTGAAGTTTTCTAAGAGTCGGGTTGTATTAAAAAACTTAATTGTTTTCTATCATGGAATAACTTGTTATTTTTTTAGAAGACTAATAAGGGCAAATATTTCAATATACCTTCAGGTTGACTCTGATTATGAGGTCCACCTTAACTTGGTTAATTTTGTGTTTCATATTCCATTAACTTCAATTTATCATAAACATGGTCCAGAAAACAAAGAATCTTTTGTTCCGAATATTCTCCACAATCTTCAGGAGATACAAGTTGAGGGTGATTACCCAGAGGGTCTACATCTGCCGTAATCCTCAGACATACGGAAAAGGATTAAAGAGAGGAGGGGGGCTTGAAGGAGTCACTGAAGCTCATTTTGTCAGTCTCTTGTATTTTGGTTGCGATGAGTTGTCATCAAATATTTGTCATATACGTTATAGGTTCATTTTATATAAAAAAAAAAGTCACAATAAGAACACATTGAAATATCGGGCCAAAGCTTAAAAGGGTAACTTTTTATATTCATAAATAATATGCTATTTAAAAATCTGATACAAATTATATTTTTATAAATATCTGAATTCCAACGAATATAGGACAAAAACATTTATATCGCTATCGAAATAATCATGTCGCATGGACCTATAAATAACTTTACATAATATTATTATTTATTCTGCTTGCCACGCATGCCGTTTTAAATTTCTCATCAATTTAATTTTGTGGAATTATGTTAAAAGAAATTATATTGAAAAACATTTAAATTGAATACGCATGCCATCCATTCTGAATTTCATACTTTTGAAAAAACAGACGATGACCTCTTTGTTTACTGATTTTGGAAATTTTATATGATTTTTTTGGTAAATGATTCAAGCATACAATAAATATTTAAAAATTGTTTATTGAAAATACAAAAAAAGTCGACGGTGGCCGCGTGTTGGCTAAAAATATTCAAGTGTACATATATATAGAACATAGAATAATGAGCATACACAACGTTTCAGTGGTCTGGAAACAAATGGTATTTGGGTTTATATTAAATCCAGATTCATATTAAAAAAAAAATAACAAACACTCCCCAGACACCTTAACAGTAAGCAATATGCTTATATCTTGAAGGTGGAGTAAGTTGGCAACGGGTGGAATCGATCTCGGGTCTATTGATTGAAAATCTGTGACTTTGTCATCAGACTTCTGAACCTAATAAATTTAGAAATGGAAAACAAAAATCGCGAAAAGGGTTAGTTGGAAGAAATCGCGCATCTGCGACAAGATATGCTCGCCTTCTAAATATTAAAATTGTATTTAATTTGAATTCATTTCTTAGTAAAATTGTTTGTAATCATGCACAACAAGGAGGAACTATTTTCATAAATGCAATTTATTTTTTTTCGATGTTATGATGGAGTCGAGAGTCTCCGAATACTAGTAAACGAAGTTAATAAAGTCACTTGGAAGTTAACTACGTAAGTACTGTGTTTTTTTTTCATCATGCAATTTGTGTTTTTAATTGTATTGTAAATTATTGATATTTATTTTTTGAAACTAAATATTAATCAAAAAATAAAATGTGTTTATTTATTTTTACAAGTACCTACTTTATTAAAGTAGCTCGAGTTTCGACATGTAGTAATGTCTTCTTCAAACTCAAATCTTACGTTTCAATTATGTATCTATCCATTGCTATCAGTTAAAATCCATTAGATACATAATTTACTTTATACAAAAGATTTTCAATAATAGTAATGGCCAGAAAGATTATTGAACCTAGCCATTAGACATTACAATATGTCGTACCTCGAGTTTAATAAAGTACTTGTAAAACTAAAAAAAAAAATATTTTATGGACAATTTGTGTAATTGACCTTAAAGTAAAAAATACAAGTTGAAAATACTGGTAAGTTGGAAGATATCGCTTCTGCGATAAACTCGCCCATTGCACAATATCATTTATTTGTATCACATAATTTTTATAACTTTGTAATTATGTACTTTGCAATAAAACTTATTATCAATATTTAAATACGTAAATAGATAAAGAAATATTTTGGAAAATAATTTGTAAATATAAATAGAACTTACTTTTTTCGAAATTTTTCCAAGTGTTGTTTGTTTGTTATAAGGTAGTGATACGAGATGTCCAGTTCCTTGTGAATATTGAAACACCACTCCAAGATGAGAACTTGCTGTGAATGTTGATATCTCACCCCAATACTACCCCTTATATACGATTCAACGTCGGCAACTTTGCTTAAACAACCCCCAAGCAACAATATCTATCCTCCCTCACCCACGCGTCATGTTTTTTAACCTCTCTTAGATAGATAGATACACCATTCATGATACGAGAAATTATTATAAAAGTTGTCTTCTTATTGTCATCCCATACATTTTCAGTGGCGAAAATGATTTCTTGTCGAGGAATCCCCGGAAAAATAATAGATCTCTCACTGTTTTTTGTTACTTTTCGAGTGTTCTGTTATAGGCAGGCATTCGTCGGTAAGGCTATTTATTAAGGTCGGTAAGTTAAGTATAGATTTTAAGATTGTGAAAAATAGTATTTAATTGCGTTTTTAAATTATAAAATATTGTTTTTTTTTTCATAATTTTATGAAATTATTATTTATTTGTATTATAAATAAAATTATTTGATGATTCGAATGTTCATGTTGATATTATATTCAACATAAGAGATAGAGACTCTCTTTTGATTCTGTTGCTTTTTTTTGATGATGTGCTTTTTTTTCATGTTTTTTTTTGGATTTCACATTGTTTTTTCCTGCTGAAATCGCCTTGGCCAAAACTATTATGGTCTCAATGAAGGGTGACATTTTTAAGATAATAACTTGTAAAACATTACGTTTAAGACATTTAACATCTTGGGTTCAGCGATGAAGTATGCCACTCATCATGAATTTCCAAAATTCTTTTGCCACGTAGAGGACTGTTTGTATGTTTTTTTATATGCAGTTAGTCTACTGGCTGCTCCACTTTATAAGAAATGTCATGATGGTAATGAATGTATGTGTACAACTCGTACAATGAAAGAAAGGCACATTAAATATCACAGTTAATGTCGATTGTACACACGTGTGACGAGAGCTCAATATGCGGAACATATCCTTAGGGAATATCCTTTGATGATGGATGCAAGAGAAGAAGTGATTCTGGGTATGACTGTCAACACTGCTCGACCCATCTAGTTTTAAAATGTCACAAATGCAGCATACTTTAAGGTATTTGTGGATGTGTGAGTGTCAAGCTGGGATTCACTCTGTCAACTAGGTCCACCGTCCACTGATGTGGTACGGTCAGAAATATCAATACTGGCTTAATGGTACTGATGGATCTTAGAGAGCTTAAAAATTATCAATCGCCATTAGATGAAGCGGATCAATAGGAGCTCTTTGATACCTAAAATATCTGGGAAAAAGAGGTGATTTTAATATAGGGGTTCCGTAGGCCCGGGCGTCCCTCTTTCACAATACACCGTTCCTATGACGACGATATCAGAGCGCAAGGAATGTCGTGACAAGAGGTGACGCAATTGGCACAGAGACGCTCTGAATGGAGGAGGCTGGTTTCTGCCCTGTGCTCCCGAGACGAGCGTTGAGGGCGATGAGTGAATGAGTGAGTTAATATAGACGACACAGGTTATAGGTAGAGTTGGTCGTTATAACGAAGAACGAGTGATATATTAAATTATTTTTACGGAGCTTGGTAGCAGAATATCGATATATCACATCACACTATTATCGAGTGATTTCTGACGACGACCCGCTACTTCGTTCCGAACGACGTGAATTATCACAGATATCAAATTTTCTATGGAAAATCATTTAGGTATTAATAATAGTGTTACTTATCACGCCGCCATACATTTTACTATGGACGATCATTTAGGTATTAATAATAGTGTTACTTATCACGCCGCCATACATTTTACTATGGACGATCATTTAGGTATTAATAATAGTGTTACTTATCACACCGCCATACATTTTACTATGGACGATCGTTTAGGTATTCCCGATGACGTTACAAATCACGCGGCGATACATTTTAGTATGGAAAATAATATTTAGGTATTATTTGAAAAGGAACGCGTTCTTTTTTTAGCCTCAAAACGGTACTACTATGGACATCTGTTGATTGACACAAAAGTAGAATGAGTTCGAGATACGGGTAGATAATTATTCATAACCCTTTTATCATCTGAGTGGTCAAAGGACTATCTCCACATGATTTTACATGTTTATTTTTCATAAAATTAAATTAAAAACTTTTAATCTAATTAATATAGTAAAAAATCTTTTACTATATTAATTTTATGACTGATGTAATTTAAAAGAGATTATTTTAATCTTTTAATTATAACTATTTATATTATTATTAGTAAAGTTGACAGACAAAAATATAAGTCAGTCAGGATGGGGGACAAACCTCATCGCTGAGTTTAAGATCTATATTGACTTTATTTTTTCGAACTTTCCTTTTTTATTTGCGCGTTTAATATTGCGTATTTTATTATTGTTCGTCGCCAGATAAAAAATATTTTTGAACATATCCAGGTCATTTTTTTTTTTTTTTTTTTTTTTTTTTTTTTATGGGTGGGCGTGATAACGGTAGCTTTTCTAATAACAGAATATAAATAAATAACAGTCGCTTACGTTCCATTATTTTCAAAGAGCCGTTATTCCCAACTCTAGTTATAGGTCACACTATCCAGATGATATTTATAATTTCATTGCATATTCTATCAATAATTCACCTTGTTTCGATTACCGTAACTGCTAAGTGATAATATGTTAACATGCTATCCGCCTACATACTGTAAAAATATGTCATCTATGACGTTATACTTGCATGAGAAATCAACAGACTTCTTTAATTTTTAAATGCTATGCATTTACAATTGAATAGTCGTAAGAAAATATTATTGTCCATATGCAGTAAAAACACTGATTTTCCTTGTAAACAGATTAGACGAATATTCTACCGAATTGCTATATATTATGATGAATTCTCCGATCAACAAGGCAGTGGTATTTTTTTTTAATTTATTGACTCAGAACTATACTATACTATACTATACTATACCCTCACGCCATGTCCCAAGTGGGGTAGGCAGAGAGAACGGAACGCCAAACAGATCTATCTTTACACACTTCCTTCGCTTCCTCCACATTCATACAGTTCCTCATACACGCACGTCGGTTCCTCTTACTCAACACGCGGCCGTCCTTTAGAATTTGATCCACGTGATCAAGCCACGTGGTTCTCGGACGCCCGCGTTTCCTCACACCCTTTCTTTCAGATAAGTATATCCTCTTTGTCATTCTTACCTCGTTCATTCGTTCAACATGCCCAAACCACCGTAGTTTATTCACGCGCATTCTGTCCACAACACTCTTCTTGCATCCGCTCATTCTTCTAATATCCTCATTCTTCACTCTATCACGCAGCGTTTTACCAACCATTCTTCTCAACGATCGCATCTCTACTGCATTTATTCCACTTTCGTCCTTCTTCAACCACGTCCATGTCTCGCTTGCATACGTAAGTGACGGTACCAGAATGGTATTGTGCACCAGCATTTTAGCCATGTTCGACACATTGTCATTGCTGACAATGGGTCGAAGTGCACCGTTTACTCTAGCACCGGCCACTTTCCTTCTTTCAATGTCCCCATCGCATCTTCCATCCCTCGTAAACATACTTCCCAAATATACATACTCAGACATAATTTTATTTTTAGGGAATTTGTTGCCTTAATTGAGTCAACGAACATTCTATGGTGGTTTTTGTTTGTTTGTTTATTTGATTTTGTATTTATATTTTATTTTTATTTTGTTGTTTTTAAATATTCTAAATATTATGTAACTATATATAGGTTGGATCTTTTTGCACATCGCATTGGCCAAAAGCTGAAATGATATGCAAAGTAACTTTAAAGAGAATAATAATAATATATCACAACGTCCTTACTGTAAAGATGTTGCTCAAAGCTCGGACTGCAGTACTGAAGATAGATCGAGAGAACTTTGGACATTATCGTCAGTAAGAAACCCAAACCTTGCACCAGCAGGGCTACTCTCGACAAAACTAAACACGATCTTAATCTAGTCTTGATCTTGATCATACGACGCACGAAGTGACTATTGGCCAAAAATACACGCAAACCGATCGCGCGTTAGCGGTAGCGCGATGTTTTTGACTATAGTCCCTTCGTGCGTCGTATGATCAAGATCAAGACTAGATTAAGATCGTGTTTAGTTTTGTCAAGAGTAACCCTACAGATCTAACAGAAGAACTGCCTGGATTTATATTTCCCAGGAAAATAATATGTTGTCCAATAAATCGTATAAGATGTGATATTAGCTTCTAACTTAAGCAAATTGGAATTGATTGTGAAATTAAAAATAAATGTTTTCTTCACTGTATGTTTTTTATTGAGAACGACGTCTTTAAGGGGATGGATTGATTCATCAGCGTGCACATGTGGAATGACACAAACTATCGACTATTTGATAAACGAGTGTCTCATACACGCGTTCCAAGGAGAACTTCAGGACTTGCAGGCTCTCTCTGCAGATTTAGTGGCTGCGGAATTCGGA
The DNA here is from genome assembly GCA_947579605.1 of Athripsodes cinereus. Lineage (NCBI taxonomy): Eukaryota > Metazoa > Arthropoda > Insecta > Trichoptera > Leptoceridae > Athripsodes > Athripsodes cinereus. The sequence goes on along the minus strand of OX388322.1, from coordinate 21,002,060 downwards.
GGTCATGTTGTGAGACATTCTCCTTCGGTGCATCTGACGATGGCAATATTTTCTGCTCAACTCCATTTGATTACATATTTTCCTTCTTCTTTTTCCAAGTCGATCCCTCAATGTTGAGGATCGTGACCACCATGACCCCAACCAAGCGAAAAGCTCCTCCACCTTGCCCTGTATTTCACCCACTAAACACCCCACACATTGTACTCCCTGCAGCATCGCATAACATATTTAAGATCTTCAGTTTTCATTCTAAAGTGTACTTCAAATTGCCTACTACTCACGCCCTCAATCGGCTGAATTGCATAGTTAATTTCAAAGCACATCACACCAGTTGCATGTGTCCATTGTTAGTATTAAAACATAATATAGATACTGTGTACTCCTTAATATTAGGTGTTATTAATAATATCAGCTATGGTGACAGGGGTACACCAAGAAATGTAAAGTGCCCCGCTTAGCAACAAGATACAAGGATAATATTATGCAGCGAACAATCTCCTGAATAACGTTTACAGGATCAAGGACGTTTATTTTTTTCATATATACTATAACAACATAAAGTAATTTATTTTTCTTGAAAACCTCGTTAATGGAACTGCAAGTGAACTGAAATCGCGATAGCGTATTTTAAATTAATGTAACAAATAAACATTGTAATTCAAGTTTAATTTTTTTTTAAATGTCTAGAAATTGTTACATAGTTAATGCCTCTAAAATAAGTGAATTTTTTTTTCTTATTATTTTCAAAATACAAAATAATTAAGTACATACAATATACAATTCAAATCAATACTACAATATTTATGCCTCCGTAATAGAGATCAGGAAGCAAATGGTAGAGGCCGACCAAGAGACACCTATATGGATCAAGTAAAGAAGGACACGAACTGTCGCACATACGTGGAATTGAAAAGGCTAGCAGAAAATAGGGAGGAACGGAGAAGAAAATCGAGTTAGTCGAAATCTGAGTTCTTCGGTATCCTGGAGGTAGAGTCTCGGCCTCGTGAACAGGAGGTCCGTGGTTCGATCTCAGGTGCCGGCAAACTCCCCTATCACGACAAAAGCTTTAGGTTACTGTGAAAGGTGTATAAGGTTGTATTTTGAGTTTGTAACAAACCCAGATATATCTTATTAAAAAAAATCCGAACTTGTTCTAGACCAATCCAATGGATTGTAACTCTCTATATTATAGAGATATCTCGTGTTTAGGGAGGGAGCACTCAAAAGCTAGGGGTACAAAATGTATTACCTATGATAATATGAAAAAATATTAGATTGCATTTAAATTTACTCAATTTGGTTTTCCTTTGTAATAAATATTCCTTTACACATGTCTTGTATTTTACATATTCCTAAATAACATGTATTTATTAAAGCTTTCTATGACTAATACAAATTACGGAATCACTAGAATCGAACAGACGTCCACATTTCTCTGCAAGATTTCAAGTGTTCTGTGTCTTGTGAGTGGCTGGTAAAACATCACACATTTTAATACCCAATCAGCAATTAAGTTCTCCGTGTTTAATGTCTTAGTTTTGTAAACATAATATGCTTGTATACTACGTTGATGCTAATAAAGTCTTATTTATTTAAGATTATATTTAAAATTTACTTTAAAAACTTAAAAAAAACACTGTTTAATTCCACTATGAGAATTGTTTAATCGTTAAAACGTTTTCGACTACAATAAAGTAATCTTCAGTAACAACACAAAATACTTATTGTAAGACAATACAATAAGTATTGTGTTGTGACTGATGATAACAAAATTGTAGTCGAAAACGTTTTAACGATTAAACAATTCTCATAGTGAATGTAAACAGTGTTTTTAATTAAACAATTCTCATCGTGGAGTTAAACAGTGTTATTTAATTTAATTTTAAATATAATCTTTTGTGTTAAAGTTACACTGGAAAATATAGAATATTTTTCTTATTTTTTTTTTTTGATTACCGGGTAATAGAAAATTCTAAAAATATATAAAATCATTTTCCCGCAAGCAAAAATAATTGTTACATTATTAAGCTTTTTGGTAGGAAAATAATATATTTTAATAAAAGACTTATTTTTATGTTTGGAAGTACCTTTCAATTATAAAAACTTCTTCCACTTTAAAGAAACTTTCGTTCATTAGCCTACGAAAGCTCTGAGCTTCAAATTCTTAGAAGGTAAGCTCGCTTCAAAGATGTATAGATAACAATCAAAGTACTACCCACTAAAAAAATCCTTGCTTTAACAAATTCTGATAGTTCTTGAACAAACACAAACTTAATTATTCAAATTATTTTATAAAATAAAGTTATTTATTTCATTATTTGATTGTCAGTAGGCAGTGTTACTTAATTTACTTAATCGGAATTATTTGTTTCTGTAAACTGTTTGTTTGTAACAAAGAAAGATTTATTTTAAAACAAAAACGTAATTTCATCGTCTTCCTTATAAAGAAAATTATTATAAAGTTCATTAGAAACTTTTCAAAGTCAAATTATATGTGGAGCTGGACGTTTTATGACAGATCTATAAGTAGGTATTATCAAATCTTCTTCCACTTATGTGCCTTGTCGGGTCTCCCCGACGTTGGTGATCACTCTGGTTAAGGTATCGCGGTCCTACGCTGGTTTTTCTTGAACAAAAATCCTTCCATTTCTTTCCCTTTCCTAGTTATTCTAAAAATTATCATTTTTAAATTAATTATTTTTAACTCTTTCTTCTTCATCTTTTCGTGTCGGTCTGCATTGAAACAATAAAGAAATATATTAAAAACATCAAATCTGTATTCACTTTTCTTACCAGAAAGCTACCACCTCTATTGCTGCTTCTCCCAGGAAGGTTCGCTCCACGAATTCCTCCCAGTGAGACTGTCTGGGAGCCATTCTCTCTTTCTATCTTTCATATATTCTTCCACATTTGTCCCTACTAAAAATCTCTTGATTGATATACTAGATTTTATTATAAGAAGTTGCAAATGAAACTTTTGAGTTTTTTTTTATCAAGATGAAAGTTCTTATAGATGGTGTGAGTTTTCTACATTAATTATTTTGTAAAAACTGTCACGTTGAAGGTCGATGTAGTGTTATGTTTATGACAATATCTCAGATGTAAGTATGGTTTGATTTATGACTCAAACTTTAACAGTATAACTAGGTTACTGTAAAACTGCACAAAGATGGAGATGTATATATGTTTTTCATTAGTATGATCCGTAAGCTCAGACACATAATAATAAATAATAATGTGCAGAAAAAAATAATGTCAACGAATTATAACAATGTCATTTGTAATATTATATAAACTTTTTATTAGGTGTCTAATGAGGTCATCGACTTGACTTTCTCAGTTTCATCTAATAGTTTGTTTTTTCTGTATTTTATAGGGAGCTTTCTTGTATTCATAGTGCCAAAAATATTATTGTACTTTGCAGTAACGAATGTATAAATAAAAAGTATTGAAATACGCAAAATATTTTCTTCCGTAGGTATATAAAAAGAATTCGTATATTATCAGTCTCAGAAAAATAATCATTCCAACGAACCCGTTTTTTTGGAATTAGTCAATATGAAAGAAGGCCAAAAAGAAGATCTTTTTTTATTTATGATTTGTGTAGTGATTCAAATGAATTAGTAACATTTATTAATAGAGTAGATGCAGCAAGTTCATGGGAGAAAAGGCTGAGAACTTATATAGAAGGCCTATGTCCAAAGATGAACCCAAAATGACTGGAGAAGTGTTGTGACTAACAATATATATTGATTTTCATATAATTAAATAATGTGAGCGGCGAATGTTATCAGATTTGCATATTTTCAGGAGTAAATTGTTCAGAGTTACGATATAGACGTTGCATACACAAAGGAATAAGGATTACTTATGTTCCTTAATAATAATTGCTTAAATTTTATTGTGATGGAAACACTCCGAATGAGAATGTGCAATCAATACCTTTTATTATATTTATTATATCTTGTCTTATGATAAAATTTTGAGTGTAAAATATTTTATTTTCTATATTATTATTATCTGATTGACGTATCTTTTCTTTCATTTTATCTATTTATTCTTTCAAACCGTATCATTATAGGATAGGCAGAGAGGTCAGAATGTCAGATTAGTCCATCTATCCATGCATCACTTGCTATCATCACATCCATACTAGATATTTATCATAAACCCACTCCAATTTGATTTAATTTAAACATATTGAACCATAAGAATTATTAATAATAAAGTATTAAAACATTAGACGTACATATATATTTTTGGCACCGTTTTCCTCACATTATTTTATTTTTATTTATTTATTTATTCATTCTTTACTGTACATTGACAAAAAGTAATTACATAAAAGGTATACATTCAAATTAAATACAATCAATATACAGAGTGCGAGTTTATCGCAAAGGCGCGATCTCTTCCAACTAACCCAAAAGTATTAACTTAAAAAAAAAAATATTACATTATTTTTCATCCCAAAACAGTAAGCTTTTTCTTTCGCAATGCTCTTGGATATTTCTTTATTATTCATATTCTTTAAAAAAAACACATATCATAAAAAAATATTCCTAGGCATCTCCTTTCAGAAATCTATATCCTGAAGTCGCTCCTTTCAACCCATAATCAGCCACTTAACCACTTGCCTACATGATGTTTATCATTTTCACTGAGTAATTAAGTAATACATACTTCAGCCGATTATCGTCTCATTTATGAAAATCTCGGTTTAAGGAACGTTTTATAGTTAGTTCGTGTAGCAGAATTATGAACTAGAGTTTATGCATTGTGTCAAATTCGGGTTGATTTATTTTGAATCAAATAGGTATTTATTTGTTTTTATTTATTTATTTATTTTCCTGTTTACACAATAAACCGCCGAGTTCACCTTTACAATTATAAAAATATATGTAAACATATAAAAGTGTGTGTGTAATATAAGTTTGTATAAACACTGTAATTGGCCTTTGTTTTTTTGTTTTATATGATTTTGGTTACTTATGCTGTTTGTGCTGTAAATTAACAAATAAATAAAAAAAGGTGGTTTCGCAGAACCTATAACAAAAGGTAAGGTTCAACCGTAAGATATATATTTCTTGCAGGGTAGAGAAGAGAATATTAGGCGTCTCGACGCTTACGAATCGGCTTTGGCTGGCTTAAGCGCTTTATATCATGGCAACGTTCACCAATCCCACCTAATCGACTCTTATTCTCCTATCATATCAATCTTTTTAGAGCAGGAGACTATACTCATCGCTGTATAGCGACTTCGTTCAGCCAACCACACCTCCTAGGGATCGAACCCTGCAAGTGATACATGTATAGCGGTTGATCTATACTTATTGTTATATATGTATATCATATAAACACTTTCGTAGGTGTTGAAAATCCAGTTTATATGAAAAACAAAAAAAAACACTTGGAATATAGACATATTGTGGCGTACCATATGCAAAGCCATGAGCCAAGCCTCTGCCTGACTGACTATACATAGTAAATTCAAAAAAATCTTTGTCTTCAGTCTGACGTTTCGGCATATTGTTGAATACTAGAAGGAGTGAAATAAGGGTTTTCTCCACAACAAATTATTGATCACGAGAGAGACGTCTTTCGATTAATCAGGTCATTATTAAAATCTTAATGATGATCAATAATTTATAGTAAAAAGAAACACTTGTTTCAATTTGCCGAGCGCTTTCGCCTTGCTTCATCTTCAGGGCAAGAGTTACTTAAAACTAAAGAATAGAATAAACTAACCTATTTTATATAGTAGTCTATTGGACGGAACACAAGGAATTTTAAGAGTTGGTATTCTTATATCTAATAATGGTAAGAATGCAGGAATCTGGACAATGTCTATCTTATTAGATAGATATACAAGGTGCGGCAGAAAATTAATGAGACTGGCAATACCAATATCTTCCCTTAGCTTGTGGTTTTCCAGCCCCCCTTTTCACCTGACTTCAGTTTCTGTGACTTTTCTTTTCCCTTAACTGAAAAATATCCTCAAAGGGCGTAATTTCGGGACTTAAAAAAATATCCAAATGCGTGTAACGGACATGCTGAAGACCATACCGGTTGAAGACTTCCAGCGCTGCTACCAACAGTGGGAACAACGTCTCCCTTGGTGTGTAGCTGCCCAAAGGAACTACTTTGAGGGGGATAACATTGATGTTTGAAATAAACAAATACTTTGGTAAATAAAAAATCAGTCTCATTACTTTTCTGCCGCACCGTGTACATTTATTAATTTGCATTGTTTCCAAAGCATTTAGTTTACGAGCCTTACCTTCCGAGTGTAATACCAGTACATTTTCAGGATGGAATGAGTGATCCAGTTCAATGCAATGGTCAGCCATCTCAGAAAGACCAGATAATCCTCTAAATGATCTATGGTGTTCCTTCACTCTCGTGCAGATTACTCTACCAGTTTGATCCAGCGTTGCAATCGTTACACCATATGCAATATACGGCACTCCCATTCAGCTTATCTCTTTTATCTTTATTATTAAATAAAAGTTTACTTACGTTGTTCATTGCATAATAAATGTATTAATTGAACTACGACTCTACAACTAAGAGAATCCTAAAAGAGGATTGATTGTATATTCCCACGAAGTGTTATTTTCTTACAAAAATATTTCCTTGCATATTATTTATAGGTATGTGTTAATATTATGAAAAGAAAGGATAATAATTGGCTGTTATTGTAGGAAATTAAGTAACAACTATACTATTCTATACCCTCACGCCGTATCCCAAGTGGGGTAGGCAGAGAGAACGGAACGCCACACAGATCTATCCTTACACACCTCCTTCGCCTCCTCCACACTCATACAGTTTCTCATACACGCACGTCGATTCCTCTTACTCAACACGCGGCCGTCCTTGAGAATTTGATCCACGTGATCAAGCCACGTGGTTCTCGGACGTCCGCGCTTCCTCACACCTTTTCTTTCAGACAAGTATATCCTCTTTGTCATTCTTACTTCGTTCATTCGTTCAACGTGTCCAAACCACCGTAGTTTATTCACGCGCATTCTGTCCACAACACTCTTCTTGCATCCGCTCATTCTTCTAATATCCTCATTCTTCACTCTATCACGCAGCGTTTTACCAACCATTCTTCTTAACGATCGCATCTCCACTGCATTTATTCCACTTTCGTCCTTCTTCAGCCACGTCCATGTCTCGCTTGCATACGTAAGTGACGGTACCAGAATGGTATTGTGCACCAGCATTTTAGCCATGTTCGACACATTGCCATTGCTGACAATGGGTCGAAGTGCACCGTTCACTCTAGCACCGGCCACTTTCCTTCTTTCAATGTCCCTATCGCATCTTCCATCCCTCGTAAACATACTTCCCAAATATACATACTCACTTACTTGCTCCAAACATTCGTCACCAACTTTAATCTCGCAAATCGTTTTTTCATTCTCTCTTTCAAAAACAAGAACTTTCGTCTTCATAACATTCATTTTCAAACCATTCAAATTGCAACTATCATACACACACGTAACAATCTCTTGTAAGTCCCTTTCACTCTCAGCCATTAACACCAAATCATCTGCGTACATCAATGCATTCACCCGAAACCCATTCAGCTCGACACCAACATCCATCTCTTTCACAGGTCGCATACAGTAGTCGAAGAATAAGTTGAACAGCCACGGAGACATGACACAACCTTGCTTCACTCCCTTGGTGAGGACAAACCACTCCGAGAGAGTATTATTTACCCTCACGCATGCGGAGCTTCCCACATAAAGTGAAGATATTGCGCGGATCAACCGGCTTCTCACCCCATACTCCGACAACACGCGCCACAACCTTTCCCGGTCCACTCGATCATATGCTTTCTCCAGATCCACGAATGCACAAAAAAGCCTCTGGTGTTTACCCAGAAACTTCTCTATAACCATTCGCAGGGAGAAGATCTGATCGGTGCACCCTCTGCCATTCAAAAAAGCTCCTTGCGCATCCCATATCTTACACTCAGTTATCTTTCGTACTCTCTCAATCAAAATTCTACCATACAATTTCCCTATTGAGCTCAGCAAGCTAATAGCCCGATAACTCCCGCATTCAAGTCTAGAGCCTTTCCCTTTGTACAGGGGGCAGATGATAGCCCTCCTCCAATCCTCTGGTGTGACGCCTTCTCTCCAACATTCGTTGAAAAGCTCCAAGCACCACGCGAGAGCCCCCGGTCCACCAGACTTGATGAGCTCAACGGCAACACAATCATACCCTACAGCTTTACCGCACTTCGCCTTTTTTAATGCATTCATAATCTCATTCATGTCTATCATATCGTTTTCATTCACACTGCTTTCAATGTCGTCATACTCATTCTCATTTGTACCATCACATTAAGTAACAACGTGAGTGATAAATAAATACTTATTATTTATCTTTGTATTTTTTTCCATAATTTGTCATTCGAGTTCGTTTTATTTTATATTATAGTAAAAACAAAAAAAAAGCACCATAGATGAGTTTTGATTTAACCAAGGACAATAGACAAATGTGACTGTCTTGCTGGCTACCCCACTTATGGGATATGCCGTGGTGGGATGTTTTGTTAGTGATGTTTTAAATCAAGCAAAAAGTTAACATTAAACATGTCTAGTTAGATTAGATTTATATTTTCTTTTGTGATTACCGTTATAACTCCATATTTTAATAACAAAGTTTAACAATGCCACCCATAGGTATGTTCTATTTTGAGTTGTTTAAAAAGCTTTTCTAAAATTTCACAGAAATGACATTTTAATAAGTTATTTGGAATCAAATGGATAGGTGCCTATTTCATTCGATTCTAAAAATGTACCTAATATGTTATTTTTTTTTTAAACTTACACTCTCTTTAACTTCAAAATTATTTCTATACATTTATAAGCTTTTTGCCTTTTTTCATATACATGTTAGACTTTGTATTTATTTTTCATTTTTAAATGGCAGAGGCTTTCAATAGTATTATTATGTTTTTCGTTATTAAATTATCTTCAAAGCTTCACCCTGCACTGAGACCATAACAGCTTTTGGTCAAAGCGATACCTGCAGGAAAAAAAACAAAGCAAAATAAAAAAAGTCACAAAGATTTCATCTTTTGGTAACTTTAATGTGTGAATGCTGTAAACACGCTTAATTGGAGGGTTGGCCTGGCCAAGTCAATGTATAATTGAATTTTTTGGTGTTTATTTCGTAAAACTACTACTACTACTACTACTATACCATCACGTCACATCCCACAATTGGGGTAGCCAGCAGACCAGCTGCATATAATAAACATGCAAGCTGTCCTCTCCGTGCCAATATAATATCAAGACATTCAGGATGGGTGGCAAGCCTCATCGCTGAATTTAAGATGTAAAATGTCTTATTTTTTCGAACACCTGCCTTTTACAGGACACTCGAAAACTTACGAATAAGAGTGGGAGACCAATTCTATACCGGGTGCTCCACGGGATACTCCTAAAACTCCATTATATACAAATAAATAATATATTATTAATGGTTTTACATGTACTTTATTACAAGTTACTCGAGTTTCGATATGTAATGTTTTTGTCAATGTATAATGTTTTCTTGTTTTTCTGAATGTCGATTTTTTTTGTTGGCACGGAGAGGACAGCTTTATTCCGTGCAGCTGGTCTCCTGGCTACCCTACTTATAGGATATGCCGTTTTGATGCAATAGTAGTAGTAGAAAAATTCAACAGAGGCTGTAAAAGGTATAAGTAGCCTGTTAAAAAAATGAAGCAAATAAATAAGGCTCAATAAGAGTAAAAAGAATCTGCGATAAACTCGCCCATTGTGCAAAATTATTTTTTTAAACCATGTTGTAATGTAATCCTATTACCGCTTAATGTTGTTTGTTTGTACAATTTTTGTACAATATTTTTTACAATAAATTTTATTATTATTAATAATAAAAGCGTAATATGATGACAAATATGACTATTTTTAGAATGGGGGTAGATACTCGTATAAAATCTACACAAATATTTTAAGCCGTTTATACATATATGTGTTAATTAAACGAAGATTTTGCATTTTCCTGTTTTTTTGACATCTGCGTGAGTGAGAATATTACTCAACAGAACCTCATCCGCACAACTAATAGACTGTGCAAATTAATTTAAGTATGATACAGGAAAGGTGTTCCGATGCTTTCGAATCGACTTAGGGTGGTTTAAATACACTTGTAAAATCATGTATAAATAAAATCAAAAAATTTACACCTGCATCCATGTTGCTAGTGTAAAATTTCATATGTATTTTTTTATTTTACATTATAGCGTAGTAATATTTCGTAGAGTCTGGATGGTACAAGAGCCCAACTCTTGAAACCCTCAAAGGGGTTTGTCTGTAAAACTGTACTTTTTTATAATTGCTTGACGATTCGAAGTGTCAAACCAATGTCCAACAGGTGATAAGATAGAATAAAGAACAAAGAAAGATCGCAACACCATTTAGATCTACCCATACGTATATACATAATATTTCGCTTCCTTCACATTCGTACAACTTCTCATTTACGCACGCCTGCTTCCTCCTTAAATTATAGAGAATTTGATCCACGTAATCACACCACGTGGTTTTTTGGAAGCCTGTAGTTTCTTACGCTCCTTTTTTCTCACAAATACACCTTATCGTCATCGAATCATCATCCATTCACTCCAAACCATCGTAATTTAGTAACGTTATCCGCAACAAGTGTTAATTCGTCACTCAAATATTTATTTCCTGAGAGATATCGTATAGAATTACACTAGTAATAAAGATATACTTGTATGGATTGATGAGCAGCCTGTGGTGCAGAGTTGAGGGACTTTGAGTTGATGGTAATTGAGTATAATTGTCTTAATGATATTATTATTATTATTTTATTACATGCTTAGTGGGTGGTTATTAATAATAATAATAATAAAAATTATATGTATAGTCTGTACGCGACTAACTTCGCGCTCTCAACACACAAAATCAATGTAGAGCTATAATACGTACCGGACATTTTGTGCTAGGGCTTTCAACTACGTATTCGTTTTGTAATTCGGGATTTTTAAGATTTCTTTCAAATCTTGATTCAAAATTAGTCATGACGATCATGCCCCTTTCCTTGCAGGGTAGATAGAAAAGATCGAGCGCTACATACACACATCCCTGCATACATTTTATTCTTCCATTACTGTCAATGTATCGAATTTCTTATGTTTGTTCTCCTCTTATTCAATGATCTTATATTTCAAAAATGAAGAAAAATGCAAAACTAGTATTAAAACTTTATAACTACTTTTAAGTTCCTTGCAGGTTTTTGTGTGCCTATACCATCACTCATTGCATTTTTGTCAAGTGAGGTAGCCGTAGGGTTAGTTGAAAGAGATCGTGCCTTTGCGATAAACTCGCCCTCTGAATGTAAAAAATGTATAAATAAATCTCTCTCTCTCTTTCTGTCTCGCCCTCAACGCTCCTCTCGGAAACCAGCCTCCTCCATTCAGAGCGTCTCTGCGCCAATTGCGTCACCTCTTTCCACGTCATTCCCTGCGCTCTGATATCATTGTCATAGGAACGGTGTATTGTGAAAGAGGGACGCCCGGGCCGACGGAACCCTTGCGGACGGAAGAACAGTGCTCTTTTTGGCCAACTATCATTGGACGTTCTCAAAACATGTCCCAGCCAGGACCATCGTCTCTCCTGTATTACGGAGATTACAAAATAAATCAATTAAGGTAATTTTTTCCTTTCAGAAAAATGAGACTTTAAATATTTTGAATTCGTTGGTAGCCTGGAGGTAGAGAATCGGCCTCATGTACAAGAGGATCGTGGTTCGATCCCAGGTGTCGGCAAACTACCCTCTCATGACACAAGCTTTTAGCTTACGTACTGTGAAAGGTGTATATGGTTTTATTTGTATTTATAACCGAAACCCAGATATATTTTTTTAAGGAGTGACCGATTCTATTTATAAATCTTGAAACATCGAAAAATAATATTTTCTACTCCGGAGTTGTGTGGAATTTGAGCACCGTCAATACCTATTTGAAAACATTCTAAATTTGGCAGCCCTATTTTGTATGCTGTATAATATAATTTTTATATAGATATTTTTTTTCATTATGATTTCTAGACTGAAAAGCGTTTTATCATTATAATTGAGATAATATTTTTTTTACAACTCTATGAAAGAGATTTAAAATATAATTTAATTCATAATGAGAAATGATACCTACATATAAATATGAGAATGACAAAGAAAGTAAAAATGTAAGAGCATGTCTGAAGGAATCACGTGGTTTGAATTCTCAAGAACGGTTGCGTATTGACGGAGAGAAATAAGTGTATATTACACGAATAATTGCATGTATTGGAGAATTGGGGGGAGTGGAAGTATTTTACGAGGACAGACTGAATATAAGTTCACAATTTTTGGTCAATGGGAAATTGAAATGTAAAATTCCCCTGGTGGTTTTATTACTTTGTGAGCTAGCATTTGAAAGCTTGCGCTCTAATCATCAGACAATATTAATATTAAGACGATGAATGCAGAAACTTTCGAAAGCTCGCTCGCAAACTAATAAAGTCTCCAGTGAAATTAACGTACATAAATTTTGTTTCATTTTAATTTCTCATGACAGTGAACTTTCAACAAGTTATGTAAATACTTGTGAAACTAAATAATCATATTTTATTTCTTAATCAATATGGAGTTGAACAAAATAAAATACAATTATTTTTTTTTTTTTTTTAAAAAAGATATATCTGGGTTTTGTTATAAACCGAAATACAACCTTATACACCTTTCACAGTAAGCTAAAAGCTTGTGTCGTGAAAGGGGAGTTTGCCGGTACCTGGGATCGAACTACGGACCCCCTGTTCACGAGGCCGAGGCTCTACCTCCAGGCTACCGACGAACTCGACTATTTTTTTTTTTTTTTTTAAAAAAGATATATCTGGGTTTTGTTATAAACCCAAATACAACCTTATACACCTTTCACACTAAGCTAAAAGCTTGTGCCGTGAAAGGGGAACTTGCCGGCACCTGGGATCGAACCACGGACCCCTTGTTCTGAAGGCCGAGACTCTACCCCCAGGCTACCGACGAACTTTACTTTTATTATTTATTATTTTTATGCAATTTATGAAAATTGAGGGCCGTAGAGGGGTTGGAAGAAAGCGGCTTTCCTGGCAGAACGGCTTCCAGAACATTCGAGAGTGGACCAGGATGAGAGGTGTGGAGGAGCTGTTTCGTGCTGCCCAGAACAGACAAGATTTTTTCAGGTGATCGTCAACGTCAGGGGACCCGAAAAAGTACATAAATAAGAAGAAGATGCAATTTACAGAGTATTTGAAATTTCTAATTTGGCTTAAATTTCTCAGTTTTTGAGTCGATAACCTTATTACACAAAAAAAAAAATATTACGGGTGGGATATCTCTTTATTGCTAAATTGAAATTGTTAAATTAATGGTGTTTTACGAATGCCTGCCTTTTGCAACTTAGTGTGGGAGTCCTTTTCTTAGCTGGGAACTCCAGGAAAAAGAAAAAAAAATCCTTTCTAATTTAAATACGGAAAATTTTTATCGTTTATTTCACTACAAAAAAACAATAGTTCATTGACAACACAGCCTCATTCTGAACTAAACGTTTTTATTTATTTTATACCGGAACTAAAGTGTTTTACAAAAAACGATACCCATCACTAATGACATTGTGTTTTGAATGAAATTGATGTTTGGACATAAATTTGTAGTGAATTTGGGTAAATTGACACGTACTCAATAAAAAATGTTAATAGGTATCTACATATGGAAAAAGTAGGCACCTACATATTTGTATGTGGGAGCGAAACTATTAAATGTCAAATTTTGGCATAATTCTGTGGTTCTCTTTTGCACCCGTGTCAGAACCGTGGAGGAGCTGTTTCGCGCCGCCCAGGACAGGGAAGCTTTCTCTCAAATGGTCGTCAACATCGGGGGGACCCGGCAAGACATATGAAGAAGAAGAAGATGCAATATTCACCTACATTGACAATACGTTATATTTTTTGATATCCGTAAATAAAAAAATTATGTACAATTTTTGTTTAAGCAAACTAACTTTTATTTATTTTATTTATTTAATAATAAAAGCACCTAAATTTAATACGATATCTGTGTAAAGGAGAGGGGAAGGGAAAGGGAAGGAATCCTTCCTATATCCACCGAAGACAAAAAAAACGAATAACTGTCAACGCCGTGAAATTTTATTTTCATTCTTTACTATACATTGATTGCAAACAATTACACAAAAGGTATACATTCAAGTCAGATAGGTACGAGATAGAAAGGTATACATTCAAGTTAGATACTATCAATATACAGAGGGCGAGTTTATCGCAAAGGCGCGACCTCTTCCAACTACTTCAATATGACATTGTGTAAATTAAAGAAAAATAAAGGATAATCATGGTTAAAAGCAATCATCCACAATAATTTGCCAGAAGAGATAACGCTCTTGCATTTGAGTCACGAAGTCCTGCATTCAATTCCCGGCCAGGACAAAATGAAAAATGACTTATTTTAAATTATTCTGCATCTGGGTGTTACATGCATATGTGTTAGGTGCATTATAAAGACACTGAGAAAAATACTAATGAAATTTAACAACGAATCATTGGTACGTACTATCAGATTAGGACCAGAGATAGTACAAACGATTCATTAGTACAAATCTATAATATTAACTTTTCACGTACGTACCAATGATTCGTTGTGAGTATTTTTCTCAGTGTATGGATCGTCGCTTTAGCGCACATTATAACAGATTCATAATTGAGTTTGGGACTGGCTCGATCTGTGTTTATTGTCCACATGTATTTACATAGAGCTAGGGGATGCGCACCAATAAGATGGAGTGAACACGTGAAGGGGGTAACAGGGGGAACCTTGCATGAGGCGCTGCGAAGAGCGGAGGATTGGAGTCGCTGGATTGTCCACAACTATACAAATGATGATCACGATCCTCAGCACTGAGGGAGCGACAACAAAGGAGAAAAAAGAAATTTGTAAATAGTTTTTGATAGTAATTTTGTGTTAACAAATATGTAAGAAGCAAATGTAATTTTGTTTAAAAAACTGAATGGACATACTGAAAAATGACCTCTCCTGACATAGTGTAGTTTCGTTTTGGCATAGAAATACAGTTCCTGTTATTCGTTCGAGACCACTTGATAGTTTCGTTGTGTTTTTAATTCAACAAATAATATATTTTATTGAGAATTTTTTTGTTTCTTTTTTCGTATCTTTGGCAGGAATGGACAACCATTGGACTTATTGGATACCTATCTTCTACTGCTACTTTTGTCCCCATCACGGCATATCTCACTAGCCGCATGCAATAATCATGCAAGCAATCCTCTCCGTGATATTAAAAAATTAGACATTCGGGATGGGTGGCTAGCCCCATCGCTGAATTTAAGATGAAAATGTCTTTATTTTTTCGAACACCCGTCTTTTACAGGACACTCGATTACTAACGAAATTCTTTGCCAGGTTCTCCACGGAAAATTGGATACAAATAAAAAACTTCTTCTTCTTCCTCGTGTGATAGATCATCGATCTGTTGTTTCGGAAGTGATTCCCTCTTGTGACCCTGAGGACCAGCTCTCTTTCCATCTTTTTGGTGGTCTTCCTCGTGAACGTGAGCCAACCGGTGTCTTCTTTGCAGCAATGTGGGTGATCCTGTTTTCAGCCATCCTGTCCACATGGTCTCTCCAGAATCGTATCCTCTTTGTACTCGATCTCACTATGTCCTCCGAAACTAAATAAAAAACTGATACTAAAATATTTATTTCTTTATTTATAATATAACCTACACCTACACACCCACAAAAACAAACATACTTAATAATATTATAAATATACATCTTTTATAATTATTTGTTGTAAAAAATAATAATGTTAAACACATGAAATGTGTTGGCTAATATTAACTGGGTGGATGTTGATGAAGCGAAATTATTGTTGCAAGGACTTATTGAATTCAAAGATATACATTGAATTAATGAATTCGAACTCGAGACATCATGATTGAAATACTGAAACTCTACCATCAGGTTACCGATTATCTCTTTTATCTTCTTTAAAGAAGGTTGGTTATCAATTTCTCTTTGAAAGTTTTTAAACGAAATACACCCTTTGATTTAAAATTGTTGATCTGTGTTACCGATGGGCGGGTTGAATTGCAAAAAAAAAAATACAAAATGTTGCCGATTCCTTTTCCAGCAGTTACTAAGATATATTGCGCGGATCTGTGGCACTGAGATGTCAAATATAAAAATAATTGTTTCTATGCCACCCACAACATTTTTCGTATTGAAATAGCTTTGCAAATAGTTATATTATTATTGGGAGACAAATTCATTCAGAAGAAAACAAATGCCTTCATTCCACCCAAACGTGATAGCCATCGAATTTGGATGATGATGTTATACAACAATGTATCATGCCACAAAATCCATCACGGCATTTTCCAGAAGTTGCTCCAGGCTGGCTCAAGAGATTACCTACTATCGGTGATGACGGAATTGAAGAACGTCGTCCATGGACACCGTAATTAATAACTTAAGCCAGCCTAGAGACAATTCATAAGAGTTGGGACACATTTCTCATTTTCTCCGATTAGTTTTTGCACAAACTTGTTTCTCTAATCAAGATATCAGCCCCCCTAGACAAACCGTCACTTCTCGATCGACTACAAACGAATTTACGACAATCTACCTACATGTCCCATGTAATTATGCGTTATTGTTGCAGTCGTCGTAAATTCGTTTGTAGTCGATCGACAAGTGACGGTTTGTCTAGGGGGGCTTTCGTTATCTGCCGATGGGTCCAAATCCAGTAAAACAATAAAAAATATATATATATTTTTTTTCAATGGATATTTATAAGTTGAAATTTGAATATGTTGGATGTTGTTTGATTTCTTTATTGTTTTTTTTGGCTATGTTATTCTAATACTGATTGTGATTTCTGTTTCGTGTATTGGATTACAAATTGTTTTAAAATTGTTTTAATTCTGTAGAAAATCAACGCAAGGAATTGAACAATTTAGGAATCATAACACGAAATAAAAACACTTGTAAATGTTTTATTTTGTCAGAGATCGCATTGGTCGGTACCAGTAGAATATGATGTCTTATCAATAATAATAATAATAATAATCCGCCAAAAAATCAGAAATATAGATACTAATAACTCAGAATTATTGAATTTCAGTTTGATTAGTTTTTATGGCTTGACACATTGTTGCACAACACTCTCATTTTATAATATGTATTACTTTTAGGAAGAGAAAAGTATTTTCTTCGTATTTTAAACGAATAACGTTTTTTGTCATCTGCGTTTTCAATATTCATATTTTTCAATTTATTCTCGATTCGAATATTTGCAAAAAAACTAAAAGATTTTTATTCCGTCTATAAATACATTTCATGCCTGCATATTTTATAAATTTGTAGAACAACGTTAAGTTTTCGAGTGTCCTGTAAAGGCAGGTCTTCTTCTGCTTCAGTTAGGACTGTGTTCTGTGGTTCTCGGAGCCTGCTCCTGGGAGCTGGATGCCCAGCTTTCCCTCCATCGTTTGGGTGATCTTCCTGGGGGTCTGTTTCCTGTCATGCGTTCTTCTGCTGTTATTCCCCACATGATCTCTCCAAAAGCGTCTTCTTGCTAAAAGACAGGTGTTCGAAAAGAAATAAAGACAATTGACATCTTGTATTCAGCACTGATGTTTGCCACCCATCCTGATATCTCATTTTTTTATGCGGATAAGTGGGAGTTAACGACTTCTGTAATAAATATCCGGGTGGGTCTGTCTTTAAAATACCTGTTGAAGTAACTCGGTGTAGGTATTGCGACATTATGAAAGAATGATTGTACAAATAATATACAAAATTTGACAATATCCCCGTGTTTCCTAGAAACGTGAAATGTATAATAAAATAAATTCGTAGATAAGAATTGTATTATATTGCTCATATTACTAGTATTTGTACCCGGTAATGATTGAATGTGATTTTTTTAAAGCCGTCGACATTGTTGATAAAATCTCCAAGCTGAATGGCAAAGCGAGATGATGGCAGATGGATGTTTTTTGTGGAGCACTTAGCTAAGAATTGGTCTCCCACTCATTTCCATAAGTTTTCGAGTGACCTGTAAATGGCAGGTGTTCGAAAGATACAGACATTTTAAAAAAAGTATGGAAGACCCAAAAAGAGGAACTAATGGTATTGTGCAAATTTTGGGATAGCAGTGGGTTCGTCTAGCTCAAGATCGAAAAGCGTGGAAGAGTTTTGGAGAGGCCTATATCCAGCAGTGCAGAAAAAAGGGCTAGCAGTAAGAAAGAAAAATGTGATTTTTTGTTTCCAAGATGGTTTGTGTTGCTATTATAGACATGATTTGGCACAATCTAAATACCTACGATCTTGTAAATTTAACACACGAAACTACCACATAAGGCTTAGAAAAGACAACGTCACCTCATTTGGTAGTGTCCCGGACGTTAGTCATACGACGCGCGAAGGGGGGATAGTCAAATATACCGCGCTAGCGCTACCGCGAGAGTGGTATGCACGTATTTTTTGACTATAGACCATTAAAGGATGACGTCACAGAAAAATCATTGAGGGGCATCAGGCATCCCAACACAACAGACGATTACGGTGTAATATTAGGTGGAACGCCTAAAGAATACCTAATAATCAAAAAACTGTCAGTGTCGATTTTGTTATTATTTTGTCGTCTGACTTTCTTTTTTTTCTCTTATGGCATAACATCCTACAAGGATGATTTGCGCAATCTGACTGTTTGCCCCCTAAGCAAAAGCAAATCCATAGACAAGACCACGTGACCTTTAATGGTTTATAGTATAATTAAGATCAAGACGAGATTGAGATCGTTTTTAAATTGTGTGAAGAGAAACCCTGCTGGTTCGTCAAAAACAAGGCTAAACTTAATTAAAAACAAGACTAAGTATGCTTAGCCTTAAAAATAAGGCTAAGCATACGACATACAAACAAACGAATTCAAATATTTTCCTGATATTATTACATTATAAAAATTACCAATTTTTGTCAAATCGTCTTTCTCAGAAGAACTGATATTATGTAAAGTGATTTGAAATATATATATATATGTAAGTATAAAAACCGTCAAATTAATACTGAAATACGAAAGAAATTCTTGGAATAAGTAATTTATCATTACTGTGTAGGTAAAGGTAAGAATAATAAAATAAAATATTTTGGTAATAGAATGATTAGGCAGTAAACATATGGGGAGGCATTGATTTCCGGTGATTTTATTGACGATTAAATAAACCAGAGGTGTTCAAACATCCTGTGGAGTTCTTAGAATGGAATAGGTGTACCACTAGTTCTCGAGTCCTGTAGGGTTAGTCATGATGCGTATCTTATCTAGTACCTATATCAGAAACGTCAAATGAATGCTGATAATCTAACTGGGAGTATTTACTACTAATACTACTACATCATCACGGCATATCCTACAAGTGGGGTAGCCATCAGACCAGCTGCATGCAATAAACATGCAGGCCGTCCTCTCTGCGCCAATAAATAATTAGGACATTCGGGATGTGTGGCAAACCTCATCGCTCAACTCGAGATCTATATTATCTTTATTTTTTTGAACACCTGCCTTTTACAGGACACTCGAAAATGTACGGCAAAAGTGGGAGACCAATTCTTTACCGGGTGCTCCATGGAGTTTTTATATTCTAAATTATTTTGATAAGTATATTTTGTTTTCAGGAAGTTAAATTGCATATTTTCATACACACCACAACGCCACAATTGGGGTAGCCAGCAGATCAACTGCACGGCGGCCGGTGTGGCGTAGAGATAACGCTCTTGCCTTTGAGTCACGAGATCCCGGGTTCGATTCCCGGCCAAGGCAGATTGAAGAATGACCTTTTTCAAGTTGTCCTGGGTCTGGGTGTTACATGAATGTAGACGAAGCGAAAGAGGACAGATCTACATGGCGTTCCATTCTCTCTGCCTACCCCACTTGGCAGTGTGAGGGAATAGAATAGAATAGAAATAGATAAAAAAAATATTGGGTAAAGCTGGGTTCTGCAACAAATGAAACAATGTCATTTTGTATAAAGAAATTAAAAAAATATAGTTTATTTAAATATAATCAAATATTTAACATTGGTCCTTTAATTTAGTAAACATGAGATTGTATCAATAAAATAATATAATAATAATAAAACATAGGTGCCTACATACATAAAAACTTAATTATTTAATAAATTATAAGTAGGTCCTACATAAATCAAATATCAAGAATTTAATTATAATTTCAATTAAGTTTATAAAATACTATAACATCTACTATCGAGGACATTCGCAGTTTGTATTTCAAGGAGGCAGCAGCCAAGAAAAAAATGCCCCAACTGAGCACATCAAACTCAGTTATGATTATCAGTTTAAAACATTTTGAATTTGTAATTTCAAAAATTACCCAGTTTTTCAAATTTCTACCCTTGGCCAAATTTATAATTTGATGCTGTTTTACCCAGGCTAACTGTTCTGTCTGTCTTTTAGTGCCCACTTCGGATTCATTTTGATACCTTCGGGAAAGCGGCTGTTCCATTTTGCCCCCTCGTCCATTACATAAACAAGTTGTAGGTATTAAATAAATATTTCAGCAGATAATATTAAATTTTATGGATTTGAATTATTTTGAATTTAGAAGGTATTACAGATAATATATTTTAACAAAATGACACTTGTCAGCCATTTTAAAACAAGAGCCATCTGTTGAAAAAATATCTGCACTCTACAAAATTTCAATAATTATTCAAATACTTAGGTCCCAGATTCTGTTCACATTTGGAAGATGAAAGATTGGCTGACAAAAAAATACTTTCTCACCTGTTGGCTCATAAAGATATCGACTTTATAAAATATTAATTTATTTATAAGTACATAGAAATATAAAACATTTGCTCCATAATAAATTTAATAGTTGTTTGATAATAACAAATTAAAATTTGTAATAGGGTTGTAGGAGACCCACTGTCAGACTGATGGGGCAGAAGTCTAGGGACTTCCATTTATCCAGATAGGATTATTATTGAGAGATCTACCTGGATATCACAGGAATCTTAAACTTTTATTTATCCCCACATTCAAATCAAAATTGTCCTCACACGCAGGCCATTGGGCAATCCTGAAGGACAAAATCGCCATCATGGGAATCTTTGAAACTACTATTCTCTCTTCAATGTAATTATGAATTAAACATTGACAAAAATATGATTTATGTTAACAAATATAGTAGATTTTGTTTTCATTTTAGTATTTCAAACAAAATTATAGACCAAATTCACAGTCCTTACATTCCGTTATTCAACATATATTCAAGAAATTATATAATTTAAATATATAATATATCTAACAGTTAAAATGGTTATAGGTAAGCAACATTTGTAGGTCCTCAAAAGGATGTAATATTAAGTAATATTTCAAATGTTAAAACTCTTTTTTTCTTTCTATCAATAAATCTCTTCCCACTTTTTATTCTTGAAATGGCCAGGACTTCATAAATAATTGTTTAGAATTTAAAACATTTCCGTTTAACTAGAAAGCACAAGAAAAGCAATGTTGAGAGATTACAACAGTAGAGTTTAAGAGAGTAAGAGTTTTCAAGTAACGTATGAGAATTATAAAGAGCTTCAATAGAAAATATTTGTAAGCTTCTTGATTCAAACCAAAAAAACTTTTTGACCACTCACAATTTTTTTTGTGAAAAAACATAAAATTGATTTAACATTAAATATTCCGTAAATAAAATATTTAGATTTTTATATTTATAAAAATATAATAAATAACAACACCATAATCATTAAATATTTGCAGCCATATGACAAATATTCAACTCAGCAGTGTTATCTATAAGGGGTGTGATTTTAAAACACAAAATTAATTAAACTAGCAATATTTAAATGATTTTTCTTAAAGATCCAACAATTTATCAATAAGGTCATCTTAAGTATAAAAAAAAACATTTTATTTAAAAAGATAAGTACAAGAAACATTATGAATTTTGTCCATTATGGCAAATAATCTAAGATAATTAGTTGCTCAACATGGTAAATAGTTTTTTTAAAGGGTATTGCCATGTTTTAATATTTGAAAATGAAAATATTAATCTTTTTCAGCTTTATCTAAATATTTTTGAACACATTCCTCCCGTTTAATATTCAAATTCTTTCATCAAAAATATTTGTTGTAACATGAAAAAGGAATAGAAAATCTCGCGAAGCCTGGACACAATCACCCCTACTTCAGCTAAGAAGAGACGACTGTTTATATATAGATACTTAGAATTTAATTCTTATTTACTGTTTGATAAATCTCTTTTAACAGTTTGTCCTTTGATAAAACAAGTTTTTTTTTCTCTTTTTTATTTATTGTCTAGGACACAAACAGTCATTTACAATTAATAAATAGAAAACATTTATAACAAAAAATAGGCAATCAAGGTTCCACTGATTACTGTCTAACAATAATAAAATGGACAAATTGTCACCATAAAAAATACTAACCAATGGATAAGAATATTGTAGATGTATTTTTTGTAAGAAAAAACA
Organism: Athripsodes cinereus; assembly: GCA_947579605.1. NCBI lineage: Eukaryota > Metazoa > Arthropoda > Insecta > Trichoptera > Leptoceridae > Athripsodes > Athripsodes cinereus. Next base: position 20,979,412 of record OX388322.1, on the reverse strand, counting down.
AATTGTTTAATTTTTGTTACAAACTTTTCATTAATTAAATGACCTGGGGGCCTATTCTCCGATCTCGGTTGATGGATGTTGCAAGCGAGATTATATTACTTTCGATCGATTTCTTAAAAACCCTATTCTTGAAAGTCGGAGACGACAAATGTCGCACGATATCATGCGAGATTATATCGAATGGTGTTTTACCACTCGAGATGAATGTCACACTAATCGACATGTCAAAAATTGATAAAAATGGCTGCCGTGAGTCACTCAACGGTTGTTTACATTTCGCATACGGTATAAAAATAAAATAAAGTGATGCTGCATTTACGAAGTATTTTAGTTTAAATAAAAAAATAACGAAAAGTTTGATATTGGTTGTGACTCCTCATATAAAAGAGCCATCTTGTGCATCACGTGCCTACCTACACGAAAGCGCCATCTCGTGAAAAAAAGTATAAATAAATGTAATTTTTCGATGACCACATACAAAAATTGCGACGTTGCCGGTAGCTTCTCGAATGTCGTCAAGAATAGGGTCGTAGACTGCCATTCGACTTTTCGTGCGAGTTTTTCAATCAACATCTCACAGGCGACATTTATCAATCGAGATTGGAGAATAAGGCCACTTACAGTCATTGTCAAACTGATTTCAAATAATAACAGTTTTAGGACAACTGCATAATCTTTTCCCATAACTTTCTAATGCTGATATGGTTGTCATTGATTTTACTAAAAGTTTGGCAATGATTTTTGAACTCGAAACCGGATCACTTAATTGTTGAAAAGCATTAAAACCATTTTTGTTTTCTTATCTAAATAATTAATATGGAGTTCTGAAAATAAATGTCAATTTAATCAATAAATTTTAGATGTTATTAATATAGTTTAAACAAAAGTATTTGAATTTTATAATTCTTGAATATAAGACAACAAAAAACATTCTTTTTTCATTACATGCAATGAATAATAATGGGTACTTATATAAACAAATCATTTTAAAGCAATAATATAACATAGGTGTCAAAAATTGTACCTGAGGATGATGGGTTTCTTAAAATATTTTTTTAAATAAATTCAATAGATATTATTTCTCAATATGTCAGCGAGTCATATCTTTTAACAAATTCAATAGCATTAAATGTATTTACAATTATTAATCAAATTAGTAAATATTAAAGAGAAATAGAAGAGATTACAAAATTATAGAATTATTAAATGAATGTTTAGTAATGTAAAATGTCAGAAATTGTTTATTTTTTGTTAAAACATTGTATTCATTTCTAGATAAAAATAAAATTTTATTCTCTACCATTTAAAATCAGACTTTTCAATCATGAAAACAACATTTTCATATCCGGAAAAACCAAAGTAAATTTTTGACATTTTAAATGCGTAGCAGCCATTTGAAATCTACACATTTATTTACCCAAAAATATACTTTTTTTATCAAAACAACACACATTCATACGAAAATATATAATACATATATAAAATATATTTAAATAACAATATTATTCTGGTATAATATAACTTATACAAAGTGAAAATAATAAAAATAATTAAATGGTTCAAATCTTTGACTGACGTTTCAACAGTGCGTCAGTCAATGGTTCGAAACAAAACTAATATTAAGGAACTTAAATAGTTATAAAATAATTTCACAGAGGTCACTAGTATACATTTTATCAAAAATATAAATGAAAAAATAATATAGTTTTTATTTAGTTTATGTATTTTTCTAAATGACAAATAGACAAAGTTACAAATTAAAACAGATGTATGCAAATGCATGTAACATATAAGTTGTCAATATATTAAATAATATTGTCCAATGAAGTGAAAGTCTCTCAAATTTTGTTTAAAACTTTCATCATAGTTAGGTATTTCAAAATGCTCTTTTTTTATTTTCAACAAGTCATTCTTTCAAATATTCATTTATTGATAACATTGTGCATATCATGGAACAGAATCATGCCAGCAGCCATACGAGGCATGAACCTTTACCATGTTTTTCCGTCAAGATGAAGTTCAACTATGTTTTATTATCTTGACAAAACATTTAGATTTTAAATTTAAATTCATGGTACTACTTTCCTCTTTGGAAAGCTGACACAGGTGAATTACAATATTCAATTAATTAAATATTTGATTTTGATTAAACGAATCAGAAAAACAATTAAAATTGATAACCTTTTTCGAATTGTCATGGATCTGGGTGTTATGTGTATATGTGTTTAGTGCATTGTATATACATATGTATATCATCGTGTATACAAGATTCATATCTTAGTTTGGGACTAGCTCGATCTGTGTGAATTGTCTATGGTTGTTATGTGATGTTAATTACATAAAAAAGGTATTATTGGTTTGCAAAAAACCTTTCTGTCCACCTCAATCTCTTGTTATTACTGGAACAATTCACAGCAAATTTTGTTTCATTCCATTGATTTTAAATAGCCATTATTTTGAAATCAATGGAATTAATCTATACAAATGCCACTCATGTATAATTAATATAGCATGCTACATGTTTCTTTTTAGATATCAGGATAATTATCTTTTATTGACATAACAATATCACTTTAAACAAGGAGACTTTACTCTACTTTACTTTACTTTACTTTACAGCGAAGGTTTTATTTACTTATTTTGAAATATTGCTTCATATTTAATAAGTAAATGTAGTTTTGTTTGAATTTTTATAAACGCTTGATATGAAGTAATAAATGCACCAGATACATAATCAATGTTTCCAAACTTGTAGCAATTGATGAAAATAAAATCAAGACAAATTGAGCATAGTTATACAAAAATTCCAATCCATAAAAACAATAATATGGGCTTGGAAGCAAAGTCATGGTCTCATATTGGATTCCTGACGAAGGCAAAATGGAAAATTATCTTGTCCAGTATTTACTTATATATGTAGGTATATCATTCTTTATTTTGTGACTAGCTCGATCTGTGTGAATTGTCTAAATCTATTAATTTTTATCTATAATTTCTATTATGGCATCACATGTTGGGTAATTAAGATTTAATACATGTAACGAATAAATTATTAAATTATAAATTAATGTCTTCATCTGTAAAATTGTCATAATTGTTACTATTTTTTTTGTTCAACATGTAAAAGGCTTTGCCATGTATAAATGAATATATAAATAATAGTATTGTAGTAAAAGAATGAACAATTCTTTGTTTACAAAGGCCTATTTTAAGAAATAAATTTTTGTGTACTGGCAATTTTGTATTTAGGTACTATGCTTAATCAAAAGTGGCGTTTTTGTGACCTCTGTGCGTTGGCAACTCTGTGGTATTTATGACATCTACTTGGAATGTACGAGATTAAGGAATTCCTCTCTTGTCTTGGGATCATCCCTGAAGACTCCCAGCATGGTGGATGTAACAGTTTTGCTGTTGATTTTCTGAACGCCTCTCATCACCATGCACATATGGCTGGAAATATAAATAAATAAAATCATAAAAAAACTTGTCTTGGGAAAAACTTATTTTTTCACCTGTCATCTTACGAGTATACTTATATCTGTAACATGTACAAAATCATAAAAAGTTTTTTATTTCTTCATTTTCATTTTTTACTCTTCAATGTTGAAAAGAATATATTATCATCATCCTCATCATCCATCATGCTGTTTCCCATGCAGGATAGGCAGATGGGATCGAGCTCATTTATTTCTCTCCGTACAAATGCTTTTTGCTTCTATTACATTCATGCAGTTCCTCATGCATGATCTCCTATTCATTGTACTCATAACGTATCCATCCTTGAGGATCTGCAGGGTTACACTTGACACAGTCTAAATACGATCTTAATCTAGTCTTGATCTTAATCATACAATGCACAAAGGGACTATGGTCAAAAATAGTCACTTTGTGCATCATATGATTAAGATTAAGATCGTATTTAGATTTTGTCAAGAGTAACCCTACTGGTCTAAGCAATATATTAATTTTATCTTTGGGTGACCACGTTTTCGAGTAGCCTTTTTCTCAGCCATATAAGGATATAAATACCGTAAAATACACATACTAAGATTAGATAATTATTAATGAAATATGTGACCATATACAATATTACCATTCTCTATGGTCAGTAACAATGCGTCTCTGAATTTCTCTATGACAAACAGTGTTTAAAGTACGAGTAATTAAATAAGATACTTACACTCCTTCCACTACCACAGCTACTCCAGCTGGCTGTACTGCCTTGGTGACTGCAAGGGCTATCTGTTTTGTCAGACGTTCTTGGACTTGGAGTCTGCGAGAGAATATCTCAACAATCCTAAAACATAACAGCATTAAATATACGATGTGAAGTTTTAAAAGAAGCAAGGTATAAAAAGCAATGAGAAAATTGTCTTGGGGTCTCAATAAAAAATCAGATTCATGATTATTATAAGATATTTCACCAAAACTTAATTGAAATATTTATTGGAATAAAAGGTCTTTATTAAGGTAATAAAAGGTAAAAAACTATCATTGAAAACTTTTTAGGCAAATCTTTTTTTATGGAAATTCAGCATATAAATTAATCCGAATATTCCGAATATTAAATCTTAAAATCGGTAATGCATCTATATAGTGGATAGTTTTTTTTAAGTGGTAAAAATATAAAATAGCTAAAAAAATATCATAATTGTGTTTTTTACATTAATATATTCTTTTACCTGGCAAGTTTGCTGAGTCCAAGTATCTTCTTGCAAGGGAGATATCCAATAGAAACTTTACCATAGAATGGCACCAGATGGTGTTCACACATGGAGAACATCTCAATATCTTTTACCACAACCATCTCATCATGGTCCTCATCGAAAATGGCGTCGTTTAGTACTTCTGAAATTCCAAATAATAATATTACATTTTAACTGTGAAGTTCAACAACAAAATATATACATTTTTATACCTAAATTAATTCTCATTGGTTTTCTATATCGCACATCGATGGTTTAAAACACATAAGACACATGTCCACTATTTAGGTAAAATAAGTTAATAATTTAAAAATAAGTTAAAAATATTAGGCATAAAATCGGTTGGATCATCTTCTATGTCCTGATAACATACCTAATTACCAATAATACTTAGGTATATCATTATCGAAATATTTAATAAAAAACAAATGTCACACATTTTTTTTTGTGTACAGATATAACATGTTACATAAGATATTTGAGAATGTATTTATATAGACTTTCTTAATTCTTAAAAAGCACATATCCATCAAGGACATCTTCTGAATTAATTTAAAATTAAGTAGTTAATTAATTGAGAATCTCAAACTTTGTAAATCTGTTCTCTCTAAACTGTTAAATGTGGTCATGTGTCTTCTGTGCTTTAAACCATATTTATTTATTTATTTAAATGTATAATATGTAAAAAATGTATATAAAAGTAAAATAAATGTAAAAAATGTCATAAATGTAAAACCACATAAAAATACACCCGCCCACCAAAGTCCACAAATCTAATATGTTTAATAATTATGAATTTACAGTGAGTTTAGCAGCTATCTCAATTGTAGAGGATATCATGACAGTTGAATAAAACATAAGAGGAAACCTTTTTTATACAAAAACAAAAGTGATATATAGAATCTAAAACTAGTGCTCAAAAATATCTCTTATTTGTTTAGCAATCGAGATAAGCAAATAGAGAATAGAAAAGATTCAGATTCAGTAGAAAATAATAAAAATGTGAAGCGGGTAGAATAAGAGGTATAAGCAAACACTCTATCACTCTCCTAGAAGCTCTTGAGTGCTAATTAATTTCTTTCATCTGAAGCCAAACCAATGAAATGTAGGTCAGATAGGATATATTATGTAATAGACAATTCTAAAAACATAAAGAAACGTTTATAAAGAAGATTTGTTTTATAAGTGATTTCCTGTTTCTCAGTCAGGCGTTTCGTACGTGAGTGTTGTGGGATAGAAAGTGTGCAAATCCATAAATGTGATTTATTAACCAAGTATGCAGAATTATTCTTAGTGTTATGTTCTATTTAACTGCATTTTTCAAAATAGTCAAAACCTATAAAAAAAATATCTGAAAATAACGGACAAAAAGTCAGTCAAGTTTCTGGGCTCACATTTTCCTATAAATGGATTTGTCCAGTTTCGCTATCAAACTAAGCACGTTTCGAAAATCACAATATTTCAGATATATTGTCCAACCCAATTTATCACAGATACTAGAACCTAGGGAGTTTCGAAAAGTAGGTAAATATGTTTTAAAGTTAAAATACCAACTCAAAGGGCGTTAATTCGAAGATTGTTTCATATGACCTTCATGAAGAGCAGAAAAATTTGAAAATAAAACATCTACCTACACTCCTCTATAAAATCTTGCAAAAACTTACAATGAAAATTATGCCAAATTTGGAAATCGATGCTATCGACAAAGGTATTACAGAGAAACAAAAAAAAAACTTCATTTAATTTTATGTAACGACACAGCGTAAAAAAAAATAAAAGCATTTAAAAAAAATACGACACAATTAGGAGATACTTAGAAGCTCAAAGAAGTTTTGATGAATAGCAACATTCAACAATATCAAAAATTTAATAATACCTCTGTTGAACGTAGTGTCGTCAAAAAAATCATCTTTGGTGTTGTGACATAATATGAAACAGAGAAAATAATGCCACGTAAGCCATTGATGAAAGAAGAACAATGATAAAAAACGATGATAGGTTAAGAAGATCCCATTCGATAACACGAAAGTTCGGGAGAAATAATAAAAAGTTAATTACCTATCCGATAAAGCCAAAGAGGTCCAAGATAAAGACACAAATAATAAACGGCCATAAAACCATATAAAAGGAATAAACTCATAAAAATAATATTTGGAGTATCATTTTTAAGATATAAAACAAGCATTAAGTGTTGGTACCTGATAAGTACCCAATCCAAGATAAATTTCAGAGATTGATTAACCACATTAATTCAAACATAATTATGTTTAGATTCGAATTTTAAATAGTGTTTTAATAAAAATTGGGAGTCATATAAAAAATTCAATGTGTAATTCATATCATCACGTCATCTCCCAAAAATAAAAGGAGTCATTGATGGGTCATGCCATAAACAAGGAAATTAAGAATTTCGGGTTTGGTGGAGTTTAAGATGTTAAGTGATAGAAACACTGAGAATTGTTTAACTCCAAAGGCAATTTGACATAAATTTATTATCCCTTGAAAAACGTGAGAGAAACAAACCATAAACGAACAAATCTAACTCAAAGAAATACCACAATTTCTTGGACGTAACAAAATATATTTAATTTGTAGATTGATGAATGAATTAGGCAATAAGTGCAAATTATAACACGAAAAAAGTGATTTAGTTTATCCACAATTCCACAAACCTTCTAAGCTTTGATCATATCCTTTGGTGAAGAATAACATGGCTTTTGCGGCTCTCTCAGGTGTCTTCAATAATCCTTGTCTGTCTGGATCTTCTCCAAGACCTGAAAAAATAATATGATGACAACTCGAATTCCGGAAAATATTATTTTATATTTTATCAGACAGAAAATATCTGTGTCTTTGGGTTAATGAGTTCAATTTGAAAATAAGTGAGTATAACAAAAAAAAACATAGTTAGTTGTTTAATAAAATTAAAGAAAAATATGATGAATGAAAAGTAAACATTTTTAAACATTATAGGTATACTGTGAAACAAAAGATTGCGTCCAATTTTACTCTCCTCAAACAAACGCAGAAGCATTGTAGAGAGACCTACCTACTTCACATGGAGATATCCCAGGAGTCGTTAACTCCTTCTTATTCGCACATTCAAACCCAAATTGTTCGGCCGACCAAGACTGCCGTCGAGGGAATCTTTTATACTACTTCTCTCTTCAATGTCCCTTTTAGGCGGTGATAATGTTTATTGAGTATAAAATTGTATGTACGTACAAATAAAAAAAATAAACGTAGAACCAAAATAATTCGTGCCAGGATTTTATCTATAGGGTGGTTCACATTTGTTCACTTTCAGTGATCACTCCGGATGATCCTCCAAGATGAATAGGTGTGAACGGGCGTTTCATCAATAGTGATCACTAGCGATGACGGAGGAAAGAGATTACCACTCGTCATAATTTCGATGAAAGGTCCTTTCACTGAAACGACCATAAACAAGTTTTATCTATGAATTTGTATTGAAAGTCAGAATCGTGTACAAAATTTCATGCTGTCGAGAATTATAATTCACGTGTTTCAATTTTTAATTGTCTTGTCAAGGAATGGCTGCTGAAATGTGCATTTGTATATAATTGAAAATTTGTAAATACTTTAGTTGTTAAGTTTATGTTCGATGCTTTGGATTAGGTTGAAATAAATTATGTATATATTGTTATTTTGTAAGGAACGCGCCGACAAATCTATTTTATTTATTTATTTATTTATTCATTCTTTACTACATTGATAAAAAACAATTACATAAAAGGTATACATTCAAATTAAATACAAAATATTTTAATGGATTTGGCGCGACTGTATATTTGTATTTAATGTTTATATTAAGTATATGAAATAAATAAAAAAAATGTTATGTTTCATTTTTTTTTATTTAATTATTTTTTTACGTAAATACGTCAAACTACATACAACATGACCGTGAGTGTTGACATGGCAGTGAAAGCATAGGATGAACAAGTGTGAACAGACGTGTTCACTTTCAATGAACAGGTTTGACCCTGACACTCTGGATGATCATCCAAAGTGAAGCAATGTGAATGCTACTTTTGCTCCTAATATACTCGTATCATGCAGTCAAGGTAAGGCTTCAAATTCTTGGAGTACACGGACCAATATAGTGCAATACAAAACCTTCAGTGATTGCACTCAATAAGTTTTGATTTATGCCAACTTTATGTGAAACACAACATCGATATTTATAAATTAACCCAATGTTATCTCATATAAGTTTTAATGTTAATTATAAAGAGCAGATCAAAATATTATACCATTTATTATTATTGATCGTGACCCAGATAAAAACGTTCTACTTATAAGTAAATGATTACTATTTATATATTTCAATTATATTTAATTAAAGCAGTTATGCAGCATTCTGTTATTATCTACATTAAAAGAATTCCAAAGAATAATTTACTCTGCTTTTTATCTGTTATAAAGCCTAAATGTTGACACTTCAATTTTGAGTTTGTACGTTTGTCAATAATTTTAAAATGATTAGAGGCCTGAGTCAAACACACATTTTAGCGTTACGTTTTTGTGTTCCAATCATTCGAGTATAGAAGAAAATAGAAGAAAACTGAAGAGATAATGAAATATATCAAATTCCTATACCTTTTCGAAAATCTGGCGATGGGGGGTGTAAAAAATTGAGTGTAAGGGAAATCATCAAATACTGGGAATCTGCGACGTAAAAAAGATAAACAATCAACGTCTCTTGCTCTTAATGGGCCACAGTTTAAGTATCAATCGCTGACCGGTCAGCGGAGATAAAAAGGTTGGAGACTATTGCTGCAGTACATTCTATGACATATTCTTAGAAATAAATTGTGGTCTTCATATACTTCATGTAATTGATAATCTAATTCAAGAGGTTTAAAAATTGGAACCATCTTCAAACTATATATGTATAGCATACTTTAGAGTGAATTTTTGTCGATTTTAAGAAATCTTGGAACATCGAGGAAAGTGTTTTGATTTCAGGAAAAATATTTTAAAGGCTTTCTGTCTCCTTTTGGGCAATACCTACTGGTTATAGCAACGAACGCAAAATATCAAAAACAATCCGCATTCTTATAACTCTAGAAGCAAAGCCGGATATTTTGAGATCATAGTCGATAATATTGATTAATGTTATCATGATTAAATCAAATTATAATAAATATAATTATAAATAATACCGGACTCAACGTGTATCCTTGTGGGACACCTTTTTATACCATTAAATCAAATTGATACGTTTGATACGTTCTGGCACTCTTTAAATAGATAAAGAACAAAAAATATATATTGCTTTGATAAATTAATTGTAGGTGCCTCAGTAATAAGCTAAACCGGCCGATTCGTCAAATCAATATAATTATTATGTTTGGTAGACTCATGGTTACGATTCTAGAATCAAGTGAAGAACGTTGATTCCTAATATTTACTGCGAACAAAAAATAAGGTAATTGCGCCAAGACTAGTTGCAGATCGAAGATCTTAATAAAAAAAAAACTCACATACCATTATTTTTTATCGCTAGACACTAATCAGTATTGAAAAATTATCCGATTTTTTGAATATTTACCTGATAGAAGAAGGCGGTAAGATTTGGTCATATCGGGAAGCAGTGCCTCTCTGGTTGGCGGTCTGTGATCCAATTCCAAATCGTGATGGAAAGTACATTTTTCGTGTCCTGTAACAAAAAAATATAAATAATTAATTCGGTTGCCTTTGATAATGAAAGGAAAACATTAAAAAAAACTTCGACGTTTTAGAATCACCGGAGCCGCAACATAGCCAATTCTTAAATATCTTTCTCATGAATTTTCAAATTGCCACAAGAGAATAAGATGTGACATCGATTTATGGGTTGCTGTTTTCCTAATCATCTTGTCACACGAATGGGAAATATATGAGTCGTAACAAATTTGCAATCTGACAATCAATCTTATTTAAAAAGAGTTCTGATTTTTTTAAGGTGGTCATAACTGAAGTGGCTATAATTTGAGAGTCCTCGAATTCATTATGTTACCGAACATCGCTAATTTTGTGTAAAAGTAATCTACACATCATCCACATTTTTCTGATATTTTCAATTTTGCAACGGGCCGTTTGTTGGCCATAACTACCTATCTTCTTCTTCTTATCGTGCCGTATCAGGTCCCCCCGACGTTGGCAATCACTCTGGCGAAGGCTTCCCTATCCTGCGCGACCATAACTACCTATACCTACAATCAAATAATTTCATACAAAGAGATGGTAAGTGGACATATTGTATTACAATGAACGAACAGATCGTCTTCTTTGTGTATGTCATAGTCGACTCTGGTAGATGACACAATAGTACAATTCATTCTATACAAATATTACAATCTAATAACTTTTAATTTTCAAACACAACAATTCAATACACAACTCACAATTTTATTAATATTCCATACAATCTACAGAAATATCATTGTAAGTATATCTAAATCATGATGCAAGAATATGTAGCATTTTCAGTATCAAAGCACTGATTGACTGTGGGGTCTAATTATTAAACGAGTCATTGAATGAGGGTCACAAAGTTTTATTGGTGAAGGTCATTATAAATCGAGTCACAATACGTCAACATGTTCTCTTATTAATAAGTTTATCGTGATACCAACTTATTGGTATTTGTTTTTATTCCATCATAAATGAATATCAATATTGCTACATACTACCAAGACCTAAACAGTTTTTTTTTTGAACGGTTTTAATTTGAATATGAATATAAACGAAGCAAATAGCGCAAAAAAGTTTAGTAAACAAATAAAGGAAAACATCCGAAACCATACAAAATGAAAAGCAAATATCAAAGTGACATTTTATGGGAATTGAGTTAATAATCTTCATTCTGCCACTAAAGACAGATAATAATACGCGAGTAAAAGCATTCCACAAGGATCGACTTCGTTCCCTAGACGATATACTATTTAGATTGTTATTTCGAAAAGTTTATTCATAAAATTCTAAAAAACTAGAATAACGAATATAAAACGAAATCGATTTTTCGATTAGTATCCAACGACATAAATATCATTTATAAAAAACTGCGGTTACAATATAGACCATGCAATGACAATAATAATAACATTGTTGGCTCGTTGGATTGTTAGCGGTCTAAAAGTTTAGAGAACTGTTTATTTCGTTGGGCGGTATTTTTTTTATATAAATAATTAAACATATAGATAAAAAAATATGTTTATAAATAATTATTTAGATCTATTTATAAATAGACCACCAAGTTAAAATAAAACGTCTTGTTTATATATGAACATTTTTTTCTTTTCTCGGTTCAAATAAAATAAGTCATGCACGTTTCACGCTCCATTGTCTTTTAAACGTGCCTGCCGTGGAAGACCTTGCTGTTTTTTAGAACTATTCTTTAAATTATTAAATAATTTATTTCCTTCCTTCCTCATTCTTTGTATATTACGTTTTAGCCTCGATAAAACAAGGGGCAATTATAATATTATCTATAAGGCAAACCAACAGTTGAAAACAATTTTGATTGATATAGGTACCTATTTAATTTATTATGGTTTCAAGAAAGATTGGGAAGACATTGAGATTGAGACATAGATTGAAGATATTGACGATAGGACGTAAGAGATGAGAAAAAATATATATGAATGCGAAATAAGTATGTAAGGATACATCAAATTTGCGTTCCGTTCTCTCTGCCTACCCCAGTTAGGATACGGCGTGAGGGTAGTACATAAACTTATTATAAATAATTATGTGTAGTATATAAAATTCTCGCTCATTTCTGTAAATTTTCGAGCGTTCTGTAAAAGGCATGTGTTCGTACAACTTCACGTATAAGACAATTAACATCTACAATTCAGAGATGAGGTATGCCACCCATCCTGCACGTCTAAGCTTTTTTTATTGGCATGGAGAGGCAATCTGTATATTTATTATGTGCAGTTAATCCGCTGCTTACCCTGCTTGTGGTATATGCTGTGACAGTAAGAGTAACTGAAATACATTTCTTCTAAAGTTAATTTATCTCTCATTCATAAAGGTAATCCATTCGTTTACGAGTGATAAGGCCTTGATCTACAATTAACAATCACCATTAAAGAGATGACATGATAATATTGATAAATTGAATACACATTAGTGAATGTAATTTATTGTTATCTATCGATTTGTTGTTATCTTTTGAGTTATCTTTTAACCCTTTCAGGATTTCTCCGAACCCGAAAGGCTTATACAAGTAATTTTAAACATCCTTCTTCTTAAAGTGCCATATCAGGTCCCCTCCAACGTCGACTATCACCATGGCATAGGCTTCGCTGTCCCGGAACAGCTCTTTCACCTTCTGGATTCCTGTCCACTCTCTGATGTTTCTTAGCCAGGATATCTGCCGCCTTATCACATCGCGACTACCCGCATTTTTCAAACTATATTTCTCATTTCGGATTTGTTTGACAAAAATGATATTTAATCATCCTTCTCTATTTTTAAGCTGAAACGGAAGAATTATTTCAAGTACCTACCAACCACAATCTAGCTACAGTAGTACCTACATCCGACATTACATCTCTCGCTTCCTCCTTCTCGTTTTTTAATTCGCATTCTGATAATTATATTATGATTGCCATTATAATTGCCATTACTGTTATCAATAATTATTGTTGTGTGATTTGTATAACTACAATGAAAGCCAATTGTTGTAGTGTTGGAATATTGGTATCGCGAAGTAGCATGCCTTGGTCTGATTATGTCATCCGTGTACACGATAACCGACTACCAAAAAACATAATTATTATTCGGGGAGCTCGTGCATGGATGAAGAAGCCAGGGCGGCCATCAGCGTAAGCGATACAAAGACGTACATCATGAATTATAAAGAATAAATAAATATTTGAACCTTATTTACACTATATCAACTTGATTTGAGATATTATCAACTACCTACTTAGGAATTTCCTTTCTCTATCAGACCAGCTGTTTGTATGATTATATTTATGTACTTCAAGGACAGCACTGTTTAAATTTTATACTCTGGATTCTGAATGTTTATATAGTCTACAAGAACTATGCAAACCACAATACAACAATTTATTAATTCATTATTTACTGTACATTAACCGCAATTCTTATACTTCTTTGTCCTCTTGTAGTAGTTCTGTGATCTGTTCCTTCGAAAGTTGTTTTCTCTTGTGACACTAAGGACCAGCTATCCTTCTATCTTTTTAGTGGTCTTCCTTGTAAACACAGGAAACATTGTACATGTAGGTATATTTCTATAATAAGTTTTAATAATCGTTGTAAGACTTCCCATTCTAGCAATAAACTGGCCCTCTGTACATTGAATTGTGTAACTGATATTTTTACGACACTTTGTATTGATTTGAAATAGTATCCTTTGGTAATGTGTTTTATATTCAGATACTTTGTATTTGTGCAGTGAATAATAAAATAAATAAATAAATATTGACTTTTATACTTTTACGGAAAATACTATAAGTGGGGTAACCAGGGGACTAACTGCAAGGAATAAACAATCATTAACAAGCTTTTAGCTTACCCTACTGTGAAAAGTGTATAAGGTTATATTTGGGTTCATGACAAATCGCCACGGACCATCGTCTCCGTCTAAGTAAAAAGAAAGAGAATCAGTATGGGTGGAATGCCTCATCGCTTAATTGTAAATGTAATTGTAATCTAAAATTGTGATCTTAATTGTAAATCTAAATGTGCTTATTTATTTCTTTTATTCTTCTTGCACATCATCATTCACATAGGTCACAAAATCAACAAATCAGTTTACATAAGAAAAATGTGATGATGTGCAGTGGCGAGATTATCACTTTACAGTTATTTCTTACACCTAACCACGTCACATTAACACTAAATCATTTATTATTATGATAAATACGAAGATAAATGCAAAAATGGGTAGAAATTTTAATAAATGCCACCAAAATATCATTGGAATAAGGACAAAATTAATTAATTCAAGTATTTACTTGGTCATATCGGGTTAATTATTAATTAAGCTCTTGAATAATCAAGCAAAGCAGAATTTTAATTAACAAACTTGGTTAACAAAGAGAAAACATAATAATAACAACGAGATGAAAATTATTATAGATATAATAACATGAACAAGCATGATTTTGAATTCAAGTCACGGACCATTAGTTTCAGAGTTGTTTCATGTCACTCAACAAACAGAGAAAACAGTTGTTCATTAAGTTTTGATGATTTATCAACACAATTTATGTTTGAGATAAATTTATATTAATCTAATAAGATTTCAGAGAAGAAAGAGTCAAGAGTGTGCCTTAATTAAGATAGAGAAGTAGAATTGCGTAATGAAAGTTGTCACCAATGTCCTTATAATTATAGTTTAATGTTACTAAAAAAAACAATAAATTATTGCATAAAATGTAATTGTATCAATATTTTGATATACATACCTATCTAATAATATATTTTTTTAATTAAATTCTAATTGAAAATGGCTATTTAGACATGAAAGCCTATTGACTTTCTATTTTGGTTTAGAATTACGCAACTTCATATGAAATTAAATATACACATAAATCAATCGCCAGCTATCGAAATAATTTAAAGTGAAATTTGATACATACGTAATTATATAAAATAAATTGTACCGTATTGTAAACCACAGAATTTCACAATACTTTGACCATTTGAGTTTTCGTAAATACAAATCTATTTTTTCCATTTATTGACTTTTAAACATTTGAATTTGATTTTGTCTAAATGTCTTAGTTTTTTCGAACACCTGCCTTTTGACATGACACTCTTCCGTAAGTTTTCGGGTAAGCGAAGGAAATATTGATCTTTATGGCGTTCCAAACATAACATATTTGGATAGTAATTTATATGTATTTGTATATAGACCATTAAAGGATGACGTCACAGAAAAATCCTTGAGGGGCATCAGGCATCCCAACACAACACATTCACAGTGTTTACGGTGTAATATTAGGTGGGACGCCTAAAGAATAGATACCTAATAATCAAAAAAAACTGTCAGTGTCGATTTTGTTATAATTTTGTCGTCTGACTTTCTTTTTTTTCTCTTATGGCATAACATCCTACAAGTATGATTTGCGCAATTTGATTGTTTGCCCCCCACGCAAAAGCAAATCCATAGACAAGACCACGTGACCTTTAATGGTCTATAGGTAGAAACTAGCTGACCCGGCAAACTTTGTTTTGCCATATACATTATGAAAATACATTTGCCATATAATAATATCGCTATTAAAAAATAGGGTTGATAGTAGAAGGGTGAAAATTTAGGGCTGTATATATTTTTTCATGCCTCACCATAAAAAAAAAAATAAAAATTGTCCAAAAAAATAAAAGAACGGGGCAGACCTCCCTTAACTTTTAAGGGTATGAAAAATGGATGTTGGCTGATTCTCAGACCTACCCGATAAGCACTCAAAAATTCATCAAAATCAGTCCAACCGTTTCGGAGGAGTATGATAACAAACACCGTGACACGAGAATTTTATATATCAGATATAAAAAAGAACCTGTTGACAAGTCTTATCAAAAGGCTCAACAGGACTTGTATTATTTCCTTGCAAGATTTTGATTAAATAAATAAAAAAATAACTCTCTGCATACCGCACTTGGGATAAGGCGAGAGGGTATTGTATTGGTTAGTAGGATTTAATCTAATATAAAAAATTCTCGTGTCACGTTGTTTGTTATCATACTCCTCCGAAACGGCTGGACCCATTTTGATGAAATTTTGTGTACTTACCGAGTAGGTCTGAGAATCGGCCAATATCTATTTTTCATACCCCTAAAAGTAAAGGGTGGTCCGCCCCGATTTTTTTTGGACATTTTATTTTTATTGTTTTATGGTGAGGCATTAAAAATACATACAGCCCTAAATTTTCACCCTTGTACCATCAACCCCTATTTTTAATAGCGATATTAGTATATGGCAAATGTATGTGGCATAATGTATACGGCAAAATAACGTTTGCCGGGTCAGTTAGTAATTTTATGTTATTCTGGAATGCATAGATTGTGATTTATATTCATTAAAAAAATAAAATTAAACAAACAAATCTAATTTAAATGCACTTTGTATTCTCAATAGAGTAGTGACATTTTCCATTATTAATCATTTTTTAATTTAGAATTAATAAGATAAGTGACATGAGTAGTTATTAAATTAAACTACAAAGCATTGGGCATACAGCTTCGGAAGCAAAATACGTCTTATAAATCGCAGAATGGATACCAAACACCCCCTAAATAAAATAAAATAAAAAAATATGAAAATTTTAAAATCAAAATCTTATCGACAGTAGGTACAATATTATTTATATTTTAGACAAAGAAAAGGACTAACTTTGACATAAAAGATAAAACTGTTTAAAAATAGTAGTTTAAAGTTGAAATAGACAATAGTCAAAAGATTCGCAATAGCTAAAAAAAGGAAAACCACGTTTTGGTGTTTACCTGGTGTTGTTGAAGTTCTGGGTGTTTGTGGTGTTCCAGGTACTTCTAGATCTGCTTCCGAAGGCCATCCAGTTGTTCTTAATGCTAGAGATCTCTTCTTATTGGCACCGTCTTCTCCTATCCGTCTGTCAAAGAGGGCAGGAACTTTCTTCACACAACTTCCAGCCGGTCTATTTATGATTTCACAAATATTTTTGCCACATTCACCACAGATGTCTGTAGCATCCTTGCTTCTTTTGCCATCATTCCCTGTACAAGTTCCACATGTGCCGTTTGTGAGTTTCTTTGATGATGCGTCCATGCTTGTACCGTTGCTTAGCTCTAAATCTTGAGGTTTAGCTATTTTCTCCATTCTACTTTGATTTATTGTTCACAATAACGTTATAAAACACAAACTGTTGAAAATAGAAAAAAACTTTTGATGATTTTTATTCGAACAAAATCGCAAGTCGAATTTGAAGTATGTATAAAAACACTGCAATTATATATATAATATATAAGTATATAATCTCATTTAATTCATAGAAGTACTATTCGGAGAATTTAATTGATATTGTAATGAGTTTTTAAGAGATAATAAAGCAATGAATGAGGGAGCGAGAAAATTAAATAAATGAAAAACATGTGCTGTGATAAGAAATATTGAAAGTAAATTGAAATTAAAGAATGTTAAAAGAATGAAAGATGTACCGAATTGCAATTGAAAAGGAAGGTGCCAAAAAAACGGACATCTGAGAATCATGGGAAATAGCATCTTGAAGATAAACTCCTTTTAATATTAAACTAAAAAATCATTTTGTATCATGAGTAACATGAATATAATGGAATGGCAATAGGTGCTTAACGATATCTGACTATAGAAAACAGATAAAATTTAAGAAATGAAAACCTTGACACCACTTTTGAAACAAAACTAATATGATTTTGAACGCGTGCCACCTTTTAAACGAACACTACTTCATTTCTAGCAAATTCCACCACGAAACATCAGGAAGATCTATTCCCAAATTCAAACAAGTCCGGTAATAATCGATGACATAAATTTCATTTATTTTATAGACTTTAAAATATATTGACGCAAATATGAACATGTTATTTAATGACCAAAAAAGTATAAATAAACCCATCTCATTTGTCATAATATTTTTTTCACAGATTACCTTTTTAATTAATTTCAAATGAGAGACAGGAGAGCTAATGATCACTTTATAAATTTTAATTA
This sequence comes from Athripsodes cinereus, assembly GCA_947579605.1. Classification (NCBI taxonomy): domain Eukaryota; kingdom Metazoa; phylum Arthropoda; class Insecta; order Trichoptera; family Leptoceridae; genus Athripsodes; species Athripsodes cinereus. The sequence continues at coordinate 20,960,992 of OX388322.1, read as the reverse complement.
AATATAATAACTCTGTGGAATCAAGAATTGTCAATAATAATATTAAATCAATATGCTGTCGAAGAAGGTGTACAAATTAAGTGTGTCTAGTTTAATAATAATATTATATATGCATGTGTAATTATTTACTTGTTTACGAGACATCGACAGTGTAAATTATGTGAATAAGATAACCATGAATTAATATCCTTCGATACAAGTTCAAACGAGTATAAAATTATAAAAAATATGATTTATATGGTAAGATGCTTGCAGTTGAATAATAATACCAAACATGTGTTTGGTATTATTATTATAATATAAATTTTCTTTACTGAATGGGAATAAAAACGGATTAGAGAAATAAGCGTTTTGGGGTCGAAAGTGGAAAAATCTCATTCTACCTAACCTAAGTATTCAAAAAATATTAGTCCTATAACAGTGCATTTTTTAAAATATTCATGTTCCGTGAAACTGGTCCAAGTATCACAAGACAAGGTGGCATTTTCTAGAGTGATGGGGCACTGAGAGACGAAGAGGATGTAGGTAAGATGAAGTTTAAAGAATGTTGCTGGAAGATAGTGAATGCAGCAAGCTCAAGATATTAAATAGTGGTTCATAATAGGGAAGCATAAATATTCAAGGATTGACAAGAAAAAGAAATAAATGAAAAAGAACTAAATAAATCATAATAAAAAAAATGAATACATAAATCTGAGCTGACCCAACGGACGAAAATGGCCATATTTAAGACAATATACCGGCCTATCCACACATATGGACACCAGATTTGGATGCTCACAGAGAGCGTGAGATCAAGGATACAGGCAGCGGAAATGCGGTTCCTCAGAGGAGTGGCTGGTGTGTCATTGAGAGACCGTACAAAGTATACGTATGTTCGTGAGGCTCTCAAGGTGGAACCAGTACTCCCGCATATAAAGAGGTCGCAGTTGCGATGGCTGGGTCACGTTCTCCGCATGCCAGAAGACAGACTACCTCTTAGATCTTTGGAGGCTGTGGGAGAGGGCAGAAGACCGGTGGGACGCCCTAGAAGAAGCTGGCAAGGGCAAGTGTCAAACTTGTGTGTTGAAAGGCTTAGATTGGAGTGGCCAGAGGTCCTGGAAGCAGCGTTAGACAGGGATATCTGGAGGAGGTACCTAGGCACAATGTGCCCCCGACCCAACTAGGACAAGGGGAAGAAGATGTAAGTATGTATGTATGTAAAAAGAACTGCGTGAGTAATCTCAAATAATATTCTCGATTGAGTTGACATTTATTTTGTAAAACTCCGTATTAATTTATGGAAATAAACACAAACTATTTGAGTTTTAATATATATTTAATAATAGGTGTAGTAACCTTACAAAGTCATTGTCAAACTTCTTCAAAAAAGAAAACTTTGGAAGCATGAAGATGATATTGTGTCAAATCATAGCTCAATACAAATTTGTAAAACTCCGTATTAATTTATGGAAATAAACACAAACTAATTGAGTATTAATATATTTAATAATAGGTGTAATAACCTTACAAAGTCATTGTCAAACTTCTTCAAAAAAGAAAACTTTAGAAGCATGAAGATGATATTGTGTCAAATCATAGCTCAATACAGATTTGTAAAACTCCGTATTAATTTATAGAAATAAACACAAACTATTTGAGTTTTAATATAATATATTTAATAATAGGTGTAGTAACCTTACAAAGTCATTGTCAAACTTCTTCAAAAAAGAAAACTTTGGAAGCATGAAGATGATATTGTGTCAAATCATAGCTCAATACAAATTTGTAAAACTCCGTATTAATTTATGGAAATAAACACAAACTAATTGAGTATTAATATATTTAATAATAGGTGTAATAACCTTACAAAGTCATTGTCAAACTTCTTCAAAAAAGAAAACTTTAGAAGCACGAAGATGATATTGTGTCAAATCTTCGCTCAATACAAATTTGTAAAATTCCGAATTAATTTATGGAAATAAACACAAACTATTTGAGTTTTAATATATTTAATAATAGGTGTAGTAACCTTACAAAGTCATTGGCAAACTTCTTCAAAAAAGAAAACTTTAGAAGCATGAAGTTGATATTGTGTCAAATCATAGCTCAATACAAATTTTGACATATCAAAGCAAAAAACTGATGGTTTTCACATCGCCCTATTTGGAGAAACTTATGACTTATGACAAATCACTTATTTTCAAAGAATTGAATGTTACACCTGTGTCTCCGAAACGAAGGATCGCAGACTCTAATTTGATAAAAAAATCTATGTTTTTTTTCCTCTATCGACACACGAAAGGGGTTCACATTTTAAAATAGTCACTCTGTGTATTAGCAAACGTACTTTTTTTTTTTTTTATTTATTTATTTAAAGTATTAACTATAAGATGGTTAGTAGATATACGTCTTATACCATTACATAGTGGCAATGCTGGTGTTGTGATATAATTGCTACTACAGTTTAATAAACCTGGTTTTAATTTATGCAGGTTGCACAGTGTTATTTATTTGTTTACCAATGCGCAAATAGTTCAAGTGTTACTCTACTGCTGCACATACAATAAGACTCTAAGTGGAGTAAACATTATATTTTATGCGTAGTCGTTTGTAATGGACAGAAAATTCTACTATTCACTGTGTCATTTTTTATGCGTAGTCGTCTGTAATAGACAGAAAATTCTACTATTCACTGTGTCATTTTTTATGCGTAGTCGTCTGTAATAGACAGAAAATTCTACTATTCACTGTGTCATTTTTTATGCGTAGTCGTCTGTAATAGACAGAAAATTCTCCTATTCACTGTTTCATTTTTTATGCGTAGTCGTCTGTAATAGACAGAAAATTCTCCTATTCACTGTTTCATTTTTTATTCGTAGTCGTCTGTAATAGACAGAAAATTCTACTATTCACTGTGTTAATTTTTTATGCGTAGTCGTCTGTAATGGACAGAAAATTCTACTATTCACTGTGTAATTTTTTTATGCGTAGTCGTTTGTAATAGACAGCAAATTCTATATTACTTTTTACTATGTCATTGTTTAGGTTGTAGAATTCCATGATGAACTAACCCTCCTTTACACGAGACTTGTCTCTATAAGGAGGATAATTAGATTTAAGTTTTTATAAAATAATTTATGTATTGTTTTATCTGTATGTTTGTTGTGTTCGCTAAAATAAATTAAAAATTAAGAAACATTTTTTTTTGCTACTATATGACATGCAGAGATGTGCAAAATACTTTCAAAAAAGTATTTAAATACAAAATACAAATACTTTTGAATTTTTGTATTTCAAATACAAAATACTAAATACTTTTTCAAAATGGTATTTAAATACAAAATACAAAATACGTATTTTCAAAATACTTTTTTAAAATACCTTTTTAAAATACTTTTTACAAATAGTCGAACAAGGTGTAAGACAAAAGTATTTAATATTATTTTAAACCATTGATGAATGAAAGAGAAATTAAAAACTGGACAAAAGTATACATAAATGGAGAAAGGGTTGACATGATTCGATATAGCATTGCTTGCAGACAATTGATGAATGCCATTGATGAATGAAAAACTGGACAAGAGTATACATAAATGGAGAAAGGGTTGACATGATTCGATATAGCATTGCTTGCAGACAATTGATGAATGAAAAACTGGACAAGAGTATACATAAATGGAGAAAGGGTTGACATGATTTGATATAGCATTGCTTGCAGACAATTGATGAATGCCATTGATGAATGAAAAACTGGACAAGAGTATACATAAATGGAGAAAGGGTTGACATGATTCGATATATCATTGCTTGCAGACAATGAGGATGAGCCTTAGGAAGAACTGTCAAAATAGAAAAAAAATAAATTAAGTCATGACAAAATGTACCGTTGTTAGAAGAGATAAGCCGAAAATTGTCATAAATGGATTGAGTATCATCAAGCAGGTAAGAGAATTCCTGACTTGGGCTGCAAAATAAATCAGAATGGATAATCCAAATCTGAAATCGTATGGACAACTGTGAGTCCTAGAGATAGTGGTGTTTAAACTGTGTCTCACTGTCCACAAGGCAGCACACCACCCACTGAGCTGTTCCGCTGACGAAAATGTGTGGCGAAGGCTGTGATCAGCTTCTTAAACTCGTTGAACTCAAAAGGGCAAATACCTCTAAATTTGCAGAAAGAAGAAACAGAGTCGCGGCGTCATCTGCCTGGAACAGATTGCCTCCAGACAAAATTGAAAATGCTACCATTCAGGAGAAATCACAGCGCCCTTGAGATGGCCATGAAACATTAAACGGCGTCATGTATAATTTGTTCAATCATCATTATTATGTGTGTATATCTCAAACATGGAGTACTCTAATGGAAACGTTGTATTTGTAATTCAACAAATTGGTAAAAAAGCTTGCGTACGCGCATATCAATTAATGGCAGAATTTTGTTTCAAACAATAAAAAGGTATTTTGTAAAAGTATTTCGTGTAAAATACAAAATACTCAAAAAAAGTATTTCAAATAAAATACAAAATACTTTTTACAAAAAGGTATTTGAAATACAAAATACAAATACGTATTTTGTATTTTGTATTTGTATTTTAAATACTTTTATTTGAAATACGTCACATCTCTGATGACATGTCCTTATAAGACGAAATACGTCTCGCTCTTTAATTTCATCAGATAATTCTAAGTTCCTCTAATCACAATTGTGTTTATTGAGAGGTTTATGGGAGAGAATTTCGAAGCCTCTGTAGTAAGTCGTCTGGAAGCTTATTAAAGGTTGGTTTATAAGTTTAAGACACGTCTAAGGAAATGCCTAATAAAATGATGTTGAAAAAAATGACATTCAGAGTGAGTGCCAATTTTATCACACGGGCTGCCTGCATTCACCCCGAGGCTGGGTTTCCTATAGTGATTGCACACGGGTGATATAATAATAATAAATTCCACCAGGATAGTTAGAAGGTTTTTATCCCTGTAGCTCTGTAAGTGATCTCCCATGATTGTGCTGTTTTCATAGGACATCATGGAAGAATCAACTCGAATAATGTTGGGATTCTACATTTTGAATATAAATTTATTTTAATATTTTATTGTATTTATTATTTCATGTCATATTTAAATTTTATTGTTAATGCTATATCGTGTTCAAAATATAGATTATAATGTTATTTTGTTAAACAAATGAGATATGAATAATAATAAACTTTATTGCACAATAAGGAGCATACATAATTACCAAGTTATAAAACAATGTGATACAAATAAATGATATTGTGCAATGGGCGAGTTTATCGCAGGAGCAATATCTTCCAAGTAACCCATAATACATGCAAATGATACATACATATTATTATTATTACTATTATAAACATTCAAGAAAAAACGGATGCGGAAGTGTCATTTAATAATAAGCATATTATCCAATCTATAGAGTGCATTCACATGTATCGGTGGAATTATTAATTTTTAATAATAATATTATCGTGCCTAGTAACTGTTTGCAGGTAATCAACATTTATTCAATAATCTTATAATTCACTTGGTCCGGTTTCTTATTACATCAAGGCCGTATCTTATAAAATATGTAATGCAAATATAGGTACAATTTGTAAATAAGTAAGTGTGCAAATTATTGATACAGTATGACATTGTCTTGATGTTGTAGATAAACCAGTTGAATTTGTATATAAAAAATGTATGGAAGTTTTTTTTATTACTTTTACTGTTTTTCACGCGGTGATAGACTTGCTTTACGAGCTTTTAATAGGTAGGTATGTTAAGTATAAATGTAAAAGTCAATGCGATTTGTTATCTTTCACGATCACGTACAAAAAGCACCGACTTTAATCATAGACTAAAAATAAGCTAGCAACTCACTATTATTATTTTATGACATTTGAAAACTTACTGAAAAGAGCTGCTGTATCAATAAAAAATCGATCACCCTAATTTGAAATTATCTCTAAATGAAAGTGTCTAGAAACTATTTTTAATGAGTTTATTAATTCATCGGTTAATTTAATAAAAACGATTAATTTATACGTATTTATGAACATCATCTGTTATCTCCAAGCCGATTTTTAGTAAAAATATATCATTTAAATCATGTGGACGCCTAATTTAAAAAAAAATATTAATAAGCTAATTCATAATTTTTATGCACCAATAAACTCACGGATTTACGTAAATAAAACAGATTTTCTGCATATAACTCCTCCAATTAAATGCACTTATCGTCCCTCTTCTGACTTAACAGTCGTATCTGCCTAAATGTAAATTGTTCAGGAGAGCGTTTTTACTGTTTTGCCGTGCATATTTTCGTCTCTCCTAGTTATATGATACAGTGTAAACATATTACATTATTTTATTTGTACCTATTCTTAAATATCTCAGAATCATTTTTTTGATGAAATTTTGAGGAATTAGTAGATACAACACATTTTATTTAGAGTAATTCGTAAGTACGACAAAACATCAGAAAGCTATTCCATGATAACGGTAATAGTTACCGTTATCAGAAAGCTATTCCATGATAACGGTAATAGTTACCGTTATCCTGGAAAAGTTTTCTGGTTTGTTGTCGTATTTACGAAATTATTCTAAATAAAATGTGTTGTATCTACTAATTCCTCAAAATTTCATCACAAAAATAATTCTGAGATATATAAGAATAGGTACAAATAAAATAATGTTATATATTTACACTGTATCATATAACTAGGAGAGACGAAAATATGCACGGCAAAACACTAAAAACGCTCTCCTGAACAATTTACATTTAGGCAGATACGACTGTTAGTCAGAAGAGGGACGATATGTCAATCAAATAAAAATGAAGGTTTATTAATTGAAAGCATTTAAGATGGACAGGTTTTCACCATGGTGGCAAGTGAAAAGTCACGTAGAACCTTAATTTTATTGGCATGGTTATAATAATCAAATTATTATTCAACAGTTAATTAATATTTTTTTCTAGAAAGATAGCAAAATAGACAAAAATAAATTAAGAAGACATAAATTATGTTTTTTTTTTTAATAAGTAGTTAAAAAAATTATGGAAATAAATAATTTGATTAAGATGGTACAGACATATTTTGAGATATCCACAAGGTAATATGATCAAAAGCACAATATGGACGTAGAAGTAGGACCCTGAAGACCAGGGAGACCAGTGACCATCTGGATGTTCACAATTGCCAGGGACCTGAGGGAGGCAGAGTTGCGTTAGGAGGATGCAGGGGACAGGAAAACTTGGAAGATGAGGACTAGGAGAACCAACCCCGAGTAATTATAATAAAATAATGACCATTTATACAGCGCCGTACTGTGTATATATCACTTCAAGGGCGCTTAACATTATTTCGGATCAATATACACGTCCACAAAATAAAAAATTATAAAATAATATAATTTTGTTCAGCAGACATTCAGTCTTTGTCAAAATTTTAAAATAATACAGTGTCAAAAATTTAAAACAATATAGTGCATCATGTGTAAAATCTCGAGAACAAATATGTCTTCAGGCCTCTCCTGAAACCGTCGTAGTCAGCGGCCTGCCTGAGACCTGAGTAAATGGTATAAAGGCGAGGGCGAAGAAGAAGAGGAAAGAGTTTGACAATGACGTTGTAAATCTAAGGTTACAATACTATTATTAAATATTGTAAAACTCGAACAGTTTTCTTATTTTCATGAATAACTATGGAGTTTTACAAAATAAACGGCAACTCAATATTTTTTTTATTTTTATTTATACCTATAAGTAAACCAAAAAGGCAATGGGAATTAATATATCTTTTTAAACAAATTGTCAAGTCATGATGATTTTAAGGGTTGTCTCTGAAATATGGATCTGATATTTTAACGCCTAACTTATTCCTGATAAGGGGCTGTCTAATTTCTAAAGAAGGTACAAACTAACTTTGAACAATTTGTTTCATAATTGTCAATTAAATAAGTTGTGCATTTTGGATCCATCTTCTGTCATTTTACGTTCCAAAATCATCCACTTGCTTAGAAGAAGCTAGGATTATTTTTTTTTTAGAAGATATAATTATCTGGGTTTGTTTTAAACCCAAATACAACCTTATACACCTTTAACACTAAGCGTAAAGCTCGTGCCGTGAAAGGGGAGTTTGCCGGCAACAGGGATCGAACCACGAACCTCTTGTTCAGGAGGCCGAGACTCTACCTCCATGGCTACCAATTAATTAATTTAATTCTTCACTTTAAATTAGTCACAATATTTCAAATCAATAGGTACAAAATATCATAAAAATATCAGTTTTACAATTCAATGTACCTACAGAGTGCGAGTTCATCGATGTCTTCCAACTAACCCGTTTATTATGTTTCAATATAAGACATTTTTTACCACGTGGTTTTCGATTACAAAAACGCGTGGTTTTTGCATTTCAGCAGTCAAATTAAGATTAAATCTTGAAATGTATTGTAGAATTTAGGTTATTCATAAATTTAAGTACGTATTAAATTTATAGCATTAAATATAATTATTTTGTATAGTTACAGCTATAATAATATTAAGAAAAACATATTTTACGACATTATTATCAAAATAATATTATTAAAAGAAATTAAATAATAAATCCTTTTGTTTGTTTATATGCCTGAACATTGAATACAAGCAGCGGCGAGATTAGACTTTTTTACATTGGTCTTGCATATTTTTTCACGATTTGGTAAAGCAATTTAAAAAAACATCAGACTTTTCAAAATAAACCCTCCTTCCCTTCGCCATATTCTCAATTTGGTACAGAAATGATTTTGAGATATTTCATGATCTCGCAATTTTTGAATAACAATATTAGACGATAGGTACACAGGTTTTCTTTTGTAAGCATGTGGTGTTTTTATGCATACATGAAAAGTACGCCGCTGGATAATAAATAAATAAATAAAGCTTTATTGGCATCAATATATAATGTGTACATGTTTTTTGTTCCAATAAACTACCAAAAGGCGGGCTTATCGCATATGCGATTTCTTCCAGCCAACCCGAACGATTTCAGATACAAGATACAAGAAAGCTTTGATAAATTTTTGGGTTAGTTGGAAGAGATCGCACCCTTATACAACCTTACCTATAAACCCAAATACAACCAACCTATAAACCCAAATACAACCTTATACACCTTTCACAGTAAGCTAAAAGCATGTGTCGTGAAAGGGGAGTTTGCCGGCACCTGGGATCGAACCCCGGACCTCATGTTCATAAGGCGAGACTCTACCTCCAGGCTACCGACGAACTCGATTTTTCAATTGTTCCTATCTAATTTGAATGCATACCTTCTATATAATTGTTTGTTATCAATGTACAGTAAAGAATAAATAAATAAATAAATAAACATGCCGATAGGTAAATCTCTATGAACGTATGAACCTTCCTGGTAGCTACTCATTGTAATTTATTTATAATTATTTCGTGGAGTCTTCGGTAAAAAAATAGAACTCCCACTCTTTTTTGGAAATTTTAGCATTTCCAAAAATCTTATGTTGTTTGACAGAGAGAGGGTGATCCGTGTGTTCATTACATGTAGTTAGAGTGCAGACTGGCTCACTTGTGGGATAAGCTATGATGGTATAAATAAATATGGATTGCACCGAGTGTAAATTGCTAGTATGTTATATTATTTTATCAAAATAATTATTACAAGACGTCATACAATTAATTGCTTGCAGCGTTGAGTTGAAAGTGATTATTGTTGACTTCTAATAATAATATTAAACAAATGTGAGGAAGCGAAAATCGAGTGTTATGGTTATTAGAAATCAACAAGTGTGAGAATGAAATTCTTTACATGAAAAACATGAATGAAAAACCACGTTATTACTTCAAATTCGAATGCGATCAATGAAAATATGCACAAATTTACATTCTATCAAAAAAAAAATTATTTTTTCAATAAAAAATACAATAACATAAAAATTACCTTCAATCTAGCGTTTAAAAAAAAGAAAAAATCACTCAAAAACACTAATTATAATTTAACCACAAACCACAGAATTATAATATTTCAAATTCGGAATACTGTATTATTATTATATTGTGTTGTCGAAATTGTTCTTTCGAAGTTTAAAAATAATTTTTGAATTAAGAACGTAAGTATTGATTTTTTGTGCACGAAAAAAACCCGCCAAATTAGAATGAAATTAAAAAACGAACGAATGCGAAAAACGAACTACGTATGAATGACGTACGAGACGTGCAACAGAACTGCCTCCACGAAGCGACGTGAATTTCGATCGAATGTTTTCAAACGGCGCACGCACCATGTTTTTATATGAAAATGACAGAACGGAGTGTTCTGTATTTAAAATCTAGAACATAAAACACAACCATAGACAATCGATATAATTTACTACTTGTCAAAATGACAGGTATATCTTATTATACATACATCGGTACCTACCTACCTATAAAACCACTATACGGATCCGTTTTAAAATAATTTATTTGGTAGATAAAAACCCGCATTTTGTCCAATGGGTTAGAGGGATTCACGGAATTTGGTAATTATGTATCTGTTCATGTACTAATTTAAATGTATGTATATCGTGCGTCACTCAACTGGTTAAAACATTGACGATGTTTTATACCTACAAGTACATTTATTTGAATAAGACTTTTTTGGTTTTAGTAAAATGTGTAACGAAAATTCCGAGATTTTTTGGCTTATCTATATCACACATGAATAAGTATATACCTCTGAACAAGCACATCTTCTTCTTCTCGCCCCACTCTGGTCTACTTCTGGGCGAAGGCCTCCTCCATTCTTTTCCATCTCCACCGCATTGTGGTACTCCTACAGGTTCCTGTTTGCCGCCCGTTGTATTCAAGATGTAAGAAACTTTAGCCATTAGTCATCCGAGCTTTTGGCCATTTGAGAGTTGTGAGCATTTTTTTACAAACAAGCACAAACTCCACTGACTATTGAGATGGCATGATAGAATATATAGATGAGCAGTCGTATTTTTTGAACTTAATTTTTCAACCAATTCAACCTCATCTGTGAAAATCTTAATTTGTTAAAATAGTAGTCGTACATATTCTAGATTGCTTCTTATTGTGCCATGTAGGGTCTCCAACAAGACATGACAATCACTTGGAGGAAATGTTCTCCGTCTCCCACGAGGTCGAAAAGCTCTTCCACTCTCCAGACTCCTGCCTAATCATGGACATTTCCAAGTCATGATGCTAGCCTTCTTCTTCCTTCTATCTTCCTCTTAAATATGAATTACAGCATACTGTTCTTTACTCACGTGTTGACCACATTGAACAGGAGAGCATGCATGAGGAATTGTATGACAGTGACGGAAGCGAAAGATGTATACAAGGATAGAAGGAAGTGGCGCTCGATCCTTTCTGCCTACCCCGCGAGGGAAGCGGCTTGATGGTATGTATGTATGTTTTTTTACTCTTTTATACCATTGCAAGGTATGCGATCGAAATATGAAAATTTGCGTCACTTTATGACGGATAAAAAGTCAGGCTCACGATCTGAATTAGATTGCTATTCCAGAATTGGATTTGATTGTATTGCGGTGGAGTGATTACAGATATATCATCGTAACTATATTATGTAATATGTAGAAATAATTTATAAACATATAATTAATTCAAAATAGGCACATGCCCCCTAATTATATTTTGAGAATTAGGTTTTATATAACATAAAAATTATTACATAAGACAAAGTTATGTACCTAGTCATAATATGTACCTATTATATAACATAAACTAATAATATTGTATTTACTTAGCACAATATTAATTTAAAAATAATCGATTTATAATTACATATATCATTATATTAGATTATGAAAATGACTAGTGTTTGCAATGTTGAATGTATGGTCATCTCTTTTTAAATCTGCAAAATAAGGCCACTTAAGATTGTATATTAAAAAACCATAAAGAAATCAAAGGTTTTGAGGTGAAACGCATAGGTAATCGAAATAGCAGGAACTATTTTTTATAATTTTTCTGCAATAAAACGCTTAAAAGTGAAAAAATGCTTAAAAGGTATAATTGGTCTGTCCTTTTATACTTATGATACTCCAGAGAATTAAAAATTCTTTATTCCATATAGTAAATAATGTTTAGTTCTACAAAATTTGTAATGAAAAAAAATGATTCAATAATGATTTAATCATAACACTATCGAATTTATGATTGTTTTTAGAAACATATCTACCACAGCTAAAAGGTTGGTGCACTCTGCTATCTTAGTGCCAACACTTATGTATGCAATTGAGACGTGGACATGGTTAAAGAAGGATGAAAGTGGCATAAATGCAGTTGAAATGAGATCGTTGAGAAGGATGTGTGGTAAAAGTCTGAGAGATCGTGTGCGTAACAGTGATATACGAAAGGAATGTGGAATGAAAGTTGGTGCAATAACAAGGATGAATGTAAATAAGTTAAGATGGTTTGGGCACGTGGAAAGAATGAATGAGGACAGAATGACTAACAAGATATATGTGGCTGAGAGGAATGGTGCTCGGAGACGTGGACGTCCGAGAATTAAATGGCAAGATCATTTAAATCAAATCCTAACGGACGGTCACGTGTTGAGCACATTAAACAGGAGAGCATGCAAGAGGAATTGTATGACAGTGTCGGAAGCGAAAGATGTATGCAAGGATAGAAGGAAGTGGCGCTCGATCCTTTCTGCCTACCCCGCGAGGGAAGCGGCGTGATGGTATGTATGTATGTATTTTTTTCCGTCATGGCTGTCGTCTAGAAAAATCGTCGAAATTCATTCTATACCATTTCTCCAAAAATATGCAATTTTATGCAATGTTTTAATGATGAAGGTACAGGAAAATTATATTAAAAAATATTCACAAAGCAAAAGCAATTACGAAATGTTTATAAACAAATTACAACAAACGAAAGAAAAGATGTGCAAAGTCAAATCGATAAGGAGTCATTTAAGTACCTCATAAATTCGTTGGTGTTTCATATCTGTCAACGTATTTGGAAAACTGGATATTAAAATTACCAAATTATGAATTGTTAATGTGAATAATATGTGCATTTGTATTGTTTTAAAAACTTTATTATTTGATTTTATTTTATGCACGATGCCTCGATACAAAGGATTGAAAATAACTAAAAAAAAAATATAAATAATTTTAAAATTTTGACACGATGATTGTCGCGTAAAAATATTTGCAAGCTTCACAGTGAAATAATCTTATACATTATTTAATATAATTGACCTTTTATAGCTGTACTCGCTGGAATAACAACTATTCCTTGGTTTATACTTTCGGCATTAACTAGGCATATAATAATTTCTAGACATATTGATATTATTTTAGATTAACTATGTATCAATTATTATATTTTATGAGTTTTTTCGCTACAGCGGTTTCGGTGGAACGTCCACCATTAACAAGCGATTATCTAAAACCGCGGTAGCAAAAAAGCTCATAAAAATATAATATTTGATACATAGTTAATCTAAAATAATATCAACAACTAATCCAACTGCTAAGCCAGCTTAAGTGACACCTCACATAGGGATAAATATTGTTCCAACTTTATGCTGGAATAAAATTATCCTTGTCAAATATTTTTGAATACTAGCGGTGGCCAAATGGCCAATTATAAATGAAATTATGGTAGAATACTTATTTATGACATTCAGTTGGTCTGTTTGCTGACCTAATTGTGGGAGGTGTCGTTATGGTAAACATTCTTTATTTGAATTATCATTGTATTATTGAATAGGTACACAATAGAACAAATTGTTTTATTACTAAGGTTGTAGTTTAACCAGGATGACAAATTATTTTGTGAGTTAAGTTTCTCATTTAACGAGGGTTAACTTCAGACAAGTAAGACAATTTTAAATATTTATTTCCTCTGCTAGTTTGTTTTACAGTAAAAGTATTAATAATTTGAATTCGCACTACCTTTAATGACGTAGTATACCGCGGTGTGAATAACCTGACAAGTGACAGGAAAAACATATCATCATTGGCGGGAAAATACGCATCGCGCCGCCATTTTGCCATAGACAAGCGATACTTGGAATAACAACGAAGAAATTTCCTATGCAACTATGCAGGTACCTACTCCATGTTGACGTCGATGAATTTAGAATAGTTGAATAGGTACCACAATTATTAGCTTACATTCTTTAGTTGTTTGATTAAATCATCGAGTAGCAAGACCGCATTGAAACTGAGTGGATCACATTGCAGTGTAATGAAATTCGATCGATGAATAAAATTGACATTTCATATTTTTATAAGGTGCATAAATTATCTACTAAAGGTGTAGCTTCGCCGAAATCTATTGCCATTTTCTAAAATCAACTAACATATTATATCACATTATCTAAATACTTACTGTTGCAAACAAGTTATGATAAAATTGCTACTGAACTTGATGCTAAGCGACAGTGGAAAACTAGGTGAGATTATTAATAAAAGTAGTAAAACAAAATGTTTCTATTCGAGAATGAATTAAAACCAAAGCCCTTTATAGTATAGATTATCGCAGTACTAATTTTCTCAAAGAAAACATGTTCCAAATTTAAAAATAAGACAATAAACGCGTTACAAGAAATATATAATATATAAAAGTATCGTGTCACGGTGTTTGTTACCATACTCCTCTAAAACGGCTGGACCGATTTTGATGAAATTTTGTGTGCTTATCGGGTAGGTCTACAAGTTAAGGGTGGTCCATCTCGAATTATTTATTTTTTGGAGATTTTTTTTTTATTTTTATGGTGAGGCATTAAAAAATACATGCAGCCCTAAATTTTCACCCTTCTACCATCAACCCCTATTTGGTAAGAGCGATATTAGTAATTTAGAAATAATGTATAGGTATGGCAAAACAACGTTTGCCAGGTCAGCTAGTAAGTATATAAAAGTTATAGTTATCGATTCTCAATATAAGTTGATACACAATTAATAGAATTTCACATTAGATCAAAACAACGAAACCATAACATGTTTTTAATCAAAAAATGGTAGACCTCAGTGAATACATATGCGAATGTGTAATTAATATAGATTTAAATTAATCTATAAGCACGCTATATAATATTATGTAATCAATAGGCGAATATAATAATTATTGAAAAAGTTATAATTATTTTCATCTGAAACATAAACAAAATATAATAAATGGTTACGCTTATAATAATATGTAGTGTTACGCACGGGCGTATAACAGGGAGGGCAGCTGCCCCATTGAGAATATCGCAAATAAAAGGAAAATACGCAAAATTGAAGTATGAAAGATTGGCATCGTTGTAGAAATCTGCCCCCCTCTAGGAGTTTGGCAACTAAACACAAGGTGTCTGAAAATTGTTCAGCAAAACAAGGAGAACATTTTAATTTCCTATAGGTACTAAAGTGATAATTTGGCGACGGGGAGTAGAAATTTTAATGGAAGCTAAATTACCAAATTGTGGAAAGTGTGTCTTAAAAAATGTGCACACGATTAATAACTGTCAGACTAAAATATTTTTTAACAAAAACGAGAATATCGTAAAACATTTCAAATTCCGTTATTACTTTTTGGAAGTCCATTTCAAGATAAATTGAAAAAATAGCTCGGTATTTACCTAGTTAACTTCCAAGTGACTTTATTAACTTCGCTTATTAGTATCTTTTTTCACTTTTTTCTAATCGCCTGATGATGGAGTCGTGAGCCTCCGAATATTAGTAAGGGAAGTTAATAAAGTCACTTGGAAGATAACTAAGCAAGCTGTGTTATTTTTCAATTTGTTTCAAATTCCTATACCAATTTGCTGATCGGGTGCACCCCTAGGGAAAATGTTAGATACGTCCATGTTATCGTGATTACAATTTATGTATATGATAAAATGTTGTCTTATATTATACCTTTACCTTAACTTACATTTTATGCTGTGAATAATAATATAGTTAAATAAGGAGAAAGAAATGACCATTAATGACCCTGATTGAAAAATAACAAACTGAGTCATGACAGCCAATGGCATACAGTCATTCCATAGTGAAATTTGAATCTGTCTCTCTATTTAAACCATCACGGCTTAAACCGGCACGGCTACAGGTGGGATAATCATAATCAGCAGACTAACAGCAGATAAACATGTAGTCGTTCTTTCCATCCTAATTTCAATCCATAACAATACAAGATACATAGATGGCATACTTTATCTATGATTATGAATCAAAGATAATATATTACGTTCTTCGGATTTGTTCGAATGTGCAATGTGCATGCTTTCCATTGATAATCCAATGTAATTTCTGTCATCATGTTTTTGTTTTCATTGTATCTTATTATGTTGAATGTGTTTGTCTCAAGTGTGTTTTTTATGTTTTTGTAGTGCAAAGGCTATTTTAAAAGGCCCTATACTATATTAATTAATGAATATATTTTATACGTAATGTATCACTTTGTTTAAGTATAAAATAGTAGTTTAAGGCAAATTTCTAAGAAAATGAATGTGTATATAAACTAGAGGTATTATTATATTTTTTTTAATGAAATAGATTTTTTTTTAATTTTACTTTTTCTCAGACTGCGCAACAAAGAAAGTCTCATCTTGGGCTGTCTGAACTCTGAATCAAAGACGTTGGTTCAAAATTTACATTAATTTATATACATTACGTTTATAACTTGTATCATTCGACTTTTTTCATCAGTAATATACCTACTAGCGATAAAACGTAAAGCGAAATGACGTGACACAATGGACGACCTTTACTTTTGATTATGTACAGGTTATTTAATATGCAACTATTATGAGTGTTTTTATAGGTGTTACTTAAAATATTTGATTATAAGATATAGGTAAAATAATACATATGTATCTAGGTATTGTAAATTGAAATTAATGTATTAATTCACATAGTAGGTATAGTAGGTATGTACAGAACAGCCAACTAATTAGTGGTGGAACTAGATTTTTTTATATTGATCGTGCTTTCGTAAATAATATTATCTATAGGCATACTATAATCTCACACCGTATCACAAGTGGGGTAAGCAGAGTAAACGGAACACCATATCGTTATATCCTTACATATTTTTTTCTCTTCCTTCACATTCATTCAATTTCTCAAGCACGAACGCCGATTTATCTTACTCAACAAGCGTACCTACGTCTTTGAGAACTTTATCCACAAAGTCTAGCTACGTAGTTCTCGGACGTTCGGATTGTTTTATACATCTTTTTTAAGAGAAATATAGGTACTTTTTTGACAGCCTTTCAGCTTGGTTTGGATATATGAAGCAATGAATACTAGTCATTAATAATATAATGATTGTTTTTGTTGTTGTCTGTCATACTTTTTTTTTGTTAACATGTAAAAGGCTCACGCCGTGTAAGATTTTAAATAAATAAATAAATAAATAAAAATAAATAAATAAATAAATATCTCGTATTATTCAACCTAAGATGTATCTGAAAGAAAGGGTGTGAGGAAACGCGGGCGTCCGAGAACCACGTGGCTTGATCACGTGGACCAAATTCTCAAGGACGGCCGCGTGTTGAGTAAGAGGAACCGACGTGCGTGTATGAGGAACTGTATGAATGTGGAGGAAGCGAAGGAAGTGTGTAAAGATAGATCTGTTTGGCGTTCCGTTCTCTCTGCCACTTGGGACATGGCGTGAGGGTATAGTATAGTATAGTATAGTATGTATGGTAGAATTTTTTTGACGGAAGGGATAGAAATTTGCCCCCTTACATGCTGAATTGTTTTATATTATAAGATAGTTTACCCACTACTACTATACCATTACATTAGCTGTATGTAATAAACATGCAAGCTGTCCTCTCCGTACCTACAAAAAATAAGGCATTTAGGTTGAGTGGCATTATGGGCTATTTCCACCGCTTTCTCTTGGATGTTTCAAGAGCAGATCTCTTATATCATCCAGACTCAACGAAACAAGTTTTTTTTCAAGGAAGGGCTCAGGGTTTGCCAGAGTGACTCCCCCCCGGCAAAATCCTCCCTAAAATAACAAAACCCTTAATGTCACTTTGTTGGGTTGGGTGGCAACCCTCACATTAAGGGTTGCACCCTCTCTCACCCATGGATGTTGCAGGAATGTCAATTCCTATGTCATCCATAATGTCAATTCCTATGGCAACCCTGCAGAGTAACTCTTGACACAGTCCAAATACGCTCTAAATCATATCTTAATCTTAATCCTACGACGCCCGAAGGGACAATAGCCAAAAATAACGCGCTACCACTACCACGAAATTGGTATGCATGTATTTTTGATTAAAATCAATTCGCGAATCGAGACAAGATTAAGATCGTATTAAGATTGTATCATAAGTAATCCGGCTGATTGAATGAGTCTCGGCCTCGCGCAAATGAGGTTCGCGGTTTAATCCCAGGTGTTGGCAAACTCTCCTTTCACGACACAAGCTTTTAACTTACTGTGAAAGATGTGTAGAGTTGTATTTGGGCTTAAAAACAGACATATCTTTCATTTAAAAAAAATTGTTTATACGATGGTATTTTGCATCTATGAAAAATACGCCACTGCAACGAATGATATGTTGAATGTAATTGTAAAACGGCAACAATCTGGACTATATGAAGTTAAAGTAAGTTAATTTATTTATATATCAATATTAGCATTACTCTTGTTTAAAACAGTGTCATGTTTATCTCATATATCGGCAACCTTTTGTAGTGTAACACATGTTTTCAATTTGAGGAGATGAATCAAAATAAACAATATTACAAATCGGTCAATTTTCAAATGGGTAGCATACGAGGTTAGGTTGACAAATAGCATGTCGAAACCTAGGTAACTAAAATATAAGTTCTTAGTAACTACTGCTTCTACAACACCATCACGGCATATCCCACAAGTGGCGTAGCTAGCAGACCAGCTGCATGCAATAAGCACACAGGTCTTCTTCTCTGTGCCAAAAAATAATTTGAACATTCAGGATGGGTGAACTGAAATAAACAGGTGGATTTTATCCTCTCAATCCAAGAATTTGAATTGTCTCAAACAATTCAAGAGACTATTGTCTTGAGTTAAGAATATTTCCTTGAATTAAGTAAGCCAGTTTTCTCCAATTAAAGAAGGTTATTCTTATTCGCACGGCGCAGCTATATCAAGCCAAAGTGACATACGTCGAGAGTATGATAATTTTAAATTTTTTTATTTGTTACTCTTAATTTCGATTTGTAACAATCAACCTTTATGTATCTATATCGTTAAACTAAAAACTATGTGTATATAGTAATTTTTCATCATTTTATCAGACTATTTGGCGTGTTTTCTTATATTATTTTGACATAAAAACACTCCAAGTGTCATATTTGTATGAAAAAAATTCTTGATATTTTTATTTGTTAGTCTTAATTTCGATCTGCAACAATCAACCTTTATGTATCTACATCTTAAAACTAATAAGTATGTGTATTTAGTAATTTTTCATCATTTTATCAGACTATTTGGCGTGTTTTCTTATATATTTTGACCTAAAAACACTCCAAGTGTAATATTTGTATGAAAAAATTGTGAAATTTAGGAGGAGGAGGACAATAACATGGCATCTTATAGAATTTGAACTGACAATTTTAAATTATAAATGTAGACAAGGCTATACTATACTATGTACCCTCACGCCGTGTCCCAGGTGGGGTAGGCAAAGAGAACGGAACGCCTTGTTGATCTTTCCTTACATATCTCTTTCGCTTCCTCTACATTCAACCAGTTTCTCATACATGCACGCCGATTCATCTTACTTAAGACGCGACCGTCCTTGAGAATTTGATCCACGTGGTCAAGCCACGTAGTTCTTGGACATAGATTGGTTATAGATGTAGACAAGGCAATTGAATGAAAAATGAAATACAAATACTATAAGATGTTTGGAGCAAGTGGACGAATATGTTTTTTTAGGAAGTATGTTTGTAAGGGATGGTAGGTACGAAAGGGACATTGAAAAAAGAAAAGTGGCTGGTGCGAGAGTGAACGGTGCACTTCGATCTATTGTTAGCAATAGCAATGTCTCGAACATGGCTAAAATGCTGGTGCACAACGCCATCCTTGTACCGACACTGATGTATGCAAGCGAGACTTGGACATGGCTGAAGAAGGACAAGAGTGGAATAAATGCAGTGGAGATGCGATCACTGAGAAGAATCGTAGGTAAAACATTGCGTGATAGAGTAAGAAATGAGGATATTAGAAGAATGAGTGGATGCAAGAGGAGTGTTGTTGATAGAATGCGTGTAAATAAATTGAGATGGTTTGGTCATGTGGAGCGAATGGATGGTGTAAGATTGACGAAGAGGGTGTATTTAGCTGAAAGAGAGGGTGTGAGGAAGCGCGGGCGTATGAGAACCACGTGGCTTAACCACGTGGATCAAATTCTCAAGGACGGTCGCGTGTTAAGTAAGAGGAATCGGCGTGCATGTATGAGAAACTGGATGAATGTAGAGGAAGCGAAAGAAGTATGTAAGGATAGAGCGACATGGCGTTCCGTTCTCTTTGCCTACCCCACCTGGGACACGGAGTGAGGGTATAGTATAGTATAGTATAAGATGTTACTGTAAGATGAAATTTTCATTAATAGGTACTATATATTACCTTTTTCCAAGAATTTCTCCTAACTAATACTTACAATAATAATATCCTATTTGGTTCTTAGTGAAAATGTTGTACCATTCTTAAGAGTATTTCCAATGCAACATGTACCTAATTTATTTATTTATTTATAATAATATACACGGCTTACGCCTTTTATACACAGTGTTTATAAATAATAGTACCTACAATACTACTACCATATCATATCATAATTCAAAATAAATCAGTTATGGGTAATTGTCTTTCTAAGGTGTCAGATATGATAATAAACTCTTATAAAGGCGTAAGCCGTTTATTTGTTAAAATAAATAAAATAAATAAATAAATAAAAAAATAAATAAATAAATAAAATAAATATGCTAAAAAAGAGTGAAGAATGAGGATATCAGGAAAATGAGCGGATGCGAGAAGAGTGTTGTGGATAGAAGGCGTGTAAATAAGTTACGATGGTTTGGACATGTTGAGCGAATGCAAGATGAAAGAATGACGAAGAGGACGTATAAAAGATGAGGTGCGAGGAAGCGCGGAAGGCCAAGAACCACGTTGCTTGAGCACGTGGATCAAATCCTAAAGAACGGCCGCGTGTTGAGTAAGAGAAATCGGCGAACATATGTGAGAAACTGGATGAATGTGGAGGAAGCGAAAGAAGTTTGTAAGGATTGATCTATACGGCGTTTCGGTCTCTCTGCCTACCCCTCCGGGGACACGGCGTGAGGGTATAGATAGATTATATGCTCAATACATAGTGTACGGCCCTCCTTGCCTTTGCTGCGGGTCACCATCGAACCATCTGAAGCGCACCCCGTGCTAGCACCCACACTAGCATACGTCATTGTTTCCACCAAGGAAGCCGTTCTGAGGAGGGACCATGCTCCATGCACCCACAGGTGGTCCGCCTGCTCGGAGGTAACACACAGATGACACAGACACTGGTATATTAATAAAATTTCACAATTTTTTAATACAAATATAACACTTGGAGTGTTTTTAGGTCAAAATATATAAGAAAACACGCCAAATAGTCTCATAAAAGGATGAAAAATTACTATATACACATACTTATTAGTTTTAAGATGTAGATACATAAAGGTTGATTGTTGCAGATCGAAATTAAGACTAACAAATAAAAATATCAAGAATTTTTTTCATACAAATATCACACTTGGAGTGTTTTTAGGCTAAAATATATAAGAAAACACGCCAAATAGTCTGATAAAATTATGAAAAATTACTATATACACATAGTTATTAGTTTTACGATATAGATATAAAAATGTTGATTGTTACAGGCCGAAATTAAGACTTACAATTTAAAAAAATAAAAAAATATATCATTCTCTTGACTAAAGTCACATTGGCTTGATATGGCTGCGCCGTGCGAATAATATTTACCTCTTATTCGCACGGTAGTGTGCGAATAAGGATGAAATATTATTCGCACGCCGTGCGAATAAGACCAACCATTAAAGAAATATATTTCTCAATTTCATAAATTAATATTGTTTTCTTGCTGTAGGAGGTTTTTCTCGTTCAGAATTTGAATTTGAGATGTCTATATTTTTTCAAACACCTGCCTTTTACAGGACAAGTTCTTAGTAAAACTCTACAAATTATTGTTTCATCTGCGATTTTAGGGCTCGACAGGATCTGCCCCCCCCCCCCCCTGTGGAATATAAAAACAAAAACGTAGAAAAGACATTGCTCGCAGATCTAGAGTTGGTGATATCTGTATTGAGTTGTAAATATTACATTACAGTAGTTTGTTTGCCGATTTTTTTTTTTTTGTTATAACCTCGATGGTTTAATGGTTATGGTCACTGCCCTGTAAAGTGGAGATCTAGAGTTCGAATCCTGATTTATTAATTAATTTATCATTGTATAAGATTGCATTGAAAAAAACATTCATACATAACAATCCTATTTTATTGTTAAGATTTATTTCCTGACGAATTTGAACTAAAAATATTCGCAATAACTTTTGTGCAGTGAATGTGGAATAAGTCAGCAGCTGTATAAATCGAACCACGAATCTCCGTCTGGATGTCTAAAAGTTAACCATCAGACATATTGGCAATGTCCATACTTTAAAAAATTAGGATAAAAAACAACACAAAATCCGCTTTATCATTGATTGTATCGGCATTTACTTTGTAGCACGAAATTTTATCAAATAATTTACAATGTTTACTTCCACTTAATGTAAATAACACTAGACACAGCAAACGTTGTTTTGTCATATACATTATTTATTTGCCATAAACATACATTATATACCTATCGACCGGAGTTGAAAATAATTGAATTACTAATATCGCTATTACCAAATAGGAGTTGATGGTAGAAGGGTGAAAATTTAGGGCTGTATGTATTTTTTAATGCCTCACCATCAAAAAAAAAAATGTCCAAAGAATAAAAAAAATCTGGGTGGACCACCCTTAACTTTAAGGGGTATGAAAAAAAGATGTTAGCCGATTTTCAGACCTACCCGATTAGTACACAAAATTTCATCGAAATCGGTCCAGCCGTTTCGGAGGAGTATGATAACAAACACCGTGACACGAGAATTTTATATAGGTACTAATTAGAAATTTCAAAATAAAGTTTTCGGAAGTAAAATTTTATAAAGACAAATTAAAAAATGCTATCTCAAACTTGATAAAAAAAATAAAACTTATTTTTTAGTCGACCGTTTTGATAAAAGCATTTTTATAAATACAGAAAAATTTTATTGTATACTTGCCTAATTAAATATGAAGTCAAGTCAATTGAATTCGACCAATTGCGACACGTAAATTACGAAATCGACGTCCGTTGTCGTCGCGTCGGCATCCATTGAGAAAGCTGAAACTGATACTAGAGAAATGATATCGTTAGGTAATCCTTGAGTGCTTTCACAAATATGGTTTTGTTTTACAGTAGGTAGAGTGAAAACCTATCTTAAGCTTCTTTTTAAAACGTAAGCTGTCATTGTATTGGTAGGTTGGAACTTATAACGAGTCAGAAGTTCTCAATTTTAATTTTTAATCGTAGATCGCCTATTTCACAGAGCTTTCTTAGATAAGTACAAGAACCAGCTTTTTTTAAAGGGCAGCGCCTGCCACACACCTCGTGCCGTACCTGGAGATATGTATCTCCATAACTACACACACGAGAGCGAGAGCGAGAAATGCTGCCCCGAGGGTGCACTCTAGATTTAGCGGCCACACACAAAAAAACATGGTGCAAAAAGGGAAGGGAAGAAATGGGAATATGCCTTCTTCTCTATGCAGTATCGTACAATAACCAACTTTCAACTCTATTCCCATGCTGATATACTATTTTTTCCTACTATTTTCAAGATTCTGGGGAGTCTCAAGACCCTTAATTATGCCCCCCCCCCACACCTAGGTGCACCCAAGTTGCTAACTATTTCCCGAACAATGCCCAGTTTAATTTTGGTTAAAAAAAATTGGTTAGTTGGGAGATATTGCCTCTGTTAGTTGAGTATTGTTATTTTTATGATATTGTTTTATTTGGTTTCCGGCAAGCCACCCGAATCTACATAATGGTTTATAGATTACATTTTTTTTTTGGTTTCCGGCAAGCCACCCGAATCAAATGGTTTATAGATTAGGTACATTTAGAATTCCTGCAATCATATTATGTTCGTCACCACAGACTAATCACATAGTAACCAGATATGTCTTGTGGTGGATTATGTGCAACATAATATCTACTGACAGCTACACTTTCATAAGAAAAGACAGTTTATATAATATATTATTTTTAGTTCAATAAACTATCGATTGCAGTGTTTAATACAGTGGACCCCTGGTAATCCGGCCCCTGTCTAATTCGACACCCCCTGTAATCATTATTGAATATACAATATATTATTGAATATTTTTTTGACAGTCTTCGCTAATGTTAAATAAATTTCAGAGTATAACGTATAAAATCGTATCGTTGGATCTGTAATTTGTCGGATTACAAGGTATATTCGTTTGTAAAAAAATTTCGGTCTGTAGGGGATCTTAGGCAGTAGGTACCTACTCTACAATCCGACAAATTCGATAGTTCGACACTGCCCTGCAAAACGTTTGTTGGATTACCGGGGGTCCACTGTACCTTAGTACTTTTACGTGATGGAGTCCTCGGTAAAAAAATAAACATTGTTTTCTGTAAGTTTTCGAGTTTCCTGTAAAAGATGGTAATTGTGAGTAAAACATCGCATATAAGATAATCAGCACCAGCAATAAGGAATGCCTCCCATCTTAAACGTCTTATTTTTCATTAGCACTGAAAGGATATAATCTTTATACTTATTACGTCTTGTTAGTCCGCTGGCTTCCCCATTTAGTATAATGTAGTTTAGGACTTTCACAACTCTACATATAAGTACATATTATCACAACATGGTAAAACATTGAAGGAGACCCACCTTCCACCAGAATAGCGCAGAAGTCTGGGGAATTTTATTTATTTGAAATTGTACAATTAACAAATCTTGTCTACACCGAAGACGCCATAGTGGGCAGCCTGAAGGGCTGGCCGACAAAACCACCAAACCGCCAAAACCTCCGTGTGAAATATTTTTTTTTTTTTAAAAAAGATATATCTGGGTTTTGTTATAAACCCAAATACAACCTTATACACCTTTCACACTAAGCTAAAAGCTTGTGCCGTGAAAGGGAAGTTTGCCGGCACCTGGGATCGAACCACGGACCCCTTGTTCTGAAGGCCGAGACTCTACCCCCAGGCTACCGACGAACCTAAATTTTGACCGAACTCTTTCGATGTACGAAAGAAGCAAACAACGAATATGAAATAGAATTGAAAAAAAGTATATGTACCTACAAAGCAAGCAAGCTAATGACATGGCAGAACATTATGAAAAAGTTTATTCTTTATTTAGCCCTGGCCGAGAAATGAACTAGGAACTTCATGACTCTAAGGCAATAGCGTTACCATCACGCCAAATCAGCTGTCATATGTCTCGGGAAAATACTCTCTTAAATGTTGTGATTTATTTCATATTTTTGTTTTTCATTAGGTACTTGTGTTGATTTTTCTTTCCAAATATGTTTATTATATTAATATTATATTTTGGTCGTATAAATAAATTATTAAACCATATTTTCACTTCGAATGTACATATTTTATTTATTTTTATTTTATTATTTACTCCAGACTTGAAGGTGGAGTGTGCAAACCTCTCAAGTCCATATTAAAATACATACAATATAATACAAATGATAAAAAAATAATACATATTAGAGTAGAAATAAGTAGAAAGAAGATCATACTAAACTGGTATCGGTTCAATATACCTACAGACTTTCTTAATTAATTAAATATGCAATCCACCTTTGTGTCAGTTGTTGTTCTTGTCTTTCGGAAGCAGCTCGTAAATCGCACGTAGGTACGTATATCACAAAGTAAACTCAAAAGAGGAATAAAAAAAAACTCACCATTCTCCATGACGGTTCTCCTTCTCACTTTCTCTTGGAACATTTCGAATTCAAATTTTAAACACCAAATTTAAAAAATTCAAATTTTGAAATTTAGAACAAAGACTTGGATAGTCTTAGTACCGACGTTTCTACTACAGTAAAGACGAATTATAATCTTCAACTGCTAAGAGTCGTTAGAAATAGGTAGGTACTTAAAGTTTCACATGTCATAATTATTTTATCTGTGGTGGTTTCACCTACAGACTTTCTTAATTAATTAAATATGCAATCCACCTTTGTGTCAGTTGTTGTTCTTGTCTTTCGGAAGCAGCTCATAGATCGCACGTAGGTACGTATATCACAAAGTAAACTCAAAAGAGGAATAAAAAAAAACTCACCATTCTCCATGACGGTTCTCCTTCTCACTTTCTCTTGGAACATTTCGAATTCAAATTTTAAACACCAAATTTAAAAAATTCAAATTTTGAAATTTAGAACAAAGACTTGGATAGTCTTAGTACCGACGTTTCTACTACAGTAAAGACGAATTATAATCTTCAACTGCTAAGAGTCGTTAGAAATAGGTAGGTACTTAAAGTTTCACATGTCATAATTATTTTATCTGTGGTGGTTTCAAAGGAGTATGTAAGTACCTGGGGTCTACTCCCGACGCAGATCTTATCCAGTATTGAGTTAGTTGAAAGAAACTCGCCCTCTGTCTATCGGTTATGAGTATTTATTTATTTATTTATTAACATAATATACGGCTGAATAGCCTTTAAAGTACAATAACTTACAAAAACACACTTGAAACAAACACCATCAACACATAAGTGACAATGAATACAAAAACATGACAATAGTAACTACAGGGGATTCTCAACGGAAAGCATGTACCCTCGAATAAACACGCTCACAGCACATCTCCTCACAGTGTACTCCGAATCGTTGAAAATATCAATCTCACTGTAATTATTCCCTATTACATGGATTCAATTCATCGATGAATAATAGATATAATTAGATGATGATCCTGCAGCATAGAACAATGCCTGACTTCTGGTGTTACGACTCGGGACACGCAAGTTTACTAAGCTAAGCAACTCTGGGCAATTCAGAGAGCCAGTCACTATTCTCTTCAGTGTAAGGAGATCGAACAACACTCTGCGATCATGTAGGCTAACGAGCCTCATCTCCATCAACAAAAAATCATAGTTCAGACCATCAATGGGAATACCCAGGCGGTAGTTCACGTGTCGTAAGAATCTATGTTGAATTGCTTCAATAGTATTGATGTGCACAGCGTAATTTGGGGACCAGACAGTGGTCGCGTACTCTAGTTGGCTCCTAACATAAGCACAATATACTATTTTTAATGTTTCAATTCTTTTGAAATTTTTTGACATTCTAAATATGAAACCTAGTAGTCTATTTGCATTATCCCTTATGCTCTTTATGTGCTTTATGAAATTCAGCCTATTATCGAAAATGATACCGAGGTCCCTTATTTCTGAGAGAGCATTTAGAACAACCGTTCCAAGTTTGTAATCAAAAACCAGTCTCTCCCTTGATCTAGTAAAGCGCATAACATTACATTTTTTTCCATTTAGTAATAGACCGTTTTCATCACACCAGCCTGATAGAACATCAATATTGTGTTGCAATATAGCACAATCTTCTATATTATGAACTACTCTAAATATTTTAAGGTCGTCAGCATACAGTAAAGCCTCTACTCCATGCAACCTATCAACTATGTCATTCACGAAAAGAACAAAAAGGATCGGTCCCAGATGGGAGCCCTGCGGGACTCCGCTAGTCGCCAAAAACTCCTGTGATACTGTTCCTCCAACCTTAACTGCAAGTTTTCTTTCCGATAAGTAACTCTCTATCCATCTCACAAATATCTCTCCAAAGCCCATACATTCAAGTTTACCTATCAGAACTGCATGATTAACTGTATCGAAAGCCTTGGAGAAATCCGTGTAAATGAAATCAACCTGACTTCCCTTCGCCATTGCGCATGATATGTAATTGTTGTATAAAAGAAGATTTGTTAGAGTCGATCTTCCCTGGACAAACCCATGTTGTTTGGCTGTGATATAGGAGCTTATGCATAGTGAGACCGTCTCCAGGACAAGGACTTCAAAAACTTTGGCAACTATAGACTGGACGCATATTGGTCTGTAATTTTCCACCGAACCTTTCTCACCTGACTTAAATATGTAGTATGTAAGTTGCATATTATATTATTATAGCAGGTATTCTTAAAACATCATGTATAAAAGATATTTAATATCTTCAATTCAGCGATGAGGTATGCCACCCATCTTAAACGTCTCGACCTTTATTGACATGGAGAGGACGACTTGTATGTTCATTACATGCGGTTAGTCCGCTGCGAAAGTAGGAGTAGTGTGTGGAAAGGACGAATGTCCTGGTTGGGGAATATCAGGCGATCGACAAAAATCTAGAGAGTGAAGGAGGTGTTGCAATCAGCACAGAACAGGGAGCCGTGTGCCAGATTGATAGCAGATGTTGAGGGGACCTAACATGATACTCAATGAAGAATTTTGAAAAAACATTCTCAACTAAAAAGGTGCTGCATCAGGAATAACACAGACAATACCTATAAGTACGCATTGCAACGCTTGAATAATAAATTATAGTTATATTAAAATATGTACCTGAGTGTTGTACAGCATAATATACTATTTGAAGTCAGTATTTAGTTTATGTAATTATCTATAAAATATTTTAATTCATCTGTAAATATGTATGTAAGTCCCTAGTCTGTAAATCCATTATAGCTGATTTTATTACTTGCATGTAACAGAGCAACCAATGCATGCAGTTCATAGAAAAGTAACATATTATCTTCACTTATTTGCGAAGGATTAACTTTTTAACAGTCGTAAGACATTTTTTATAATATCAAATATTTTTACTATGTACTACCAGCTGTTACTTGATTTTTTAAAATAGCTTTAATTTCGGCAAACCTTTGCCATCTACGGGCTTGTTTCTATTGAGTATTATTTTGCCAAATAACAAACAAACATATCTTATCTTTCTGACGCATAGATATGATGCATAAAGATGCATAAAAAAAGATATCTAAAATTTTCTATGGAAAGTAAACATCTCATCCACAAAATATTACTGAAATAAATAAATATAAGCAAAATTGTTGCAATTCTTACATAAAACATAAGTTGTTTGGTATCGTATATATCGTTTGAAGTCTAGGGGTTATTTTTTTCATTTTATGTTATAACATTTAATATACTTATATGAAACATTGTATAGGGTTTACTGGAAGACATTGCCTTTTGGCAATGTGTACGCCTTTTGTAGATACATAGTGTTATATTTATAGGGAACGGTGATCTCATCATAACGCTAACACAGCGAAACAAAGATGATCACACAAATCCCAAAAGTAAACATTATCAAGAAACGCAAACTATTCCTTTTAAGGAAAAATATCACCATTTCATTACCTACCATATAAGGGCATGATGATTCACTACAATGATCAGTATGATCACTCTTTGTATGGACAATCCCTGTAAACTTCGGCATATTTCTGAAACAGTATATAAACCTCCTGAATGATACATCCTCACTTCAGTCCAGTCCAACACTTCAGTCGGTCACTTCAGTTCAGTCCGTCACTTCAATCTATCAGTGGTAGTAATAACTTGTACCTTGTCATAATAATTTGTGTCGAGTATTAATAAATCAATATACTCTAACGCGTTTGGTTTACAACACCTGATCACCTCATAGATACCAAAGTATCCATATATTATTAATATTAATTCTACGGAGATTCCTTTATAAAAATAAAAACCTAAAAAAATAAATCCAAAGAAAAACCTTCATTCACAAAATATAAATTTTAATTGGTTATCTGTGGGACTTGGCCCTTTATTATAAAAGTTGGAATACCGAATAAAAATACAACTTTTATATTTAGTATTTCCACAGTGGATTTATCAATCTTGAGTCGGCTTTCAAGAGCTTCCGCTATCATCAAGCTAACGAAAAGTGTAATAGATGTTGTATTAAGTGTAGTACAAATACATGCTGTCAATGAAAAAAAAATGGTAGGAATAATGTAAATCAGTGGTAATGAACAATGGAAAACCTTATGAACATGTTAATATAATATAACATGAGTTCGTCGGTAGCCTGGAGGTAGAGTCTCGGCCTAGTGATCAAGGGTTCCGTGGTTCGATCACAGGTGCCGGCAGACTCCCCTTTCACGACACAAGCTTTTAGCTTAGTGTGAAAGGTGTATAAGGTTGTATTTGGGTTTATAACAAAACCCAGATATATCTTTAAAAAAAAAAAAAAACAACTTCCACCAAGTACCGTCGGTCAACAGTAATTTTTAAGATATTTTTTAACAGTTTGTTTATTATTACCTGAGGTAGGCAGAATTTTAAACTAGTATGTAATAATTGATTCAAATGAAACAGATCCTGAATATTGCATAAGTCTCCAAACGAACATAGGCGTAACAACATAGGTACTTATTTTTTTTTTAATTACAGATTTTTATTTATCATGATTAATAATAATAATAATAAGAACAATTTATTGATCAGAAAAAAAAATCATGAGCAATTGGCGAGCTTATTGCCTGGAGGCAATATCTTCCAGCTAACCAAAATAATGTGTAATACTATGTTGACAATGTGTAATTAATACTAAATGTGAACAGTTACCTAATACTAAATTTAACTATAACTAATTACATTCTTAGTCCTAAGTAGAACATTATAAATACGTGTCATGTTTCCTCTAATAAATACTATAAAATGAAGGATAAAGGCACGGGGAGGAACTTTTTAGGATAAGTCTATGGATTTTAGGTTATTCTTAAAAACGTGTAGCGTAGAGGAATTTCTAATATTGCAAGGTAGATTATTCCACATTCTAATTGCATGGGTCGTAAATGATGAACTGTAGAAGGTTGTGGTGTGGGCAGGGACGGCAAGTACTGGTTATTCTGAGATCTCAGAGGACGTCCATGTGAAGACAGGTATTCAAAACGCTTAAAAAGGTATTGAGGGGAATTGTGCTTTAGGATGTTGTACAGAAAGTGATTATGTTTTAGCATACGCTTATATAATAAGTTAGCCAGTTATTAAGGGTATTCGATTAAGTAGAGTAACGGAGAGAGGTAAGAAGGTATCTTGTTGGAAAAGATTTTTACAGCATTGACGAAATTCTAAATGGGACTGTTCACCCTATTTTTGGCAATAACCAATTTCTTTATTATTGTTTATTTTTAACATACACTGACGTGATGTTATTTTGGGCCTTTGATACTCGAAATAATATCGATATGGTGAAATTTCTTTATTTCTTTGTGTAGTGATTTGTGACAGTCTTTTGTTTGTGAAACTGTAAATTCATAATAATAACCTGATGATTCCAAGTACAAAAACACTGGCCTCCAGATGATAAGAAAGATTATAGAAAGAACAATGCACTTTGGATCAATACGTTTAAACAACTGCAAATAATTAATAGAGGAACGCGATTATAATAATTTATCTGATATTATAGGGCGAGTATTACAAATTTCAATGTCAGAGTAATCACTCACAATTATGAAAACAAAAACTGATAACCGATGCATTTATTTATTGCAGTTTCTTGAAGGTACAAGCGGAAATGATTAAAAAAAACACGGATACTAGGTAAACCGTCATGACGAAACCCATTATCTAGAAACTGAGATGTAATTTAGAAATAAGGAATGGATGTTACGCCAGTGTTTCGCAACAAAAGTAAAACTTGTGATATCTGTTTAACGCTACAGTAATCGTGCTCCTTAATAATTACACACCACACTAATACAGGTCGCTCTATTAATCTCAATAAAATCACAACGTCTTTGTATTGCGTAATGTATTAAACAAATTGAAACAAAAAATGGATTGTTTCAAGTAAGCAGGATGTATGATTGTATATATGGTATTAGTTATACATTTCCAATAGGATATACTTGAATGGGTTAAGGCTATCATGACACTTAATGTTAATCAAATAAAGCAAACAAAGACCAAAGACCAACATACATACATACATACAAAGACCAAATTCAAGTCTCAAACATTTGAGACCTTAATAAAAGAGGCTGGCTCTGCTGTAATGATTTTCCTTCCCTTCCCTATTCCTCCGTCATGAGCGCTCTATTATTAGTTTTAATTTTTTTTCTACAAATATAAGATACTTAGTCGTAGAATCATATTATATTATGCTTACTTTAAATAATAACACTTTTCCACTTTTGAAATACACCTATATAATTATGTAAACCTTATTGTTCAAGAGGTGTTATGATTTTTGAATGGGCCCTTGCGGTGGTTTTTCCACAGAACGGCGCATCATAAATAAGTTGTCTAGTTATTATTATGATGTGTCAACTAAAAACTTGTAATTTTACTGCAAACTGTTTTGGTTTATTTATTATGTACAACTCAAATTTTGTAATGTATATTACTGTTTGTTTGCATAAAATACAATAAAATAAAATAAAGCAGAACCAAAACATCCAGGGCTCGATATAGAACCCTGCCGATAACCCGAACGATACAAACCAGCCAAAATTAAATTTAACAAAACCGAAAAGATCGTGAAGTATTGTTCGAAATTCCTAAATGTTAAATAAATAACTAGTTGACGACCGGTGTGGCGCGGAGGTAACGTACATCTGCTTTTTACAAGACACTCGAAAACTTACAGAGATGGGTTGGAGATTTTTCATTTATCGCGGAGTCCAAGGTGTTATCTATTTTGGTTCTTATTTACTTAAACTAACAAGGTTTTCATATATATTTATATAGAAACTTAACAGGACATACCTATATAGGTAATTATATTTACAAGACATTTTGTGCCTATATTATACCATTGCAATACTAATGTTGTGTATATAATTATGTATCTAAACAGTGAATTAGTCACGTAGGCACTAGAATAAAATCAAGTGATGGATACTATGCCTATGTTTATTTATGTAGTTCAGTATGCTACCTATTCCAAATGTTTGACTTTTTGTACCACATGTAATATTATGTTTTGTGTACCTATTTATTTATTAAAGCGGTAAAGCATTGGTCTTCCACTCTTTCCCGTAAGTTTTTTTAATGTTCTGTACCTTTTACAGATGTTAGATGTAGGTATATTATCACCAAAATTAGTGAAAATATTGCTTTAATGTGCGTGATCATCGTTACGCACGAGCGTGCGTGATAATAATATTGAAAAACTTGATTGCACAAAAAATCTACAGTAAAAAAAAAACATGACAACATTTTTTTATTTACTTATTCTTTACTGTACATTGATTACAAGCAAATTCACATAAACATACATTTAAAACAAAAACAATCATTCAATCAATATACAGAGGGCGAGTTTATCGCAGAGGCGCGATTTCTCCCAACTAACACATAAGGATTATTAATGCGTACCGATATTTTATAGAGAATTATTTTTTTTATATTGCATACTGTTGGCTACTTTCGGTTCTTCATTTACGTACATAAATAGAAATATCATGTAAGTTGAAATAAGACTCACTAAAATAAGACATTTAACACTAAGACAATAGGTACTTATAACTCGTAAATTATTGAAAAAAACACTTATCATTCGCGCGAAGTTTTAATTATGAAACAAATTGAGGTTTCAAATGGCACATATTTCTATATGAATCTTAAGATTTCGTATGTAAAAGACAGTTCACATTGTAAAAATAGTAATTTTATTCATTTTTTACAATATTTTTGTGTTTAGAGCACGCGGGAGATGAGATCATGTGTACGGACACATTTTTCTTTATGAGAAACGTTATTCCTGTCTAAGGGTGGTTTTATCAATAAAATAATATTGAACATGTGAACCGCGCTCTGTCAATCTAGCTACTAACGTCGTGTCTATGGTTTTTAGGCCTTTAAGTGCAAAAAAATACTTATAAAGTACGAGATTGTAGAATTATTTCAAAAAAGAAAAACCTTTACCATATATTTTTCTGCCGAATTCAAATATCCAAAATTATTAATAAATAGGTACAAATTATATTTCTGGCAGAATAAATATTACGTAAAAATATTTAATATCCCTCCAAACAACAAATTCCAAATCTTAAATATTCTTTGATTTTTAAATTTTTTGTATTAACGAGTATATTGTCT
Source organism: Athripsodes cinereus (assembly GCA_947579605.1). Classification (NCBI taxonomy): domain Eukaryota; kingdom Metazoa; phylum Arthropoda; class Insecta; order Trichoptera; family Leptoceridae; genus Athripsodes; species Athripsodes cinereus. The sequence goes on along the minus strand of OX388322.1, from coordinate 20,926,751 downwards.
TAAGAAATAAAGCTCGTTACTTTTATAATAACAGTAAAAAGAAAACAAACAAATACTTGAAAATAATGAAACAAAAAAACTTACCGTTCTTTTTATCACAGCATGCAGTTTTGGATTTCCCTTTTGAACTAGGAACGAGTGAGGAACCATTTTGATCTTTGACACAATCACTGTTGCCATTTTGTTGATATTCCTTCATTTCGAATTTGAATAAAGAACACAACAACTACTATTGCCTAGTGTTGTAACACAGAGTTAATAAAATATTTCTAGTGTTGGTATTATATTTTATTGCACTGAAGAAAAATGGCTATATTTTCAAGTTACTGAGCGCACTATCGCGGTCAGTAACAGGCAAAGCAATACAGATTAACTATAACAGAAACTAACTGCCTTGTAATTTAATTTGTTTAAGCTGTAAAACATAATAATCACTCACTGTTGTTAGCTACTAAGATATCTTATTTAAAAATCAATAATAATATTATTACCTACTTATCTAGGGCACGCTTATGTCAAATTGCAATATAAAATAATTAAAAACTATTATTTAAAGTATTTAAATATTATCTATTGCAAACCATAGACACGTATAAAACAAAGAATATTTTTAATTCAGCTGTTTTCTTAAGGATTTGAAATAATATTTTCGCGTTTTATTGAATTATTGTTGAAATAAAATAATAAAACACGCGCGCCAACTTCACGCAACGGCTTCCCGCGTATTTTTGACATAAACAATAAAAATGGCGATGATTTTATATAATATTATGAAACTATCAATGACTTTCAGGTTTAAAACGGACGTTTTTTTACGATAAAATCATCTACAGTGTATGACTTATAATGCTTTTATGATTAAATTTATTCTTTTTCACAAACATTTTTGTTCCGTATTCATAATAAATTTAATATATAATAAGAGTTACGTGTAGGTACAATAACGTCAGACAACAAAATCCTTCAACATAACCTTCAATTATTTAATTGTAACGTTTTATATCTCTCTAAGGTATTTATTAGAATAAATACAAGATATTTATCATTATTATTTTATGCTATGACGAGTATAAAATAATCTGTATATTATCAGAGCTGGTAACAGTTAATAAAAATTAATAATTAATTAGTCTAAAATTTACCTATCGAACAGTAAAATTAAAACTTTACTTGTCGTTTATTTGTTTTATTATTTTTTTATTACATAACACAATTTCAGTGACACTTAACTTTTTATAAAATGGAGATTCTAGCTATTTAACAAAGAACTAATACTAAGTCGGCCGGTGTGGCGCAGAGCGCAGAGGTAACGCTCTTGCCTTTGAATCACGAGGTCCCGGGTTCGATTCCCGGCCAGGGCAAAACGAAGAATGGCCTTTTTCAAATTGGGTCTGGGTGTTACATGTATATGTGTTTAGTGCATTGTAGGTATATATGTGTATCGTCGAGTTAGTACCCATAATACAAGATTCAATCTTAATTTGGGACTAGCTCGGTCTGTGTGAATTGTCTATGCATGTTAGGTATGTTTATTTATTTATTTCATTTACAAAACAGTTTTTAAAAGATAAGTCACAAATATCTACCTAACTGGGCATGAGCCCGTACCAAGGTAGACTGAGCCAGTTTTCACCTTACATTGTCTCAGCGCTCAATTTTCTTTACTTCAGTTACTAAGGTTATTTTCCCTACTATATAAATTATGTTAAGTTAAGTATACCTACCATTACGGCATATGGTAGGGGTACCCATCAGAGGGGTAACCAACGGGCTGAGGAACATGGGAGGACCCGGTAATGAACAGGCCTCGCATTCTTTTCTGTAAGTTTTCGCGTGTCCTGTAGAAGGCAGGTGTACGTAAAACCTCACTTATAAGACATTTACAATCAACAATTCAGCGATTAGGTGTGCCACTCAGGAAATCAATTAAATAATAATTAACAAATTGAGGGATTTTTGCATTTCATGTATACGGATTATTTAATATTTTATGACAAATTTGAAAAAAAAAGAAATTGTTACGCAAACGGATAAAAAGGAATATTTTTGGGCTCCAGAAATATCCGGGAAAAGAGTTAATTTCAACAATGGAATATAATGTGGGTAATTTTTATTTCTAATTTTACATATTGTTTTGGCATACTTAGAAGTAAATATATCCCGTGGAGCACCCGGTAAAGAATTGGTCTCCCACTCTTCCCCGTAAGTTTTCGAGTGTCCTGTAAAAGGCAGGTGTTAAAAAAACAAAGACATTGTACATCTTAAATTCAGCGATGAGGTTTTCCACCAATCCTGAATGTCTTGATTTTATATTGGCACGAAGATGACAGTTTGCATGTTTCTTACATGCAGCTGGTTTATACGATATCGTCCCACTGGGACGATCGCATCACTTCATTACATACATTATTATCAAAAGAGAAATTATCAAATATTAAAAGAAATGGATTTACATGAATTGTACATAAGAAAAGTATATAATTTGGCTCGTAACCCCCAGCTTCGCTACATACATTTTGCAATGTACGTAAGCGAAACACATAGAAAATTAATTATATTATATAGAGAAAGTAAATAAAGGAAGTTACAATTATATTTGCAAGTAAAACAGATTAATATATTGGCTCAAGTTCATGTCTAGGGTATGAATCTACTTATTCTGCAAGAGGAATGTATTGTGCGTGGGTGACAGTTATATAGATATACTTACGTAAAGTTCAGAGTATTCCTTATCCTTTGGTTTCATCATTTTCTTATGGTCATCATATCATTATAGGATACATAGGTAATTCAAGCAATAATGTTTCTTCTGTTAGCATACTTTATATCTCAGTGGTTTAACTAATCCAGGTCTAAACCACATAAGTAACTCTTCAGTTAAGCATTATTACAGATAGGTATTTAATCCCATATTATGACATATTATTCCTTTCCACTATAGATACTCCTTGTTAGACATTCAACACATACAGTACGATCGGGATTCAAACCCGAGTTTATCAGTGATGCAGTTATTTATATGTATATCTTATTCCGGAATTGGACCAAGAATATCTATTCAATGTTACTTTTGTAATTATGTTCAGCTTCTCAATGGTACTCTCATTGTTAGTATAACTTCATCAATACACCCTGTGTATATCATTGGGGATATGATACAATAATGAGATAATGAAAACATATTTTGAGGTTATAACAGACATACTATATTGAAATAAAAGTGGCATTGTGAAATATACATAATTACATAAACATATTAATATATACATGGTATACATAATTACATAAACCTATCAATATATATATGGTACAGTGATCAGATCTAAATATAGGCATTGTCAACCTATTACAATGATGAGTTTATTTACTTGGGAAGATACTTTATTTACTGAAGCCGTGTATAAATTTAAGTACAAGTTATCTCCAGCAATTGTTTTAATAGATATAATGGAAAACCACGGAACACCATTACTAGAAATGATAATTAACTTTGAGGTTACATTCTCAGTTCCAAATACTACTTTAAGCATAATGAAGAAGTATTTAATCCAAATTATAGCAAATGAAGTTGACTTTATCACACAGTTACATAAGAAAGATCCCAAACATTTCTGACTTGAAATTCTGGTATTGACTCCATTATAAAATACGTTAACCAACAGACATTACCTTTCAACATAAACAAGGTTTCAATTATATTGAGATACAGTTATAGATAACAGTGACAATGTAAAAAGACAAATAGATTAGATAATTATTATACATACAATTATAAGGTTTTGGTCTGTTCAGATATGTTATCAGGCCATTGGAATACATACATAATATATTATATTGGTACTTACAAGATTTTCAATTATAACAAAGGGTCGAACGTACAAACGAGACAGTGGTTATCCTATAATGAAGCTACGGGTCGCTACACTTGGGTCGAAATATTCTCTTCACAAGAACATACGCAATGGACTCATTATTCCTAGCACATGATGTCGATTGCTCCTTGGAACGACGGATCCCGCATGAGACAAGCACATCACAGCCAGATGACTGTGCAAAGCCTTTTCTTTCCATTAGTGGTTTTAAGGTTATAGTAATCCCACGGATCGCGAAAAGATGATCCATAACACTTTGATAGATCCACATTCCTTTATCTATTTAGCCACGGACGAAGCAGCCAACAGAGAAGGCTCCTGTTCCTCCAAGTTGTATATTTTATGCAAACTCTAAATATTCCAACTGTTGATGTATCGCACATGTTGTGTTATTCTCAAAACAATCATACATGTTTTATGCAAAGATATAAAGTATTATCTGATAGCATTTCCGCGAATAACATTATTATGGATATTATCATTATAAGATATTGAAATTTCTCTGCTGATGGCAATTCGATATTAATTATTCCTTTATTTTACACGTATTATCACTTGGAACACACATCGTACTAATCTTTGATAAACATTGTGTCTAATTTAATTTATGGAGAAATTTACAAAGATACACGTGGCGTGACGACGTTATCGTTACGTTATTTTCACTGGATTAACACTAGCTTTACTTTTAAGATGAGTTTTTAATTATCTGGACACGGACCGATAGATATATATACACAATATAATAATTAAATACAATATAATGTTTTGAATTGAATCGAACAAGTTCGCGCCAACATTATGGTATGGCTAGAAGCCAAGCGAAAAGGTAGTTACGTCCCCATGGTCCGAATTCAACTGACTCCAAAAGGACGCGAGCGGGACAAGACATGTTTAACGGTTATTCTTCAAGGGAATCAGAATCATACGATGTTGGGCCGAGTGCACCAGCTAGTCACGTGTTCTTTGTAACGTACAATTATTATTATTATTATGGAAGACTCATGGACAACCAATGACTGTAGGAACATTAGCCAGTATGAACTTTTTACACCGCGATTATTTAATGCGTAGCATTCTCCCTTTCGGCCCCTCTTGAAAATTTGAAGAGAAGCAACAAATTTTCAAGTTCCTCAATTATACAAAAAAAAAGTTGAGAACCACTACAAAAAAACAGTTGAGAACCACTGGTTACATGAAAAAGTTGAGTACCACTGGTTACATGAAAAGGTTGAGAACCATTGGATACATAAGCAACTACACAGGTACCTAATTATAGACAAACAATTCAAAAGATGGTAGCTTATATACTATTACAATGTTTCTTACATCCTATAGCCCGTTCAATTATTATTAAACACTCGCGGTAAATTGCCCATAGTCAAAAATGATGCGAACTGTTTTCATATTTTGACTTACACTTCTTAATAATAACACAAAATTCACTTTGGCTGTTTTAGTACGGGGCTCCTATCAAAAGTTTGAGAGCTACAATCATAACAATACAATAGTACATAGAGGTGTGTATATATATAGACATGTGCATATGTGTATGTATACGAAAAACACAGGTTATGAAAACAACAACTTTAAACATTTTACAATACAATTATATAGAAACTCAGGATCGTTATTACGTTACAATATACGGTTCGATTTACATGGTGATAAAATTCTTTCTTTCAATTTATCAACATACGTACGTTTCATTGATGGATTCATTTACTACGATCGACGACAAGTTAATATTTTAAACATGACAAACATATAAAACATAAGTTACATACTTAAGAAGTTGGTTTACATCATTCTCGATTCCAGTTACATGTATCCGGCAAGGGAAAAGTAACATAAAGGAATTTAAATAATTATAAACAATTTTGTATAGATGGAATTAGAGATACTACATTACGCTTCATTTTACCCATTAAGCTTAATAGCACTCATATACAAGTGATTTCATGTACCATGTACCATACAAAGATATTGGCAAAGCACAGAAAGAAATCATAGACATAATAAGGACATATACATATTAGAAAAACAATTTACACGCAGACATGACATAATGGTACATCACGACGACTGCAATCACATTTACAGTAACCGATATTCATTATTGGCGTCAAATCCTTCTACGCATATTACATACGACACAATTCTCACACAGAGACAGATTTCTCACACAGAGATAATCTCAGAGGGAGCTACCCTCACACAGGCTTAATACATGACAAATACATTGAACAACTTTCGATCTTTGCTACACAATATACAAGTTACAAGTTCAATAAATTCTAATATACATCATTATTCAAATTCAACATTTACTTCTTCCTACAGGGCTCACCTTTCATAAACAGATTCATACATCATCTTTATTCACTAACATACAATTAATTAAAATTATCCCATTGAATATCTGTAGCCAACATTCCACTACAGGTTTTATTCTGTGTCTTTCATAAGCCATTCCGTTCAATGTCAAAATGTTCTATCACATTTTCCAATGTATTCAAGCAACATAAACAACTTTTACACAAAGTCACAAAATTATTTAATTCAACAAGGATATACTACATCCAAACATTTCCAATTACAATTCATAAGAGATTACTACGTGTCCTACGCGGAATTAAACGTCATATAAACTCAAACTTCAAAATAATAGGCATGAACGATTAGCAATCACATTGTCTACATTCATCAAAAAGAGCATTACGATTTATCTTTCACACATCCAGATAACATCGTCTCTATATTGATTACACAAAAGGTCACAAAAAAGTATTTAAACACATCTCTCCTATCACGGCTTTACATATTACATAAACATAACTCATTTTTTATCAAAGAGCGTTCGTTAGTTTACCTTAACGGAACAATTCACTAAACGGACTCAGTTCTCAAATAAACAAGGCATAGGTTACTTCAATATGTCACGCTGATAATAAGCCGCAAAAGTCACATTATTACATTTCAAGAAAATTAATTACTTCACAAAAGATAACAAATTCCGTACACGAAGGGTTAATATTCAACAGCGAAAATTCTACATTGTTACATGGTTACTTCTTTAATTTCCAAAAAAAAATTTACAAAACATCATTCTACTTTTTACGTTAATGTCAAAATTTTCAACGATGGTCATCAAAGGGTTAACTGCTTCTTAACTAAATTCAAAATTCAGTTATAGTTCACAACTTGACATTAAAAAAAAATCAATTACTATTTACAAAGGGTTGACAAATTCGGTCATGCTTCACTAAGGGTTAAGTGTATTTATATTTCCAATTTCGTGAACGGTCGTGAAGGGTTAACATTTTTTATTTCGATTTATTTTTAACTTTAATTTTCTTAAAACAAAAATATTTATTTAATATTATTTGTCATTATTATTTCGTCACATCACTACGTACGCACATATAATATTCTTATCAAAACTCTACTACGCATAATTTTACACAACAACGCTCATTTAATATTATTTCTCCAAGAGTTCAATAAAAATATTTATTCCAAATGCAACATTTTACTGTTTCAAAAAATTTTAATTCAATTTAATATCGATTTTTATTCTCAGTTCGAAAATGAATTTACTATCAAAATAACATTACAACGAAATTCTGTTTATCGGTAAAACAAAGTTCCTTGTACGAAATGGTTCACTATACATACCACAGCATAGGTAGGTACATATTTCGTTTCATTCCAATATTATTATTTTCAACTATACATTTTACTAGTAAAGCGGAGTTCCCGTTTTCGCGCGTGAATATTTCTATTACAATGTTGAGGTAGGTTGTATGATGTCTCTTTCTCTCTTGCGACGTATAGGTACATACTATACGCTGCATAGTTATGTATACCACCTTTCGCACACCGCTCGTTTCTCGCGACGCACAACTACGGTATAATATTATTATTGCGGTCTCTACTGATAACAGTCTTTTCTTAGCGCGCGATGTATTTTAGATACACACTATATTTTAATATTCATTATGTTATGTTGGTCGGTTTGCGATGTTTTGCTTACCGCTTAATACGAAACATTACGATGGAATATTCTCTACAATACAATTCTTTCTCATGCGGCATCGATTTTTTACTTTACATTATAACAATACTCGCGACAAACGTTTGCGCTATACACCAATACATTTATTTTTTAAATACGGACATTTAAATTATCTATTTTACGATTCCTGTTTCATTTTTAAAATTGTTTTCATATACATACACACATTAAAATTATTACATTTTCAATTAATATCAATACACATAATTACACAATAAAGATAAGAATTCTGAACCTTACAATTATACACCCTCACCACACAATACATTTAAAATTCCGGGCCAACAACTATGCGAGTTGTACGATCCAGGACGAGCTGCCCAATTTATACGATATCGTCCCACTGGGACGATCGCATCACTTCATTACATACATTATTATCAAAAGAGAAATTATCAAATATTAAAAGAAATGGATTTACATGAATTGTACATAAGAAAAGTATATAATTTGGCTCGTAACCCCCAGCTTCGCTACATACATTTTGCAATGTACGTAAGCGAAACACATAGAAAATTAATTATATTATATAGAGAAAGTAAATAAAGGAAGTTACAATTATATTTGCAAGTAAAACAGATTAATATATTGGCTCAAGTTCATGTCTAGGGTATGAATCTACTTATTCTGCAAGAGGAATGTATTGTGCGTGGGTGACAGTTATATAGATATACTTACGTAAAGTTCAGAGTATTCCTTATCCTTTGGTTTCATCATTTTCTTATGGTCATCATATCATTATAGGATACATAGGTAATTCAAGCAATAATGTTTCTTCTGTTAGCATACTTTATATCTCAGTGGTTTAACTAATCCAGGTCTAAACCACATAAGTAACTCTTCAGTTAAGCATTATTACAGATAGGTATTTAATCCCATATTATGACATATTATTCCTTTCCACTATAGATACTCCTTGTTAGACATTCAACACATACAGTACGATCGGGATTCAAACCCGAGTTTATCAGTGATGCAGTTATTTATATGTATATCTTATTCCGGAATTGGACCAAGAATATCTATTCAATGTTACTTTTGTAATTATGTTCAGCTTCTCAATGGTACTCTCATTGTTAGTATAACTTCATCAATACACCCTGTGTATATCATTGGGGATATGATACAATAATGAGATAATGAAAACATATTTTGAGGTTATAACAGACATACTATATTGAAATAAAAGTGGCATTGTGAAATATACATAATTACATAAACATATTAATATATACATGGTATACATAATTACATAAACCTATCAATATATATATGGTACAGTGATCAGATCTAAATATAGGCATTGTCAACCTATTACAATGATGAGTTTATTTACTTGGGAAGATACTTTATTTACTGAAGCCGTGTATAAATTTAAGTACAAGTTATCTCCAGCAATTGTTTTAATAGATATAATGGAAAACCACGGAACACCATTACTAGAAATGATAATTAACTTTGAGGTTACATTCTCAGTTCCAAATACTACTTTAAGCATAATGAAGAAGTATTTAATCCAAATTATAGCAAATGAAGTTGACTTTATCACACAGTTACATAAGAAAGATCCCAAACATTTCTGACTTGAAATTCTGGTATTGACTCCATTATAAAATACGTTAACCAACAGACATTACCTTTCAACATAAACAAGGTTTCAATTATATTGAGATACAGTTATAGATAACAGTGACAATGTAAAAAGACAAATAGATTAGATAATTATTATACATACAATTATAAGGTTTTGGTCTGTTCAGATATGTTATCAGGCCATTGGAATACATACATAATATATTATATTGGTACTTACAAGATTTTCAATTATAACAAAGGGTCGAACGTACAAACGAGACAGTGGTTATCCTATAATGAAGCTACGGGTCGCTACACTTGGGTCGAAATATTCTCTTCACAAGAACATACGCAATGGACTCATTATTCCTAGCACATGATGTCGATTGCTCCTTGGAACGACGGATCCCGCATGAGACAAGCACATCACAGCCAGATGACTGTGCAAAGCCTTTTCTTTCCATTAGTGGTTTTAAGGTTATAGTAATCCCACGGATCGCGAAAAGATGATCCATAACACTTTGATAGATCCACATTCCTTTATCTATTTAGCCACGGACGAAGCAGCCAACAGAGAAGGCTCCTGTTCCTCCAAGTTGTATATTTTATGCAAACTCTAAATATTCCAACTGTTGATGTATCGCACATGTTGTGTTATTCTCAAAACAATCATACATGTTTTATGCAAAGATATAAAGTATTATCTGATAGCATTTCCGCGAATAACATTATTATGGATATTATCATTATAAGATATTGAAATTTCTCTGCTGATGGCAATTCGATATTAATTATTCCTTTATTTTACACGTATTATCACTTGGAACACACATCGTACTAATCTTTGATAAACATTGTGTCTAATTTAATTTATGGAGAAATTTACAAAGATACACGTGGCGTGACGACGTTATCGTTACGTTATTTTCACTGGATTAACACTAGCTTTACTTTTAAGATGAGTTTTTAATTATCTGGACACGGACCGATAGATATATATACACAATATAATAATTAAATACAATATAATGTTTTGAATTGAATCGAACAAGTTCGCGCCAACATTATGGTATGGCTAGAAGCCAAGCGAAAAGGTAGTTACGTCCCCATGGTCCGAATTCAACTGACTCCAAAAGGACGCGAGCGGGACAAGACATGTTTAACGGTTATTCTTCAAGGGAATCAGAATCATACGATGTTGGGCCGAGTGCACCAGCTAGTCACGTGTTCTTTGTAACGTACAATTATTATTATTATTATGGAAGACTCATGGACAACCAATGACTGTAGGAACATTAGCCAGTATGAACTTTTTACACCGCGATTATTTAATGCGTAGCATGGTCTAGTGGCTACCCCACTTGTGGGATATGCCGTGATGGTATAGTAGAAGTAGTAGAAGAAGTAAATAATGGACATGAAATGGAACAGAAAAATATCGTTTTTTTCCATAAAAATTATGCCATAGAATGTATTAGGCAGGATCACCAGGGTTACCATTGTCACGATCTAAATACCATTATCGTCTTGATTTTAACCCTACGATGCACATAGTGACTATAGTAAAAAATACGTACATGCTTATACCGCGGCAACTGAGAATAGTCGTTTTCAACATTTACATGATTATAATGAAGTTTAATTTATCGACCGACGGTTCTCGGTAAAAGTACATATTAATAATTTATTAATAAAACAAGATGTACCTATAATTAATCCACTTTTGACTTTATTAATTTGCGATCCGGCTTTCAACAGCTTCCGTTTTCATCATCAGGCAAGAAAAAAGTAAACTTTAACAATTTTTGGACGAATTAGAAGATATATATCTTTGAAGTTGATGAATATCAAATTAACACACCAATGTCTAGTATATTTTTGGGGTTATGCCACATAATACAACCATAATACTCATAACTCATATAATAATAATCGTCGAAAAGGACTATCCTCAGCTACCGCGGATTAGGCATGCATTTATTTTTGACTATAGTCTCTTTGCACATCGTAGGTTAAGATCAAGACAATATTAAGATCGTCTTTTGATCGTGACAAAAGTAACCCTGTAGGGCAGTGTTTCCCAACCTTTTTTATGCCATGCCTCACCGTAGTCTTTTCAAAAGTCATATGCCCCACCGGCCTCTTTTTTAATTGAACAGTTGGTAAATTTTCAATAATATGTGGAAACGCGGTGCCCCACCTCTGAGGCGTGATCCCCCACCTTGGGAAACACAGCTGTAGGGTATAAAAATGCATACTATTTGAAGGTAGATATATACTCGCACAATTAATTGTTTTACAGGTTTGTGATTGTGCGCAAACTAAAGTCGGGTTTAAGAACTAGTATAGTTATTAACACAATGCTTTAATAATTAATTATAAAATCGACGATTAAACTAGAGCAAGATTTTATGATTTTATCCTCCTTGTAACAGATTAAAGATGTTTTAGTAACATTAATTTTATTTGAGTCATTAATCATTAAAAATTTGAGGTAGTAATTCTTAGAGAGCTGTTCCTTTCCGACAAATGGTGGTAGGTACTATAAACTACTATGGTTAAACATATTTTTGAACCACTCTAGATTAATCATTCCAATTGAACACACTCACTGATAGTCAACCTATTTGAATAGGTATTAACTAGATAGGTATGTTGTATATGATATACATTATGTGATCTTCCTTAAGGAGTGCATAAAACAGAGTTTCGACGATTATGAATCGACTCAAGGCTTGGTTAAGAGTATGCCCCATCACGGCAACTCCCACAAGTGGAGTATCCATTCCCAATTTGTCTTAACCCCTTCTAGTATTCTTTGTCCTATATTTACAAGAAATAAATTATTTTCGAAAACTTTTAGTCGTCTCCAATTTGTCTTAACTCGAATTAAGTGGATGTTTAGTTTTCAGCAGTCAAAAATTAGATAACAGCGCGCTATTTAATTCGCGTTGACATTACACTGTAGAACACAATTGTCCCTTATTTCCGCTACTGAAAAAGTCTAGATGAACTCACTGACCTCAAACATTTACATGCGTATAGAAAAAGAATGTGGGTTCCCTATGTCACCAGGGTACCTAATCAAATTGCATTTGGCGATCGACTACAAATGAACTTTTCGACAATGTACCATAACATTTTAATATGAACAAACGAACTTTTCGACAATGTACCATAACATTATAATATGTACATTGTCGAAAAGTTCGTTTGTAGTCGATCGCCAAATGCAATTTGTCTAGGTATCCTGATATATTTTGAAAGATTATTTCGTTCATGCTCTACAGCATTTGTGCAAGACCTGAATTTTTGTACTTTTGCGATAAATCCGATTTTATTCGCACTTTTTTCACGAATAACGCGAATTTTCACGTTTTATTTATTTATAATAATACATACGGCTTACGCCTTTAATACATAGTTACAAACAATAATTGCACGACACCACCATCGTATCAAATTAAAACTCAAAACAAAAATAAAATATACTGCATCACTTCAAATTATAAAAACAAATATTAAACACATTGTGTCACATAAACCATAGAATAAAATTACAAAATATCAACAGCATCATGTCAAATCATAAAAAAAAACTGAAAAATAACTCCGAAATTTGATTCTTTACGACATTTTCGCAAGAAAAAAAACAAGATATTTTATTATCAACAAAATAATTACCTATATCATTCTTAAAAAAAATGTGTTTTTTTAAATTAAACCTAATAATCAAGTATTTAGGATGACATTGTTCCATTTGCTTGTAATTTTTCAAACAATTTTGAATATTCGTCACATAAATTATTTAAGCTTATTATCATTTACAGTGCAAAAAGAATTTGCCATTTTAAATCTTGTGTTGATTTCCCATAGTTTATATTTCTGTGTAAAAAAATATATCTACATTTTTTAGAAATAAACTTTTTTACTACAAAAAATAACGCCGATTTTTTGAAAATAACACCACTTTTCATAAAAAAATAGCACGTTTTTTTAAAAAAGAACACCGAACTTACAGAAAAATAACATCGAAAAATTCAGGTCTCTACTTATGATTCATCTCTCGTACATAGCCTAGCAACGAAAATTTGGTAGACATACCTATATACATAGACATACTAGACTTGCAGCGCGATACATTTCTTCGGAATTTTTGTGTTGCAACATCGATGGCCTTCAAGGATTAGCAATTAGTGATGTAACGAATATTCGTATTCGCATTCGCATTCGCAAATATTCGCATATTTCAAAGTATTCGCATTCGCATTCGTATTCGCAAAAAAATATGCGAATGTTTTGCAATTATGCGAATTTCGGTAATAAAGTATCGGATATTCGGTTAAAGTACCGGATATTTACCCGGTACATTGTAGAAACAGGTACTGCAAGAAAATATTCTTTAAGAAAACCGAGGGGTTTTGAAATATTTTAAATTCCTATACCATTTTGAAAATTCGGCGAGGGGGGGGTAGAAATTTTAAGGATTGAGCAATATTGTAGAAATCTAAGCAAGTCAATATTCGCTATTCGCATTCGCATTCGCGAATATCGGCAACAAATATTCGCATTCGCATTCGCGAATATCCAAAATCACACATTCGTTACATCGCACTATTAGCAATATAATGTCTTAAGTAGCATTCACATTGCTTCACTTTGGATGATCATCCAGAGTGTCAGGGTCAAACCTGTTAATCGAAAGTGAACACGTCTGTTCACATTTGTTCATCCTATGTTTTCACTGCCATGTTAACACTTTCAGTCATGTTGTATGTAGTTTGACGTATTTTCGTACAAAAATAATTAAACAAATTCAAAAATTAAAAATAACACATAAAATAAATTAATATAGCTCTCGACTGCATAATAATTTTGTATATGATTTTGACATTCAATACTAATACATAGAGAATAAAAAAAAAAAGATAAAACTTGTTTATGGTCGTTTCAGTGAAAGGACCTTTCATCAAAATTATGACGAGTGGTAATCTCTTTCTTCCGTCATCTCTAGTGATCACTATTGATGAAACGCCCGTTCACACCTATTCATCTTGGAGGATCATCCGGAGTGATCACTGAAAGTGAACAAATGTGAACGACCCTTTACAACCAACCAACGTCAGTATAAAACTGTATGCAAAATTTGATCGGCCGCATGACCGATTTTTTCTTTTTATCACCGATCTAGTATATCTTTGCCTACATATTGATTTAGTTTTTTGCATAACTATTGGTATGCATATAATATAAATTAGATATTTATTTTTAATAATTCTAAGGTCATTTAGTGGTTCCTCAACTTACTAGACACTGGTTCATTGACCAACGATGCGTAACAATCTATGTTCTATAAATCTATTTATTAATTTATTTATTTATTCACGTTACTGAATGCTTGGTTGACCTCTTCAAGGTTTATGAGGTGGTTTAATATTACATATAAGCCAATGAAAATTTTCTAGTTTTGTACTATTTTTTTTTTTTTTTTATTCTTTTTGCACACCATCAGTTACGTAATAAAAACAATAGGTAAATCAAATAATACTAAAAAAACTTAACCTACTCTATTTAGTTTTAAAATTTCCATAATATCTAGTCTCAATCCTTTGTATAAGTCTAAGCAAACAATTATATATATAACGAGTTACAATCCATTGGATTGGTCTGCAACGAGTTTGGTTTTTCTTCTCCATTCTTCTCTATTCTCAGCCAGTCTTTTCAGCTCTACGTATGAGCCACAGTTCAAATCCCTCTTCAGTTGGTCCATATATGCGTCTCTTGGTCGCCTCTGTCATTTGTTCCCTCGGTCTTACCCTCCGCGATGGCGATGAGTAGTCCTGGGTGCCTGATGTTGTGTGGCCAATCCAGTTAGCTCGTTGTTGGCTGATTCTCTTAGTAAGTAGAAAATACGTAACTGTAAGGTAATTCTAAGTCATGGTGTAAAGTAAAGAGTCGGTGGACATTAAAGGTTGTATTTAATATCAGGAAGGATTTTGTCACTGGGAGTCCTTCAGGCGAACCTTAAGCCCTTCCTTACAAAGAATTTTCATGAAGAGTATGGATGACATAGAAACTGACATTCCTGTAATATTCAAGGGTGAGGGAGGGTGCAACCCTTAATGTACTACTACTTTACCATTTCGATAGGTATATCCTACAAGTGAGGTAGCCAGCAGATCAACCGCATGTAACAAACACGCAAGCCGTTCTCGAAGACATTCGGGATGGGTGGCAACCTCAAGATGTAAATGTTCTTAATACTTGCCTTTTACATTAAGACACTCGAAAACTTACGAAAATGAATGGTAGACCAATTCTTAGGCGGGTGTTCCACGGATAAATGTATTAAAAAAATAATATGTTAGATTTTAAATCAGTGTTGAATGTTTTTATTATGATATTGTATAAATGTTATTGTATAAAAAAAGATAGAATGTTTTATCCATTTTTTTGCTGTACTGTTTTATATTATTTTTTTTTACGCGGCGGCAGAATTGCCATCCACACTTCTCAGCATTATACAACCAGATAAGTCTCCATATGATCAGTCATGCCGGGAAAAATTCACCTATCCAGATATACAGGATATCAAAGGATTAGGGCTCAAAACGCGGGATCAAAATACCAGCATTGTGCCTGAAATAATATATCTGTGTTCAAAAACTTTTTTACAATATTACAAGTGTTTATTATAATAGATTTTTGAATTTCAATATACAAATTAACCGGTAAATTTAATTTTTGTAAATTATTTATTAAAGATTTCGGAGTTACCCCTGTAGCTGACATGACTAAAGGTATTATATAAACGGATCTAGAATGCCAAATATTTTTTATTTCTCAATATTTTTAATATTTGTTATTAATAGAGAATTAATTAAACCCTCAAATCCCGTGCACTGCTCAATTTTGATGGTAGATTAATAAATAAATTAACATGTTAACAAAACAGTTTAATAGACCACAAAACACAAACTGACAGCAGGGCTACTCTTGACACAATCTAAATCTCGATCTTGATCACACGACACACGAAGGGACTATGGTCAAAAACACCGCGCTACCGCTACCGCGCGATCGGTATGCACGTATTTTTTTGTCAATAGTCACATCGCGCGTCGTATGATGTAAGATTAAGATCGTGTTTAGATTTTGTCAAGAGTAACCCTACAGACCAGTTTTATTATCACAAAATCATAAAATAATATTATTGTTTTAAATAATAAAAAAAATTGTAAATTTAGATAATAATAAATAGTTACTAAATATACATTTCTTTATCACCATCTCCATCACGCTGCTTCTCTTTCGGGGTAGGCAAAAAGGATCGAGTAGGTAGGTACCCTAGGGGCACATTGAAATTTTGACTCTTAGATACCGGGTTTGTTGGAAGATATTGCAAACTAGCGATAAACTCGCCCTCTGTGTTTTGAATTGTATACCTGATAATTTTATGATTCTTTGTAATGTAATACAAAAAATAAAATAACAAATACTTATCTCTCAAATTAATAGGTATCGTGTACAAATTATTACCTACATATTCGTAGCAACTATTGACATTGAAATTGGCTACAATCTAGTACAGGAAATATAGGATATAGCGTGTTTAGTGTCTATATAAAATTTAATATTATTTATATTTAGTACTTTAAACTAATTTTGCACATCATTACAGTTTTCGGTCAAAAGAGACACAATATTTATATTTGGCATGTAAACGATACTTTAGTGTTGTCCAATAATCAAAAAAAATATACAGTAACATAATACATAACAGCAGACAAAAAACAATCACCACAGAATGTTCGTTGCCTCAATCGGTGCAACCATCAATTCTTTGTATGACAGAGAAAATATGTCGCAGGGCTGAGCCAAAAAATTACACAAGGCCATTGCCTTGCTGGTCGGAGAATTCATCGCCAAATTTGTTCTTCCATGGGTGAGTCCAGATAGTAAGATGCGAACGTCAATCAATCTTCAATCATTCGGTGACGATTCGGAACATTCTCCGAAGAAATATTCTAATGAATACCTTCGTTCTCCGTTCTTATACGGGTTACGAAGGCATTCACTCGAATATTTCTTCGGAGAATGTTCCATATTGTCACCGAATGATTGACGATTGATTGATGTTCGCATCCTTCAATCTGGATGCAGCCCACGAGGAGGATAGAACAACAAATGACTCCGCGATCTGCTGTAGGAGTGGGGTACATAAAACGACAACATGTCAATGTCATCGGATTATGAATAATTCCGTTCAATAATTTTAATGTCCAGTAATCAACACGATGGTCTGACGACATAAGAAAAACAATAACCGTGGATTAGTTGTTATAGGTATAGGACACAAACACTTGGAGGGTTACAGGAAGACTTATATTCAACAATGGACTTTCAGTAGTTTGCAGTGCTGATTAAGTAAATCGGTAGGTACCTACATATTATTATTATTTATAAGATTACGGCATCCCGTCCCTTGTGGGACGATTTGTGCCAAGTACAATATTTTTAAAAGGTATCACGTAATATTAAGTCATTAATCTATAAGATAACATAACTCCTCTTCTAATAGATCTTCACTGGCTCAAAGTCAGAGAAAGAGTAGAGTTTAAAGTCATATTGACTGTGTTCAAGGCACTACATGGCATGACACCGGTGTACATCTCGGAGTTTTGCATTTCTGAGGAGGCAACGGACAGGCAAAAATCACTAAGGTCTGCAAACACAGACTCTGTCAATAGACTTGTGGTACCGCGTAGGGGGGTCTGGCCAACTATGTTGACCGTGCCTTCTGTGTGGCTGGTCCGTTGCTGTGGAACAAAATTCCCTTTGATTTGCGAACTCTGGAGAGTGTGGAGGTGTTCAAGACGAGGTTAAAAACCCTATTGTTCGGGAGGTGTTATGATTCTTAAATGGGCCCTTGCGGTGGTTTTTCCACAAAACGGCGCATCATAAATAAAATTTCTACTTATTATTATAATAAAAATTTTAGGCGGATTTTAAAATTTTGAGATATACAGTGTGCAATAGGCAAGACGGATACTGGACTTCAGTTATCTTGTAATACAAATCGTATGAACCTAAATATTATATCATAATAATAATTATAATTTTATTGATATGAAAAATCGTAGGAAGGAAAACTATTCGAAAATCTTAATAAAAATTAATTTACCATAAACATTAAATAATAATTATGCAATTAATTATAATGTAAAATTGTATATTATTTAATAATTTGTTTAAATAAGAATACATATTAAATTATTTATTTATTGATATATAAAATTATAATTATATGTAGGTTAATGTGCATAGGTATATTAAAGTGGACTCTTTTTGTAATAACGCATATTTTTGTCAAAATGTTTTTTTTCTTGTAAGCATGTATGTTGTCGTTTTTGTGCCATAAAAAAAACATTCACTATGGTGGTACATGATGCTGTCATTGTTATAGGAACGGTGCATTGTGAAAGAGGGACGTACGGTCCGTCGAAATACAATCGCTGAGTTTAATAATTTAACATCTTTCTAACGACCACCATGAAATTGTCGATGACCTGGTGGTAGAGTTTCGAGCTTTCGATCCAGAGACCCGGGTTCGATTTCATCCGCTGACGACTTACTTCACCTTCACGACACCGACATATTGCTTACTGTGAGGGTGGCTGGGGTGCATTTGACCTTATTTCAAATTCCGAATCAGCTTTATAAATTAAAGATAGTTTATCAAGAAGTAAGTAAAGCGAATTTATTTCATTAGTTCCATGGAGCACCCAGCAAAGAATTAGTGTTCCACTCTTTTCTGTAAGTTTTCAAGTGTCTTGTAAAAGGCAGGTGTTCAAAAGAATTTACACGTTTCGCATCATAAATTCAGCGATGAGGTTTGCCATTCACCCTGATTGTCTTATTAATTGTTGGTACGTAGAGGCCAATCCGCAGGTTTATTACTTGCAGTTAGTCCGCAGGCTACCTCACTTTTGAGATATGCCGTAACTATATAGTATTTATCCTGAACAAAAATGATGCTGGTATTTACAAAAAAATAGCGCAGTTTTGTGATGAATCATCATATACCTATACCTATATAGTAAGTTTATTACGGAAGTACCTACATACCCATTTATTTAATATATTTACAACATAATGGAGCTGTTGTTGGATTTTATTGTTGATAAATATTAATATCATTATTATTATACAAATATATATACTTAATAATGATTTAATAAATAACAAATAGTATTAATAAATATAGTAGGTACACCAATACACACTTAAAACAGTGGCATTTCTTCCTTACATTCTCATAAATCGTTTGTTTAAACTAGAATAATAAAAAGATTATTTAAGTTCACCCAATAACGATTGGTGTATTCAAAATTACGCGAGAATCTGTGCAAGTGAGTTCGTACCTACTTCATTATTAGCTTGCCTTAGTGCGGCTGTATTAGATAAAGCAAAGTAAGAAATAACGTAAAGCGTTTGTCTCGCTTACACATGTGCTTACAAATGAGTCATATTTGTGTTATATACCTGTCTCGCTCATCACTTTACTAGTGCGCTATAATTAGTACTAAGGAGTAAGGACACACCATATTTCGCGATTTGTGTGGAAAAAATAGCCAAGACTTTCGTGTTCCAGATGACGTGTTCTTTCGATCGGCGAAGTTTATCCAAATTAGGAGCTGTCATTACTTGAATATGGAGTTATATTTTACATATTTTTTTATTGGGTTAGGGTTATATTCATTATTAAGTTAAGTTTTTGTAATATTTTTAAAATAATGTTTATTTTAACCATGTGAAATACAGAATATTTTATAAGTATATAAATATTTTTTTTCCAATTAATTTTTATTAAAGGTGGGCTTACCCAGTATAAAAACTTGTATGACACGCCACTGATTTACAGTTGGCTGTTTTGTAGTTATTGATATTTATTTATTAAACAAGTTGAACAAACTTTAATATCCGGAATAATATTGGTAATGAGTGGATCAAAAATTATACAAGTATCAATTAAAACTTCTCTTGGTTTTTCTTTATGCCCAGGAAATCAATACAGAAAATGATTATAATCTGATACTAACTTATATCATCAATTCATCGGTTGCCTAGAGGTACAGTCTCGGCTTCGTGCATAAGAGGTGCGCGGTTGGATCTCAGATGCCGACAAATTCCCCTTTCGTGACACAATCTTTTAGCTTACTGTGAAAGGTGAAAAGGTTGTATCTGGGTTTATTACAAAAACCCATATGCACCTTTTTTAGAAAATAAAGAGAGTTTAACCTAATAAGAAAAGTTTACCCCGTAGGGTTACTCTTGACAAAATCTAAATACGATCTTAATCTTAATCATACGACACGTGAAGTGACTGGTCAAAAATACATGCATACCAATCTCGCGGTAGCGGAAGCGCGGTATTTTTAGCCATAGTCCCTTCGTGCGTCGTGTGATTAAGAACAAGACTAGATTAAGATCGTATTTAGATAGATTGTATCAATTGTAGCCCTGCTGAACTTTGGAAAATATAGAAAGCGTAACATGGAACAGCCGACAAAGAATTGGTCTCCCACTCTTTTCCAAGACTTTGAATGTCCTTCTGTAAATGGTAGATGTTTGAAAAAATACAGACATTTCACGTCTTCAATTCAGGATAAATATCATACCTTTTCGTTGAATAATTGAAAATGTAAATATCTTTTCATGATGTTTTAGTAGCACCTATCTTTTACAGGACATTCGAAAGCTTACATAAAAAAACAATATTTTTTTTGTGCCACCCAATATCAGGTAATGGCAGTAGCTATAGCATTGGAACATTGGCATGCAGATATAAATGAACAAGCAAAAATATTTATTTATACCTACTTGTCTGAATTGTATCACTACCAAGGTTCTCCTCTAGCAAATTACCATTCAAAAATATAATAATTACCTACTTTAGTATTTACGTTCAGATGTATAATATATTTGGGTTAGTTGGAAGAGATCGCGCCTTTGCGATAAACTCGCCCTCTGTATATTGATTGTATTTAATTTGAATGTATACCTTTTATGTTATTGTTTTTTATCAATGTACAGTAAAGAATGAATAAATAAATAAAATAAATATAAAATACATTATCAACGAGTGAGTTCGTCGGTAGCCTTGGGGTAGAGTCTCGGCCTTCAGAACAAGGGGTCCGTGGTTCGATCCCAGGTGCCGGCAAACTCCCCTTTCAAGGCACAAGCTTTTAGCTTAGTGTGAAAGGTGTATAAGGTTGTATTTGGGTTTATAACAAAACCCAGATATATCTTTTATTAAAAAAAAAACTATCCAATCTTGAAATGTCTTATATTCGAGAAAACGACATTTTAGTAATTTGCTATATTTATGTTATTATGCTTTAAAAACACAACAGCAAGTGAAATATTAAACCTCTATAAAATAATCACAGGTTGTTATTATGGGGTCTGTGGTTCAATACCAGGTGCCGGCAAACTCCCCTTTCACGACAGAAGCTTTTAATAGCTTACTGCGAAAGGTGTATAAGGTTGTATTTGGGTTTATAACAAAACTCAGAAAAAAAACAGTTAAACAATTCAATGTACAGAGGGCGAGTTTTTCGCTAATATGCGATGTCTTCCAACTAACCCGGTTACTAAAATTAAAATTAAAAAAAAACACACATGTATCACAGCGTAACGTCAATAAATTATTCAAAACTCGTCCAAGTCTACACGGGTTGTCCTCTCCATGTCAATCTTCTTCTTCTCTATGTGTCTTGTCGGGTCTCCCCGACGTTGACGACCACTTGGGAGAAATCCCTCCTGTTCCAGACAGCACGAAACAGCTCCTCCACACCTCTCATCCTGGTCCACTCCTGAATGTTCCGGAGCCAGGAAAGCCGCCTTCTTCCAACCCCTCTACGGCCCTCAATCTTCCCTTCTATGATTAGTTTTAGGATGGCATATTTTTCTCCTCTCATTATGTGACCAAAATATGAAGTTTTACGGAGCTTGATTGTTGTGAACAATTCTCTATGAGCATTTGCTCTACGTAATACTTCAACGTTACTTGTCATGTCAGTCCATGTCATTAAAAAAAGTATTCAGAATAAAAACGTATTTTATAGATGTGTTATTAATGGCGTCCATTTCCTGCGGTTGTGACGTAATTTATAAAGTGCAATTACCCAGACATCAGGTCAATATCTTGCAAAGTGCACTCTGCTTCACAAGAAGTCTGTTTGGTTATTTATTAAGTATGCATTTCTGAGGATAGTCCGTGCTGGGTTTATTACCATCTGTACCTGTAGTTAGTTATCTACAAACATGATGTTGTATGATTGTCTAACGTGCGCATGCTGCATGAACTTGACTTATTCAAAAATACAGAGTCGATATTAGAATCTGCCGCGCACAAATTATAATCAAAAGTGGTAGAAATAACGGCTCAATTCTTTTTTGTAATTTTTTCAGTGACCTGTAAAAGTAAGGTGTTCGTAAAACCTCAAGTATGAAGCAATAGACATCTACAATGCAACGATATGGCATGCCATCTGCAATGTTTTATTTTTTTATTGGCATGGTGAAAACAGCCTACATGGTTATTACTTGCAGTTAATCCGCTGGATACCCCACTTGTGAGATATGTATACGATGGTAAATTAGGAGTATAGTAGTAGTAGATACCTACTAGAATGGCCACAATGTCTAGCAAATCAGCCTAAAGCCAATTCGTAAGCATGTTTCGTGGAGCACACGGCTAAGAATAGCTCTCCCACTCTTTTCCGTAAGTTTTCAAGTGTCCTGTGAAAGACAGGTGTTCTGAAAAATAAAGACATTTTATATCTTTAATTCAGCAATGAGGCATGCTACCCATTTTGGCACAGGGAGAACAATCATTGTGTTAGATATTTGCCACTGTTAGCCCGCTGGCTATCCCACTTGTGGGATATGCCGTGATGGTATAGTAATAGTATAATAGTAGATTGATCACGATGTCCTAGCAAACCAGCCTACAGCCAATTCGAAAGCAATGATAATCCTTTTAATTTTATTTTTAACTAACCATTGGAAGACTCACTATTACAATACATTCTGATTGACTCGCTTTCACACAGTGTGTGTGTTGAGATTAATTAAGATTAATATTATCTAAAATAATTGTGGTTAATATTATCTAAAATAATTGAGGTTAATATTATCTAAAATAATTGAGGTTAATATTATCTAAAATAATTGAGATAAATATTATCTAAAATAATTAAGGTTAATATTTTCTATCTAATATTGATATTAGGTACTTACTAAATACTAAAAAGTAAAATCACCCTCACAGTAAGCAAGTAATATTTCTGGGTCGTGAAAATGCAGTAGATCAGCAGTGTAACTCGAACTCTCTTGATTTGAAATGAGGATCTAATACGACGATAATAATTTAACCTGTGGCAACCCCATGTGACAAGCCACGTCACCGAACATGTAGGTACACTCAATGTACCTACCAACCATGTACTTACCATAGCTTCCATCGTGGTACCTACATGTGAGTTCATTACCTCTCTCGCTTCGGTTGCAACTGCACATACGCTCCGTAACTGTCTCCGCACAATTATATTGTATTTTTCCATTGTTATAATTATATTCATGTAAATCTTAAATTCTCAATAAAACATCTTATCTCACCGAATTAACTTTGCTTACTATTTACCAAATCACTATCTGTGCCATAGGACACATCACCACCTGCGCACCTAGGACATCCTATAATTGGTGACACCCGAACAGTGAACGATTTTCAGTGATTAAAAAAAATATAGTGCAGTGATATTTTTTTTTGTGTTCTTTATTTCTTGTGCGATAACTTTCCAACATGTACGCGAAGGAGCAACAACCCTCAAAGTCGGAGACAGCAAGCAGGGTCACTCCAAGAACAACGATCCAACAATAGTTACGCAACGGAAGTGAGAGATGTAATCCTGGCGCCGGCAACGCCAGTAATCCACGCGACGCAATGAGACACGTGGCGGACCATCTGCAGCCATTCAGGATACAACCAAACTAACAGCACTGACTCCTGCATCTCGTGAGCAACACGAGTAAGACTCATTCCTGGTGGACATCACCCCCACAAACGGTGTTCTGGGACTCCTGATCAACAGGAAAGGAAATCAAAAGCCAAGGTGGACATCACCAGCAGTGGAGCAATCGCACTCACATCTACGCATGACTAACACATCGTCACATCGTTATCTTATCGCGATCACGATCGTTACAATGCCAGAGTGTGAAGCAACAGGCATCTCAACGAAAAGGAACCGAATTCGTATGCACACGAATAAGTTCTTCAGAGATCGTCAAACCAGCACAACTGTAGCAGATTCAACTACAATCTGTCTATAAAAATCAACCAGCAGTAACCTGAACAGCAACAATGCAGATATCTTCGTCTAGTTCATACATCATCATTATCAATGCCAACAAGACTCGCATCGTTTCTCAGCGCAACGCGCGATCCAGCATAAAATCGCATCGCAACGCATCAGCGATTCGGATTTTCAACACATCATGTTCTCTACAGATTATGAGACTTCACTTTCCAGGAGAGTTCTTAGGCGAATCACTTACTATGTCCGAGGACATAACTGGTTTTGCCAAGAATCTCCGCGAACACATCAAACCCCACGAAACAGAAGAGTCATCATTTCTAAAGACCTAGCATCTTCTTCACCATATGCTATCAACAATAATATCATTACATTGTGCTACTCCAATCTTGTACAAATTATCATATTATGATTCTTTAGCTATAATATGATTCACTTTGCAATACCATGAAAATGTATCATGTATTTTAAATCGAACCTTATTATCAATATTATTCTTAGCATTTGTTTTGTCTAGCTTGTAATTCCAGCTACTTACAATAATATTAACGTTGCTTTGTTGCATATATGTTATCTCTACATAGGTGATAAATATATAACAAACTTGCATTGTATTAACTTGTAATATGAACATTCATGTTTATTTAAGTTCTGTTTTATCTACAACTTAAATTTGTTATTGTATACTTAAAATAATATGTGTGAATTTGTTTATCGATTTAAGCACGTTCGTCATGTGCTATGTACCTACCTACCTAGTATCTACATATATACAGAAATGTTTTCCGTATTATGTTGATATTATTACTTTATGCATACATTGCAATATTTGGTAGCGCATATAATATAACATATACCTTTGATTTGTCATTTCGTTATGTATTGTTCTATATTACCTTTTTGGGTCATTTCGTTATGTATTGTTCTATGTACTTTATTTTGTCGTTTCATGATACATTCTTTCGTATGATTATAACATGTACCATTATTTAATTCACACATTGCAAATATTATGACCTCAATTATTTACTTCATGTCATTTAATTTCATACATACTTACATTTTACATTGTACTCTTACTTTAGTGACAACGGAGATCCAAAGGATTATACTTTTAGCTGCAGTACTGGCCATACTGTTGTTGATATGTTGGTCTTTCAAGGTCTTCGCGTCATTAAAGTGGGATCAGCTAAATTACATGTCACCTATACGGGTACATAATATCTATATAAAAATGTAACATATTTATAATAATTTGTCAGTCAGTAATGTACAGTGAGACAGTTGCGTGGTGGGTGTTTTACTTTTGCAAAATGGGTTCAACAAACACGAAGGAAGAAGTAATCGTGGCTCAAGGAGACAATTCATCGTTCCACCTGTCAGTAACCTCGCTGACACTAGTGGTAGTCATAGCCATGCTTCTGGTATTCTGGCTACTATGGAGACAGTGTCACAAGGTGCTGACACGCCACGTCCTGCAGCGGATTGACACGACACCTAGGGATGTCATACCACCAGACATCCATGTCATCCCCAGGAGGACTTGACCACCTTCTTCAACCACCTTTCATCTCGTGACTTCGTCACTGGCGGGGGGTACTGTGGCAACCCCATGTGACAAGCCACGTCACCGAACATGTAGGTACACTCAATGTACCTACCAACCATGTACTTACCATAGCTTCCATCGTGGTACCTACATGTGAGTTCATTACCTCTCTCGCTTCGGTTGCAACTGCACATACGCTCCGTAACTGTCTCCGCACAATTATATTGTATTTTTCCATTGTTATAATTATATTCATGTAAATCTTAAATTCTCAATAAAACATCTTATCTCACCGAATTAACTTTGCTTACTATTTACCAAATCACTATCTGTGCCATAGGACACATACCCACCTGTGCACCTAGGTCATCCTATAAACCTTTTTAAATTTTACTTCTAAGGCAACCATCAGCAAGTTGATGCTGAGATCGCCTCTGATTTTAGCAATATAAGCAAAGAAAACAATAAAGTATCTCACTAGTCCAACTGGTTATGAATACAGAGGTTTCCAATGCATTTCCAATAAAGTAAGATAAAATTTAAAGATGATTTTTTTTAAATATAACGAGTTTTGCTTATTTTTTTTGTTTGTCATTCGTCCCGAATGTCTTTAATTTTTTTGGCACGGAGAGGACAGCTTGCATGTTTATAACATGCAGCTGATGTGCTGGCTACCCTACGTGTGGGATATGCTGTGATGATATAGATAGATCTATCTCCTACACGATGGGATAAACAACAAACAGACTCAGTGCTATGAATATAAAGTTCAATAGTTTTAAAGTAAGGGAAAATTTAGGGACGCCGAGGACCAGGTAGGAGACAGATGTCCTGGCTGCGAAACAAAAGGGAGTGGACCAGCATCCGAAGTGTGGAGGAGCTGTTCCGAGCGGTACAAAACCGGGTCAGGTTCGCCGAGGTGATCGCCAACGTTGGAGGGACCCGACAGGGCACTTGAAAAAGAAGAAGTATTAAAGTAATGAATAACACTATACAGCGTGATTCAGGTCCCAAGCTATAAACGGGTAGACTGGACGTTTGTCCAGTGTGCGCGTAATTTGAGAAAATCTGTGGAAAGTGTCCAATCGTACTCTGGCAAATTTCCGGCAAATATTCCTAACGAAACCGGAAAACGGTGTTTTTTTTTTTCAAAATCCTGTACCAAATAGCAAATCTGGCGACGAGGGAGTTGAAATTTTACTTTTCACCATGTTAAAAGGCTACAACTTGGTGAAAAGTAAAATCTAAAAAAACATGACCCTCACTTATGAAAAATCAACCAACTCAACAATATAAAATTCGGGATTCTGAAACAACAAAACCGAAGAGATTATGAAACATTTCAAATTCTGGAAACGAGGGGGCCAGCAGACCATTTTGCCCCAGATTCTCCTCTTCGTGCTTTCGTGTCGATTTTTCGTAATGGTTTATAAAATTTTACATTTCTTAATAAAAATGGTATTCCCAATCATTATCAATAATTCAAATAATCTAAAAACTTCATCTCAATTGATGAGATTTATAATAAGATATTATTACCTCAATTAACTTTTTCTGAGAATTCATATAATAAAAATAAAATACAGTCTGTACGAGGTAACGTTAATTTTAATACTATGTATTCTCAATCTTCCAACAGATTTGAATCCATCTTTAAAAGTCCATATTGTAGCTACCCGTTAATAACAAGTAATGTATATTATAATAATATTGTATTATCTATCGTCATGAGATGAGCAAAAAACTAGGGACGCCATAAATACAACAAACAAATTCCAAGAAATGGTGAAGCATGAATCATCTTTGTTATGGGGATCCCAAAAATAAAGGGTCACCAATCACCAATTGTATGACAATCAGAACAAAACACCATAGATTTATGTTCCTACTAGACTGATAACATCGTAGGTATAAATTTGTTGCTAAAATATGTTGCTAAATTAACAATAATAATATTGTACTATTTCGCTGGATGGTAATGCGCTCTTTCCTATTAATACTAAATAGGACATTCTTTATACATGCATCCATAAAAGAACCTTTCAAATAAAAAATAAAATAATGTCTTTCAAGTCTGCAACGCAAAAGACATTATGTACCTACCTATATGAACATAATATAAAAAAATGTGATTGTTGTGGAACATCAGCATATTATTCTAAATTAGCACTTATATACCTGAGTGCATCTACAACGAGAGACTCGAGGAAGATACGAACGTATCTTTTTGAACCAACGCACGCTCATTTAAAATTGATTGACATATATTTTATTGGTCGCAAAAATTTATTCTTGAAATTGGATTGGACGCATTACCAATTTTCCTTAGAATTTCCAGTTTTCGAGTTTATTAAAGGTTATTGAACAGCACTAGTTAAAACACGCGATTTTTTATGAATATTTGTTAATAAGTCCAAAAAACAAGAGACAGGATCTACAATTAATCTCAAGACGCAGGATGAACTAAGTCAAAAAAAAATATATGTTACATTATTCCAGATGATAAATTAATTAATATGTAATAGCTCTGATGAATAAAGGCTGCCCTCTTTGGAAAAAAACCCTGGGAAGAGAGGTTTAAATTAAATTTTCAATTGAATATTTCGAAAGTTTGGTGTTCTCCCATCCCTGTTTCGAGGTCATTTTAATTCTTTCAATACCTAAATCGCAAAACATAACATAGAAACGGGTTTTACGTGATGTTAATACAAAATACCATTAGTCTTTGTGGATTCCCGTTTGTGTTTTCCATGAATCACATATATTTAGAGATGGTTTATCTCGACTGCCAGTATTATGTGAAATTGCGGAGGAACAGCATCTTGGAAAATAAATAATATTATTATTATCATCAATTAGTGGTTATAATATTTTTGATAAAATAAAAATCACAAATTAGTTTGATTTTAAGCTGTGCCCTGATCTATTAAGGTAGGTTTATGACTTAATTAATATTTATTATTTATCTAAACCTATATGTACCATCATGAAGTAGAAATGCCAGCAGATTTACTGCATATACCTAACAAACATGGAAGTTATCTTTTCTGTCAATAAAATATAGAACATTCGGAATGGGTTGCATATCCTTCATCGCTGAATTGAAAATTTTAAATGACATGCACGAGATGTTCAAATTTTGACGCGGAATTGTAAAGCCAATCAGCTTAGGAAATGTTTGATAAGTCCTCTTGGAAATGTTATGATGAAATGTAGAAATTTTAGAGGTTCAATTATTTCCATGTTATTGTATGAGTAATTGTAAAAATAAAATGTTTAATTAATTGTCTAACATCTACTTATGTTCTATCGTACATTTTAATAGTATTTTTTCATAAAAAATATTATCTACTTACCCATAATATCTACTTCTCCTTTGGGAGCAATGTCAGCTTATTACTCTAGTGTAGGCCTCCGTTTCCAGTATTAGTCGAAACAGCCACTCTCTACAAAGATTCCTGACCATTCTACTTGCGGTAGTTATTACTTTTGTCAATATACTTACTAAACATTGAAAGATCTTACATAAATAAAAACAATACTATACAATGATCGCCTATAATTGAATAATATGCAAGTATAAAACTATCTGCATATAAAGTGGCTATTGTATTGAGGGCGAGTTTATCGCAAACGTGTTTAGATTAGAAACATTCCGACGAATATTTTTTTTTGTAAAATTCTATTATCAAATTCTAAATAAAATCAAAAAAGCAAATTAAAATTTAAATAAGCGTGAATATCCAATAGGTTAACCCCAAATATGTTCACAATGTAACAAAAAAACACATAATCTTTGTACAGGATATTGACTATCAAAGAATTTCCTTTCCATGTGCGGTGGATACAAAAAATTATTATTATTTATTTATTTATTTTATTCTTCTTGCACATCATCATTCATATAGCAAAATAAAAAAAAGCAGTAGGTATACACAAGAAAAAATGTGAAGATGTGCAGTAGCGAGATTATCACTATACAGTGATTTCTTCCATTTAACCACGTCACATTAACACTTAACAGAGATAAAAATAATAATATTAAAAACACAAACAATAAGAAAAATAGCTACATAAATTAGATTGAAAAAAAAATAACCATAATCCGCACACCTAACGCTCCAAAGGGATCGGGAACAAAATTACATAATACGATCTTCGATCTTTCCTTCCAGGGATAATAATTATTTATTATAGATTATAAACTTTTGGAGTACCTACCTATATAAACGTTTATTGAACTTAATTTTTCAAAATTGAGCAGAGAACTTTGAGTTTGCAATTAAAGGTACCTAATTGTTTCATCTTTATTTATTTGTTTTATTCTTTATGCACAATCATCATCAATAATTACATAACAAAATCAACAAATCAATATAATTCACAAAAATATGATAATACGCAGCAGCGAGATTATCACTATATTAGTGATCTCTTCCATCGAACTACGTCGTATTAAAACAAAACATAGATACATAACAAAATAAATAAATCACACAAAATAAGTAAAACCGCCATGTAAACAAATAACAGAAATTAATCTACAACGCACACTCCAAAAGGCTAGAAATTTATTTATTTATTTATAATAAAATATACGGCTGACACCTTTGATGCATTGTGACAACAAAACATAACATTAATAATACAACATATTTATATCTCAAAATGAAAACAACATAATTATCATCTTCAACACACAACAAATACAAAGTATACACTCAATTCACTCAAAAGTTTATTGTGTCACCAAGTTTCGAGTTCTGCGATAACACATTTTCACGTAAATTGAGTTATATATGTCGTTGAATTCGTAATTAAATATTCTTTAACCGTAGAAAATTGTTTCTCTCAAAACACTCAAGATTTGTACAAAAAATAAAAATAAAATGATACGCTGCTCACAAATATCCTAATAAGAAACGATAAAATAAAACTTTTCATTCTTTATTTTCATTTTAAAAATCCATAATTTTTGTTATTGCATTAGTCCGGTGTGACGTCGCTAGGCGTTATTTTGTATTGCCACACATTTCACTCTTACTACTGTTTGTAGCGGCTGATACCGTCAAATACTGATCCGCCACGAGTGGACCTTATTGCGGCAAAGTGCGAAAATTGTCTTTTCAAATGGTGATAAAAACCTTAAAAATTCACCATAATTTTTGTAATTTTTTGTACTATTTTTTGGGCTGAAATTTTTTTTTTGTGAAAGTTCCCCGTCACCAAAATTATTTTCTCCGAGCTTTCTGTTTGTTCCACAAAAATATTTTTCTTATGAATGCGTTTAAATTTTAATAACTAAGGTACCTATTTGAATTTGTGTATGGTCGTTAGTTGTGCCTTACTTAAATTGATTTTGAATATTTATATAAAATTTATCATTTTTACTAAATTTTGTTCAAAATGCTAGGTTTCTTCTGAGCCTGCAGCCTCTCGGACCGGGGGCCCCCATCGGGTCGGGGGCCCGTGGCATTTTGCCAACCCTGCCACCCTATAGTTTCGCCACTGGTGATAGGCATAACATATTATCTCTGATTGTACATCTACTTTTCTAGCTAGGTTTGTGGATAATGACTAGCGTCTATGTACTATATTCATTATTATCGAATCCATTAGGTTAGTATATTTATCTTACTTAGCAAGTTTTTGATGTCACATAACGTTTCATGGGGTCATAGGATTTACAAACTTGTTTTACACGTGAATCAGAATTCTTATTTTGAAGCAAATATTTTTGTGATTATTCATACACATAATAATAATACTAAAAAAATATAATACCCTATTATAAATACAACCCGGAACCGGTTTTAGAAAATCAAAATTACAGGTTCTATTATGATAAAACAATAATAACAGATAGACAAATACATCATAATAGACCCGATTTAGTATTACATGATAAACGTAATAAAATAACGTACCTAATAGACATCGCTGTCCCAAATACACATAATATACAAACAACCGTCGCAGAAAAAATACGTAAATATACAGAACTAGCAGGAGAAATAAAAAAATATTTGGCATTCTAGGTCCGTTTATATAATACCTTTAGTCATGTCAGCTACAGGGGTAACTCCGAAATCTTCAATAAATAATTTACAAAAATTAGATTTACCGGTTAATTTGTACATTAAAATTAAAAAAATTATTATAATAAACACTTGTAATATTGTAAAAAAGTTTTTGAACACAGATATTTCAGGCACAATGCTGGTATTTTGAAGCCGCGTTCTGAGCCTAATCCTTTGACATCCTGTATATCTGGATAGGTGAATTTTTCCCAGCATTAGACTGTTAAGTTTTTGTGTGACCATGACTGATCATATGGAGACTTATCTGGTTGTATAATGCTGAGAAGTGTGGATAGCAATTCTGCCGCCGCGTAAAAAAAAATTATTGCACAAAAATAGTATAAAAAGAAAAAAAAACATGATATCATTACTACATACTCAACACATAATTTTGTGCAATGGGCTAGTTTATTGCAGAAGCGCGATATCTTCCAACTAACCTATTAAACAAAAACAAATAATTAAATAAAGTTCGATCCCAGGTGCCGGCAAACTCCCCTTTCACGGCACAAGCTTTTAGCTTAGTGTGAAAGGTGTATAAGGTTGTATTTGGGTTTATAACAAAACCCAGATATATCTTTACAAAAAAAAAAAATAAAAAAAAAATAAAAAAAAAAAAAAAAATAACAATAATGATATATAAATAAATAAGTAAAACAAAATAAAATAATTATAATATGGATAAATAAATAAATGAATAAATATGTACTTATACCAAAATAAATTTACACATACAATAAGCTACTTAAATATATAAACAAAAGAAACAACATCAGATAACATCAATGTATTTTTTTTTTATTGTCAAAAATAAATTAATGGGATATTTGGCTGTTCTGCATTACACATTTTGTTGATAGAGCACCTACCTACTAATGTATGTGGCTATGTTTGCTTCTTTTTTGTTTTTATTGTTTGATTTTGTTTTTTGTAATTATGGCATCACGGCATATCCCAAATGAGGCTTAGCCAGCGGACTAACTTATGATATAGTAATAATGTCTTGATTGCCATATTTTTCTAACCATTTCACATTTACATAAACAAAGTAAAGAAGAAAATGGTATACCTTACATATATACGATATATTCCAACTAACCCAACTAAGTGAGTTGGTAGCAGAGTTAGAACCCTTAGTCTCCTGATCGAAAATATTCTCCGGCCACCCATATTTTCACAACAAATTGATTTTGTAAAACTACATCTCAAATAAAATGCAGCTCATTTTAAATTGTCTGCCAATTTTAGATTTTTTTATTCGCCTCAATGCTGTCACTTAAGTAGTTAAAATATGGTCGCACAAACTGCATTAAGGATCGCTCACATTAGTATTATCCCGTCGCTCACCGAGTCAGTGATTTTGTTTGCACATTTATGAAACTCTAATTTAAATTTTCTGTCACTCGTTTAAAAATCATGCTGAAATATCTCTGGTTTCCTAGACTCATGCTGTTGTTTTCTTTTTTTATATAAAAATTCTTACCACTGTCATATGTACATTAAAATAAATTATCTATTTCATGTTTCAGCTACGAAACCAGTTTGGAAAATGGGAGTCTTACTCAAAATCACGCTGTGCCTGGCCATAATCCAGACAGCCCTCGCTGATCTAGAAACACCAAATGGAGTATTCAAGACAAACTGCTTCACTGACACAAATAATGGAGAATGTGAACACAGCAGAATAAAAATATGTCATGCTTTTTATGCATGCGATCTGGTGGTCGAATTTCCGTCACCAATCAAAAGGATTGGAATCATAGACGATGATATATTAGTCGCTGAAGGGCAAAACACACATCTGATCGATGAACGCAAAATGAGCTCAAAGAAGGTAAAAATACCAATTCCACCAGTAAATGAATTTGTGGACAAGAAAGGAAATAGATACTATTCTGGAGAAGGAACGACATATTTATCACATAAAGAATCGGGGAAAGAAATAGAAATTGTGACAACAGGAGAATACAGTTTTAACCAAATGGCAATTGATGTGGATGAAAATATTTTATTCATTCTTACATTCTCATCAAGAAATAATGAGAAGAGAGAAGGTAAATTATTCGGTGTTGAATTGGAACCATTGAAGATTGTCGACGACAAAATTCACGCCGACCTTGTTGGAGGAGATCAAAACATTACAGCTGTTGCCGGTGGTTTTCATAGACTCCTCTTAGGAATTAGAACGGAACATGGTAACAAATTGGTACGACTAGCAATTCAGGAAGAAGATCCTTGTGAAGTTTTAAAATCACCACAAACAGCAATTAAAAATATTATCAAAACTACAGAAGATAGACTGCTTGAAGTATTTGAAGAAAATTTAATATCTCTTAACACAAGAAGTTCAACAACTGAAAAATTGAGGGATGATCTAAAATTTGTCGAAGAACAGTATTCAGGATGTCAAGTTCAATTAGAGGAATCTAGATCCAGTACCGAACAATTCAGACAGAGGATAAGTTCTTTTACTGAAAGCATGGCGAGGTACAATGCACTACTTCTTCAAACGGCAACTGATCAACAGTCAAAGAATAATGATTTGGAACATCCACACGATGATTCAAATAAAGTCAAAGAGTGTTTATTTGCTGTCGATGTCAAATTCATGAGGAATAGAATAAAGGAGTTGGAAGATAAAGAAAAAGAACTAGTGGAAAAATTGAGAACATATTCAACAGAATTGAATGAAATTATGGGAGTCAGGACAGGTTTGAGATTTAGTGAACCTGATGATGATGCAATCACCTTTACTACATAAAATTTATTTTCCAAACGTAGGTGGGTAAAGTGTAGGTTCGTTTCCAGGCATTAGGGCAAAACACCAAACGGGATAATTGTAGCTTTCACACTGTATGATACAAATTATGCCTTCAGGTAGGTAAACCGCGCGTGGATCCCTGATGGCTCTCTTCTGTCTTCAGTAATAAAATAAAAAAAGAAACCCTGAAGATAGCCTCAACATCGAGGCTAATAACTCCGAGGAAAAAAAACATCAGAGATCCACACGCAACACACCCGAAAACATAAATAATATCGAAAGAGTTTTTGAGTATAATAATAAATTATGTCTGTGAACTAAAAATGGTATTTCGTCATAAATATTGATCGCAAATCCATAAACATGTTATTTAATTGGCTTTAATTCCAGTTTCATTTAGAATTTTAGATGGATAACAGAAGCCACAGTTTTTTTTTATAATATTCCGTTGATTTTTAAAAGCTATTTATTAAATTATGCTAATTTTATCATATTACATGCGATAAATAAACATACTTAAAGCTCATAATTATCATCCATGCAACTTTGAATATTGAGTTATGCTGAAAGGAATTCAACATATTCATAAAAATATGGTATAGTGCGAGACTTCATACATTCAACGTGGACAGGGTTGGTATATTCCATATTTATGAAATAATATAAAGATGTTTAAGGTGAATGTTTTGTTCAAAGAGAAGAGTTAGAAGGTACTGAGTACGTAATTTTTGCTACAGCGCAAGTAACGCACATTTAACTAACCACATCTAACCACAGCGTAACGCAGAATAAACTACTTTTTAGTTAGAGCGAGTAACTAACGACTAAATCTTATGTAGTTTATTTTCTAGCCGGAAATAGCAAAGGTTGCCAACAGCTAACACAAAAAATACGAAATTTCCATTTTTTTATCTTTATCTATGACATTTTACTGCAATGGGTTGTTTGTTTTCCTTTTTTTGACACCGGGGGCAGCACTGACAAACAGGGTCTAAAGCGAAATGTCAAAACTAGATTATTCCATAGAGAAGTCGATATTTCGTGTTAAAGATTTTGGAGTATCAGTTTGTTTTTACTAATAAATCAATAAAAAAATATGCCGTCTACTTATTGTTGCGTTCCGTTGTGTACCAATAAAGGTGGACATCGATTTCCGTCTGAAAAAGCATTAAAATTAAAGT
This sequence comes from Athripsodes cinereus, assembly GCA_947579605.1. NCBI lineage: Eukaryota > Metazoa > Arthropoda > Insecta > Trichoptera > Leptoceridae > Athripsodes > Athripsodes cinereus. Next base: position 20,890,269 of record OX388322.1, on the reverse strand, counting down.
GGATTAATGCCATCAAACGTGATAAATGGAAGCCATCGACTAGTTCCGTAGTTTGCAAGAATCACTTTAAAAATACCGACTATTTAGGAGAAAGTGTACGTTGTAAGTGGAAATAAATAGTTGTTAAATTAAATTATATATCTGTTTACCATGTTCATGTTTTAAAATTCGTAAACGTTTTTCAGATGGAACTCAACCCTTAATTCAAAAGCTTCGTAAGGATGTAGTTCCGACGATATTTCACTGGACAACAAAGGAGTCAACAACAGTCATCAACAGAAGGGAAAGATTTGGAAACAGAAAATATAAAACTCCAAAACATGGGAAGGAGAATATTTGTCCCGAGTCACCACCACCTTGTCCTGACATTGCAGCTGAAATTCACCTTCCTACAACTTCATCCTATGTTGATGTCAGCGTGCAAACAGTCATGAATAATGTAAACTATAACATAGAGATAGCCCATTCCTACAGTCAAACTATGAAACATTGTCCATTTAGTATAATGACTTACAAAAATGATCCCGAGTCAATTCATTTTTTCACTGGGTTAGAATGTTTTGATAAAGTCGTATTTGTATTTCAATCATTGGGTAGTGCTTCACAATCGTTAAAATATTTTTATGGAAATGTACCTGCCAACATCAATCCATTTGAACAATTTTTTTTAACTTTATTAATACTACGCACACACAAAACTTTCTTTGAAGTATCCAAAATGTATGTTATTACAATAAAAGATGTGACTAACATCTTTATCACGTGGATAAAGTTTATGTCTCTTCAGTGGAAGGAACTTGAGCTCTGGACATCAAAAGATATGGTTAAATTCTTTTGCCCGACAGATTTTTACAATAAATACCCAAGCACAAGGATAATGATCGATGGTACAGAATGTCCAATCAAGCGACCTACGTTACCAGCAGCACAACAAGCTTCATTCTCTTCTTATAAAAATAGGAATACCATTAAGGTTTTGATTGGTGCAACACCCAGTGGCTTGATAAATTTTGTGTCACAAAGCTACGCTGGATCTGCTAGTGATAGGCAAATTATTGAGCTATCTAATCTTCCACAAATGTGTGATTCTGGGGACTCCATTATGGCAGATAAGGGATTCAACGTACAAGACATATTCGCACCATATGGAATCACCATTAACATACCGACGTTTTTTAAAAAAAATAATAAAATAAATTCCGAGACTTTAGAAAGTGACAGAAAAATTGCTAGCAAGCGAGTGCATATTGAGAGAATAATAGGGTTATTGAAAACATACAAAATTTTAAAGTCACCTATGAATTACACGGAAACCATTCTCTCCTGTGACATCATATTCATATGCTGCATGTTAGTTAACTTCAGGTCATCCATTATACCTAAGAAATCATGAACTAAATAACTGAATGTAAATAATATCATTTTGTTGAATTTTTAACGATAACACATAGTCATCCCAGTGTTGACTTTTACTTATGGTGGTGAGCTGTGTCTGTGCAAAATCTAGCTATAATTGTTAGGGTATTTTTGAAATATGATCAATAAAATAAAATTTCAAATTGTAATTTTGTTTTTATATATTGTTATCTATAAACTTATTATAATTATTGTATACATATTTATTTACAAGAGCAGGTTTAAAATGATTATTGTAAAAGTCAATCAACCTTTCAAGCATGGTTTTTATGAAATTATTATCTCTGTTAATTATTAGAATCAAAAAATCTTTTAATGTAAAAATTACAAAATATGCCTTTGTCCTCCCTGTACACAACAATTGCCCCTGTATTTGGAAGTAATAGTCATGTTGCTTATTCAACGTTAGATAACCAGTGACTTCACACAAGTACAAATATGGTACTGTTTCTACAGATATATATCTGTCCTTTGCACTATATGGGCATTTCACCTCCAATACAGCATCATCTCCAATTAATCCATCTGGTGAGCTTCCTAAGAATTGATGAAGAGGGTGTATGACTATCCCACACCGAGTAGATTTGAAACCTGTATGAGTTTCAAATGTATTGATGGCCGTAGATTCATACTTCACACCATGCATTATTGGCAATGCTTTTATTGACGTTGTCTTCAGAAATGAATCGACAATTTTCTTCTTGTCTGCCCTGTCCGTTATCTTACAAATTTTGCCAAAATTGGAGCTTTGGAGGCGTAAAGTTCTTTCCTCAAACCATTGTGAACTTTGTGCCTGTCCCCTGGTCTGGACTTCAATATCGCTGATTTCCTGACTGCTTTTATGGAACACAGAAAGAAAATCATCTTCTACATTTTCTTTCAAATAATTGTGGTCAATGTGAGCAGCATGTTTGTCAGCTGGTGGAATTATTTCCATAATAGGCATATGTCTGGAGCTATTTTGTGCACAGTAACTTATAGCTACATTATTAAATATGGATTTATAGCCTACATCCTTCCTCATGGTAACCGGCCGTGGGTCAAAATTTGCAAGCAACTCTTGGGAAACTTGTTTTTTACGTAGTTTTAATTTTCTTGCCTCAACTGGTATGCCATGATACTTCTTTGGTACATGAAAATTTTGAAGTAGACTGGTACATGTATCCCTTACTCTAATAACTTTGGATATTCCAAATGCTACCAGTCCTCTCAAAACAACAAAAACATGTTTGCAATGTGCATCGGGACCCGATCCAGCAGCACACTCACACTGTGTTTCTAATATTAAATTGTTTGTATATTTTACGTGAACAATATACACAACACTCTTTCTGTATTCTGAAGCACATCTCCCTAATATGTATGTGTCACCACAATAAACTGCACTTCTTACGCTTAATAAATACTTCTCCTCATACATGTTCTGGGATTTGGCTTTATTTTTTGTATGTCCCATACCAAAATTATCAAAACATTCTTGTGTCAATAATGGGATGTAGGAGTTGGAATTGATATCTGCAAATAGATTATGCTCTGGAATAAACATTTCGAAAACTTCCTCTACGACGGGCGAGTTATTAAAATTTGAATGTTTATCATAATCTTGAAGCCTGCAACAAATATAATAATTGGTACATTTAATAACACATATACTTATTTATTTAGAAACAATCAACCAAAATGTTATGGATGAAAATCTACTAACCTAGCCACGAGGGTAGCTTTTTTACCACTTAATTTGGCATTCCGTTTTTTAAGCTCAGCTTTTAGTTCGGCTAGAGAAAATGTGCCATAATCCTTATTCATTTTTAATATATATATAAGTATGAAACACGGTAGAAGATAACAAAAAACTGGTATATCGATAAAACGAACGCTACGAAATCTAATGATTGACAGTTGTGTTAGACCCTTATTAGCTGTGCTGCCATCTGGTGTGCATTGTGGGAAGTTCCGCAGAAAATAGCCCATTTTGACACATTTGGCATTTGCCGCCAATTTGGGTCGTCGTGCGGAAGGTTCGTGCAACATTAAAATTTAATTAGTAAATCAATTCAATATCATGTAAGTATTGTTTTCTTTGTAAAAAAAAGCGGCTGGCTTCAAGCAATAAATATAATCGTTAATGCATTTTTATTTTCAATTAAAATTATTTTTTTTAAATATTCAATTTAATATTTAAAACGTTACAATAACGATAAAACAAATAACAAAGCGTGCGCAACTTTGACAGCTCTAAAATACATACACATTACACATAGACGAAGGTTAACTACAACTAAACGCGACGGTAAAGTGGTAGTTTAATAAACTACGCGTTAACACACAACTAACAACTTGAGTTGTCAAAATGATAGTTACGTACTCGCTAGAAACGCGTTACGATGTAGTTAATTCTGCTACAACCCTTACGTACTCACTACCCAGGAACATGGTCAAAAGCAGCGATATGTTACAACTAGATTCGCAATGTCATACAAATAATATTCTCTAAAAATGTGTACCCACCCGTCGAGGTACAATACCTGAGTAATATATATTCATCTCTTTTCTTATGTATATATTCATCTCTATCTACCGGCCTTTGTCGTCTGTCTCCCCATCCCCAATCTCATATTGTCTATCACTTGTTATCTACAAACAATTTATATGTGTGTCGCTTTTTTTCAAACTAAAAACTGCGGCACCAAGGACCGCAAAGAGATTTTATTGATGGTACATGTTTGAGATTCATATTGCAAATCTAGGTATAACATATCACTGGTCAAAAGACGCAAATTTTCAAAATAAGCGTGATGTAGGTAAGAAAAGTAAAATTAGTATGGGTTGTGTTAATTTTTTAGTAATACATAAAGGAGGGGCCGTGGTTGCGTGGACAGGTCACCGGCACCCTGCGATTAAGTTTCTGATCACCTGCTTGAGATGAATATTTGATATCTATAAACCCAATATCTGTAAACTAATATTTTACGAAGTTTTTCTTTAATTTCTTCACATTTTCAAAGTAGCTTTTTTATTTCCTTGGAAAAACATAATTAATTTACAATTATGTATCTGGTTATTTTATTTGTATAGACAATGCTGTAGATTGAACCAACCTTAGCCGATTCGTAAGAGTTGTGACACCTTTCTTACTTTATCATGCAGGGTATTACACAATCTGATGCGTTGTACAAACCAAATCTATGGTGACTGTATTTTCAATACTTTAATTTCTTATTTACGTAGATGAATATGTTTTCCTTTTTATTATACATTGTACTGCTATATATTTTTTACTTCGTTGTTTTAATTTACTATTGCTTTTGGGAGATTCTAAGACTTAAATAAATCGAGTACTTATTTTTTTTAATTATTATTGTTTAATCAAAAGAGGAATTTATTTAAGTTTACAAACGTTTTTAAATAATATTTGAATATATAATATATTTTATAAGTTTGTAGAATGAGAAAATTAATCTTACAAATTTTACATGTGTAAGTAGAAAGAGAAGAAATATTCAATAAAAAGATGTAAAATTATCACAAATTGTTGTCATTTTCTCTATCTATATATCTATACCAGTGTTTCCCAACCTCTTTTGTGTCATGCCTAGGGGATTCGATCCCGGGATCCCGGTCGTATTTTAGTTCCGAAATTTTCGGGATTAAATTTAAGAAATCCCGGGATTTTCGGGATTAATACAATTATACAATAAGTCAAATATTTGGGACTCAAGCACATCAATGAATCACTGACAGCCGAAGCTTGTGTAAGTATCTTAAAAGAGCGCTATTCTGAGTTCGATATCTCACCAGATACGATATTGTGGCAATAGTTACTGATGGTCCAAATTACAGTTGGAAAACTTGTTAATGCAAAGCACCTAGTTTGTTTTGCACACGGTATTCAATTAGCCGTTTGTGATTTATTGTATATAAAAATACCTGCAAATGAACCTATCAGTGATGATATTTTATTTATTTGTACATAAACGGCTATCGCCTTTTATTGATGATTTGGATGGTGATAATGAAGAACTGGACTCAGGATTAGTCATTAAATCTCATATCATATATCATTACTGCGTCCCCAACACACCACGGATTTTCTGCTAGGCCAAGGTCATATAACCTGCCCTTTAGATCACCGTGGCCCGTAACAATCCGGACGGCACGGTGATGACTGAATTGAAGATGTTAAATGACTTATTCCTGATGATTGTCAAATATCTATCTTTTAAAGTTCACTCGAAAACAAACAGAAAAGAGTTGGAAACCTATTCATTACCAGAAACACAACGAATGTACGCTATTTTTTTGTACGTTTATGATTCATGTATATGTTCATTTATTAGTTAAATCTTATACGATTTATAATTTGTCAATTTTGGCTAACTATTTGCTATAAGTCAACCCTTTTATCTACTTACATACATTTCTCCTGAAGATTTTTTCCCCTAAATTTCCCGATCTGCGCGCGCATTGTTTACATGTCGTTTTATCTGTCATTCTGTCAACATTTGGCGAACGTAAACAAACTAGGAATAACGTATTTTGGAACATATTTTATCAAAATGTAATGATTACAAATAATTGATTAAAGTTTGAATAATGGAGGAGACTTTCCAACATAATATTTGTTTAGAAAATGTTGAGTTTTTCAAAAATAAATGTCGTATTTGTCTGGAAGAAGCTGATACAAAAGTACCATTGTTTGAGATACAACAGGGTTCGATAAAATATTCCGAATTAATTAGAGAACATACGGGTCTAGTTATAGATTATAATGAATTCTTATCAAATGAAATATGTGAAATATGTATCAATGCATTACTAACCGTAATCAAGTTTATAACGAACGTAAAACGATCCATTGAGAAGTTTAATAATTTTCTTTTTGTGGATGTTTCTTCAGTAAATGATGAAAGAAAATTTTCATCTACAGACAATGATATTATTGAAATTGTCAGTTCAGAAGACAGTTCGCCAATTCATGAAGAACAATGCGAAGGAAACATTGAAAAAGAATCAAATAATATTAATGTACAAGAAACAAGGAAATTAGAAGAAGAATTGAGTTTCGGTTTGAAGTTCAAAAAATCACGAAGATGGAAAATTGAAAGGGAAATGAAATGTAACGAGGATGATGACATAAAGATAGAAAAATTTATTTCTCATAAAGATTTATCTCTATCAGAATTAAAACGTGCAGATCTCATTTATCAAGAAGAGGAAGCAATACAAAAGGCTAATTACGAAACTAAATATAAAATAATTGATTTAATTACAGAAGGAACTACAAGTAAACAAGTACTGCAATGCAAAGAATGTGGAGTAATTTCACAAAATCGATCGGCATTTGTTATACATTATAGAAAACATAATGGAATAAGACCATATCAATGTAAGGTTTGTTTTAAATTGTTCACTCAAATAGGAACATTGAATGCACATATCAATCGTGGACATTCGAGAGTGAGAAAATTGAAAGAAAACAAAATAAAGCAATGTGGGCTTTACATTTGTGATATTTGCAATAAAAAATATACATTACGTTCATCATTGGTAATACATTTACGAGCTCACAATATTGATTCGCAATTGAAATGTTACTTTTGTTCTAAATGTTTTATAAAAAGCGACGAACGTTCTGTTCACATACGAATCCACCATACAGGAGAAAAACCGTATTTCTGCGACAGATGTGGAAAAACTTTTGCAGCGAGTACGAATCTTAAAACACATATGTTGACACATTCAAACGAAAAGCTTTTTAAATGTGAGTTTTGTGAAAAACTTATGAAATCTCACGACAATCTTAAACGGCATATTTTAGTCGAGCATTTAAAAAAGAAAGAATTCATATGCGATTATTGCGGAACTACATTCGCATTTAAAAGTAGATTATTACGTCATATAAAAGTACAACATACAAAAAAAGAGTTGAACAATTGCAAAATTTGCAATAGAAGTTTTAGAGATTTGAAAAAGCATGTGAAATGTCACTTTGGTGAAAAACCTTTTGGTTGTACCATGTGTCACAAGTCGTATTATATTGAAAGAAATTTTATTAAACATTATAGTAAACACGATCCAGAAAAAGCGAGATTCAAATGTTCATACGATATGTGTCAATCAATTTTTGCTAAGAAAAGTATGTTAGATTTCCACATTGTGAAATGTCATATGGAACAAACACCGTTTGCATGTAGTCGTTGCCCAAGAAAGTTTTATCGTAGAGGTGATCTTGGAAAACATATGATTGACAAGCATAATACTTGGCTGCTTCCATTAAAGCAGAAAAAGATAAGAAGAAAAGTTCAGGGATCTAAAAAGAAATTGTAATTCTAGATCAAATTGAATATACAAAGTTACAGAAAGTAAAATTTAATAGAACAAATATGATAAAATTAAAGGCAAACAAAAAATTAACAATGAAATTGTCTAAAAGTAGTATTCTTTGCACTATTTTACTACCAGCTAGTCAATTACCATTTAATATTAAATTTTACTGTTGAAAACATTAAAAAATATTTCTTTTCCATTTAGAGCAATTTTGTTCAAATGAAGATATTTGAAATCCAGATGACTTTGGAGAGATCTTATGTTAAACTATCAAGAAACTGATTGAGAGGTCTCAGTTTAATTTTCACAAAAGTAGTATAACTATGTCAATCCAGTTGCTTTAAAAAAAACCATTGATCTATAGAGCAGTGAATGAAAACTGGAAATCTCCAATTTATCAGCATTATCGACATAATCGAACCACTGATTCATTGGAGTTGGGATTACTCGTCATAATTGCAAAAATAACATAAATGAAAATAGAATATATATGTTTTATTCTGTCTTATCTAAAATTGATCTCAAATACTTCATTTACAATCCAAAGTATATTTTATGAAGGCATTTATTTATTTACATATCCACACTATGAGCCTTTTACATGTTATACAATACATAAAACATATCAAAATTCTCATTCGCAACACAGTTGGAGTGACAAAAACAACAATTGATGAATAATGAATTAAGAAAGAATTTAAACAATCTAGTCATTATCTTAGTCAATTCAATCATTATTTTATTTTCTAAGGCATTTTAACAATCTAGTCATTTTCATAGAAATAGAAAACTGTAATAAAAGTAGTTTTAAATATTACATTAATAAACTCTGATATTAAAATGAAAGAATCGTTAAGTTTTCATTTATAAATATTTCCCTATGGGTATAAAGTTGTATTTTATAAAACAGTTGATTAAATATAACAATGATAATATTTTAGACTTTTGATTGAAGGATTCAGAGAGCAAACATTACAAACTATGGGAGCATATATTTAAGCTCTTAACAAATCAAAATTAAACATTTATTATAAATCAATAAAATATTTTAGATCATTGTGAATAAGTTGAAAAATCCTTACATGTTTGTTGTAAAAAGAAATGAAGGTTAATTTTTATTATTTCGTTGTAGAAGACAATGAATAATGTGAAAACTTTTTGTGTATTATGCAACTCTTTCAATTGAAATGAAACTCGGATTATTTTTCTCTGCTGATTAAAGAAAATTCTGAAATAAAGACATGCATTCTTAAATGTGAAAATCTAAAATATGTGTAAATAAAAGAATATATTTCATCATAAAAATTATTTATTGATTTTGCTGAAATATCTATATCTAAATTAATATAGTAATTGTTAAAATGTACATTACAATATTAAATGTTAATAAAAAAGGTTCTAAATAGGCAACAGAGAATAGCCAGGAGAAGTATTGGAAGACTTAGACTAAGATGGTCAAATAATATAAGGAAAACTACTATATATTATGAAGATAGGTGCAAATGGAGGTATAACTCTGACAATTGGTTGAAAAAGAAGATAATTCAGACAATGTAATTAGTTGTTTGTACACAAAATATGTTCAAGTTTATATTTTGCTTAGTTGATTCAAATAAAGTGCTTTATTATTTATAAATCATTATATATTTCTAAATCTGAGATTTAATCAGATTTCTGTGGTCCTTCTTTCGAACTCAAATATTCTAATTTCATATTATGTTTCAATTTCAAATGTCTCCCTAAATCTTTAGATCTATAAAAGCCACGATCACAAAACTGACAAACGTGGGGTGTATGTTTCAAATGATATTTCAAAATGTGATATTCTAGCATACATTTCTTAACGAAAGCCGATTCACAGTTTTCATAAGAACATTTATATGATGCAGTTTCATTTTCATGTTTTCTCAAATGTATTAACAAATGTTTCTCTTGAAGAAAACTTTTATGGCACATTGAACAACGATACGGTTTGACGTCCATATGCCGTTTCATATGTTTTTCTATATTTCTGTAAGTCTTATTGCAAATATCACAAGCAGCGGACGTTTTCTTATTTTCGTGCCAATTTTTCATATGCACATTCAGCCTATATTGCAAAGCAAAACCTTTACCACAAATATGACATATTTTACTTTTTGTACCATCGTGCATAACAAGTTTATGACGTTTTAAATTATCATTACTTTTCATTGCTTTCTGGCATATGGGACATTTAAATTTACGTTCTTCCGAATGGGCTACTAAATGCTTTTTCAAATTGGTTCCTGATGGAAATTTTTTACCGCATACGTGACAGCAATACGGCTTTTCGCCTGTATGATGAATACGAACATGCAAAATACGGTCCCCTGTACGTACAAACTTTTGTGGACAATATTGACACTGTAACTGCTGGTCTACATAGTGAACTTTCATATGTAAATTCAATCCATATTTATGGTTATAAGTTCTTCCACAAATATGACATACAATTCGTCTTTTGATAACATCTCCATTATCAGTTCCTTTCGTTTCTTCTTCTTTATATTGTTCTAAAAACTCTTGCTCTTTTAGTTCTTTAACTTTCTTAGCTATGAGCTTTAATTTCACCCACTCTCTATAATGCATTTTCTTTAAATGTGCGTTTAACGTTCCTGTTTGTGTATATTTCATTTTACAAAATTTACAAGAATGTGGTCGTTCACCAGTATGTTTTCTGTAATGTACAATGAATGCAGACTTATTTACAGACAAAACACCACATGTTAAACATTTATACATATCTTTTTTTAAAACATGTTCGTTTTTGTCCAGTATCACATATTTGGACTCGATATCTACACCAGGTTTTAATGTCCCTTCAATTATTTTCCTCTCCTTTGAATTCAACAATTCATTTTCTATTTCCTCTTTTAAATCTCCTTCATTTATAATATCTTCTTCTTCTTTTACTTCTAAATTCAAATTATCTTTTAAAATTTCCACTCTTTTCTTTTTATACTTAAAATGTCTTTCACTCGCAATTTTTTTCTTATTTTTCTTCGCTTTAAGAATCGCATTACTACTTTCATTATCAACATTTTCTAATTTGATTGCAGTTTCTTCCGTAACATTGTCAAATATTTTGTTAGAATTTGGAAGACCACTATTAATTTGACCTGACTTATTTTCAACATAATTGCTAGCTTTTTTATTTTTTAAGTCTAATAAACTAATCTCAGCTTCAGAATCATCGTCATCAGTCAAATCATTAAGGTATATTTCGTGAGAATCAATACCTTCTGCGTCGTTTATGTGCTTATTTTCTTCTTCCAGAAATATGTCTCTGAAATTAAAATCGTTTGTAAGCTCCTGTTTAATTGCATCGGTGTCAACAACAGGTATGTTCCAGACAATCTTATCATCCAATTTTTCGCTTGAGAGTTTCACATTTTTAATGAACTTAATAGTAGTTTTAATATCACATTCACAGCTCCTACATAATCCAGTTGGAAGGTTATCTTTCCTGATTAATTCTATGCCTACATATTGCTTTAAAAGATCGCTGTATCTTACACCGTAGTATATTTCAAATAAAGATGGTTTCCTATTGCACTCACAAAGACAAATTCTACAGGTTTTATCTTTCATTTTAATTCATCATTTGCTTCCAAATTGTATTGTAAACAATCTTCAAATTCAAAACAAAAAATGTTGACATTTTTGTCAATCGATAATACAAACCATAAACAAATAAAGCTGAATCCATAGATATCAAGAAAAATAAAAACTTTGAATAAATCTAAATTATCAAAATAAAAAGTAATCAACATCGGTGTGCACAATTTAATTTGTTTTTGTAACGCATGAATAAAAATTTCATTTAATTGGATAATAATATCACAAAGTACGTGTTGTGAAATATACGAATCTCGACAACATTTTCGCAGTCCGCCATATTGAAATGGTGATTCTGCTCGAGAAATATCAATAATAATTTGTTGTCAAATTAATTTCAATCTGTCATTTCGTTTGTCAAACATTTCGATAATATTGTTGATAAACAAATAGTCCGCGGTATGGTTAGAAAATAAGATAAATATTGGTATGAAACAATGGATAAAAAGGAGAAATTAATTTGCAGAATATGCCTTAACGAGTGCCATAAAAAGGTGTCTTTATTTGAGTACAAGAATAATACTAAATATAGTGATTTGATTAAAGAATATATTGGCATTGAATTGATAGATGAAGACGATCTACCAGAAGGCATCTGTAAAACCTGCCAGAATGATTTGAATGCCGCCGTAAGGTTTATTTCTAAAATAAGAGTGTCCAGTGAAAAATTGAACCATGTCCTGACTTGGAATATACCCTTGATACTTACAAATTTCATTAAATATGAAGAAACTAAGAATGACCCAATTGATTTGAAAAATGATGATGATACGAAATTCGTTACTCATTTTGATACAAATATCCCAACAGATAATTCAGATTCCGAATCAGAAATAAGTCTTCAAGTTTTGAAATCGAAAAACGTTCAAAATAAAAACAGTATAGTTATAAATTCAAATTCGGAAGATCTGTCACAATACATTGATAACAATTTACTAGATTGTGATCTCAAAATAGAGGGAGATATTCAAATAAAACCAGATGAAGATTATTTACAGACAAAATGCGTAGTTTTAAAGAAAGAAGAATATGGTCTGAGAAAAGATATGGTGAAATGCATGACATGCGGTATTTTGTCAATAAACAGATCGGCATTTATTGTGCATTATAGGAAACATACTGGAGAAAAGCCACACAAATGCTCTCATTGTAAAATGAGATATTCCCAGGTAGGCACCCTCAACGCTCATATTAAAAAGATACATCCTAAAGCGTGGGAGAAAATGAGAAGTAAAGCGAGGAAATTAAAGAAACTTAAAGAAGAAGAAGCTTTAAGAAATTCTAAATTATCAACAGATCCTCAACAAGAAGGAGGAGAGGGTGAACAAGGAGATAACAAGCAGAGATTACGAGTCACTTGCGAAATCTGTGGAAAGAGTTATTATCATAAATATGCCTTGAACGTTCACATGCGTGTACATAATGTGGACAAGCAAGTTCAGTGTCCATTTTGTCCACAAAGATTTGTACAATCAGGCGATAGGTTAATACATATTCGAATACATCATACTGGCGAGAAACCATTTATTTGTCATATTTGTGCTAAATCATTCGCTTCAGGAACCAATTTAAGAGTACATCTATTGTCACACTCAAACGAAAGAAAATTCAAATGTGATATCTGTCACAAAGGAATGAAAACAAAAGACAATCTTAAAAGACATCTGCTTGTGATGCACTCGCAAACAAAAGGAAAAGTTTGTCACATATGTGGCAAAGCGTACGCTTTAACATATAAATTAAATAATCACGTAAAAATATGGCACGCAAGAAGTGGCGACTGTGATATTTGCAAAAAGACTTTTAAAAATATTGAATCTCATATGAAAACACATTCGACAGATAGAACAAAAGCTGACAAACTTTTTAAATGTGACATGTGTCATAGATCATTTAGCAAACAGAAAAATCTCATGGATCATGTTCAAAAACATCAAAACGAAAAAGCTGCTTTTAAATGTACTTATGAAAATTGTAACTCGGCATTCGCTAAGAAGAGGGTCTTAGATTTTCATGTTTTGAAATATCATCTGAAACAAACTCCGCATACTTGTCAATTTTGTAATAGAGGTTTTTATCGGAAAGGTGATTTAGGGCAACACATGAAAACAAGTCACGTTCCGTACACTTTGAATGTTCAACAGCAATGAACAATAAAAGTTGTTGGCATATCACTGCATAATATTAACATATTTCACAATAAAAGAAGTACCAAAAGTAGGTTTATTGCCTTAGCATTTCTTTCAACCAACCTGAATAAAATAATACCCCCGATTCTATTTCATTTTTAGTTTGCACTAACTAAAATAGGAACGTTCCACTTTTAGTTAGTCTGCATTGGTACTCTATAAAGTCTAAAATTGTTCCTAATTAGAATTATATACAACTTGCATCATAGAATACGAATATTGGTTCAATTGAACTTAATTATAAAATTTTATAACATTCTTATTTTACTTTGAATCAATATAGAATAGGGGGTAGTGTGCCATAAATACTTTCTGAAATTGTTGCAAATTATGTATCAAAAGACGAAACTTACTTTATTATTTTCAGTGCATCTCTGTTAACATAAAATAATTCAGTTCAAAAACAACTACTGACCTTTATTTTTCTTGCTATCTTCAAAAACAAATCATTTATCTGGCATTACACAATCTCCCACAAATAAGGTAGCCAGCTGACTACATGTGATAAAAATTCAAATTGTACTCTCTGTGCCATAAAAAAATAAGACATTCAACATAGCTGGCATGCCTCATTGCTGAATTTGAATGAATGAATTTGAAGATGTTGAATGTCTTAAATATGATGTTTTTCGAATACCTGCATATAATAAACCAGTCACTTTTATTACATAATAAATGTATCTAGTTAAAAAATAAATTATTCTATGTTCCTACGATTATTACTATAAGATTTAAACTGCATTGAAAATTACGTTGGTGTCATATGCTAAGAGACAATTTATACATAAATCGGAGGCATTTTTTTATCGAAGATCTTTTGGCACCTAATACCGGCATTATGATGCTGCGTGGGAACAAATATTCAAACAGAAAAGAATTGTAGCTGTTTTTTCTTTGTTCTGTTTTGTATACTTAATAATTATGATGAATATGGTAGTATGGAACTTCTGACGTGGATACCTTTATGTATCCGAGATTTCTCATTTATCTATGTATTTATCTATATTTATAATATGACGTGGATGTAATGTCTTAGAATTTATAAATTGTACAGTGTCCTTGAGGTGCTTTGGCACGTAAACGACACTTTAATATTGTCCAATAATAATAATAATAATAAATATATAAAAAAGACAACTTGATGTACTTGAGTGTATTTTAGTTCCTAAGATATTTTATTTTATGTACTTGCATCAAAACTACTCTAGTCTTTATATATAAGAATCATTTCAATTTGCAATATTCACATAGCCTTCTTATTTTATCTATTAAGTATTGTAGATGATATGATATATTTTTAATTTTTATTTTGTAATGAGTTTGTTTACAGAAAAATAAAGTAAATGAAAAAATTGGATTGTCTTTATGTAAAATACCTTTCAAGCATCCTGCATTACCCACGCAGACATTATATGAAAGAAAGTCCTAAAGAAATGCTTTATTATTTATTTTAGGTATTTCCTCTATACAATCACAGCAAGAAGGGTAGCTAGCAGATTCCCTCTGTAACACAAGAATAAAAAGATAACAAAAAGATAAAAGTCGCCCATACTGTATTGAATTGTCAATGTTATCGTGCAAACTATAAATCTCATGCAATTAATGACTAAGTTATTATAATAAAACATTCTTTGTACTATTACTGTACCATCATGGCATATCCCAAAAAGTGGGATAGCCATCAGGGGACCGATTACAAAATATACATAACTAAACATTGAATTTAGCATCTGACTCCTAAATCCCTTTCCCTATGCATGTGCACGCTGCAATTTAATATGTTATACTTTTATTATTATGTGTCCATAAGTGCATTGTTGCTTGCATGTGTTCTTTTTCTTTTCTTTCGTTTACTTTGTGTTGTATTTTTATTTCTTTTATGACTGTTGATATGTAAGGGTGTATATATGTATGCATGTGTTTTTTTTTTTTTAATTTTGTTTAGTTTTAGTTACCGGGTTAGTTGGAAGACATCGCATTTTAGCGATAAACTCGCCCTCTGTACATTGAATTTATAATTGTTATTTTTATGCCACTATTTCACTATGTAATATTGTAACCAATGTACAGTAAAGAATAAAATAAATAAATAAAAAATAAACAAAAATTAGAAATTCAGGATGGTTGGCATATCCCATTGCTAAGATGAAGATGATAATTATATTATGCGTTAGGTTTTACAAAGACTGCCTTTTAAAGGATGTTATTTGTTTTATTGATATTCTAGGTTTTTTTTTCTTTGATTAGTTATTTATTCAAATTTTTTATTATTTATTGTGTTGGTGCACAAGTATCTAGTCCAATTTTTACATAAATAATTATGAAAATATCATAATAATTATCAATTATTGATGTCTATTTTAAGATTAACACCATTGGAGCGAAACCCAATTCCATTCATACTTATTTTGAAATACATAAATAAAAGTAAAAAAGTTTTCATATAATGATAGTAATATAATAATTGAACACTATCATCGAACAAAGGGGAATGTTAAATAGAATAGTTCCGAGATATAGCTCATACATGTTTTGCTATAAATTTTATACTCATAGGGTAAGATAGCTCTTCTCAAAGTGTGAAGACGCAAAAGTTTGTAGGTCCCTTTATTAGAAAACTATTATAAATTAAGTTTTATCATTATTTGTATACCAAAATACCAGCATACATATTTAATAATTTTATGTAAATTGCTTTGTTGATTTTGTTATATTAATGATGATGTGCAAGACTAAAATAAATAAATAATAGAAGGAAATTTGTACCGGCAGTATTTTAAAAATACTTTAGAGTAGAATTTGAGTGAATAGGAAAGCTTCTGAATACAGAATAAATATATTTTTAATTAAAAAAAATCTTATATGTAACTCCGCAGGTAAACCCATCTCATCAGTAAAAACTAATACACATACTTTTATGCGACACATTTAATTTGATATGCAATGAAACTCTTTTGTGCGGTAGGGAGAATAATGTGCTTATTGTAGCTTAAATAAGGTGTAGCGAGCAGGGATGTTGCGAATATTCGCATCCGCATCCGCAAATGCGGAGCTTCCGCATGTATTTGGACATCTGCATCCGCATCCGCATCCGCAATAATCGATGCGGATGCGGATGTAAGACAATTTGCGACAAGAAAGAATTGGGGCGGGGCCGGCGAAAGGCACGTGCCGTTTGCACTTGACATTAACTAATGGGAACGAAAATAATGGTGACAAGATCCGACGCGTTTTTATTTTTGCCGGTTTTATTTTATTTTTGCAAATAACAAAGAAGAAAAAAAAAATTCGCCAAAAAATCCATAATATTATTGTAGCGAAAATTTCTTCACATATTTGACAGTGGGGCCTACCAACTAAGATAGTTTTTTCTATAATATCTAAAACATCCGCATCCGCGGATGTGAGTCTTCAAAAATCCGCATCCGCATTCACATCCGCGGATGTGTAAAAATCGACATCCGCAACATCCCTGGTAGCGAGGCCATAAAATCATAAGAAAAACATTTTCCCTAAATCCTCTGAGTTATTATTATTTTATATCGCGAACTTAATTATAATTTAATCAGAACACAAATAGGACGTGAAATTTAATTTTTAAAAACACCCGTAGATAGAGAAAACTCTATACTACTCGTGTAAAAAAAAACTCGAATTGGATTGGATGGATATCGAATTAGTTCAATTACAAAAAGTAATTGGCTGTACCTGACAACACGAGTCGCCATTATCTCATCAGTTTGCTTTTTTTAATCTTTGCATTTTTGTAAGAAGTATTCTCATCTATATTCATTTTATTAATCTATGGTTCATTTCATGTCTAATGAATATGCTTGGTTGTTCGTCGCGAAAGTTTTCTTCGGTTTTGTGTTAAATAATTAGTTATTAAAAGTGTTGGAATATGGACGAAGACAACGGTAAGTGCTCTGTTGTTTATTTTAGAGTAGTTCAACATTTTTTTAAAACAAAATGCTCTGCTTTTGTACGTTTAAAATCAATAGATACTTTTTGACATAACCTATAAATGTGTCATGTTTTGTTTTTGATTGTAAACATTGTTTCTTGGCATTCTAAAACAATCAGAAACATTTATAATTAACCAAAAATACCATAATATCTTTCTTACACCGTATATAACTAGAATTACAACGTTTTTTCTTAGTTTTCAAGAGATTAGACAATGCCAATTTTTGCACCGGTAATTTTTATTTTTGTACCATTGCGTTTGTTTATGAGCTTGTAGCGTTGGTACGCCATATTAAAAGTAATTAAATGCATTGAAAATAACACCTTATTACTTTATATTCCAAGTTATACCATAATTATATATCAATGTTTTCTCAATACTTATTATCTATTGATTTGATACTAGAAATTTTCATCAACATTGATTAAAATCTTTGAAGGCATTTTTTATCTTTATTGATTCGAAAATAAATGAACAAATTTCAATGCATGTATTTCAAAACCAACATTTTCGTTATTTAAAGAGAAGTATGCACATTATAAAAGTTCTTGTACAATTGATTTAGGTTTCTTTATTTCAGAATCTGGAGGATTAAATACTTCTGGTTCAACTGGAACCAGGTCTAGATCCGGCAGTCCAAGATCCGTTTCATCCCGATCTGGCGGTAAGTGATAAACATATTTCTATTTGAGTTTTTAAACAAAATTTTAAAAACTGTTAACATTGTCAATTGAATTAGTAAAAAATATCACCGTCAAATGTGTACTTTCATGTTTCCTCAAGTCAAATTTTGTTTCGATTTGATAATTTTGTAAACATTTCATCAAATAATGAGGACTGTAAAATTAGGAAATTTTGAATGTACCTAATTGCTTAATATTTTAGTATTTACATTTGAACTAATATTTTTGACATTCTTTGCAAATTAATTGGGTGTACAGCTATGACATTTATTTGTCCCGTAAAGGAGTCTGTAAAAAATAGGTCTACTTCTTCTTTTTGTTTGAAGTTTTCAAAAATCTGGTAAAACACAGATATTTTCATAAAACCTCACATATAAGATAATTAACATCTAAAATTCAGCAATTAAGCATGCTGTTTATCTTATGTCTTATTTGTTTTATTGACACAAAAAGGACAATCTGCATATTGATTACTTACAGTTGGTTCACTATATAGGTTTTTACGAAATTGGTTTTCTTTTATGTAAGTTTCAATAATTCTCTGTTTGTTCCCTTTTATTTCAGAATTTAAATAACTATGTTTGTTTTAGGTTCTGTGTCTCCAGCAAGGTCTAATAAATCTGCAAGAAGTCGCGGATCTTCAAGACATTCTGGATCTCCAGCTTCAAGGCGATCTAGGTAAATCACTTGAATCATATTATTTTAACACTTTTTGATGTAGTAATTCCACAGTGACTTTATTGGTCACGAGCCGGCTTTTAGAAGCTTCCACTCTCATTATCTCAAAATATTTTACGCTAGTATGATGATGAGGGTAGATGCTCCTAAAAACCGGCTAGTGACTTATAAAGTCACCTTGGAAGTACATATTATATAAAATGTGTTTTATTTCTAATAATTTAATGAGTACCATTGTTCAACAACATTGATAATGTTTTTTTTTCTAGATCCTTATCAGTGGAATCACCTGAAAAAAATACTAACCGATCCCATTCTGGTTCTCCAGCATCAATTAGATCAAGATCTGGATCCCAAAAATCAAGATCCAAGTCCGTTCGATCGAGATCTGGGACGCCACGATCCAGATCCGGTACTCCACGTTCTAGGTCTGGTACACCAAAGTCCAGGTCTGGAACTCCTAAGTCTCGATCTGGTACACCCAAATCTAGATCTGGTACACCAAAGTCAAGATCGCATACACCAAAGTCCAGATCACATACACCCAAATCTAGATCACATACACCCAAATCTAGATCACATACACCCAAATCTAGATCACATACACCCAAATCTAGATCACATACACCCAAATCTAGATCACACACACCCAAATCTAGATCACACACACCTAAATCAAGGTCACATACGCCAAGATCTAAATCAGGATCTTTAAAGATAAGATCTCCAACTCCTAAATCGAGATCTGGCAGTGCAAAGTCAAGATCCCGTAGTCCTAAATCTTTACCAAAATCTCCCTCTCCAGCTAAGTCCAGATCGAGATCTCATTCTAAAAAATCTGGTAGCCATGCATCAAGAGCTAGTGTCCACTCAAGATCCAAATCTGGTAGTATACATTCAAAGAAATCTGATGTCGGAAACCATAGTAAATCAAAAAGTGGCTCGCATGACAAAACATCCTCATCACCAAAAGCAACTCGTAAAGAAATATCTTCGACAAAAGAATTAAAGAAATCCATTAAAGACCGAACAAGAAATCTTAGATCAAGATCTAGATCGCAGGAAGACAAAAATGATACTTCAGTCGAAAATGGAATAAAAGAAACTAGTAAATCCCATAGTAGAAGTGGATCTCGTAAATCAGGCAGTGTTTCTAGAAGATCTAGAAGTACATCACATAAAAGTGGCTCGGCAAAAGCATCCAGATCACAAAGTGGATCTAGACGATCTAGAAGTGGATCCAAAAAATCTAGAAGTAAATCTAGAAAGTCGAGGAGTGGATCAAGGGCCGCCAGAAGTGCATCTATAAAATCAAGGAGCGGATCTAGAAAATGTAGGAGCGGATCTAGAAAATCCAGGAGCGGATCTAGAAAAACAAGGAGCGGATCTAGAAAATCTAGGAGCGGATCTAGAAAATCTAGGAGCGGATCTAGAAAATCTAGGAGTGGGTCTAGAAAATCAAGGAGTGGTTCTAGAAAATCCAGGAGTGGATCTAGAAGATCTAGAAGTGTATCAAAACCATCTAGGAGCAAGTCTAGAAAATCAAAAAGTGGTTCTAGACGTACCAGAAGTGGATCTAGGCGATCGAGAAGTGGTTCTAGAAAGTCAAGAAGTGGATCAAGGCGATCCAGAAGTGGTTCTAGAAGATCTAGGAGTGGATCTAGGCGATCCAGAAGCGGATCTCGAAGGTCAAGGAGTGGATCTAGACGGTCAAGGAGTGGATCAAGAAGATCCCGCAGTGGATCAAGAAGGTCCCGCAGTGGTTCGAGAAGATCTCGCAGCGGTTCTAAGCGATCTAGGAGTGGTTCCAGAAGATCCAGGAGTGGATCTAGAAAGTCAAGGAGTGGATCAAGGAGATCTCGTAGTGGTTCAGCAAGATCTAGAAGCAGGTAAGTTCTTATGCATATTTTATCAGTTCAAAATGTTACTCATAATTTCAGTGACAAAGCTAATTTTTTTCTCACCAAAAAATCAAATGAATTACAAACTTAACAGCATAACTGAATTGTTTTTAGTTTTTTTGCATTACACCTTGCAAAATATCAACAAATTGATACTGTATAAAAAACATTTTGTCTTTTCAGATCGCGATCAAAAAGTGGTTCTAGATCCAAATCACGTAGTCGATCAAGAAGACCACGGTCCAGGTATGCACTACATATTTGACATTCATCCTAACATGAATTCAAAATAAGTTTTTTCTAGTTATAAACTGATATTTTTAATTTATTATTTATCAGATCTCGCAGCGGATCAAGAAGTCGATCCAGAAGCAGATCAAGGAGTGGATCTAGACGATCACGTTCTGGATCTATCGTCAAAACTAAAAAGAGAAATAGGGAAGCTCTATCTGATTCTGATGGAGAAGGTATGTCAATTTTAGATCTCATTCTTTTGCCTTTTTTCATAAACCTATATTGTGCCTCAGCCAATCTCACATTGGCTAATATTGTCGGAAAAGTATTTAGGCATTTTTTCACGTTTATTTATGTTTCTTTCTGTTTCCAGGTGTGACTCCTTCAAAGAAAAAGCATGTTGCTGGCCTGATCGACTCAGATCATGAGGGAGAAGGGGAAGGAGCTGAGAAAGAAGGTGAGGAGGGCAAGAAAGAGGGGCTGGAAGGACAAGAAGGTGCTCAGCCGGATGAAGAGAAAAAGGATGAGGATTCTGACGAGGGAGTGGAGCCGGATAGAGATTTAAATAGGTATATAAGAATTTTATAGATTTTCCTTACATTCTTATTAGAGTTGAATGAAACACAAATCATGTGTTGGATTTTCACTTACTTCGAACTTTATATCATATGGAATTAAAACTATTCTAGAAAATTCATTTGCATTGAACCATTGAAAATTGACCCTTTGCTTGCAAGGTGAATGTGTTAGGCAACTTTGTTCTTATTAGATTTCTTAGATATCGGGGTATGATGTGGGATTCTACAATGTTTTTGTTCATTCAAATTCTTCCATTAGTAGTCCATTGTGAGATTCCACCCTCGGATATTACAGGTCTATTTTTTGCTATATTTTTGGAAACAATATTTTATTGTTTCAGTCGTGAGGCAGGCATGACAGATTTCGAGATTATGCTGCTGAGAAAGAAAGAAGAGAAATCCAAACGGAGGAAGAAGCGTGACATAGACATAATCAATGATAATGACGATCTCATCGCTCAGCTTTTGCAGAATATGAAGTCTGCGGCAGAGGTATAAGAAATGTTATTCAATTTATCAATCTATTGTCTTGTAAGACATTCTCTTTAAATGCAACAAGATCACCCTAAGAAATCTCAGGATTACATTAAGGGTTGCACCCTCCCTCACCCATGAATGTTACAGGAATGGCAGTTCCTATGTCATCCGAATTATAGATACTTACTTTAATTTTTTGTATTGATGACCTCATCATCATCGCCCTCAACGCTCCTCTCGGGAGCACAGGGCAGAAACCAGCCTCCTCCATTCAGAGCGTCTCTGTGCCAATTGCGTCACCTCTTTCCACGACATTCCTTGCGCTCTGATATTGTTGTCATAGGAACGGTGTATTGTGAAAGAGGGACGCCCGGGCCGATGGAACCCCTGCGGACGGAAGAACAGTGCTCTTTTTAGCCAACCATCATTAGGCATTCTCAAAACATGTCCCAGCCAGGACCATCGTCTCTCCTGTATTACGGAGATTACAGGTCTCTGCTGGGTGCGCCGGCGCACAGCATCATTTGTAACATGTTCATACCATTTGACATCCAAATTCCTTCTAAGACACTTGTTTTCAAAGCTGAGTATCTTCCGCTCTTGAGCCTTGGTTAAGTGCCAAGACTCACAGCCATATAGAAGGATTGGGATGATGCACGCATTGAACAAGCGGCATTTTGTCCTGATGCTGAGTCCAGATGCCTTCCAAACTTTGTTCATGTTATTGAAAGCCCCGCTAGCTGCTCCTATGCGGATTGGTAATTCCGACTGGAGATCACCTTCTGGCGTTATGGTTGCTTCCAGGTACCTGAATTTGCTTACCTGATGATGACCTACATGGAGATAAGTTGCAACTATTAACTATGTCCAGGGGCAGACTTAATATTTCTTGCGTGATTAGCGAGGGTACCCATTCGGCTGACTGCATGTAATAAACATTCATATTGTCCACTTCATCGTACCATGAAAAATAAAGGATTCAAAATGGTTTGCATATTTCATTGTGAAATTTATTTATTCTCAATTCACAGCCTGGGCCTTTTACATATTAATTTTGTTTTATAAGTGATATGTCTTGTAAGTGCACTCACGTCGATTTCTCTTACTCAAAACACAACCGTCCTTGAGAATTTGATCTACATGTTCAAGCCATGTAGTTCTCGGACGCCCGCGCTTCCTCATAACCCTCCTTTCAGCCAAGTATATCCTCTTTGTCATTCTTTCAAGAGAAATTGTATGACTGTGGAGGAGGCGAAAGAAGTATTTATTATTATTACCGGCAATCCACCCGTAACGAGTAATTTGTGGCAAAAGAAGTATGTAAGGACAGATCTAATTGGCGTTCCGTTCTCTTTGCCTACCCCACTTGGGATATGGCGTGAGGGAATAGATAAGAGTCTTGTAAGTGATATTTCATAAATGCCTGCTCTTTACAGAACACAAGAAAACTCAAAAATACATTGAGTGGGGGACGAATTCTATTCCGATTGATCTACAGATAATTCAACCTTAGTTGTATCCACATTTTACATTTAAATTTTGTTTGCAGGAAGATCGTGAGTTAATAAAACAGAACCAACCGGCTGTTAAGAAGATAGCTATGCTGAAGCGGGCCATGTCCCAATTGATAAAGAAAGACTTGCAGTTGGCTTTCTTGGAGCACAATGTCCTCAATGTGCTGTGTGACTGGCTGGCTCCAATGCCCAATAGAGCCTTGCCTTGTTTGTCCATTAGAGAAAGCATACTAAAATTATTACAAGATGTAAGTTTTATCGCTTCATTTCTTTTTTATCAGGAACCTTCTGTTACTGTAGCAACTCATAAATTTAGTCCAAGTGATGTTGTGTCTACTATTATTAGTCTATGACGCCATTTTTGTCTATTCTATGGAACAAAATTCAAATAATATTCCTTAATCTCTGGAATAGAATTTGTATGATGTTGCCATATCTATGTTTTATTTTTCGATGCAAAATAGAATTAATTTTTGATGGAGTTTCAATTTACGGATTTGATGTTTTATTTCAGTTCCCTACTATAGACAAATCATACCTGAAGCAGTCAGGTATTGGCAAGGCTGTGATGTACTTATATAAACATCCCAAGGAAACTAAACAAAACCGGGAGAGAGCTGGAAGACTTATATCTGAATGGGCAAGACCTATCTTCAATCTTAGTGCCGACTATAAAGGTAACAAACATAAATATATTTATCAAAGAATATTATGATTTACGGTAAATGTGGCCACATATTTCATAAAGTGAATTTCTTCTACTTTTCATTGTATAGAGATAATATCTTTATTTTTGCATTTGATGGATTTTAAATAACCCAAAATTCACTCCAAACATCATTACAGAAAACCTCTCATGTTGTGAAGGTGAAGCGGGTTGGCAACAGAATTTGAACATAGGATCTCTTGATTGCAACTTCAAGACTCTTAAAAATTACACTATTGACCACTTTAGATTATGTTTCATGAAAGGAGAGTAACTAGATAGTCGAATTTGAGTCTCAAACCTCCCGATTGTAATTCCAAGTCATTACCATTAAGTCACTGATAATCATCTTGTTTAGATCCAAAATCATTCTTTTTTCATCTTTAAACTTTTTTGGGTACTGATTGAAACATGTTGATGTGCTAGGTAATATAATATTTTGATTTATTATAATTGTTTTTTTATTTGTAGCAATGTCTCGAGAAGAAAGGTTGGAGCGTGACATGGCGCAGATGTCCGGTACGGCCAAGAAGAGGATCAAAGATGATGATGATGGAGGGGAGGGCAGCAGTAGTGGTAATAAGAAGAGTAGAGATGTCCATCTGGGACAACAGGAAGATAAGTAAGTCTTCACGGCATTCGGTTTATTTAATATGAATTAATTACCACATTTTTAGACTTAGTTCTTGAAAATGTTCACTATATTAAGTTCTGTCCTACCTTGATAAGCGTATTCCTTTTTGCAATTCTGTCCTCTTTGATGTTTTAAACTCATTTAACAGATTTGTAAAATATTCTTCAAGAAAACAAAGAACATCATGAAATATTTGAATATTTCAAATTCACTTTTGAAAAGTAGATAAAACAAATCATCAAATTATGAGAATGTTAGACCTAAAAAAGGTCCCTCACCTTTCAAAAATAGACCAAAACCATTAAAACAACAATAAGTTACAAAATATTCTTTGACAAAAAAGGACTATTCTTCTTTTTTGTTGAAAACATTTCTGAACAAAACTGAGGTGATTGAGAAATATTTCAAATTCTTATATCAAATCTAGACAATTTCCTCCTTTACACTGTAAAAAAGTTTGTCTCTTTAATTATATTTTCATATCTACATATATGCCTGAGCAAAATTACTAGTATTTTTATGAAAAATATCAAGCTAATCTATTTAATTTTAAATGTACAAGTTCAAATTTTTGTATTGTATTACGCCATTAGACAGCGCAAATGAAAATAATGATTTTTGTCAAAGAGTTCTTCTGTCAATCTCTACACATATTGGGTAACCAGCGGACTAACTGCATATAACTAATATGCAGATTGCCCTCTCTGTGCCAATAAAAAAAATAAAAGATTCAGAATGGGCAGCGTGCCTCATCACTGAATTGTAGATTTAAATTGTCTTATACATGACGTTTTACAAACATCTGCCTTTTACAGGACACTCGTAAACTTACAAAAATGAAGTAGGAGACCTATGTACTTACAAATGATTCCATTGGGTTTTTCTTTTATCTTGTATTCTAAATTGTTTTTTTTTTCTTTTGTATTTTTGTAGAGCTCTCCGGCCTGGTGAGAAAGGTTGGGTGGCCCGAGCTAGAGTTCCAATGCCTTCCAGTAAAGATTATGTAGTTAGACCCAAATCTACGTGCGAAATAGAAATGTCTAAGGTATGTAGCAAATTCTATTTTATCTAGTTGAAAAAATGTGAATATTCTAAATATTTGAAAATAACCAATGTTTCTAGAGTCATGTTACCTGCATTTAAAAAACAATATACTTTTTTGTGTTAGATATAAAATTCAATTTCTATTGGTAAACTAATCACTGTTATTTATTTTACAGAATACAAAGAAAAAAATGACAAGATTTGAAAAACACATGAAACGGTTTGCAGACCAAAAGAGATTAAAATCAGCGAGAAGAGCCGTAGAAATATCTATAGAGGGACGAAAGATGGCGTTGTAAAATAATTCTAGTTGTATATGTAAATGAAATATTATTAAATTGATTTTATGATACATATTAAAATTAAACAGAATGCTTTAAAAATTGAGATATTTGGTAGCTTGATGGTAAGTCTTAGGTTTCTAACTAAAAATTCCATGGCTCAAACCCTGTAGCTGATCTACTTCCATCCATTCATTCCATTACAGCATCTCCACACGACGCCTTCTTGATCCTAATTAAAAATAACATATATATAATGGGTAGTTTATTAAAAAAAAATATTAAATGGGTGGCATTATGTACGACAGTCTACAAGATCTATTGTACTCCTCTTACTTAGCTTTCCTAGTGTTGCCAGTTAAAACGAGCCCCCTAGTCCCAAATATCTTATGAAGCCTAGAAATTTTGTATGGATCTAAGATATGGAGAGATTCCACTTTTACCCATGTGGTATCATAGGTGTGTTTTTATTTATCACAAATTTATCAAGCGTTTGTTTCAATTTAGAAAAAGTATAATTCCATTTTTTCGAGTCAAAGTGGAAGCATTTTGTTTGATTTTGATATCATAGTTATACACTTCCACCTAGAACAGTCAGTTGATAAGTTGAACTATTATTAATAGTTTTGTTAATGTAAGATATATTAAAACAAATGTCATTAAAAAAAAAAATTATATACCTACTTACGTTTAAAATGTACTTTAGTTTTTACTTTCAAAATAAATTCTGTTTAATTCAAATTACGTTCACATTTTATATTATTTCTGTATAAGTATTAATTTTTTAAAATGATCAGGAGAGTGGGGCAACAGTAGTTAATATTTCGTTTCCTTAACCGTTAATCCAATAAGGAAAAATTTATTTCATTAATCATTATTTATTAATTAAAAATTAACTATATTAATCATTCATCTGTCTTTGAAAAATTGACTTGATTAATTGTAAATCTATTCATGGATCATCAACTATGTTAATTGTTATTCATCATCATGCTCCTCTCGGGAACCCGCATTGGCCAGAAACCAGTCTACTCCACTCAGAGCGTCTCTACGGCAATTGAGTCTCCTCGTGTGACATCCCCAGCATTCTGATGTCATTGTCACAGGAATGATGTATTTAAAAGAGGGGCGTCTGAGTCACTGTAATTATTAATACTAATACATACTATAAAAAAATCTAATTGTTAATATGTTGTTGAAAAAATAGATTTACCAGTCGTTAATCCATTAACAAAAAAACATTTAATTAACTGTAGATGCTTCAGTGAAAAAATTATCCTTTTTTCTAGTGGCGATATCAGTTTTTGCAGGGCCCCGGGTGAAATAATTCTGCTGGTTCTTTAACCTTGACAGAAACAGACTACAGTGGGGCCAGTATATGAGTGCACCTGAACCCCCGTTACACGTTTACTCAACTTCCTTACGTCTCACCACCAACGATACATTTATCAGAGATTGTTAATCAGTTAATTTTTTCCACTTTGAAATAGAAAATTTCCTTTGTAAAATAATCGCGAAGACGTATCACAAATTCGCGACACTGGGGAGTCAACACTTGACGTTTAGCAGGCATATTTTTATAATTTATAAACTGACACTAAAATAAACTTTCACTGTTAGATGATGCGATCCCGAAGGCTCGTTTAAAACTAAAGAATATAAGGGATGATTTCTGATAAGTTAATTTTGGAATTCCCTGACAAAAATTAGTCATAAATCATAATATACAAAATATCCAAACAGGAACTCTTATATTAATGTGACAGAAACAACAAGCGAAAAGGGTTGTGATCCTTGGCTACACCGTAAGGCGCGCAGTACGTATGTAGGTATACAGGTACAAGGATTAGATAATAATATAGAAAATAAAATATTTATAACAATGCCTTTGGTTGCTGATATCTGCCTATGAATAAAAGAGACCATCATACCTGAGGTGCATTGGTATACTGGCCCGACTGTAGTACGGAGAAATTTGTTAGAATTTAAGTTAGTAATGAATCAAGTTGTATTAAATATTTTTGTTAATAAGACTTCTTTTAATGTAATAAATCTCTTAAGTCAATTTCTATCTTTCAAATTATCTAATTGTCACCCTCTCACGTGGTTCCCTAGGCGATTGCCTCTGTTCCCCTTCCGTAAAGATCGCTACTGCTTTTCGCTTGTAATACAAGTTACAGTTAAGTCTACTAAAAAAAAAGGTCTAGTGATTTTTCACAACGCCAGTATTAGTGTCTATAAACATTTCACAAATCCGTCAAAAAAAGCAACAGATTAAATTTAACAAATATTAGTAATTTTTTTATGGAATTTAACTTGTTAATCATGAACGCCCAGCTCTGCCGATTATATAACGGATTATATGCCCTTTTTCTTCAGTATCCTATTTTTTTGTTAATTCATGTACAATTCAATTCTAGAAATTATGACTTATCACTATTTTTGTTATGACTACAAAATCGTGTTTTTTTTTAAATGCGATTTAAATGAACTATCTTGAATACTAGTTCCGACATAATTTTATTATTAGACGTACAATGTAAATAAAATTGTTAGTTTTTAAGAACTTATAAAATAAGATACTTCATGTGCACGTTGTGCTCATTTTGGATTGTAAAAAAAATAAATCAAATTATTAAAAAACATGTGTTTCTTTTTACATGATTTCTCTATTATCTCTAGTAGGATAGGCAGAAAATAAGGAATGCCAATCTTTTGTATATTTTCATACCAGGTTCAATATTTGTTCATACTTTAAAAGATACTCGAAGACAGTATTTTTGCAAAATATGTGAAATACGCTAATTCGAAGGTATTACTAGTTGGGCCGTAAAGCACTCGGTAAAGAATTGATCTCCCACTCTTTTTTCTAAGTTTTTGAGTGTCCTGTAAAAAGCAGGTGTTCGAAGAAATATAGACATTTTACATATTAAATTAAGCGATGAGGTTTGCTACCCATCCATGAATTTCTTAATTTTTGTTGGCACGAAGAAGACGGCTTGCATGTGGCTGGTCTACTAGCTACCCCACTTGTTGGATATGCCGTAATGGTGTGCGTGTAGTAGTTACTAATTAACACCAATCACTCTGAATCCCAAACGTCGGAACATATTTTGTGGGATTGTTCCCACACCGACATCAGTAGGAAAAGAGAGGAGATGCTCGTTGCTGTTTGTGGTCCATCCTCTGGACCTGTACGACATGCGGACTTAGTGGCCACAAGGAAAAACTTTTTCGTCTTCAAAAACTTCTGTACTTTCTTTGGTAGCCTAATATTCCCTTCAAGTAACTAGCGATACTGCATAGAGAAGAAGGCATATTCCCATTTCTTCTCTTCCCTTTTTGCACCAATTTTTTTGGTGTGTGGCCGCTAAATCTAGAGTGCTCCCTCGGGGCAGCATTTCTCGCTTTAATGCGACATTAAATCCTGTTTGTGCATGTGTGCCGTTATGGAGATACATATCTCCAGGTACGGCACGAGGTATGTGGCGGGCGCTGCCCTTTTAAAAAAAAGTTAACACCATCTTAGTACATCAACAGCAGATAAAAATGTGACAAAATGCTGTTTGCTGCATTTACTGTCCATAATTTCTAAACTAGTGTTGTTTTTCTCAAAATTATTAGTCATTGAATCTGCTTGTGTTTTTGTGTATCATTTATGTATCCCTTTTTCTCCCTCCACATTCAAACAATTCCCCCTGCAAGATGAAAAACATAAGTTTTTGGACATTCTCAAAACATGACATCTAGGAATATCTGGAGAGTGTGAAGGTATTCAAGGCAGGGTTAAAGACCCTATTGTTCACGAGGTATGATTCTTGAATGGGCCCTTGCAGTGGTTTTTCCACAAAATGGTGCATCTTAAAAAAATGTCTAGACATTATTATTATCATTCAATTGGGGCCTGAAAATTGGAATAAATTATTAAATGAAATAAGACAAAAGTTTTTCACATATTTCTTTATTTTTCAACTTATTTTGGCATCCTTCATCAATTATAATTGTGTTTCCTATTGTATTTTTTTTAATCATTACAATTATTTTATCTCCTAAATTCCATACATAACACATTTATCATAAACACAATAGTTATTATTTTTAATTAGGTCGCAGTTGCTGAATAAGAAAAAATAAAAGAATTAATTTAATATTATCTAAAAACATAAAAATCAAAGCTAGGCACCAAATAATTAACTTCATTAATCAGTTAACTAATATTTAACTTAGTTAATCATTACTCAGTTGACCAAAAATTCAACATTGTTAATTTTAATCAGTTAAGGAAAAATTTAACATGATTAATCTATCTATATCCTCACACTGTGTCCTTGGTGGAGTAGGCAGAGAGAATGGAGAAGGGTGGGGTAGGCAGAGGGAACATATTATATATCTATCCTTTCATATTTCTATCGATTCCTGCACATTCATCCAGTTTCTCATACATGCACACCAACTTCTCTTACTACACATGCGGCCATATTGAAAATATGATCAACAAGGCAAATTTGGCAACCACTTGTCCATCCTATCTGAAATAGGTATAAACTAGGTAAGTACTGTTTATATATAAATGGTACAGATAAATATGTGAACTTCCTTTAGGAATGCATAATACGATATGAGGCTGTATAAGAACAATCTTAAAGATCAAGCAATATTCCCAATTCTTCTGTATCATGCTTATCACATGTCGCAGATTTTTTTTTAAAAGATGCATACATAGCTCAAACTCAATATATTTCCATATAATATGTTGATTTTAGGTATCATACATTCTCCATAATACTATCATCTATAGCTAATGTGGAATGAGTCATCTCCCTATGTTTAAACTAAGGTAAGTTTTTTTTTAAAAAAAAGTCTAATTACTCATTAACACATGAGCCATTACCAATTTTTGGGGTTAAGATAAGAGTAAACAATTATTTAAACTGTTAACTAATAATTTAAACAATTTAATGCCCAACTTTGTTAAAAAATGTTGCATAAATAATTTGAATTGCATAACAAATAAATTAAAATTATCTATATTTCAATATCAACATAACAAATTCAATGGCAATAGCTTTTTTTATTGTTTAAAACAATTAAAATTCATTTTATGTTGTTTAACAGAATTAATTAAGTATTGAATATAAATTTTTCCAACATAGGTATATAGACCATTTAAAACTCAACATTACACAATGCCCTTATACAACAAAAATGATTCATGTGATATTTGTAAAATTTTGAACTACTTAATGCATCAAATATTTTTTGTGCCCAATATCAAAAATTTATATTTACTTGGTAGCTCAAAAGGTGTTTTTTGTCATCATGATTATGTTTTCAAGCCTGTCAAAGCTCTGAGAATGGCACATGATTCATATTTCTTTTTTTCTATGGCAACACTTCACAAGTAAGTTATCTATGGTTTACATAATTTGAAAATTTAAATATGGAACGTTGATATCAAAATCTTCCAAATTGTAAGTACTTAATTGATACTTAAACTCAGCACCATGTGAATTGATATATCATCACCAATAGTGCAAAATTTAACTGACAAATAAAGAAGACAACCAAATTGGAGCAATAATTAACAATAATCAATTTGCAAGTGATTTGAAAATTAGCTTGATGTTGCTATAACAAAAAATGACACATTTTGGATCAAACTAAAACAGTAATCATTTTTCAGTGATGAATTATGTCATCCATCTTGAATGTTTTATTTTTTATGCCACAGAGAAGACAACTTGTATATTCATCACTTGCGTTGGCGCACTGAATACCCCGCTTGTGATAGAAATAATAAAATATTTTAGATGTTTTTACAATATTGGCGATGATACAAATATTTAAATAAAAATAATCAATAGTTTATTAGTCCCATTGTGGATTACATAATAATGTAGAATTAATCTGAAATTTAACTTAAGTAATCTATGATAGACTAGGAGAGCTAAAAATGAACCACTCATCTATATCAAATGTTTCAAAATGTCAAGCTATAAAATATTTGAAACTAAATATTTCTAATGTTTATAGATCCATATAGTGTCAATCACATTGTACATTTTGTAGGTGATAAATTAAAATAAATTTATTCAAAATCAGTTCCTGTTGCTGCACAAAGTGACCATTATAGTTGTGATTATGTAAGAGGCTTCCCAATGTGTGTTTTTTATAAAGATTGTCTAATCTATATTAAACCAAAATGCGCTCCAAGATATCCTTATTGTAAACTATACATTTTTTCATCGTGAAGGAACTTTGAAACCTAAAAGTCCAAACGCATTTTTTGTATTTGGCATTCTAGCTTTAAAGATTTAACAGAAAATACTCCTCAGCCAGTCGGCTGCGTCTGAAGTCACTCAATGAACAATGCATTACAAATTGGCTACTGTCTACAAATATTATAGGAGTTAAATAAGAGTCCTTGGACTCCTGAAATATCCGACAAATAAAGTTATTTCAATATTATGTCTACAAATATTGTGTTGATAAGAGATCAAAGGTACAAAGGATTCTCAAATTCATTTAAAAAATATTCCAATTAAAATATTCAAAAATACTATTTAGCGGAGAAATAAAACTAGAGTAAAATTGCAGATTTTAGGTAAGTACATTTTTATTCTAAAATGAATGCTTAAAAAAGATGAACATTAAACTTAGCATTACATCTCAGTCACACATTCAGCATCTACGCATCTTTTATCTTAGTCTGTCTTACAATACAAACTTGCCAGAATGAAAAAAATGACAAAATATTTTACAAAATCAATTATTCAGCTAGTGTCTTAATAACAAAACAAAATTAATGTTATTTTAATATTACTGTATTTTAAAACATTAATCTATATATTTACCTAAACACATAATTTATACTTTACATTATTGTAAAATTATTATTTATTAAATTAAAATATTGTTTCTAAAAACAGTGGACTAGAAAATTTATTTTTATACTGGTGAATCATTTACTAACTTTGTACAATTGAATAATAAATATTATCTACATATTTTGAATGATAATTAATTGGTGAAAATAATATATGAGTGTAACTTTAGTGAATTTATTTTATCAAGCTCCTAAAAATATATTTTTTTAGATGAATAGATGAAAGACTTGAAAAAAGATAATTTTTTATGCTTATTTTATTTTACGAAATGTCCGCCCAGTTCCATAAACCAACCACTTGTAATTAATCAAAATCTTGTTTTTGCTTATCATATAATGCAGAAACTAATCAATTCTCAATGTTTCATATTTTTTATATAAGTAGCACATATTTTAATTTGTGGTTTTGGTTGATTGTGACAGAGCCTCAACACTTTAAACATACCATCTCTCAAAATATTTGAATTTTGAGTTGTTCGTTTATCGAACTGGGCGTTATTTCCAATTTTATTTTTTACCATAATTATGGGTACACAGTCAGCAAAACACTCACCATTAAAATGTTCATTAATGAAAATAGGTCCATAAACATCAGGTCGCAAAGTTTACTTCATAAACAAATAAATTTAATCATAAAAATTAGTTACTTAACAATTAAAATGCTTATTTACAGATTTTATTTATAAAATATTATGACGAAATTGGAGTTTCTTTCAATTATAGCTCTTTAAACTGGTTAAAGAGTCGAATAAACTGAAAAAATAATTTTGTGAAGAAGAATTGATGTATTTTTGTGCGAAAAATACAAAATAAACGCTCACAAATTTAACAAAAACACAAAATTACTGTAACAAAACTGAATTGCAGAAAAATCTCCCAATTTTTTTCATAATACTAGTAAATTCCCTAACACTCATAAATGTGTTGACAGCCAGTTGAAAAACATAATAGAATATTATTTAAAAAAGTTTTAAACCATGGATAAAAGCAAGTAATAAATTTAGGTCCACCATAGATAATTACTTCATTCTAAAAATGGTTTCATTTGTTTTTTGAAAATTGTTAATTTTCATATACAAATTCACAGTAAATATTCAAAATAATTAAATATTAACATTAAATCTAATATTGACTGTTTTAAGTAGAACTAGTGATATGTAGAAATAATAGAAATAGATATTTAATATTTTCTTCTTTATAGATGTCTATATTACAGCAATACCATAAAGATACCCCAGTTACGATAATTTATTATGTAACTGCGAAAAATTTAATTACCTAATGCATATAAAAATACGCACTTACAAAGATCATACATCTTTTCTGGCCTCTCTTTTTTTCTCGTAAATAAGCAAATTAAGAACTGAATATCCCTCAAAAATTAATAAATTGTTATTTACGATACGAGTTTTCAGCAATTTTACTTTACCACAAAATGAAACCTCACAATTTTTGTATTATTATTTTGCACAATATTGTGACATTATCAGTGTCATTTTTGTGCGAAGTACTTCAGAAAATAGTTAAGTGCTATCTATCTATCTATACCCTCACGCCGTGTCCCAGGAGGGGTAGGCAGAGAGAACGGAACGCCGTATAGCTCTATCCTTACAAATTTCTTTCGTTTCCTCCACATTCATCAAGTTTCTCATACACGTTCACCAATTTCTCTTACACAACACGCGGCTGTCCTATAAAATTTGATCCACGTGGTTCTTGGCCGTCCACGCTTCCTCACACCTCCTCTTTCAGATTAATAAATTCTCTTCGTCATTCTTTCATCTTGCATTCATTCAACATGTCCAAACCATCGTAACTTATTTACACACATGCTAAGTCCATAGTTAAGTGCTCCTGGTGAAAAATCACTGCATAATGTCCGTATCAAATAATAATTAATTTTACTTTGTAATAAAGTAAAACTCCTAAAAACTCGTACTAGACCAGTGGTTCTTAACCTTTTTGGGGGTACCGAACCCCACATATGCATTCACCGAACCCCTCCTATTTTGAAAAATAAAATTAGATTTTTACAAATTCAAAACGTGTTATATATATATATGAGGTGAAGGTTTTACTCCATTTCACTGCGTACAGTCGGGCAGAGACTTGGCTCTTGCCTTTGCATGTGGGACGAGACACGGCCCGTCACCGGAACATGCAGAATGTTCCGGTGACGGGTGATCTTTCATTAATGGAATGCATGTTGCACATGCATTTCCGATGAAAATTTGATCACACAGTCATTCATATATATATATGTATATATCGTGTAGATATTATCGATTTATGTGTGTATTGTACTTGTTATTTATTCTTAATACGTTTTTCTGGTTACTGTTTGATTTTTCGACACTAGTATTTTTATATCCATTGTTATGTCATTGTTGTCTTTGTATTTTTTTAAATTTGTGTAAACATGTAAAAGGCTTCTTGCCGTATATATTTCTATAAATAAATAAATATATATAAAGTTGTACAAAATGAAAAAAAAGAAAATAAAAAAAAAGATCAAAGCATTAAATTTAATAGTTAAATCAAAACATGAAACATATAAATTAATATTTACTTCAAATCAGTGTGACTTCTGCTGTTGCCTTTCAGAAACCAATTCAGAAATTCACGGGAATTATCGGAGTATTTTTTTTCTTTTTCCAACTCGCAAAACTATCTTGCCTTTAAAATGATTTTCACCGAACCCCCAAGACTAACTCACCGAACCCCTGGGGTTCGATCGAACCCAGGTTAAGAACCACTGTACTAGACCATACATGTACATAATGTATCTGAAATTTTGAATTTTTTAAGCCATATCATTGAAAGTTATCAATACTTACCATTAAATGTTAGCCTTTTTGAGAGATAATTGTGTATACTTTTTCAGAATATACAAATTATTAAAAAGTATTTTTTCAACAATTCAGTATTGATGTATTTGCTTTGTGTTCATCTCTGGAGTCTGATGTTTGATTTGTCTTTTTTGTTGTATATTTCTGTTGGATGAATATTCTTGTTGTTGATCCGATAGTGTTTGTAGTTTTGTCTCATGATGCTGAATATATATCAATTTATTTAAAATTATTCAACGCACTATACTCACAATCTAAAATAACCGCTATTCCAACTTTTAAACCAGGCTAAAGTGATATGTTACTCACAAACGGAGATTAGTGTTATTCTGATTCTAATTAAAATAATTCACAGCTATCAATAGCTTGTGGCTTGCGGTGCATAGACCAAATACAGCAGCCATTTGAAAATGACATTATAGAACAAAATGTATGACTAAAAACTATAATTTTTGGTATAATATTTAAGTAGGTAAAATATTTATTTAGAGTTCGTCAGTAGCCTGGAGGTAGAGTCTCGGCCTTGTGAACAAGGGGTCCGGGGTTCGATCCCAGGTGCAGACTCCCCTTTCACGACACAAGCTTTTAGCTTACTGTGAAAGGTGTATAAGGTTGTATTTGGGTTTATAACAAAAACCCAGATATATCTTTTCTTTAAAAAAAAAAAAAATTTTATTTTGTGAGTAAGGTTTTAGTTTTATCAGGAATAACTCTATTCTCAGACTAGCTATGGTTAGTAAGCCACGTCTAAATATGCATTTTTTTGTGAGTACAGGTGGTATTTAATGTTGTCAGATGGTGTAAGTGGTGAATTATGAAAGTAATATACTGTTTAGTGTTGCCATGTACTTTATTTATATAATAATTATATAATGATTATTCATAATAATAATAATATATAATAATGTTTGATAATGTCTTAGTGTGGCCATATTCATATTAATAAATACATAATATTATAAATATATATTATATACTTGTATATTATATCATTATTTTAAACAAAACACACAAATATGTTTTAATCTAATAATATGTTTCTATGATGTATTATTAGTAATTTTGACACTTGTAACATAATGTTCATTCTTTGCATTTTTGAAACCCATGAAAAATATTCCATTTTTTAAACATTAAAAAAAATAATTAAAGTGCATTCTATTTAAATACATTCCATTAAAAATGTGTTCTCCATTTTCAAAACGTCTTACATTTTTAGAGCATAGATTTTTTTATCTACATAGGTGTACTCTCAGTATTGCCATGGTATAAGTGTTTCGAGCTTCGCTCTGACAATTTATCATATAAATTTTCATCAATTCAATTTAGATTTTGATATGATTTCTGAGTTCCAATTGTGTGTATAATATATTTTAGTTTGAGCATTGATATGATAGATCTACATCAAATTGATGAAAAGCTCTGTATAATGAACGTTCAAAATTTGTCAGTTTTAATGCTACCATACTTAAAAATTGTGCATTGTGATACAAGTGTAAAAAATAATAATACATTAATTAATAAACGGTTATAGCCTACGCCTAGACCGTTTGCACACACAAATATAGTAATAATGCGTAAAATACTAGAAATATAAAGATAGACATAAAAATAGTCATCTATAACATCAATATTATGTAGATATTTAAATAATTTATGGAAAAAATAATTGTGTTTCTACTTTGATTTCGTGTTGTTTGTTAATTTGAATTCTGTGTTGAATACCAGAGATTATTGGAAAGTTTTAGTGTATTGTGCTTAAGAATACTTGTGTTAATTGAATATTGTCAATGTTAAAAAATCTGTTTTATATTTTATAATATGGTGTTATAAATGTTTTGTTTATGCAGGATGTGTCTAGAATTTATAAAAGTGACAATAAAGTTGGTTAAATTCACACAACACTAAAAATTCAGCACACCTTTTAAAAATGCCAAGAATTCCTTATTTGTTTAATCTCTACAATATGTCAAATATTTAAATAAAGAAATCTAATATTTGTCTATGAAATTCTATATTGGGGTTGTCAGGTAACAAAACGAAAGAATGAGGCGATGATAATTATTTTGCTACATATTAAAACTAATTGTAAATTAATAATTAATATTATAATCTAATTGTCTACTGATAAGAATTACTGATAACACTTTTTAAATGCAGAAAAAATCTCCTGTCGTTTGTCGCTACATCTGTCATTTATAAATGTTGCCACGATGAATAAATTTAACACATATTTTTTATTATATTTTGTGTAACCAGAGACAATACGTAGTACATTATAACAATAATATAGACATTTATAAAGTTGATGTTAGTATTACACATGCTGTGATATTAAATACATATAATACGTCTGAAAAGATCTTAAACAATAAATGTTTTATTGGTGTAAAAATATGATATCTATCTGCAGACAATGTACAATCTGGAACGGTGTAATTCAGAACGATATTCACCTATTAATATGCCATTGATGGGGAATGGCTGTAGTCACGAAGATCTGATTTTTGCAAATAACAAGGCGATAATGTTGCCACCTATTTGAGTGGAGAGATATCTAAAAAAAGCCATAGAATGTGATAACAAAGATTCTTTCATGAATCTCTTTATGGCTTGATGTTAAGGATATGGAGAATCTAGATATATAATAAAATTAAAGTTTTTACAGCACTCCCTATATTTTGCATAATTTTTTTTCCACCATTTTAAAGACATTTATTGTATCAGAACATTTCAGTGTACCACAAAATAGTGGTTATTGACAATAAATAATTGGTAATAGTTACATAAACAATGAAGCGTTCACATTAATAATAATTATATCATAGTAATTATCTTCATATACATTACACCACAAGGATAGTAAGAATAATACAAATAATTATTAGTTATTATGAAATAATAGTTATTTATCAGACATTTCAATAATTACAACAACTTTTATAATAATATTTGAATCGAGATATGTTTGTTTTATTGTCAAAAGCCTTAATTATTTATGCATACTTTCTGTATAACTTTAATTTATTTCTTGTTTAAATGTATCTTTTAAGTTTAAAATCTTTCATTTATGTATATCGAAAACTTTGGAATACGTAATTAAGTAATTGAATTCTTGAACCGTGTACCAATTTTATATTATTATTATTATTTAACAGCTGAAAATTATAGACTAAACCCACAGATAGAATAGTTCAAGATTTTTGAATTTAGAAGATCTTTCTTTGAGCATTCATTTTCAAATAAAGAAACTTGCATTAAATTTCAAGATGGCATCTCTTAACAAATGTAACACCACCATTAGTTTTTAATTTGAATCGATTCATGCAAAAATGTCTACATATTTTTATTACACAAGGTGGTTCGTAAGATGGTTTTGATATTTGATTTTTATTCAACGCAAGTTTCATTGAATGAAAAGGAGCCAATTCATTTATATAGACGACATCCACAGACAAACCATAGAAAAAGAATTCTAAATAGCATAGAAAAATGTGAAATAATTTTTAGTAATAAAATTGTGTTTTTCACAGGTGCACATAGAAACATTAAATATGACCAATTATTTCACAAATATAATTTAATTAAAAAGCGTTACATAAATTTTGTATATAAACATTAATTTGGTGTTGCTTTTTTAAACTTGATGGAAAGTACTTCACAAAAATATATCATTATTGAATTTTAAAGTTGAATTTACTCATTTTCGTATTTTTATTTTAGCCAGATATGGACCCATAAATGCAATAATTGGTTGTTTGAGAAACGAAATAGAAAATATCTATGTATTTAATTTAAATTGGTTAATTATTAGACTTTTCTACTATTTTTTTAATATAAAATGTTTTCATTAAATGCAGTGTATTAATGATCGAGCCTTTATAAATATATTCTACATTTATTACAGAAAGAAAAATAAGCAAAACAATTTTAACGATATTGACCATCCCCAAAGCACAAAATGTTTAGTACTTTTTTTTTGTTGGAACCCTAAAAATGTGTGCACGCATGTCTTTGTACTAAAAGAGAGTTATAAGGTTATTCACAAAGACATGGAATTCTTGCATTTTATTTGATTGTACATTAGTATAGTGGTGTTCACATTTGGCGAATAACGCAAGGCGAATTTTGCTTACATAAAAAACAAAATTCACCAGACGCCCATTGATCATCACACCTGTTCACACAGTCCACCGATATAGATACGATCTGTCAGATGTGCTTTGATTTTGACGTTGTTTTCAAAATGGCGGACGACGAGATGGAGATCGCGAAGTGTTTATTATTAATTGAAAATGTTATAGTAGAGGTTATAAGGCGCCTGTTAATTAAGGAAACAAATGCCACAAACCAACAACAAAGATAACAACTGTCACGAAGCAGGAAACATTATAAAATTTATAGGTTATAAAGTTTTTACCATAGATACAGACGAATTGTTCAATCAGAGAAAAAAAGTTGAAAGGTGGTCAACTTGAGACGATATCGTTTTTACTAGTTTTTATCGTTTAAGACTAGCTGTTATTTTGTTCACACGGATCAAATGGCTGATGATATTTTGGTGTCCTGGCGATATTCGCCAAATGTGAACACCACATGATCTTGAGACTATGATTAATTCACTTTTTGTAATGTATTAATGGGATGTATAATATTAAACATGTAAAATAAAAAAATATTTAAAATATTTAAAGTTACGTACGTTAATTTTATATGCGTATTTTGTGCTTTGCCGACGATCAAGACGAAAAAAAAGACAGACATTTTGAATAACAAATGATTAAATTAATATTTCTATTTTAGACATTGATTTGAATGTAGTAATAATAATGATAACTAGTGTCCTACAACAATTTGCTAATATTGTTACACAGAAATATTTTATTTATTTATTTATATAATATCTATAGTAGTAGGTAGTAGTAGTTATATAATGTATACACCTATAATTTTTTAAAGTACATATAGTTTTTTTTTAATACAAAGATAATTAATAATCTTAGGTTCACATTTTTAATCTTTATTTATTTACTTGTATGCATATAATTGACATTTCTGCTCACCTACCTATTAACAGTGTAAGTGAAATGATTTCCTTAATAGTAACATAATGACTGTAGAGACATTGACAACTTGTAGACTTTCCTTTACTTTTGACTCAACTTCTTTATGTCGGAGATGGAGTTCTTTTTTTATAATATTGTGAATTGTATCAAGATTTACATTTGCTATTTTTTCTGCATTCTATTTCTTCAGTTGGTACTAATGAAATTTATTTATTTATTTTATTCTTCTTGCATATCATCATTCATAATTTTAACAAAATCAATAGAGCAGTTTACATTAAAAAAAATGTGATGATGTGCAGTGGCGAGATTATCACTATATAGTGATTTCTTCCATCTAACCACTTACAATAAGAGCATTTTTTTAAGGTTCTATTTTGTACATTTTTACTGCAAAATTATACTGATTACTGCATAAATGTTTAAGGGTGTATTTAGGCTTATTACAAACCTGAGATTAATAATAATGAGTGTTGATATTTTGATAAAAAACAAAATTCTTACATCTTATATTGTTACATTGTTACAAAAAAATATGCAGAAATAGAGTTTGTATATTTCATGAGACTGTTACAAAATTCGACATTGAATTTTTTATCAAGTTCAAGTACTCATTCAATTTAAATGACATTTTGAACAACCAGACAAATTAAAAAAAAAAACGATTATCGTTCCTAAGCCCTTATTCTGTAGGTGCATGAACTTGTCATGTGTAATAGAATTCAAATCATTAAACTATTTCTATAATTACTTCACCTGTATTCCATTTTTAAATAATGAAAATGTTGATACAAGACACAAATATAATGAATATATTGATCTTAAGTTTTAAAACTTTTAAAATTACAGATTGACAGATTTCTCTATTAGCACAAAATATATATATGGTTCTATATATATATTATATATATATAGACAAATATTATCGTATAGTTTGCGGGACAAAAAAATATATCGTTTTGAAAAATAGACTTCGTGAAGATGTGAAAACTGAATATTGAGTGAAATTTTTATGAGAAGATAAAATGTTTAGATGTGAGAAGACATGAAAATTTAAATATAGGTATAGAAAAATGTTATTATTAAAGAAAATATATTTTGGATATTATGCAAGACATAGCACACATGGTATAACCATTGTGTGTCAGATTAGAAGACTGTGACATTTATCATAGTAATCAATTTGAAATAAGAATGAAACGGTTCATAGACAAAAGTTGTAAATGAAAAATAATTATTCTATTATATAGTTTGAAAATGAAATGATTACGAAACAGAATGTATGGGGTAATGAATGTATTTAAACAATGGTAATAATTCAATGGAATTGTTGGTTTGTGTATATTTATCATGCGAAAATAGTTTCATTAATTTAACAGATATGTACTTATAAGATATACATTACTTATAGAGTAAGGTTTTCTATTTTTAAATAAAGAAGAAAATGAAAGTTAAAAAAAAGAATGTTTGTCACAAGAATCTACCAGAACATTTCAAATCATGTCATAGATTATTATTAACCATTTTCAAAGACAATTTTCATTCAGAAACATATCTATGACATTTAGAACATTACAAATAATTTCTTTTGAGTAAAATGTTCGATTTTCATTATAACTATTCTTGAATGTTGATTCAGATGTTCAGTTTCTATTTTATTTATTTTTGGTTCCGTTTCTACCAGAAATATTTTTTATTTTGAGTTTAGAATGTTGCAAAACTATCTATGAAATCTACTATAACAACATTTTCCTTGTGTGTACTTGTGTTTTCTGCTAAATATTTTTCTATGGTGA
Organism: Athripsodes cinereus; assembly: GCA_947579605.1. NCBI lineage: Eukaryota > Metazoa > Arthropoda > Insecta > Trichoptera > Leptoceridae > Athripsodes > Athripsodes cinereus. Next base: position 20,847,404 of record OX388322.1, on the reverse strand, counting down.
ATATTAAAGGTTAATAAATTATTGATAGCTCATTTTGACAGTTACTTAGTATATACAAATACATTTTACATTACAAGACTGTTCACCTTTTGATCAAATTCAAGAAATATATGGATTCCTCCATTGCAGAATAGTCTATATTGCTATGAAAAAATGAAGCATACCACGCAAGATAGTAACTGCTAGAGTGCCGTTCATTTCTAACATATTACCAGTACATAATAAAATAATATTTATCCAATTCATAAGCCATGGGATGCCTTTCTCACTTCTATAGATTTTGCACAATGTTATATTGTGTTAACATGGTTCTCCGATCGAGATATCAATTTTTTTCAGATTATGTGAACGCATCTAAGCGTCAATTATTTTTATGTAGATACTGTATATATTTTACCTGGAGAATGTCACAAGTATTGTTAAATTTTTACGTTTGACTGATTTGTAGGTTAGGTTAGGGTTGATCTGGTGTTATTTAATGCAAAGGCACATTTATTAAAATCATTTCATTATCATATCATTTCTTGGAGAAAAACTATATAATTACGTGAATATAAGTAGAAAATTCATTATTATAATTTTGATGCGCTTATTTTATCTCAAGTTATATAGAGATGTCTGATGCGTTAAGTATACATAGTAAGTCCATGTGCTAGAAAGGGACGGTTCCCTAAAACTTACGTAGTGGTGGCGTATTTTTCAAGAAAGTAAACAGTTTAATTATTGTTGTGTATCAAATGTCATTGAATATACACAATGTATGTAATTAATTAATTAGCAAATTACACCCAAAATAACATTCACAATTAAGCAAGAAAAACTAAAGACCACGGATACTAAAAAAACATTTACCCTACTATAAAATATGCAGAGAATAGAAAGAATCTTTTAATTAACTTCAAAAATTAAATAATGAACATACATACAGTTTAGAATAATATAAAAATTCTTAATGCAAATTATATAAGTATCAAATGATGGTTTATACTTGTGAAAACATACTTTAGAACAAAGATGGTAATTAACACAAGAAAAAATAGGATAAAATGATAAAAAAAAATTAAAGTTAGCAAAGTGGTGACACGAAAATATTGCCATAAGAAAAAAATATATGTCATAGACAAAATGTAAGAAAATTCCAAATATGTATCCTATGCAAACATGTTTAGATCATGCAAAAAAAATAGGAAATTAAAATAAAAACAAAATAAATACTGACAAAAAATTTATTCAACTAAAAAAAAAATCCTTAATCTTCTTGGCAGGACAATGTTTTTTTACAACACTAAAATAACAAATAATAATATTTAACCATAAGTCACTTGATAAAAGCAAAATAATGTCAATTTAATCTATGGTATCACTATGTAATGATTAGGATAATATTATACAATAGCTTTTGTTTATGGCGAATGATTTATTCCGTTTTCAAAAAACTATATTCTCAAATCTGATGTCAATGTTTATTTATGGATTTTTTTTATGTTTTGTATTTGTATAAACATGCAAAAACTACAAATTATTTTTGAGAATAATTAAAATAAATATGTAATACAATGTAAAATTAAGTTGAAATGATGAATGTAAAAATAATCAAATGACTGAATAAAAATGAAATTATTTTTTCCTACTTAAAATCTAAGTCAAGGAAAGAACTACTAAAAGTAAAGATAAAAGTTATAATAATAATAATATTAAATACTAAATAATAATGTTATGTTTACAATGTTGGAACAAATAAAATGAAATATAGAATCATACAAAACTTGCGTGAAAAAATGTGATTAATACCTATTTTCCATCCAACTTTAAGTTAAAAGATGTGATTCATAAATTTACATAAAAAACGATAAGCACTGAATAAAATAAAAAATATTTTTTTAAGCATGGCAAGACAATGACGCAAGTAAAATAATTCTATCTGTCAAAGTTAATTAAAATCAAATAATGTTTTGATCTAACTTTAACACCTTTATAAATGAAAAATTTTAAAAAAATTATTGTTCTATTTTTAATAAAGTTTTAAGATATTTTACATTTATTCAGATTTTGCGAGTAAGTACTGTTTTAAAACTCCGTTAAAACAAAAAAAATGTATGCCAACTTGTTCCATACACCACACACATTCAAATAAATGTTTCTACATTTTCGCACACCATTCTTAACGTATCCAACACCGTCTTAACAAATTAACATAAAAAAGAAAATTTTGAACAAATAGATAAATAATTATGAATAATTAGAAATTGTGCTAAAACGTTCTATATGTATAGATAACTAACTAAACATTTTAAACTTTATTCAAACGCCATAATAAGAGGCTTGGATCAAAACCGAGCAAATCCATTTATAGAGGCCAAAATCTTATTGAATCTCGACTGATTTCCATAGTAACGTTGAATTTCTTCACATAAAATTACACATAAAATTCCTAGAATTCTATTGTTTTGGAGAATGCAATTTTATAGGATTCAATACAAGCAATATTTTTGCATACTTAATTGAAGTGTTTTTTCTGGTTTTGTCCAATTTCAATGCCAAACCACATTTTTTACTTACTATAATCATTTATTTAAAATAAAATAAATAAATATAAATAATAAAAAAAACTGTACAGAAATTAAGAGAAAGTATGTGAATTGTGAATATTTGTATTGTTGGTCAATTTTTTCGTGAACATTTTTTTTCTGTCAACACCATTTGAAAATATTACCGGAGATAATTGTGACAAAAATAAGTGGATAATGAACAATTAAATTCAATTAATTAACAGAGAATTTTAAGAATAGTGAAGAAATAAATTTTATCTGCACTGTGCACAGAAAATAGAGTAGGTAACGCTGATATTTTTGATAATAACACTTTATAATGTCTTTTGGGCTAAAATTCTGATCTTTAAAGATGAAATACAAATAATTAAGAACAAGAATTTGAATGAAATATTTTCAGTAAACTATGTATTGCATAATGGTCAAAAAGAGAAATGTTTTTTCCTTCACAAGAGTTTCAACGGCTCAGATGTCCCTCTTTCATAATCCATTGTTACTATGACAACGATATAAAAGCGAATATCATGGAAAAAGGTGACTCTCCGAATAGAGGAGATTGGTTTCTGCACTGTGCTCCCGACTGGAGTGTTGAAGGGCAAGATGATGATGTCTAGTGCATAATTACTTAAAGATTAAAACATCCAAGCATAGCTTTTGCATATAAATATATATAAGTATATATATTTTCTAATCATTCAAACCTAATGAAGGTGTCGTAAGACTTGTGCAGAATATTTTTGAAAATATATTAATTAAATAAAAAATTTGACTGTGATTTCCACAGAATGGTAAAATATTTATATATCAAGCAGCTTTTCCCACCAATGCTGATAATGAATTGCAAATAAATCCGACTCGCAATATTTTCTGTGCCCAGTTCATGACAATTGATTCGTTATGTAACGTCAACGATACATAGACAATAATCATAATAATACAATACCACAATAAATATTCATCAAAAACTGACGTGCCTCACACAACACGACGACAACTTCATAAAAAATTGGTCAATCATTTTTTTAGTTTATATAATAATCATAATAATAAATATGATATAATGAATAATAAATATATAATACACAAGATAAAAATTTCATGAATATAATAATACATAGATATACAAACAAAGGAGACAGATCACATTTTAATTATAATAATCCCTGAGATAAATAATATTACAGACAGTCATAATTCATCCTATATTACAAAGCAACAAACCATAACTCATTCTTCATTACAAAGAGACAGGTCATAACTTATCTTTTGCTACAAATGACTAACAAATCGCTTTTTGCTATAAAGAAACAAGCCATAACTCATTCTTTGTCACAAAGTACAAGCCATAACTCATTCTTTGTCACAAAGTAATAAGCCATAACTCATTCTTTGTCACAAAGTAATAAGCCATAACTCATTCTTTGTCACAAAGTACAAGACACAAATCATTCTTTGTCACGAAGTAACAAGCCATAACTCTTATAATGCAATTTTGCAAAAATTGCATTATTATGGAATTCTACTACGTGTGCACCGACACAATTAATAAGCCATAACTCATTCTTTGTCACAAAGTACAAGCCACAAGTCATTCTTTATCACAAAGTAACAAGCCACAACTCATTCTTTGCCATACAATACAATGTTAGGAATCCATGGAATAAATAATGGTTAGTCAAATAAATGGCAAATTATAATATGTCCATGCTGCAATCAGCACGAATTAACATTCTCGCTTGTTACAAAAATTATTAAATTCTACCAATTTCTTTTGACATAAATGGAGATAATACAATAGTGTAAACTGTTTTCAAACTCAATGAAAAGAGTCAAAATTAATTGAGATCCTGTCATTATAAAAACAAACATTAAGTTTATTATTAAAAAATCAAATATTTTAAAATAAAATAAGATTTGTCTGTAAAAAGGAAAAACATACACATTTATGACAAAGTTCTTGATAAAGTATTTTTGGGCAATTAATAATAAAAAAAAATTTAAATTTTGTATATAAATTATTTAGTTTTATACACATTGAAAACCAAAGAGAAAATACTTTTTCTGCTAAAATATTATTATGATGCGTATAAATTAAATATAAATAAAAGAATTACATATATAATAAAAAATGACAATCATTTATAACAACTTCTTAAGAATGTCAAAGTATTTTTTTGAAAAAATACTCCAAAATATTCTATCACTGCCCCCCTAAAAATTATATATTTAAAATATTTTGTTTTTTCCCTTTTTATTTATTTTGAAAATTAAAAAGAAAGGAAAAATTATAGAAAACGACCACCCACGTAAATCTTAACTAGAGAAATTTAAAATATTTATGTTTTTTTTTCTCATCATTCAATTGATTACGAATTAAAAACAAGAAATAAACAAGGAATATTATAATAATTAAAGTCATAGGTAGTAAATAAAAGAAAAAATATTTCTCTTAAACAAAGAAAATTAAAGGGTACAAAACAGAAAAATTTCCCTCGTGGCAAATGTAGGACATTTTTTTCAATAATGGAGTACAAATTGTGTTATTCAATTAAATATCAAATTAAATTTGATAAGTCAATGCTATCCGTCAGTTGCTCAAATTGAATAAAGAACAAAGTAATATTTTGAAAATAGAAAAATTCAATGTAACCTACACATAAAGCCACATGGAAATTCTGTGTCCTCACACTACAAAAAATGAACCGCTAAAAATATTTCTCTTTGAGCGTCTTACGTTAATTTCTCCTATTATCATTACAAATAACATAACCTTAATTCCCCTTACGACTAAATAAATTAATAACATCACCACCGCTGATAAATTACAACTGCGTAACATTTAGGCCGTTATACTTCGTTTGCGTAATCTATAAAATGGCTGAATCATTTACACACTGTGAGTTAAAAAAACATTATTTACAAAAGGAGACGACACAGTTACATTCTAATCCTCTCTTTATTTAATGAAGAAATTCTACAAACGGCAAGTATTAAATTATTTATTAGTTAACACACTACGGCAATTCCGAAATGAGAGATAAGTACTTAAAATCTTGGATATTTAAGAGCAAGAATGATTGCAAGATAAAGAAAAAAACTATGGCAGAAATGTCTCACCAATGAAATTTGCTTAAAAACTTTGAATGCAGTCAGGAAAATAGAGATTGCTAACAATTTATTTGGTCACACAAACGTTAGTGAACAAATTTTGCACACTCAAAAGACAGTTAGAACAAGAGAGATAAGACTTGTTGCAAAGATTAACGCGTTGCGGAGAAAGATTGTAAAGACGTACAAAGAGAAATACCATAATAATCACAAACAATAAAAAAAAACAATAACATGTCACACAATATTACAACAACGACTTAAACAATGTTGCAACTCAGGGAATGAATGGATTAACCTAATATTGGTATAATAATTATAATAATCTTTTACATTATTACATTTAATAATAATATTTATTCATCTCAAACGGCCGCTATGGGGAAATGTTCAGAAGTTATTCTCGTCGTGTTGCAGACCGTCTTTATTGTTTAGTTGTGCTTGTTGTTGTTGTTGCTGCTGAGGTTTGTTGTTACACACATTGTCTTTGTTGTTCATTTGTGGCTGGGCTTGTTGCTGTTGGTCCTGGTTTGGCGTTCGTCTGCCCACAGGGGGGCCGATTGAACGTGCTGATGAGAAACACAGCTTCATCAGGAAGGGGAATTTGGCACCTAGAATAGAAAACAATGTTACTACTATTACTATACCATCACGGCACATTCCACAAATAAGGTAGTCAGCAGATCAGCTGCATGTAATAAAAAAAAGTTTATACTATGTAAATAAATAAAACATTATTGGCATTGAACAACAAAATAAATCAAACAATAAACAATAAAAATGTGTCTATTGGTTTCAACAGGTCGTGTTATACACTGCGACCTATAAGTATATTTTACTACCTAAATTTTGCTTTAAAATCCTAATTTTCATCAAATCAAAGATGGAGAACAACTCCACATATGTTCAACGTAGTTTTCCCACTTTACTGGATTTTGAATATTATAAGAATATTACTCAAAAAACATTTTATCTGCTTGTCCAACAAACTGTACAAACTCCCTTTTAGTAGGAAACTCCTCTGCTACCCAGTGTTTGTATAATGTCTTGGTTCTTGTGAATCTCAAAGCGTTGCAATCCACCAAGAGATGCCAAAAATGTACCTTGTCACAAAAGCAATTTCTTTTTTCAGACTCACATATTTCAAATCAACATTTTTTTAGACAAAAATAAAATTGGCATGAATTCCTCACCTGGATGTACAATCGTGGCATGATTGCAAGCCATTATGGCAGTCACAGCCTGCGATATATTGGAGAACTCCATCAGTCCTGATGAAGATCTGAAAGGGAACAAATCAAATAATAATAAATCAAAACCAATAACAAAAAAATTCAAGGAATTCTATCGAGTACTGTGTAGGAAAATCATAATTAAATTATGTAAGTCATATGGAAAACTATATTTACATGATTCATCCACAAGTAGTCCAAAAATTTACTCAAGGTTAAAGTGATTATGTACAAAATATTTGGGTCAATAATTGAACTATTGTACTTCAATACAAGCTGAATGGGTAAGTATAAAAATGGGCTCCCTCAGGGGTGCATAATGAGACCCAAAACACGCTAATCGATAAATGGTAAATTTGTTGTACATTTTCAAAACTTAAAGCAATATTCAGATTCATGATTTTACACCGAAAAAAAGAAACATATTTTAGGAAGAGTGGGTATGTGGAAAATTGAATAAAATAATCCAAGACTATTTTTCGTTTCTTATAAAAGATATTATTGTGGTACTGAAAATTCTTGACAAACCTTTCACTTTTAAGTGGGAATTTAGATATTTGCAGTGGAGGTGTGACATTGTAGTCTGCAAATACTTGTCTCAACTGTTCTTCTGTCACGTTTGGTGGTGTATTGAAGAAATGAATAATCTGAAAATACACAAAACTCCATAAGTAACACAAGTCTAAGATTATGTGCATATCAAGGCAAAATAAACATCCATTTTTAATTAAAATGAATCTCGGCTTGAAATAAATGCACTCCAAATATCCTGACAATAAACAATATGCTTGGGCCAGGTGGAGGAGGTCGTCGGCAGTGGAAAGATATGAATTCCAGTTCTTCAATTTGAAAGTTTGAGATTCTACTATTAGGCTACTGACCACTTAACCAATTCAATTTCATTTGATTGAAATCTTAAACTGATCAAGATTAATATCCAATTTTACTAACTAATACGAAATGGTAGAATTTAACAATTACCTTAGATGGAGGTTGAATGCGATTTTTATGAATTGACGCAGGCGTAAGGAACCTATTGTTTTTGTTTCCCATGTACTCCTTGAAGGACGGACTCTTGTCAGCCAGGGGGTATGGGTTAATTACTTCTGACAGGAATGTCTGCTTTGAGAATCTGAAATACACAATAGATTACATTGGTTTTTAGGCCTCTGCCTTCCAAAACATTGTCAACTAATCTCTAGAAATATTTAAAGTCCTCCAAGTTCTGAGACATCCAGTATAGGATGGAGTCTTATATTTTTTACTCTTCAGGCGTAAAGTGATAAGCATTCTTAGAAATCTAAATAAAGAAGAAAAAATCTTTAGGCTATACTCACGCCAAAGTCATTGTGTGGTCATTTACTGTAACATTATTAAGATTCTGCACACAGCGCTCCACTGAGAGGGCATCTCCCATCTGAACCATGGCTGTACCCTCTTTGGTCTTCAAGAATTTTATCTGAAAATAAAACAATCATATCTTACTGAAACGAATTTCATGCTTCCAAATTTCAAAAAAACTTTTTCATATATTGATTTAAACAAAAACCAAAAGGCTTTATACTATCATAGCATATCCAACAAGTGGGAAAGTCAATGAACTAACTACATATAATAAATACAGATGTTGTCCTCTCTGTGCCACATACTTATTAAGACGATGGGTAAACAAAGAGACATAATGGTATTGAACTGAAATGTTCAAAGATAAGTAATCATTGGTCAAATAATTTGAAGCTGAAAATGAAAGAAGATTCTTCACGAATATAAAATAATCTTGCATACTAAATGGTGTTGAATAATTTTGTTAATATTGAATAATTTTCACAACAAGTTAATTGTTTTGCATACACCAGATTTCATCGACTCTCGGGTTTGAGATTACAATTTGTTGGAGTTATCAGAAAGAGTCTCTTCTCACCCTAGCAACGTTTCCGTAGAGACAGACCAAATTGAACAGTCTATCTGTGTTGGCCGTCTGTGGATCCAGTCCATACACCATCATGACACAGCCGTGGTGGGGTGGGGGAGGAGGAGGTGGCGCACCCCCTCCTCCGTGGTGCTGGGGACCACCTGGGCCCTGGAACATTTCCTGAAAGGAAAATAATTTGGAAATCAAGACAATAAAAAAATATAATAAAAGTTCATTGGTTTGACAAATTATTGATCGGTTGAATAAGAAATATTGTTGGTGTTTGATCGGTTGAATAAGATATATTGATAATGCTTGATCGGTGCATGAGATATCTTGATAAATCTTGATCAGTAGATTGAGATATAGATAGAGCTTGATCAGTACAAGAAGATATCTGTACGCCAGAGAGAAACTACACCATGTCGAATTTCGGCCGAAATGACTTATAAACACAGTATTGTAGTGCTTGTTACGCTTTTTTAAATGACATATTTATCTGTCTTGAAAACGAGTTATATTTTGAAATATCCACAAATAACATAAATATGTAAAATTTTTGTAAAAGCAAAACGAAGCCATTTTAATGCAATATTGTGAAATATTTCAAAAAAGTGTGAGATATGATTAATAGCAAATCATTCACAATAATTTTCAAGAGTAATATTGTGTTAACTAATATGTGAGAAGCAAATATAATTTTGTTGAAACTTTGAACGGCCATACTAAATGGCGTCCATTGAGATGGAGTGTAGTTTCGCTCCGGCGTACAGATATATGGATCGGTTTGACAAGAAATATTGATAATGGTTGATCGGTTTAATGAGATATATGGTTGATGAAATTTAATTATGTTTTCTTTACATAGGTACTCAAAAATTTTTAATTATGCAAAGAAATAAATAAACAAAATACATTATCTGGAAAGTTTTTCTATTGAATGCATGAAGTGTCTCTACCTTGCATTAAGGACTAATTTATAATAAATTAAACACTAATTTAACATACTGCATAGACATTCTAAAGCACTAAAATACAGATAGGATCATAATCTTTTCAGGAAAGATAACAGTTGATTGATCAACATAATTAATTACTTCTTTGATGTAGTGTTACTTTCTCACTGTTTGCCTGACTCTGCAAATGAAGATTCATTAGCAATATGATACCAGAGAAAACTGTCTTGTCGTCACTTGAATATTTCAGTCCGTTCTTCCGAGTGTATTTATGTTAATTTCTAAGTCCTTTACAGTCGCTATTATCGTGTAAATAATAAAGGATCTGGGGGCCTAAAATGGCCACATTGAGCAATTCCTCTACAATTCATATTTGGTGAAATGTAACCGTTAAATCGTTTTACAATTCCTATGAACTGTGGCTCATACGTAGAGCTGAAAAGACTGGCTGAGAATAGGGAGGAATGGAGAAGAAAGTCGAAACTCGTTGCAGACTAATCCAGTGGATTGTAACTCATTATACCTATATATATATATATATATATATATATATATATATATATATATATATATAATATGCTTCATATAAAGTGGCCTTTTTAGCCCCTCTGATGCCTTCATGTTTCCAGATATATAATGTAACATTTCGATTTTTTATTCTACTTATCCAAGCATATACTATATACTAAATTTTACATATTTAATTTTAAAACATTCAACTTTTTTTCACTCTTTCCCCGTTTTCATACCTTCGAAATAGAAAAGAGAATAGAACATACTTTGCAATTTAATATAACGTAAAAATAGTTATAAACAAAAATAAAAACACCTGGAGCAAAGACTGGTATTAATGCTCGTTAAAAAATAATGATAATTACACTAATTAAAAATTACCTGATGATGTGGAGGAGGCACCCCTCTATGGGGAGGCCCTCGGATGTCTTTGATGAGTCCTTGGGACATTCCGCCCCCTCCGAATTCCATATCTGGAAAAGTAAACAGTTAACTTGAAGTGGGGGACAGCAAAATGTTGTCTAATTAGGAAATATTATTTGGAGAGGTACAACTTTGGCTGAAAAAGAAAACAGATGCATTAAGTGTAATAATTAAGCTAATTAAATGAGACGCAATGGTCATTGTAAAGTCGTATTATTCAAAGGTGGAGTGCAGGGAGCAATTTTTTCTCACTTATAGAAATCAGAAAGAGATGCAACACCTAAGGTTAAGTAAATGCACATCAATTTCTATATAAACAGCCTTTATCATTTGTTTTTCAGTCCAGATTGGATGGATTAGAGGAAAAAATCACTAAAAAGGTATCACAATTTTGGCGCCCAACTAACAACTAAATGGCAACTGGTGCCCAAGGAACAACCAAAATGCAAACAAATTGTTTTCGCCTTGGATTAATTGCTGGTATTCTGCATTTGCACTCCTGAATACAAATATGAAAAAAATATATAAATTAATAAATAATGAAATACAATTGAAAATTTAAATAATATATTCACTACATAACACAATAGAAATTAGGTAAAAATTTGGAACATAAGTTATTTCATATTATTATCATAAATATAAAACTAAGAAATTGTGAATAAATATATAAACTACATCGCTATAAATAGAAAAAAGCTACAAGGAAATTCAGTCCGATTAATTAGTGCATCAATTGCGAGCTTAAGTCGTTATGATAACAGATAATACTCCAATCGTAAAAGCTAATTACAAAACACAAACTGGAGAACCTGTTAGAAAAAGCGTTTTTAGGTTTAAAGGACAATTTTGGTGAAGTCAACACAAAAATAAAATAAGTGAATTTAAATAATGCAGAGGACGAAGGAAAAATCACTAAAACTACCAATATTTCTGTATTTACATCAGTTTTTCAGTAATAACAACAAAACTGTTTTTTTTTGTACATATGGCAATGGTGTTTGTTATTTTTAACAATGTTGACACACTAGGACAATACAAAAACCAAATTACGGGTAAATTAAGAAAAGCACAATAATAAGGACAACTCCATTTTCACGCAATAATAGGGACAACTCTATTTTCACGACACAAGCATAATTATTGCTTAGCGTGACGGTGCTTGGGGTGTATTTGAACTTATTTTAAACCCAGATGGAGGGGCCGTGGTTGCGTGGACAAGTCGTCGGCACCGTGCGGCCTTAAGCGGTGCATTAAGTTTCTGATCACCTACTGTGAGATGAATATTTGATATCTGTAAACCCCCAGATTCATAAAAGAAGAACGATAATGTATTGAACTTTAGGCAACCGGTGATATTCTTCATTGGCGGCCTACAGACAGCTGGATGCGAACGTCAATCATCAAGCAAAAATCTTAAATCTTTCGGCGATCATATGGAGTATTCTCCGTAGAAATATTCGAATGAATGCCTTCGTTATCCGCCATCGACATAATGAGATGACGCAATGTAACGAGAATGCTCCGAATTGTCGCCGAAAGATTTAAGATTTTTGCTTGATGATTGACGTTCGCGTCCAGCTGTCTGTACGCCGCAATTTGCGAATCTAACACATGATATAATCACATACCGCTTAGAAAAGAGAACTTGAACCCAAAATCCAATCATTTCACCTAGTGTTCTTCATCCGATAACTAAGCTACCAGGCGACATATCAACGGTTTTGTAGTTCTCTCTCATAAACTCTATGGTTTATTTTGGCATATAAAGTGTGCTTAGGATGTTTTTTTTTACTGTATTTTGGGTCCAAATGTAGCAAATTGATAATGGAAGATTATGGAAACTTCATGGGTGAATTGGAATCGCGAGTCCTTTATTTGATAAGGATCCCACCTTATACACCTTTCACAGTAAACTAAAAGCTTGTGTTGTGAAAGGGGAGTTTGCCAGCACCTGGTATCGACCCGCAAACCTCATGTGAATGAGGCCGAGACTCTACCTCCAGGCTACCGACGAACTCTATTTATTGACGAGTCTATTGAGGATTTTTTCTGAACACCTACTAGCTAAGGAAAGGAAAGAAACACGGATAACGATAAGCCATAAAATACAATTGTGCAGAAATCTGTGGAACTACAATTAAAAAAATATGTGAAACCAAATTGTACTGTCTCAAAATGTTAAATATTGAAGGTAAAATATATCAATAGACTGTAAAAAATATGTGAGTACATATGGAATATAATGGAATATGAAAAACAACCATTGAATTTGAGGCGATGAAAGCAAAAACTAACAAATATTTTGGGTCTAACATGTGTGATAAAATACTTCGATTGGAATGACCAGAGGTTCTGAAAACGGTAGCAATGGATAAGGATTTCAAAAGGAAGTACAAAGGCAGATAAAACCCTTACATAACGAGGCTAAGAGAAAGAAGATGTATGTGCAAATGTACATATGTGTATTTTGAATTATGTACCTGTACTACGTTAAATGTGAAACTTGATAAGAAATTTGAAAAGAGAGATATTGTAGGACTGAAAAAATAGGAAGTGAATGATTAGGTGTTGAGCTGTCGACTGTATATCGGCTTGATCTAATGGCCGATGAAAGAATGTATGGTCATTTGAGTAACAGAAATGATTGACGGAACACAAGATGACGAGTTGAGGAAATGTAAAAATGGTGATGACATCGATCTTCAGGATCATATAAATAAAAAAAAAATAGCGAAAGAAGTTGAATAAATTCATTTGTGTAGTTTTGGAGTTTTATTTTATATATCTGCCGATACCATCATGACATCTCTTACAATCTGGGTAGCCTAAACAGTAACTGCATGTGATAGACATACACATTGTCTTCTCCATCCAACAAAACATTTAAGACATTCAGGATGAGCAGTATTCTGACGCCTGAGTCAGATTACTTATACCGTCAGTAACGCTACATTATCTCCATGGTAACAACGGTGCAACATTAGCAATTTCCGTTGTTACCATGGAGATAAAGTTGTAACCATGGAGATAATGTAGCGTTACTGACGGTACGAATAATCCGACTCAGGCTGACTGAAGGTTTCACTAAGGTGTTGTTTTACGAATATTTACGTTTCGCATGTTTTTGTATAATATTAGTACAACATACAAGGGATACAATATTAATAACAAAATCAAACAAAATTTAAGACTACCAAACAAAAGAAAAAAAAGTTTATTTGTCAATAAAATAAACAAACTTCAATCGTTAATATACGATAATTCACAAGTTAAAAATAAAAAAAAAATATATTCACAGCGGGAATGTCACAATTAAAATAATAAAACATTCAGTTTTTTGTTTATTATCTCGTTAGTAGTAATGTGAGTATTTCATTTTATTTGTTTTAAATGTTTATTAAAATGTTTTTAAATACATATTCATGATGTAGTTTTTTTTTTAACCTGAAGCATCCTTGCCACGCCATTTTCGAAAATAAATTTCAAATAAAACGACACACAAATACACAATTATTATTAATGAAATGTACCATCCATCCATACAGCGATAACAATTAACATAAATTTGAATTGGAAATGTTGAATGAATAAAGAAATGTGGATAAAGTGAATTTGGAGAAATGTTCAAATACAGAAATGAATAAAGAATATTGTAACAATAACACACATATCGTTCAACCATCCATTAATTTGGAAAAAGCATTATAATTTCATCATTATTTAATCTTCTTTTTATCTAAAAGAATCAATTATATCTACCTTCAAAAACAGCTCAAGCAAACATCGTTCATATCCCTAGCACAGTCGTACCTTTTCTTACACAATATTTCAAAAACATACCATTACATTCACAGCAAAAGTACATACTATTACAAATTTAAAGAAATCTGACAAAGACTTTTGGTCATATTAGATCGAAATGGGACTTTTGCGCAAAGTGTTTGAGAAATAGAAGACCCTAATTTCTCTATGCCTCTAGTGGGATAGTAAAAAGGGAAAAAAATCCAAAATACAGATTGTGTACTCAGTGTTTAATTCATGTTTGGTATAAAAGACTTATTTTTATTCACTATGAATGTATGCAGTTGTGTCGCCGTCGGGGTAATTCCCAAAAATTATTGATTTAAGTCAAAGATTGAGACATAGAGAAGACACTCATTAAGACCACAGTAAAATTTGTATTATTATGGTGTCATTCCATATAAAAATCCCATGCTAATCCGACGCCAAAACTCACCCTCCTTAGACTTTGAAGAATCCTCGCTTTTCTGACCCTCTGCCTCTTCGTCGTGACCACTATCTAACAAATTACAACACTTTTTAAACCTCGATACATACAACAAAAAATGTTTTCTATTATTTTTATAAGTTGTATTTAAATGAGTCTTATTTATATTTTCAATTTATTTATTAAGTGTTTATGTTGTTTGCAGATATATATACACATTTTGATGAAATGAAGCAAAACAAATTAAGGGGTTAAAATGGGAGATAAAACAAAACTTATATTTGAGTCTAAAATTAAATGTTATAACTATATTGAAAAACCAAAGTGTGTGTGTGTGTGTAATAATGTGAATAAAATAACACAAACTGTGCGATTGTGCACACAAAACTATAATTCCAAACTCAAAGTCAAAAAAAAGTTCAATAAGGAATATACTCAATTGAATCAACTAACGAAATACAAAAAATCTATAAGGTGGAGTACCCCAGGGCACTTTTATTGGACCAGTGTACAAAAGTTTCAATTTTACTTGTTACATATAATTTTAAATTCTAAATTCCCATTAAATTTTTTATTATCATATGAATAAAATAATAAGGAAAAATTAAAAAAAAAAACTGGCACAAAATTAAACAAAAGGTGGAATACCACAAGGAGCTTGCTTAGGTCCAATTTATTTCAGCCATTATACTATCTTACTGCTTGACATGTAAAACTGGTAGACCCTTAAAATTATTTCAGTGTCTTATCAAATAAATAATTAAATTTGGATTAGCACACCCAATAATTGAGACAACATACCTCTGAAAAAGTTTCTTTCCATTGGTGGAGGCGGAGGTGGCCTCCGTCTGTCATCCTCGTCTGAAAAAATGGATTAAAATGAGATATAAATTGTCCTAGCATTTGAACAGTATGCAATTTCAAAAAAGAAAACAAATCATGCAACAGGCAAAAAATACTACACGCAAAATAATAAACCATTCATTTTTTTCATTCATTCATTCATACCATTATGGCATTTCCCACAGATGGGATAGCCGTGATAGAAGATTAGAAGTGTAAACATTTTTAAACGATAGAATTCAAACACGAGATATCCACATTTTTCATATTTGATATCATCAATTCAAATACAAATGTAAGCATCAGACATAGGCAGAACACGAAAATAGAATAATTTCACATTGAATTACACGCATTTAAATAGTAATTTAAGGTAATTTGAAACGATTTGCGTAAACATGATCGCATGTGGTAAATCGCCGTACAATGATAATGCTATTATGCTTCTAGTAAATTTAAAAATCACCCCATCATTATAGTCTAGAAATAATCATACCAATTGAAGAGGTAGTCATTTGAGAATAGTAAGAGACCAAATAATGAAATAAGAATAAGCACTTTTAAAAAAAACTCAGGATCATGATATGTGCATGTCGATTTATTTATTTATTCATCTTCATTAATCTCTTGGTGTGCAATAGTTATACAATGATGATAGAAATAACAAAACAATAAATTTCATTATTGTACAATAATTGAAATATATGTATAGGTAAATAAAATAAAACAAAGTACCTATATAAAATAACATAAATACATACATACATGTACACACACAAATACACATAACAGAAACAAATACAATAAAATGTAATAGCCACAGGCACATGTTAGAAACAAATAAGCAAGTTGTGATTTCCAGAGTTGCTAAGTCTACGTAATTTTACGTAGATCTACGTACTAAGAACTTTTGTTTGGATTATATGTACTTTTTTAAACTTTTAGCGATTACGAATTTTAGTAAACCAATCGTCCGACAGAATCGTGAAACATTACAAACTCCTTTACCGTCTTGAAAATTCAGTTACAGGAGGAATGAAGCGGAGAAATTTTGAGTAAAATAGGGACCAATGAAATAAAAGGTCAGTGGGTTTTTAGTCTGATATATTTCTTCAAAATCCGAGTGGGCAACACTATTTCAAATTCGCTATTCATGCATCTTTGATTAAGTTAATCTATTGCATAAACATCACATCGTTTTGTGATTTTAACATTTATAAAAAAAAATAAAAAAAATGGTGATATATTATTCTTCTTACGTAGTCCCTAGCTAAACGCAGTAAGATTTTACTTATATCGAATCAAAAATCTGCATTGCTTCGTACACTAAATATATTTAAGCGTGTAAATTTGTACATGCTAAGTATTTCATCAGCTATATGAAAATATTAAAACTCGGATAAGCAATATGTGCCAAATTTGACAAAAGGTTCTGACGAGTGAATATAAAATTTCGCCGTAGCGGTAGTGATTTGAAAATTCCGAAAACACCTGATTACATATTACCTCTAGGGTTGCGTTCTTGCTTCCGTTTGCCATGATCAAATTATATTTTGCGAAAATTCGTATACATCACGAGAAAAAAATGGGTTAGTTGGAAAAGATCGCGCCTTATATTGATAATATAAAGGTTAATGCATTTTTCTGTGAAATTGTATGTATTGTGATCAATCTACACTCTACAGTAAGGAACAAAGATATACTAAATCACTAATTCAAAGAAAAAATCGGTCATGCAGCCAATCAAATTTTGCATCCAGTTTTAAACTGACATTGGTTGTAAGACAATACATTGCTAATGCTTGAAGGTCATCGATGCTGGAATACAAAAAATCCGAAAAAATGTACCGCGCTGCAAGTCTAGTATGTCTATGGTAAGGAATGAATAAATAAATTAATAAGTAAGCAAACTACGTCAGTAAAATCTATAGAATTATTCGATTTAAAAAGAAATTCATTCTTTTATTTTCGAAAAATCAACACGCTTATTTTGACAAGGATAAAAGAAATCCGGTATCGATTCATGGAACTCTATATATCTATATTATCACGGAATATTCCTCAAGTGAGGTAGTCAGAAGACTAACTGGAAATAATGAACATACAGGGCGTGCTTTATGTGCCACAAAAATAAAGATACTCAGTATGGGCGCAAACCTCATTGCTGAATTCAAGATGTCTTAAACGTGATGTTTTACGAATGTGCACTTACGTGCCTTTTACAGGACACCCGTAAACTAGGGAGAAGAAAGTGTAAGACAAACAGACTCTATTCCGAGGAATCCACGGTCGAAATCGAAGTTACTAGTGTCAACTGAAAAAATATTGCAAATACTTCAATTGATTAATAAAAAGATTATTATCTAAATCATAACATGAATATTTTAATATACCTACATTGTTTCGTTGCGATGTCTGCCCTGTCTAAAAATATAATTTGAAGAATAATTATTTTCAGTGTTCCATGTACTTTTCATATCAATTTGTGTGTCCCTAGTAAATATTGTAGATGAGAAAATATGTACGTGGATGTTATTAATAGGTTTGGTTGGTCTATATCCGTAAAATATAATAATATGTATAAGACGTCAAAATCTACGGTCATTAATCAAACTCGGTGACGTGCTGTCAACAATAATATGGAATGGCTGGAGACAACATTGGGTCATGGGTGCGGAGAACGGCGACGCGAGTGGCGATTGAAGCGTGCGGAGAACGACGATCAAATAACGTGGCATATGACGATCGGATCTTGCGTTGCACGTTAAATAGAATAACAATATAAATTTTGCTCGTTTGATTGGAGCACATGTTAAAAGATACGGCGAAAAATGATATTCAAAAAGATTATCATTAAAAAGTTACTGTCATCTTTATTCAAAACATTTTATCCCATAACTTCGTGATGATGTAGACGTTTCAAAATGTTTCATTAATTTTCATGATGAATGAGATTGAATTTCGAACATGTTCTCAACTTTTGTGACAAACCATTACTTAGATAAATAATAATGTTCTATCTCATTTTTGAAATTTGGAATAAAAAATTCAATATTGCTGGAATACGATCGTATAGCGAAAAAAAACAATGTATTTCTATAATTTAGAATTTTTACTTTGACCGTGGCCGTAGCTCGATAGAGACGTATTGGAATTTCGTGGGTAAGTCTGAATATTGTATGATGCAACGTGCATAATATTGTAATTTTATAATATGAAATTAAGGAGGCCACACAAAGCTCACTGCACGGGCCCTTGAACATAGCGGCGGATCGCTCGAGATGGAGACAGATGATGATGATGATTTTATTTTATTTATGATGCCGTTTTACAGTCTCCTGACCGTCTCAAGGGCGCCAGTGAAGAGTTCAGTTTTTAATTTGCCTCTGAAGCTAGTGACCGTCTGACCATTTCTCAGCAGCACCGGTAGGCGATTCCACATAACTGGTCCAACAACACCAAAGGCCCTCTCGTAGAAGTTGGACTTACCGTCAACAGAACAAGGTATATGGTCATGATTCTCAGAATTGAGGGACCAATGGAGGTGATGATGATGATGATACCATGAACATAATTTGAATATATAAAAAGGGTGCTAAGAAAACTACTAGACAAGATATGCGTGTCGATTCCGGATATATCGATAGAACGCAGCGCGTAATAAATGAGCAGCGACAATGCAGCGAGAGAAAATCGTTGCGTCTAGACCAGCCCCAATAGAAAATTTCTGTAAAAAAATATTATATTAAAAGTAGACGGGAGCCGTCAATACGAAAGTGGATATAACAAAAAGGGGGTTTCTATTTTAGCCGAAAATCGAGTGGAAGATTCTCCTAAAAAATACCCAAGATTATTGTTGTTTTGTATTGTGTAACGACGGTAGATGGCCTAGTAACGTCAATTTCGGATTAAAAAAAATATTCAACTCGGATGAAGAAAACATTTTAAAGTATAAAAAAAGGAATTAATGTAATTATACTGTCATCAGCAATATTTACAAAATAGCAATATCAGCAAATATCCATAGATATGTGAAATAAACGTTATTCTAAATCAAGCATGTCAAACTCAAATCCTAACGCGGGCCAAATAAAAAATTAAAAGTTTACGTGGGCCGCAAAAAAAAAAGTTTACTAGGTTTACTGTAAACTAGGTTTTTTTTGACAAGTATAAAAAAGGTAAAATTAATATTTTTTTCCAGATATTTGGCATCTTTTCTCTGTAACCATCTTTTCTATTTTGGGTGCAATCTTGTTTGCAGTGATTAATTTTAAAACTGACCCGAGATGACTGTCAGTAATTCTTGATCTGATTGGAGTCTTATTTCCTTTCATAAGAGAAAATAACTGTTCGCACCGATAAGTTCTTCCAAACATAAATTTTCCTAATTTTTTGTACTGTTATGCCAGAGTATTTTTTGTACCGTTATGTTTTGTACTGTTATGAGTGGGCCGCAAAGTTATACGTAATGGGCAGCATGCGGCCCGCGGGCCGCAAGTTTGACATGGTTGTTCTGAATGAACGATACACAAAGTAGATTTCTTGAAAAAAAAAATAAGAAAGCGCGGATATCCAAAAAATTAAGAGACTAGACCACGTAGATTAAATTCTCAAAACGGTCGCATATTGAGAATGAGAAATGCATAACGGCGTGCATGGGTGAATAACTGCATAAATGTGAGGGATCAAACTGACGTTCGGACCTCTCAATCTGTCTTCTGTAAAAAGATGTGGCATAAGGGATAGAAAATTACATAAGACGATTGAAAAGCTGGTATGAGATTGTGATTTTTTCTACAATTTCCAGTTTGTGGCGGGCTAACGAGTCGGAGTAAATCATTAACCAAATGTAGAAAAACGCATAAAAGTAAATGTGGCATAAAAAGGCATAAACAATAAATGCGGTATCACAACACACATAGACGGGGAAAAAAAACAATACAACGCGTAGTAAATAAATGTTTCACATATTTCAGTCCAAAACACGAAAAAGAGTCAAACGAAATTTGATAATCACGGAATAGTGGCAGACAAAAAAAGGTTTCTAATGTTAGAAAAAAGCACGTCATTCTACCTATAATAAATATTCTTACGACAAACAAAATCGCTCAACAAAACCGTACTAATTTTTTTCTGTACAATCATGACATATCCCATAAGACTAGTGTTATCATAACCAACGAATTGGCATCATGTCTTTTTTTAATCGTTTTCAATATTGAAAACCATATTCAAAAAATGCCAATATTTTTCGGTAATATCGGTTCGAGGCAAAATTACATGGACATACTAAACTAAGGCAAGCTGGCTGACGTAGTATCACAGGAGTAATAATAATTCTTGTATAATATTATTTCCAAAATGTTGTTCACATTCTCAACTGTTTTATTTGTGTAATAATTTCGCACGACCACATTACATAATAATATTTTCAGTAGGAAATTTTATGACTTCATTATACACAATAAATATTAAAATGTTATGTGGGAGCAAGAAACCTAGGAAAAAGGTGTCCAAAACCTAACGTTCCAAACAAAAGCAAGCGTACGGAATTTCGCATAAGCCTCAAAATCTTAAAACCTGACTAATAAACAAAATGAAGTCAAGCTTAATCATTAAATAATTTGTGTTTCCCTTATCAAAATCTTGTAAGTCATGAGATTTTACCAAGAACCGTCTGTCAATAAGTTCAATTCATAATTTGAAAAAAAAAAATAGAAAAAAAAGGTAAAATGACAGATAGCAGAAAAAAAGTACGTGAATTGATAAACAACGGGGGTCTAATCAAAAAAAGTCTTCTTTTTAAATTTGTTACCGATAAGTTATATATTAAAAAAAGAAAATGAAACATACTACTACTATACCATCACGGCAAATTCCACAAGTGGAGCAATCAAAACACCAACTGCATGTATTAAATATTATGCAAGCTGTCTTCTCCATGACAAAAAAAAATTAAGATAATCAGGATGGGTGGCAAACCTCATCGTTGAATTTGAATTGTATTTATTTCTACGAACACCTGCCTTTTACAGGACACTCGAAAAGAAAAAAATGAAATGGAAAATGAAAAAGAGTGGGAGACCAATTCTTTGCCGGGTGTTCCACAGAACAAACTAAAATTAAAAAGAAATAAAACAAACGCTGGCTATCCTACTTGTGGGAAATGCCATGGTGGCGGTATAGTAGTACTAGTGGTAGTAAAATAGACAGAAAAAAGTGTAAACCTTATACTCGGCGATGAGGTTTGCCACCCATTATGAATGTTTTTAGTTTTTTGTTTGCATGGAGAGGATGGCTTGCATGTTTTTTATATGCGGCTGGTCTGCTGGCTTCCTCACTTGTGAGATATGCCGTGATGGTATAGTAGTAGTAGAAAAAATAAAATTTGAAAATAAAAGAAATAATTCATTGATGAAACATAAGCTACATTTAGTCCTGTAATACTTACTGTAAGGCTGAGGTCTTCCCCCAGTGAACTGCGGGGATTGAAGAAGTGGGACCGACCTTTGTTGCTGCGGAGCATTTTCTTCCTCTACTGAAAAAAGTGACGAAATAAACAAACAATTAATAATAAATAAACAAACAAACACAGATTAGATCAACGAGTGAGATTAAGGAGTGAAATACATAAAACATAATAGAACTGATTTTGGAAACTTAGTATGGTAGACACCAAATTCTTTCAAAATATTCCAGTAACAAAATACATATAAGGAATTTCCATTGGTGGTATTCCAGTAAATTGTATTGGAAACATCTCAGGACATAAGAGGATTATATCAGCAACACTCGACATCTGGGTTCCGAAGATATGAAATATATTGTTATATGTTTTCACTATCTGTTGTTTTTATTGTATTTTTTCTTTTCTATGTAAAAGGCTTATATAGCCGTTCACTGTGTAAATAAATAAATAAATAAATAAATAAATATTATTAAATATTACATATAAGTTACAGTTACAAACATGAGCCTCCGTTCAACACGATAAGCCTTTTTCAAGGTGAGCCTAAGCCCTGGAAAGCATCTGAAAATGTAATCACAGAAAAACATAGTTTCATCATAGTTATGATTCTGTAAAAAAAAATGCTTGAAGATTAGATGAGTAGTAAAACGTAGAAAAGGAAGGCTCCTTCATGGTTTTGAAAGAATCCAGCGATAATTCAGCAGAGCCTGGATGAAAAATTATATAACCCTACCTTGTCTATCATAAACTTACCTTCTAAAATAAACAGCATTAGAGAAGTAGGCGCACATTATCACCTCTAATCTCTCTTTCAATCTTCTAAAAGGAAGACACAAGTCGAGGTGTACAGGATCCAAAAGTGAATGAAGACCTCCAAGGCGGTAGGTCCCTGCACATACAAAAGACAAACACACCCCAATTTATCGATGGACCTCCAATAAACCCCAACAACCGATATATTTCTATTTGAGCAATATAAACCCCAACCCCTGCAAAAGTTTCTCTTATATTCGAAGAAGACTTAACGTTGTCCATTCAAGACAATTTCTCATACGACGATATTTTTCTTTTCTCTAAATAGCTTCCTTGATCACAAGCCATAACTGACAATAGCACAAGTTTCAAGAAATATTCTGCGATGGTAAAGTTCGTTTTTATCCTGTCGAGTCGTCTCCATACAGGGAGAGCACTATTACAGCACACTTCTCATTTCATTATAATCTTAAAAATTCCAAGTTTCCAGTCTTTGTTGGTTGGTTTAGTCACCATGCCAATTGACGCAAAAATTTTGAACCGCGACACCACTATACTGTTTACTGTACAAAATAATACGTAAATCCCGAAGATCACGAGAACCAAATAACAAAATATCACTTTCTTATTGGATGAATCAAGCGTAAAGGAAAATGAAAGAAGAGAAATTAAAAAAAAACACACACACACACAAAATAATCGATAAGTTTAATATAAAAGAAAAACCCGAAATAATTGGTTTCATTGGAGATAAAAATGACAAGGAAGAAGTAATTTACAATGATCTATGACATTTTATTCAAAATGATGCAAAGACTAAAGTTAATCAGGATTTAGATGATCCAATTAAAGCAACAGATGATCGAGATGGAAAGAAAGTGATATTTCTGGTCCTCGTACCTTTAGCAGGAGTTGAGGTGATTCATTGACAAGATCACGGTTGTGAGGTGATGGTGAACCATCTTATATATATATATATATATAGAATTAAAGATATTATACAAAATTTCAATTATTTCGAAAAATTAAGATTATTATTATTTTTATTATTCACAGTAAAAAATCCAAGAGACGTTATCGTCCTACAATTTTTTAATCAAACGATTACTTCCAAAAAATTATAAAATAAATAATAAATCAAAATAAAACAAAATAACACTATACAATGATAAGAATAAAGAAAAAAATTATAACAAAGAATAAAATAAATCTCAATTTATTTAAAAAATCTTTAATGATAAAGAAATGAAAAAATTTAACTACCCAAAAAGTGATATTGATTATTCCAAAATCTTACTCGTAAAATGATTATTAATCAAAAAATAATAAATTAAAAATAATAAAATAAACAAAATAAAAATAATAAAAAAAACAATACAATCTGTTTAAATTAGTCGAAATCTACAACTTTCACTTTCCAAAGATATAATAATAAATAAATTTAAAAAAACCAAAACCTTTTACATAATTTACAATAAATTGTGTGGTGTTGGGATTACTTTGTATAGTGTCTTGCGGAATTTGCCAATAAATTTCTGAATTTTTCCACTAAACCTACTAAATTCTGAATCTACTCGATGGATGTAAAAAAGGGTCCACTAAAATTCGCTTGTGTCATTTTTTCTTTTTGGTATCTTTAAGAATATTATTAATATATTTGTTAGTAGCTGTATTGGTGTAGTTGATCTGTGAATCTTTCTTTTAACATTTTTCAATATCTTTTTCTACATCTTGTTAAGTGTTTTGATTGTTTGTTTATTGTTTATCATCAAAATTATTTTCTTTGCATTCTTGACATTTTCAGTTATATGTTGTGGACTGTTAACAATAGTTTTTGTAATGATCTGATTTCGTTTGGTTACTTTTTGATGATTAGCGTCTGTTTGTTTTGTGTGTTTTGATGATTTTCTGGTTATTTGATATTTTTTATGGTTCTTCTAGGTTGTTGATGTTTTCTTTTTTTATTATTGTTTTTGTTGATGACTTGAGACAATATTATTTATCCATGCAGTAATATTATGAGAATACACTTGCTTGGTAGTATCGGTTATGTTTAAGCGTTCATGTAACAAAAAAGTGTATTACCAGAGGCATTCGTCAAGCGTGAATAAAAATAAAAATATTATACATCGTTGTGTGTTAAAAATGTAATCTTATTTAATTATAGAAATGCATAAATCGTTAAAAAAAATAGTAAAATAGATGGTGGTGTTTTTTCGTATCCGTAAATTTTCTGATTCATAGGTTTTTTCTCTAAATAGAATTTTGTAGTATGAATATCTGTGCTGTGTTCAGATGTCTACTTGTGCTTTTGTCGATGGCTTTTATTGTCACATTATTTCATCAATATAAAAAATCTTAACATGAAGTACCTTGAGATAAATATAATTTAAACAAAATATAATAATTTATTATACTGTTTCGACAATGTCTTTTTTTATGTCTGTTTTGTAGTAGCTGCTTGGGTCGTTTTTCATAAATCGTTACAATATAAACACTACAATCATAATACGAGGCTTTTAGGCCCCAATAATGTCTTTTGCAAAATTACTAAATTATATTTCTAACAATTAATAAGAGAGACGAGAGGAGTGTGTTTGTCTTTTGATGTGCTTGAAAAAAGATATAATATAATAAAATAGAGATAATATATATATATATATATAGAGGAGGCGGTAAATATATATTATTTAATTATGAGGTAAGTTTTAATATAAATATAAAATTGTATTAAAAGTAATATATATTACAAAGTATAAATAAATCATCTGTAAGAAGTGGTAAGTTACATTATTTAAAAAAATGCTTCAATGACAGTAATAAGAGTAGTGATAGGTAAACAAGATAACATCGAAATTATTAATCAAAATGACCCAATGACATGTAGTAAAATCATGGTGTTTTTTTATAAATACATTACAATGAACAAATAATAAAGAAGAAATCGTGTGAACGCCGTGTGTTCTCACATTCAATCAATTGATTATTCAACAATAATGAAATAAAAGAAAGTGTCATTATTATTATTATTAATAAAATAAAAATCATTTTATTATTAAAATTATTACACAAAGAAGGAGCAGTAGAAAAAAAACACAACCAAATCACAAAAATACGTACCCACAATCGGCTAGATGAGTTGTAGGAGTTGTAGTTGATGTAGTTGTAGTAGTTGTTGTTTTTGATATAGATAGATAAGTGATCAAAATGATCTAAACTGTTTTGTTTCAATTTGTAAGATAGAGGTCTCATGTCTGTTCCCTGTGGTACACCCGATTTCGCTAGTGTTGTATTACTAAATTGTTCTCAAATACTAATAACAATAATGTAAAACTACCAAAAACTATCTATGATTACTACTTATATCGATTAAACACTACATAAATATATAATTAAAACACAAATAAAAACACATAAAGTAGTAATAATTAATATGATGTATGATGTAGGTATGCACACGATTGATATGTATGTGTATTTATAGTGAGTCTGAAAAGGTAACAATCAAAAGCGTGTTTGTTGTACAGTGCTATTAATTAATGTTGTGTCACTCATAAACGAGTGGATGCCCTTTAAACATATGTAGAATAGAATTTTGTACTGAATTTCGTTATTCAACAATACTGTGTGCGATAATTTAATATGATGTATGTACTCTTTCCATCGCTTTTTGGTCAATTACGCGGCATAAATATTCGATCTAGATATTCCGTTACGATGTTGGTAAAAAAAAAAAACTGGTCTATCACTTTTTTCGTAAGTTTTCGAGTGTCCTATAAACGAGGTTTGCCATCCATCCTGAATATCTCAATTTTTCGAAAAGAACAGCTTTCATGTTTATTACATGCAGCTGGTCTGCTGACTGCTCCACTTGTAGGATATGCCGTGATGGTATAGTAGTAATAATATAACTGTGGATAAAATATTAATATAGCAAAATGAATAGTAAAAGTTTTCATTGATAAGCAGGAATAAATATTCAAGAAGTTAAATCAATTATTTATCTGGACGGTGAATATTTGTTCCAAGTGAATCCGTATTAGACGACAGTACAACTACGTTAAATACTACTGCCTCGTAGTGATGCATTTAGGCGTCTCGCCTCAACGTCAAACAGCAACTTCAAGACAACGCTCGATTATATCACGACGCCGATGGCGATATTATGAACAGTGTAATCGTATAAGAACGTTTTCGTACATTGCTGCACTTCATTTGCCGGTATATAGTGACGGAAGACGAACGAGGTACTTTTAAGGTTTAGAAAAGACAACGTCACCTATTTAATAGTGCCCCGGACAGGACATGAATCCTTAACCAATCCTTTTCGCGAGCTAGGCTTTATGCTTTGACCTACACATAAAACTGTCATCATGAGAGAGAATATTGGAGCCTCAGCTTGTCGCCCTGTAGCTTGATTGGACAAAGTATATATATATTTAGTTACAATCCATTGGATTGGTCTGCAACGAGTTTGGTTTTTCTTCTCCATTACTCCCTATTCTCAGCCAGTCTTTTAAGCTCTACGTATGAGCCACAGTTCATGTCCCTCTTCAGTTGGTCCATATATGCGTCTCTTGGTCGGCCTCTGCCATTTGTTCCCTCGGTCTTACCCTCCGCGATGGCGATGAGTAGTCCTGGGTGCCTGATGTTGTGGCCAATCCAGTTAGCTCGTTGTTGGCTGATTCTCTTAAGGAGTTGCCTTTTTTCGCCTACCCTGGTTAAGACTTCTTCGTTTTCGACGTGCTCCGACCAATGGATCTTAAGCATGCGTCTGTAGCACCACATCTCAAAGGCCGCCAACCGTCCGCTTTCACTCTTGCTGATGGTCCATGTCTCACAACCATAAAGCAGAATGCTCCATACAAAGGCTTTAGTAAGGTTCTTCCTTACGCTTAAGTCGATATTTGGGGATTCCAATATCTTCGATTTTTTGTTGAAGGCAATCCTTGCCTGGTTTATTCTGCTTACAATTTCTGCTTTGGAGCGTCCATCCTGGTTTATTCTGCTGCCCAGGTACACGAATTCACTTACTTGTTTGATGCTCACTCCATTTAATGCAATGTTCGCAGTCGCTTCCTCTCTTCCAACGACCATACATTTTGTTTTTTCTTTATTTATTTTCATGTTGTACTTTGACAACAGTATACTTTCCAATTTTCCTAAAGCTTCGTTCAGCTCCATCTCGGAGTCTGCGAGCAGTGCTATGTCGTCAGCATATCTTATCATGTCGACCTTTTTCCCATTTATTTTTACTCCTGTCCAGTTCTTCATTTCTTCTCTCAGTTCATCAATGGCTCGCTGTATATAGCAGTTAAAGAGAGCTGGCGACATTGAGCATCCTTGTCTTACGCCTTGTTCGACCCTTGCTTCTGCACAGCTCTCTCCGCTTTTAATCACAGCCATTTCGTTCTTGTATAAGCTCCAGATTGCTCTTCTATCCTTATAACTCATTCCTATCTGGTTGAGGGTGTTAAAAAGTTGTTCCCATTCTACTTTATCGAATGCTTTTTCAAGGTCGATGAATGCTATATATGTGTTTTTATTAATTGTTATTCTCTTTTCTAGAGTAAGTCTGAGACTCAGGATTGCATCTCTTGTGCCTGTCTCTTTGCGGAATCCAAATTGATCTTCTGAAAGTGTTTCGTTGATTTTATTTTCCGCCCTTTTCATTATAATGTTGGTGAGTATCTTAGAGGCGTGTGATATCATGCTTAAGGTTCTGTGTTGTTCACACTTTGTCGTGCCTGCTTTCTTAGGAAGCGCTCGTATCAGACATTTGGCAAAGTCCTCAGGTATCTCTCCTGTGTTGTATATTTTGCAGACAAGCTTATACAATGTATCAAGCATGCCTTTTCCTGCGCATTTAAGCAGCTCTGATGGAATCAGGTCAATACCTGGTGCTTTGCCGTCTTTCAACTTTGCTAATGCAATATCAAATTCACTTCTTAAGATGTCATCTCCATTATTTTCTACGTCATATTCTGCTTCTAGTGCTTTGCTTTCCTTGACTATGTTCTTTCCTTTGTATAATTGTTCTAGGTATTCTTTCCATCTTTTTACGATCAATTCATCCTCAAACAGCAGTTTGCCGTTTTTATCTTGTATAGCACATCGTGGTTGTGTTTTGTCATTGAAGAAATTCTTTACTTCAGAGTATGCGGTTTCAAATTTCCTTTGTTTTATATTCCTGTTAATATTTTTGCATTTTTCTTGCAAATAACATTCCTTTCTCAGCTTGGATTCTCTGTTAATTTTATTTCTAAGGGCTTTATATTCCTTTTTCCCTTCTTCTGTTTTAGAGTTCTTTAAGTTCCTTCTTTTTTCAATCATTTCTAAAATATCGTCCGTGATCCATTCTTTCCTAGCTTGCGGCTTTTTTTTCTCTAATACCTCATCTGCCGCTGCGGTTATTTTCTCTTTAATTTTACCCCATACTTTATCTATACTTTCATTACTCTCAAAATCGCATATCTTAGTTTTTTCGTCGTATTTCTCTTTAACTTCTTTTATTTTTAGCTGTTTTAGGTCCCATCTTTTTGTGGTTCTCTTCTCGAGCCTTTTGAATTTCAGTATGGTTTCCGCCACAACCATATTATGATCACTATCAATGTCCGGACCTGCAAAGCTCCTGCAATCTTTAATTTGATTCCTGTATCTTTGACGTGTAAGAATGTAATCAATCTGTGATCGAAATCTGTCTCCGGGAGATTTCCATGTATAGCGATGTCTATAGTGGTGTTGAAACCACGTGTTGGCTATAAACATTTTATTTTTGGCGCAGAATTCAATGAGACGGCTACCTCTATCATTTTTAGTGCCCAACCCATATGCTCCTACGACTGATCCCTCCCTTTCTTCCCCTACTACTGCGTTCCAGTCTCCCATTACAATAACATTTTCCTCAGCTTTTGTGTCATCTAGCAATTTTTGGATGTTTTCGTATAAAATTTCGATTTCTTGGTCGCTATGGCTAGATGTTGGCATGTAGACTTGGATCAAAATTGTGTCTACGGGTTTGGTATCTAGCTTGACTAAAATAATCCTACCTCCATAGTGTACGTATCCCTTTACTCTCCTACCCAAGTCTTTACATAACATTATTCCTACCCCTCCCTGCCCCGGTTTACCCTCTATACTACCGCTATGGATAAGACGAAAATTACCTGTCCACATATCTCCCGGGTTAGGCCATCTCATTTCAGAGATTCCTAGCGCGCTAAGTTTCATTTTCGTCATCTCTACTTTAAGATTGTCTAACTTACCATTTTGCAGCAAAGTTCTGACGTTCCAGGTTGCGTATCTTCCTTGTGTGCTGTTTGCTTCCTTGTGTGGACAAAGTAATCACAATTAAAACAAAGTTGATGTTTTTGCTAAGCTTTATATGGTGGTTTCATGTGTTAAATTTCATGTTATGTGCTGTTTCGCTCGACAACGACCTCGTGTAATTTCACAGTGCATAATATTGCAGTCACCCGTCGTGTAGTAATCGCACGTCAATCCACCGTCGCCGTCCACCGTTTGCAGCAAGACACAAAATCGCACTTGAGTATAAAGGCTGTTCCGTGTTTAACTTACTATTGTTGTAGCAATAAAACGGAAATGTTTGATAAACAACATTAATAATGAATATTTCATTTCTGTTTAACCGCTGAATTTGCATTCCATTCTAAGCGACGACGTATGCATTTATTCTATATAACGTTAACCAGTTGTCCACACCAATTAAACCTCTGACGATTTACCGCATTTACAATATATTTTTTATTTATTTATTTATTTATTCTTTACTGTACATTGATTACAAGCAAATTCACACAAAAATACATTTAAAACAGAGACAATCATACAATGAATATACACAGGGCGAGTTAATCGCAGAGGCGCGATTTCTTTGGTAAAATATTAGTGACATTAAACCGCCTTCCAACAATGAATGATAAAAAAACGAAAAACACTAATCCATTCAAACAACCACAAATTATTAAAAATATTAAAATGTTTCCACATTTATTTGTAAATTTTCGATCGACCTTTGACAGGAAATTATGTATATTTAAAACACATTTTTAATGACCTTTATATGACACGAAAGACCTTACGTATATTCATTACAGGGAGCTAGTTCCCTCACTACCCTAATTCTTTGCACGATTCAGTCTTGAAACTGATGATATATTTTTCACATCACATGTTTCTAGACAAAATGATGTTATCCCCATTGCTTTCAATGTTGACGACTCGGCCATTTGAAACATAATTGCAACATGAAATGTACTCTGAGAGTTCCTCGTACTTCAGAGGATTCAAAAGTTATGAAATATTTTAATAATGCAATGAAAAACTTATATTGTCAATAGTTAACCAAAACGTAAAACTTCATATTTAAGGCGATGTAATGTAAGATTTATTATTTATTTTTCATTACCCATTTCTACAATTTTTAATGATGACACTAAACTGTGTTTCATAGTTCTACGCATTAATTTTTAATGTTTCATAAACAGAGTTAATTTGTGTCATATAGCACGATAAACATATAAATTTTAAACCATGAATCACCTTGTACAGAACACGAATTCGTTCGAACACAAAAGAAAAAAAACTTAACCAAAAATTATCGATTTTTTTACTCTCCTAAACTTATGTTTTGCGTTCTATCTAGCATCGAAAATATCGTTACAATTAGTTTAAATTGTTGATAAAACTGTATTGTCTAATTAAATTAATTTTACTCAGTAGTTTGGGAAAATAAAAAAAATGGTATTTAGATGAATAACATTCGGTATTTACACACAGAATATGGAATCAGAAAATAAATGAAGATTATATTGTTGTGAGGAAAATCGCGCAATTCAACCCAAAGCCTCGAGGGTGGAAACTATGGGTGATATCATTATAAGTATAACGAACCATAGGAAATATTACGAACACTTTGGGCGACAAAATGTTGGCGGCTAATGATCGGGGGTCAATTTTAATAATTCTGACTGACCAAAACTATTGATTAAGTACACCCCTATTTATGTACGCTTTTGCTGAAATTGTCATTACCCCGCTTTAATTCAAAAACAGAACATTTTAACAGAAAAAATAGAAACTGAAGATTGAGGTGATCTTAAGCCAGGAGACAGTTTTGAAATTTAGAAGTCCGCAGTTTAGAATCTTCCAGTTTCACAACAAAAACTACAGGTGAAGGTATTTGGGCACGCATTTGGTTTCATTATAAACACCGAATTCACATATAATTTAAAAAAATCTCTATTTTAGTGCAGGTTCTCGATTTACGTCATCGTTTCAAGGGCGCTGAATATTACATTGTCGCCCAACCTATAAGAAAAGTCACTCACTTGACAAATATATACCTAATAAATGATTTATATAAGTCAAATAAAAAATCTTATTGCATCAGAATCAACCTCATTGAATACAATACATATTGCTCAGTCAGAAAAGACAATAGCTGTTTCAACACTCTGTTTGAATAGAGCGAAATAGTTGAAACTATAGATTGATAGAATACTAAATTCTTTGTATTGAAATATTGTACGAGTATTTAGTATTGTTAATAATGAATTGCTACGATGAGTCGACAACAAGATCTGTGGTAGAGATACAAACCTCAACGAGTTTCAATACGATGAATGGGGTTGGGAAAGTTTTCCAATTAATATGCAATTAATCAAGAATTATCTACATTATATTGCAAATCAAGAAAAGGGAACGAAAGATATTTCTTGGATTTTTTTTGTGGAATCCCCAGGGTATACCTAATACAGATTAGGTCTTCTACTTTCTTTTGGTGCGTTTCGAGTGCCTTGTATTACTTTTTTGACAAAAAGGTTGACCTGTATGTCCATAACAAAAGGTAAGTCCATTAGCTACGTCGCTTGTAGGACATATCGCATTTTAGACATGGGTACTAAGTTTGTTTGAATTCACATATTATTTGGCACTATTGTTGCTGCATCAGCAATTTGTTTTACATACTGGTAATGATAAGGGACTTTACAGGTCCATTTATAGCTTAGTATTATTACTATGTTAATATTATTTATTTATCTAATATACATTTGAGGTGACGCAATTGGCACAGAGACGCTCTGAATGGAGGATGCTGGTTTCTGCCCTGTGCTCCCCAGAGGATGATGATGATGATGATGATCTAATATACGGCTAATGCCTTTTACAGGATATAAAGAAAATAATAATACATTTCACTTAAACTTAAGAGCTATACAAATAATAACTATCTAAATATCTGTATATTATACTTTTTGTATCCTTGTAAAAATGTAATAAATAGGTAATTGATAAAAATTCACGGCATTTCCCACAATACGATAGATAGCCAGGATCACCGAACAGGGTCACAAATAAAGAGTAACCGATCTAAAGTAACGCTGACCCAGTCACATTGTCAGAATTACTGATTGTAAATGTCAAAGATAGTGCATAGCTTTATTACATATATTTATAAGGCAATTTTTCCCGGATAATTCAATAAAAGCTGCGATCGCACATACTGACTTTAATGTCAAAATATTAGTAAATTATTGCCGTCAAAGCTTGAAATATATAATATTAAATTAGCGATCTGCAAATTCGTCATAACATTAAATACAAAATACTTACCCACACGAAATGCTGCAAACCGATTTCAATATTTAAATAATATCCTGACAAATCGCTTTGGAACTGTAAGGTAATAACATAATAATTATTATCATTAAACGGGAACTTCATGTTCAAAATACGTCAACTGAATATCGGCTAACATTATATTATTAATTATAATGTCGCTTGTGGTATTATGTAGTAGAAAGGATCGAGCTTGTCATGAGTTCTCTCTAAACTAATTAATTCTCTATGATCCATTTTTACACTAACTATTTTTCGTATAACAGTTTTACATGATGTATGGCAACAAACATTATTTTTTTAAATTAAATAAGACAGACAATCGTTCTTTAATATTATTTGATCTGTTTATATTTGAAAACATACATACACAATATCAAGATATGTATGATTAGTTGGAGGAACACAAATTTAAAACATTTGCTAGTTTACCATTGTATAATATTTTTTAATACAATATATTATTGTACTTCGACAACAAGTCATATGGCTGACATTAAAAACACAACCCCCACAAACACATGTAATTCTTTTAAGCTACATATTTATTTACATAAATAAAACCATTGGTACCTTAAACATTTTTTTGGTCACCCTAATACAAATAATAGATGCTAATTAGTCACTAAATTAATTTCTAAATTTCTAAATTTTTCAATTTTCCCTCATCTCGAACTGCAACCATACACAATAAAGTTAGCGATATCAGCAAAACACGAATGCCGACTTAAATAAAACCGTACTATTTACCACATTCAAATTATCATAAAATGCTTAGCTATCTCTAATTATTATTCGCACATTATTATAATCTAATAATATCACACGCGTTACAATTGAATATAATAATTATAATAATAATCAACCAATACGCAGAGAAATTAATAATAATTGATAATATTAACGTTGACCCAATATTCTCTATTCCACAAAACGACAAATAAGAATAATCATAATCGAATTGAATTGTAATTAAATAATATTATTGTTACCCATGTTGTACTCCCAAGGTAGAAAATTACATCGATTCGATTATTAACGTACCGTTTTTAACAAAAGTACCAATCGAGGCGACAGCTTGAACAAAAAGTCTTGAAAACGTGTGTCTCTTTTTAATAATCATAATCGAATTGAATTGTAATTCAGTAACAATTATTGTATTGCCCCAAGGTAGAAAATTATGCCGATTTAATTATTAACGTACCGCATTTGACAATAGTTCGTCGGTAGCCTGGAGGTAGAGTCTCGACCTCGTGAACAAGGGGTCCGTGGTTCGATCCCAGGTGCCGGCAAACTCCCCTTTCACGACACAAGCTTTTAGTAGCTTACTGTGAAAGGTGTATAAGGTTGTATTTGGGTTTATAACAAAACCCAGATATATTTTTGAAAAAAAAAAAAAAAAAATAGAAACAATTTTTATCTAAGTATTTATTTTATTATTTTTACACATCATCATTATAATAAAAGTGTAAACAAAACAACACATAATTTAAAAACTAGAAATAACGTGATCCAGAAGCTGGCGGGGTCGGGATGGGGAGCTAATGCCGAGACACTACGTACTGCGGGACTGGCGCTTGTGTATTCCACCGCAGAATATTGCGCCCCAGTATGGGATGGAAGTGCCCATACTAAGAAAGTGGATATCCGACTCAATACCACAATGAGAACCATTTCCGGATCATTGAAACCCACCCAGTGCCAGTGGCTACCCGTCCTGGCGAACATCGAACCTCCTCACCTTCGTAGAAGTACCTCAACGCTGCGGGAGTGGACGAGGGCGCGCGACAACACCTCTCTCCTTAACACGACCTTAAGAGACATTCCGAATACTAGATTAAAATCAAGAAGGCCGTTCTGGTCCAGAGCACAGGTCCTGGAAAATGGTAACTTCAATGCGGAACAGGCATGGCGGAATGAATGGGATAGTAAAAACACAAAAATAAATACTTAGTAACAGACCCAACCAAAAGACTTGATGGTTTTACGTTGGACCGTAGGGAGTGGGTGAGATTGAACCGCATTAGAACGGACTGCAGCAGAAGCGCAGCGGAGCGCCATAAATGGGGGTACATTGCCGACCCTAGCTGCGATTGCGGGGCAACATCACAAACCACGCAACATATTGTTGCTGATTGCCCTATTTATAGGTTCCACGGTGTGATGGAAGGTTTTAGTAATCTGACAACCGAAGCCAGAATTTGGCTGAGGGATACAAGAGTCATTTTATAAATTTTATAAATTTTAAATATTTTGCGATTGTATTTTATTTTACAATTTTATCTTTCTGACATGTTTTTTTTTTACAATTTTATCTTTTTGACATTTTTTTTTTTACAATTTTACCTCTGACATTTTTTTTTATGATTTTTGTTTTTAGTGATTTTTATGATTTATAGCGCCTGACATGCCATACGATTATATATATATATATACATAATTTAAAATACTAGGACGATATGCAGTGGCAACATTATCACTGTAAATGATTTCTTCCATCTAACTACGATATAGGTACGAGTATCTAATAAATACAAATATCTCCTTTTTGTTCAAAGAGTCAATGCTAATTATGTTGGGATTTGAGTTTCTATGTAGGTGAGTTGCAAACGTTTTTGCTCTGCCAAAATTTGAATTTTGTTTAATTCGGATTTTTCAAAACAAAAAATATTAACTGGTCAAATATTATTGAAGCATATACAATTGAACATTTTATAAATATATACAAGACAGATTGGAAATCTTGATGTGCCACAAGTTTCGACCTCATTCGCAAGAAGATTTCATACATTTCTCGGGCCACGTCTCTATAATCAACTACAGAGTGTTCTGGGTCCAGATAGGAGTGCTGTAACGAAGATAGGGGTATATTCATTTCTGCTAAACCTGGGACTGGACGATTCTGAGAGCCTGCTGTGTAGCGTTCCGGTCTGAAGACAATATCTTTTTTGCTATATCCATTTTTTTATTGCTTTTTGTTTTTTTTTTGATATAATTTGTTTCATAATATTACCTAGATACGGGTGCAAACCCAGTGAGGTAGTATTAAAATGTATAAATGAATATAAATTGTGAAAATGCTATATTTTGTGTTGTATAATATTTCTGGAATAAAAAATTTATTATTATTAAAAAAAAAATCGTACCTCAAAGCGTTATTTTGGATTATGGACCGTTGTTCAAATTTATTATTTCTTGTGTAATTATATATTGTTGACGTTAATTAGTATAATATATGAAAAATACGGTATCAAATGATCTACGTAGATGAATGAAAAACTACTATAATAAATTTTACCGAAAAAAAGTTAAGTCCGCCAATCCAGATATATATCAGATATTTTTTTCCAGGCACACACACAATCATACAAATGGTTAAAAGTACCTACTTGTTTTATTATGATTGATTCAGTATTATACAGAAATGAATAAAATATATTGAAAAATTGCTTTAAAACCATTTTTATAATTGTATCGTCGATTATTATTATTATTGTTGAATTCAATAAATTTACCCCACTGGCAATGTTTCCACGTCAACGGATTTGAAACGATTTTCCGGATTCTGTTCTAAATTTGAATTATATAATATATCCACTCATTCCAATTTCACCTGCTGTTTGAAAATATTACGATAGTGTTTTATTACTTTGTGCGGATTGTCCAAGATGCGACGTTGCATTTACGGAATATTGATGGCTTTTTATCAGAACGCATTGAAGTTGAAATAAAAGAGATTTACGCGATTATGAGAAGAAATGCTCCGTTAAATTAAAATTCTTGAAAATATTACTCAACAGACACCTAAACCAATAGATTGTACAAAAGTAGGAGACAGGAAAGGTGTCCCGATGCTCACGAATCGGCTTAAGCTGGTTTATGTGCATTTTATCTACGGTGCGTTCACCAATTCTACCAATGTATGATTCAAACCATTGTGTTCGAAAACTGTTGAGCATAGGTGATAACAAGCAGCAACCATCTTTATGATTGCGCTTGAGGCTGATGACAATCTATCGTTGATTATCAATCCGAAACAGTAAATGTGATAGCCGATTCGTGAGCATCGGAACACCTTTCCTGTTTTGGTTATGCAGATGAGGTGTCTGTTGAGTAATATTCTCAATATCTTCACTCATGCAGGTGGAGTAACTGCATGTAATATACATGTAGGCTGTCAATAGAAATAATATACCCCACAAGCGGGGTAGCGAATGGAGAAACTGCATGTAATATACATGTAGGCTGTCAATAGAAATAATATACCCCACAAGCGGGGTAGCGAATGGAGAAACTGCATGTAATATACATGTAGGCTGTCAATAGAAATAATATACCCCACAAGCGGGGTAGCGAATGGAGTAACTGCATGTAATATACATGTAGGCTGTCAATAGAAATAATATACTCCACAAACGGGGTAGCCAATGGAGTAACTGCATGTAATATACATGTAGGCTGTCATTAAAAATACTTTATTCAGGGTGGGTAATGAAACTCATTGCTGGGTGCTTGAAAACTTACAGAAGAGTGTGAGAGACCTATTCTTGGCGCGGGGACTCCGTACAAATTAAATATTTGGTACAACAAAAACTGTAATATATTTGTAACAAATAAATAAGTTACCCTTTAAACTTTGTTATTGGGTGCGTCCAGATAGTAGGATGCGAACGTCAATCAATCATCAATCTTCAACGATTCGGAGCATTCTCCGAAGAAATATTCGAATGAATGCGTTTGTTTCCCGTCCTTATACGGGTTACGAAGGCATTCATTCAAATATTTCTTCGGAGAATGCTCCGAATCGTTGAAGATTGATGATTGATTGACGTTCGCATCTTACTATCTGGACGCACCCATTCATGAACACGCAAAAATGATATATCAATAGATAGGTTTGCTGAAAATCGGAAGTATGGATTCTCTCTTTGCATATATATGTAGTTCACAACGAAATTAATAAAATAAATGTTTTATTCTACTGTGTGAATTAATTTCAAGAGAGACGTCTTTCGTCTAGTAACGAGATTGTCAATCACCTTCACAATACAAGCATTCTAATTTAATGTGAGGGTGCTTTAAGGTATATCGAGGTAAAATATTATGAAAAATGGTTTCTATGTATTTCCGTCTCACACGTAGTGTCGGTAGCGTACAAAGACTGTTAGTAAGTATGTCACTGTAAATGTACTGGTATTGTCGAAGGGGTTAACGAGAAGAGTATATAAGTATGTTATTATTGACAATCGAGACAGAACAGTGATAAATCGTTATCTACATGGAATATTATGGAATATACTATATTCTGTAATATACCATATTCCATAATAACAATATGTATGTTTATCTGTACCTGAGAGCCATTTAGTCTAAAATACTAAAATGTCATTTTCAAATTCAATTTTTTAATCGAAAAAATCTTCTTTCTTTTATAAAAATATATATCTGGGTCTCGTTATAAACCCAAATACAATCATATACACCTTTCACAGTAAGCTACTAAAAGCTTGTGTCGTGAAAGGGGAGTTTGCCGGCACCTGGTATCGAACCACGGACTCCTTGTTCACGAGGCCGAGACTCTACCTTCAGGCTACCGACGAACTCAACATTTACATTCATCTCAACATTTTACTAGTAATAAGCTGTATATAGTATATGTATACCATAGTGATGCGCACTTCAATTATTATGATCCTAAGCATTTCTGTACTTAAAGACTCACGACTGTTGTGTTATTTCAGCTTTTTTTTGAAAATTATCCATTTTTGTCAAAAATGCACTTGAGTCCTAATGGCTCTCAGGTACAGATATATATATACAGGAGAGAGGAGACTCAGGTGAATGAAGTAGCGAACATTACAGTACTGCAGTCCATTGAGAATACAGAAGCTTCGGCATGGTGTGATTAATCATCACCACAAAGTTATAGAAACACACAGAGAGAGAGAGAGAGAGAAATGTAATATAATATAATATAATAAGCATCGAAAATAAAATTTGTACATGAATACACTATAGCTACCAACTATACAAGTGGGGTAGTCAGGAGATAAGCCGCATGCAATAAACATGCAAGCCGTCCTAACAAAACACTGACATTTAGGATGGGTAGCAAACCTCATTGCTGAATTAACGATGCATGTCTTTATTTTTTCCAACACTTGTCGACATTTTTTTTCTTATTTGAACAATTCATAGGTATATGGTTACCTATAAAAACAACTTTGCAAAATTGTCAATAAATAGTTAGAAATAATATCCATTCATCCATTTCATTACGGCATCTCTAATAGGTGGGGTAGCGCCAGTTGGTTGTATTAAACATGCAAATGGTCCTCCCCGTAACAATAAAAAACAAAGATATTCAGAATGGGTAACATACTTCATCGCAGAGCTGAGGATGTAAAATATCTTAAAAGGTAATGTTATACGAATATCTACTTGCCTTTTACAGGATTCTCGGGTCTTGAAATATCAAAGCACATTATACTCTCATACAAGAAGGCAAATGGAGTGATTCCAGTTAAAATATTTTATTAATAATGTAGATAGGCCCTCGACAACTAAAATTTCCTTTAAAACTAATAAATTCCATTGGGAAATCTTAAAAACATCGCTTCCTGACAATTTATTACGGAATTCTTAAAAATATTTACGCGGGAAGGAAGTAAATGACAATAATTTAATAACACTATTGATAGAATGCGAGCGCCTACCTACTTACATTGTCAAACGACTTTTATGAAAACGTATTCTCTTATAAATATATACAAGCAAAATATATCCGAAGCATAAGGGATGCTAAAGAAACATTGTTTTATGGAATATACACATGGGAGACAGGCGTTTTGAAAACAAAGCATATTTCATAATTTATGGAAAGAAACTCGGGGGAATTTACATAGAAAATACACTGTCTTGTTTAAGGCAGGTATTAGCAAAACATCCCATATAAGACAAAGAACATCTTAAATTCAGCCACGAGGTACGCCACTCACCCTGAATGTCTTTAACTTTTAATGGTAAAAAGAGGACAACTTGTTAGTTTTTTTCACATGGATTTGTTCCGCTGGCTACCCCACTAGTGGGAAACGCTGTGATGGTACGAATGAATATACCTTTTAATATATTTATTTATTTACTAAATTTTACAGGATACATACAGTTGATACAAGAAATATTATGGTCTACAACATATTTAGCAATAAACAAATCAGTGAAGATCCCTATATTACCCTTATGTGCTCTATAAAACATACATAACCAAACATAGCAGCACCAAAATGCAATATCAAAACAATCAATCAATCAAATCACATCAATAAAACAATACAACAATTTAATACACCTTATGGCATAACACAATAATGGCAACTTCAACCATGAAAGATAAAATCAACAAATAACAATTACGATAGAATAGAGTAAATTATGTAAACAAAATCAATAGAATAATGCTCACAAAGCAATAATCGCAGGATATTTAATGGAACATTTCTTTTTAGCAGTGGTCATCTATGATTCGGAATCCTGGTTTATGACCCTAAAAGCCAACAAATACTTTTGACTTTTGAAAATCGGATTCTATGAAAAATATTGGGTTCACGACCGGGTATTGCAGAAGGAACCTGGAGGCTTAAAAGCAATGAAGAAATTCGCTCCACAACTAACCAACCTTCCATCACAAGTGAGATCAGATCCCGAAGATTGGCATGGATTGGCCACGTCGTCGTAGAAGAACGGGCGACTAAAGGTATCCCGAGGGCAGAAGACCGTTAGGCAGACCAAGACAAAGATTGTTAAATAACATCAACCGAGATCTAGAGGTGCTAAATGCTAAAGACGACTGGCAATCCATTGCTCAAGATAGAAAGGCTTGGTGATCTATTGGGCTGTTCGGCCATCGGAAGTAAGAATCTGCTTATGAGAAATGCCATGATGGTATGCATAAATGAATGAATGGAAAGAATACAATATTCATAAGCGCAACTATTTTATTTTGATTAAATGTATAAGGTAGGTAGGTAGGTAGGTAGGTACTGTATGTCTCAACAAGCTCTTCCTTTCTAATCCCCTCTCTGGTCTCCTCGGTTAGCAGTATTTATGTAGTTCTCCAGATGTAGAATCAGTGTATTTGTGTTTGTTCATCTTTGGTTATATTATATAATATTATTATTATTATTAAACTAGATACCTACATACATATTCAATCCGAAGACTTAATTACATCTACATTGCTGAGAATCATAGAAATAAAACATTTTGATAACGTTCATACTAGGCAGGTTATATTATTGATTACCGATTTTTATAATTACTATTTTATCTGCGTTTTTGTAACAAACTCAAATACAACCTTATACACCTTCACAGTAAATTAAAAGGTTATGTCTTGAAAGAGGAATTTGCCGGCATTTAGGATCGAACCGCGCACCTCATGTGCACGAGGCCGAGACTCTACCTCCAGGCTACCGACAATCTTCAATGAAGGCGTCCACACAGCTGGATGCGAACGTCAGTCATCAAGCAAAAATCTTAAATCTTTCGGCGACAACTCGGAGCATTCTCCGAAGTAATATTCGAATGAATGCCTTCGTTACCCGTCCATGAGACATAAAGAAGGCATTCATTCGAATATTTCTTCGGAGAATGCTCCGAATTGTCGCCGAAAGATTTAATATTTTTGCTTGATGATTAATGTTCGCATCCAGCTGTGTGGACGCCGCCATTAATGAATGGTCGTGGTTAAATGGAAGAAAATAAATCACTAAAATAGTGATATTCTCGCCACTGTAATTTTTTAATGTCAATTAATTTTAGTATATAAATGATGATGTCAAAAAATAAATAATAAATACCAAACGAAAGGCATAAGAAAAAAATCAGAATCAATAATTAAGAAATTTGAGAAAAACAATATTTAAGTTTAAGAATACCATGTAAAATACAAGCAGAGGCCAAATAAATGAAAGATTTTATGTTCGCTATTGATATACAAGGATAACGCAAAGTAGTAATGCATACAAATTGACTATTATTTAGATAAATACCAACTCGGTATATATGTATTATGACTATGAAAAGTATCAAAAAAGAGCCGGGCGTTTGTTCTCAGGTGCTCGAACTCAAAATGTATGAAAGTTCTATACTATTACTCAAAAGACATCCTACTGGGACCATTCCAGCTTTCGGCCAATGCAATCCCAGAGAAAACGAAACAATTACAATAGTGTTCCTTATATTTATGTATCTTTTTCATTACCTACGTCATATTCCACAATCTAGGTAACCAGCGGAAACATTGTTCTACTGCAATAAACATATACGGTGTTCTTCACTTGTAAAACTGTAATAGATTCTAGAAAATCGGCATTGTTCATCGTTTTGTATGCAATGTTTTACAAATACCTGTCCACCGCCAGATACCTAAATGAATTCTTACAGAAGAGTAGTTATAAGGGAAAAATTCTATTCCCTTTCACAGAGAAAACAAAATAAACGAAACGCTACATATTATTATCAACGGAATGTTTTGCTTCCCTGAGACCGCAGATTATGTTTCCCTTACCCTCCCATCTATTCCATTTCATTCTGTATGTATAATATAATATAATAAGCGATATTATCATCTCCTGCGACATTCTATACTATGTACCTAATATCGCAATGTATTATAATGTAATATTATTATATTACATATTATAATAGTAAAGATAATAATATTTCATTGTTTTATAATATAATACATTAATATGTAATCATATCTTATGTGGTGTTCTCACTTTGGCGAAAATCGCCAGAGCACCAAAATATCGCCAGCCATTTGAACCGTGTGAACAAAATGACAGCTAGTCTGAAACGATAAAAACCAGTAGAAACGATATCGTCTCGAGTTGACCACCTTCCAACTTTTTCGCCCGATTGGACGATTTGCGCATGCGCAGATGTGCGCGGCGTTCGTTCGTTCGCGCGGTTAAAACTTTATAACCTATAAATTTTATAATGTTTCCCGCTTCATGACAGCTGTTATCTTTGTTGTTGGTTTGTGGCGTTTGTTTCCTTAATTAAAAGGCGCCTTATAACCTCTACTATAACATTTTCGACTAAAAATAAATACTTCGCGATCTCCATCTCGACGTCCGCCATTTTGAAAACAGTGTCAAAATCAAAGCGCATCTGACAGATCGTTTCTATATCGGTGGACTGTGTGAACAGGTGTGACGATCAATGGATATCCGGCGAATTTTGTTTTTTCGCCTGGCGATATATTTTGAAATTCGCCTGGCGATATTCGCCAGATGTGAACACCCCATTAGTCGTGTTGTGTACTATAAGCTCTCGTCTGAATTACTTACACAATACCATAGATATTCTAAAGAAAAAGGAAGATATTAGATAATATTACGTAAAGAAATGAGAAAATCTTAAGAAATAATGAATGAAGTAAATTATTATTATTAAGGCGAAATACTCGGGAAGAGATCGCAGACTAAGAGCGTCGTGAATGCAGTGTGTTCAGAATAGAAGATTGTGGAAGATGAAAAGACAAAATATTGAAAAATGGATAGAGAAAGGTAGAAGATAACATATTTATTAAGCAACAACACGTTATGTAATGACATTAGTTTGACAGTTACTTTATAAGTCGAAACCAGGTCACTATTTTATTAAATATTAAGTATAAATAAAACCAATTGTGTTTTCTTCCATACAAAAAGTTAGAAGAGTTTGGAGGCTTAATGAAATCGCAGTGACAGAACATTTCAATATAATTTAATGAAATATTGTATCGACGAACCTTGATGATAGCGTAACAACTTAATTAAATATAACGGAGGCGCTATTTTCACCCATTTTTTTTTTGTATACAAACAAAAATATTCCGCGAAAAAGTGGTTATTTCTACCCAAAGTACATACCAACCACAGATAACAGATACCAACTATTTGTTTGACGTTTATACTGTCATTAGACTTGTGTGACGTTTTGTTAGTAATTTCTAATTCGTGTTTTAACTTTATTTTGTTTATATTAATGGATATTTTTATTGCATTTAATTTTCTCTTAAATATTTTCTACAAATTGAGTGTTTTTAAGTCGTTTATGGGTTAAATTTCTGGATTATAAAATGAATTATATCAACATGGGCGGCAAAA
The DNA here is from genome assembly GCA_947579605.1 of Athripsodes cinereus. Taxonomy (NCBI): domain Eukaryota; kingdom Metazoa; phylum Arthropoda; class Insecta; order Trichoptera; family Leptoceridae; genus Athripsodes; species Athripsodes cinereus. The sequence continues at coordinate 20,802,618 of OX388322.1, read as the reverse complement.
AGAAAACCTGACAAAAGCCGGAAAGAAGTGTTTTATGCCATAGATTAACCATAGAGTAGTGCTTTCACAGTTTTTGTTTCATTTAGGAAAAGGAGAGAAATATAGAAATATATTTATTTACCTCGGGTTATTTATGGTAAAAAAGAAAAAAAAATGGGTAGAAATAACCTCAGCCTAAATATAATCGACTGTCCAATTCCATAGCTCAATAAGTCGAAGTGTTTCATATTCGAGAAATCGACATTTTTTAATTTTGATAAAATTATATCATGCTTTGAAAACACAACAAAAAGTGAAATATACCATATAACAATCGCACTGTTAGAGTCATTATGTTGTCTTTATTCCGTTCAATACTTAAACAATTCGAAATATTTATTTGTGGAATTGAAAACAGGTAGGTTTTACATTATTTTTTTTTTCATTAACAAAATGATAATATTTAAAGATAGTAGTGTATTTTTAAAGTCGTTTGTTTGCGGTATTGAAAGAATGGAATTGATTATATGTTTTATATACCAATTAAATCATTTTACGTAAATTTCGACTTGTTGAGTAATGATACTTAGTTTTAACAACTATTACAATTTATTATTATCGACATTATGCGAATGTTCCTTTGTAACGTATTGAAACAACCAAACTGAAAACTTATATCGTTTTATAGAATATGTTATTGGTATGATATAACAATATCACTATTTATAATATTATTAGAATAATAAATTGAACATAGCACGTGTGTGCGTTTGTTTGTTCTAAGTTTCTGAAACCGCTTGCAGCTTCGTACTAAAGTCATGGCGTCACTAGAAATATGTTGCCAACGACATTAATACCTGATAGACTATAGAATCCCAAACGAAAATTCGATCATTATGGCCTAATTCAATTCCATGTCAACCAGGAAAAAAGCGTTTGTTGATGAAGGTTGCTCTTCATTTCACTTATTGTATGCATGCGTGTAAGACGATTTATTCAGCGCCGTTAAATGAAGTATCCATTCCGAAGGCGGGCGAAACTATGTTGGACGAGCGATGTATTTAGTTTGGTCCGTTATGTGGTTGTAATCGAGTGGTTTTTACTAAGATCCTCGGAGAGTCGATTCTACGACACCAAAAGCCTCTTTTCATTAAGTTTGCGAGTGTCTTATAAGAGGGGGGTGTTCGTAAAACTAGATACATTTTACATCATAAATTCAGCGACGAGATTTGCCACCCATCCTGCATATCTTTATTTTTGTTGACACAGCGAGGACAGCTTGCATGTTGATTACATGCAGCTGATCTGCTGGCTATCACACTTGTGGAATATTATTATCATAAAAACTTCACTTTGCACTTAGACCACGACAACTTCTGTCTAAGCGATCTCAGCAGGAAAAAAACGAATCACCGCGCTACCGCTAACGCGCGATCGGATTGCGTGTATTTTTGGCCAATAGTCACTTCGTGCGTCGTATGATCAAGATCAAGACTAGATTAAGATCGTGTTTAGTTTTGTCAAGAGTAGCCCTGCTGATTTAAGGAAATCAGTACAAGGTTTCTGGTCTATGTATTAATTTCATTGTATATTGTAACTTGTACTGTGTGATGTAGGTATGCCTAAAATCCTCCCGAACTAAATTTACCCAGTTGCAAAACTACTCGTAATTCAATGACGTTTAAAACAAACAACTTTGTTACTAAACACTACGTGACGTAACAACGTAGATATGTTAAAATTTAAAGTCACTCATTTAAAATTGAGTTTTGCGATTTGGTTTTCAGCCGACTCCGAGATCTGAAGTTGGTAATCAATATTACAACCTTATTATATACTACAGCTCGGCATCTCACCAGTGCCAAAAAAATAATAATAAGACATGCAAGAAGAATGGAATGTCCCATCGCTGAATTGTAAATATTAACTGCCTTATAAGTGAGGTTTCCACTTATAAGACAGTTAAAAAAATAAACAAGTTGATTCCAAAATGATTAGATAAACAAAGAAAAATAATAAATGAGTCAGTTATACCAATAAAAATTATAATAATATATGTACCTAGTAGAACTAAAAACAAACTGTCAAAAGAAAATAGTCAATTATGCTTTTCGAGACATGAAATAAAATGGTAAATATTGAAAAGAGTTAACATAATAGAAATATAATATTTGAATTAACATAAATTTAAAAATTATTACTAACTTCTTTTAGAAATGTGTACAAATCTACGAAATGTGTATGCCAATGAAAAATGAGATTCCAACCTAACAATCGATTTATTTTAATAAGGCCATGTATTAAGAAATTTAACGTAATCTTACAAAACTCAAGAAAATAGTTCTGTTTGCTTAATTTAAGAAAAAAATACTGTTAATTTTAGCATAAAAGTGATTATAAAAATGTTGTTACTATAATAATAACATTACTACTAATAAAGCTCTCAGAGCTTAATAAAAGAGAACTTAACGTAGTTAGTTGTAGTTGGATTCAGTTATGTTTTAGTTGTGAGAGCTTTCATAATAGGTACCTATATAATATTATTCTGTATCAGTGGGTCAGTAAAAGTTTAGAAAGTTGGAAAATATGTTATATTTTTAGATAGGTAGGCACTTATGTATACGTAGTCAGAGTTTTGATAGCAATATCTAACCGTTTAAAACTTTTAAGTGTGACAGTATTTAACTGAAATGGCGACGATATATCAAATGAAGGAAAGTTGTTTTGAAGAGTATGACAATGAAATAAATAATAAAAATAAGCGCTATATTATGAAGTGATCGGAAGAAATTAATTATGAGGTAGTCGGGATACTGATGGAAGAGTCTCAAACTTATTTAGAACAAACCTAGATTCATCTTTAAAAAATATTTATAATTATTAGATTCAGGAGCAAACTAAAGAATGACATCTTCACCAGGGCCTAAAGGATGATCTAGATATCAAATCTACCAAAATCACAACATCATATTATACATATTTGTTTAATGTTTTTAAATTTATTATTCTTTACTGTACATTAACTACAAAGCAAATTATCATTAAAAAATATATTTAAATCAAATACAATCATACGGTCAATTAACAGCGGACGAGACTGTCGCGGGGGCGCGATTTCTTCCAACTAACCTAACTAAAATATTGTCTGAAAAAAGGAAATCAAATAATTGCAACCATTTGAAAAATGTTTGCCATCATTTGGAAAATGTTTGGGATGACGTTGTGGACCAAATTGGTCAAGAACAGACACTTGCTTGTTGGGTTGAGATATAAAAATCATCACTCATGGACGAGGCATTGATTGAATAATGAAAGAATTTTGGTAATAATATACTAATCTGGCGTTCTGCTGTCTTCCTTGCTTCCACCAGAGACACAACTTGAGGGAAGAGATATGAAATTATTCAACATAAATATCTTAATGTCAATTTTTTAGCCACTGACGTAAAACTCATAAAACTTGAAATATTGGAAAAGCGAATGCAAAAAAAATTAAAAGTACTTTGAAATATTGAGAGAATAAAATTGAAATAAATTATTATTACTATTATTGTAAACGTGACAAAATGAAGAAAAAAAAAATGGGATATTAAATAAAAAAAAGCTAAACAGTAATAGTGAAAGCTTCGAATTCAGCATCGTACAGTCATGTATTAGTATTACTACGGTATAATTGCATAGGAGTCTGTTAAATATAGAACCTCTTTGACTAGTATGCATTCATATAATAAATAAACGAATGTTCTAACAGTTCGTTTGTGTGTATATCTGAACGGAATTTAACGAAAAAAACTTTAAAAATAAATAAAATATGCAGTCTTTCAGTCGAGACACCCGAGTTCGATTCCATCTGCTGTTGCCTTAAGGCAAGGATTAATCCAACAACACGCTAACACGCATATTTATACTGTGAGGGTATCTAGGGTGTATTTGGCTTTATTTCAGATTATACAGACTAAATACATTCTCTTTGTGTTACGAAAAAGACATAATGATGATTGGAATGTTTATTCATCCAATAAAAAATATTTAATATAATGGCTTTATCACGAGGATAAAATTCTCTTAAGACGGCCGCGCATTGAGTAAGAGAAATCGGTGTGCATGTATGAGAAACTGGATGAATGTAGAAGAAGCAAAAGAAGTATGTAAAGGTAGGTCCAAAGATAGATCCAAAATAAGAAGAAGAAATATAAATTAGCAATTTGTGTGATTTTTGCTGATTAAATATATCAAACATCTGTTGTGCACCTCAAAATAAATAAAATAAATAAAAAAATGTGAAAGATTACATATATCTTTTGATTATTTTTATTACGAACAACTTGTTGTATACTGACAAAAATAAACACAGCAAAGGAAGTCATCGGGTAAAATAAGATAGTATTTAATATTTCCTCTCAATACCTATGTAGTTTCTACGAAGTGCATTCAATGCGCTATGCTAGGCTTTATTCAGCATTCTCCTCCCTCAACTCTACGTGAGGCCTAATACAACTGCTGCGATACAACAAAAGAAAATCACAATATAAACGCTAGACTACGCTGCCGGTCGTAGCGACGCCGACACGCGTTGTCGTAGCAGTATAAAGAAAAGTTTTCCATAAAATGCACCCTCTACGACTTTTCTATTGTTTTCGCGCGGCTTCCAATAGCAGAGACTGAAACAAACGGGTTGAGGAAATTGCCACATCAGAAATTTTGCATCAAGGTAAACTTTCGTTAAACGAGGGTCTTTGAAAGTGCCTCATTTAAATTTATTTCTGTAAACTTGGATTAAATTTCATTCCTAAGTAACATGGCTTACAGAATATTTTTTAAAAGGACACTGATACAACTTAAGCTGTTATGTGTATTTGAGATCCGGTGCACCATTTACAATGTCCGGCTCTTTTACAGTGCACCATTCTTATAAGAAGGACAATACAACGTCAGGTATTTCATAGGTAGAAGTGGCTCCAAAAGAAGAGCGCTGTTTTCTACCTCGTGATCTCAAAAGGATGTTAAATGTCAAATGAGAAGAAAAACAAGTTATTTTATAAATTGTACATATTTCACATACATATAACGTGACGTGGTCAATATTTCTTTTTCTTGTATATTTGTGTCATCGAATTTCTTTTGTCTGTATTTTTGTGTTGTATTTTATTAGTTCGTCGGTACCCTGGAGGTAGAGTCTCGGCCTCGTGATCAGAGGGTCCGTGGTTCGATCCCAGGTTCCGGCAAACTCCCCTTTCTCGACACAAGCTTTTAGCTTACTGTGAAAGGTGTATAAGATTGTATTTGGGTTTATAACAAAACCCAGATATATCTTTAAAAAATATATTGTCCCGGTTGTTAACTGTTTACGTACAATGATAGCGAAAAGGTTTTGTTTTACTGTAATGCCCTTCATTGCTTCTTTTGTACAATAAATAAATAATATAAAGTAAATAAGTGTTCTTTGATGCAAAGGATTTTGATAAACATTTTTTTTAATACATATTAACTCAAATATTTCAAGAACTTTCTATTAAAAAAAGTAATTTGATTTCTGATTACTCAAAATCGTACGTTTACTTTAACAATACAAAATTATTATTATCTCATATAAGTTGAAGCTCGTTCGACTGTTTGAATATTGTACACGTGTTTGAATAAAGCTATGAGACTTTCTGTAGCGTAATAATAAAGATTTTTTAGAAAATTTTCACGTGTTTGAAGAAAAATAATAATCAAAAAGTGTAAACGAACTTGAAAATGTACGTGTGAAGGAGTATGTGAGAGATTAATTCAGTCATCTTGAAAATTACCTTGAAATTAGTTTGCGTCATAATTATTGAAAGCTAAAAAGAGATAAAAAATATGAATTTCAGTGTATTTTCCCGAAGATTGGCATAGATTGGCCACGTCGTTAGATCCGGAGAAGAAAGGGCGACTAAAGGTATTCTGCAGGGTATACCCGAGGTCAGAAGACCGTTAGGCAGACCAAGACAAAGATTGTTGGATAACATTAACCGAGATCTAGAGGAGCTCAATGCCAAAGACGACTGGCAGTCCATTGCTCAGGATAGAAAGGCTTGGAGATCTATTGTTTCGGAGGCAAAGGTCCTACAAGGGCTGTTCGGCCATCGGAAGTAAGAAGTAAGTATTTTCACTAAGAACCGTAAATTGAAATTCTTCGTAAAAAAATATTTTTAAAATATGATCCAGCCAGGATCACCACTCCTTCCGTCAGGAAACACTGCACAGTTCCTAATTAATAATGCTGGCTGAATTTTAATTTTGAATTTTTATCGTGAAATAATTATTTACTGACACTGCAATCAAATATAAAATTTATCGAATTCCAATTTACCACAATTCACCGATGTTAAATTAATTAACACAATCTATTTATTTATTCAACATTTTTTTGTGTAAACCGCGAATAATTTAACGGGCTGTATTCTCGTATAATCAATTATGTAATTAGCATTTTCAAATATTGTGCATGTAAAATATTTAAAAAATACAGATTGTTAGTTAAAACACTATAGACCAGTGGTTCTTAACCTTTTTTCTCCAATTCACTACTTTTTAGTGAGTCACCTCTCCATTACCCCACCACAGCATATAGGTCTTGGACAAATTTAATTTTAAACTACGCAGTGTTTAGTAGATATACGTTTTGCTTTTTTGTGACATTTTAGAGTCTTTAACTTTTATTTGAAGTATGAAATCACGAAAAAGCACGAGCACTGCTCAATTTCGAGGGTCAAATATGTAATAAATGTGTTTTTACAGTAATAAGGTGTGTATATAATATTATCAAGTTGTAAATTTATGTTTAAATAAAAATATTTGAATTGAATTTGAAATTTCCCCACAGGTTAAGAACTACTGCTATAGACCGATAAGGGATGACGTCACAGAAAATTATTCGGAGGACGTGGACTACCAACATAACCGGAAAAAAATAAAAGCTTTATCAACTTGACAATAATTTGTTACAACGCCGTCCATAGGCAAACGTCAAGCAAAAAAATATTCGCCGTCAAATTCTACAAGTCTACCTTCCTATGAAAAATGAAACCTATCACTCGATGGGAGAGGTATCGGGAGTGGTGTATCTTTCTAATACAATACAATGCATTACTAACTATGTGTTTTAAGAGTACCTATGCCTAAATAAAAATATTTGCACATGTCCCTTTTTGAATATGCAACGACGATATTTTGTTTAATTGATTGCACTAAATAACTGTCAATTCGATGACAACTTGCAGGAAGTTCTGTTTAAAGCTAAAGACTAATTATCCAGCATTTAAGCAGGTAAAATAAGTAAACGTTAATAAATAAACAAGTAATAATTAATAATATTATGAATAATATGTAATAATTAAGATTACACCTTAGCTCATTAGCATGCGTATTAGAGGCGCTGAAAGAGATCTGTCATCGCATTTACATCTGATCGGTTGACGCCGATGCGTGGAGAAATAATCGGATATTAAAATATTCTACAGTTTACGTATGAATGTTTTGAAAATATGTATGTCAGCAAGCATAGAAATTTATTTCATTGTTAATAACTGTTCAAATTGTTGGTTAATCCGTGGAGCACCAGGCCAAAAATTGGTCTCCTACTCTTTTTGAGTGTTTCCTAATAGGCAGATATTCGTAAACCATAACTTTTAGACATTATTATTTAATACAGAAGTGGGTATGTCACCCTTTTTAAATGCCACATTTTTTATGACACTGAGCAGACAAGCTGCATTTTGATTTCATGTCCATTTATAGTAAATATGATATCATAGATGGAGAAAACGTCTCTTAAGCACAAGAAAATTAACAACTTCAATTCAGAAATGCGATATGCCACCTAATTTTAATTTGTGTGGAGTGAGCAACATGTACGTCCATAACATACAGTAAGTTTGTTTTCTCTACTAGGTACTACTATTACACCGTCACGGCATATCCCACAAGTGGCATAGTCAGCAGACCAGCTGAATGTAATAAACATGCAACCGTCTTCTCTGTGCCAACAAAAAATTAGGACATTCAGGATGGGTGGCAAACCTCATCATTGCTGAATTTGAATTGTAAAATGATTTTATTAGCCTTTTACAGAACACTCGAAAACTTACGAAAAAGAGTGAGCGACCATTTTTTTTGCCGGGTGCTTCGCGGCTTTTCTTGTGGCATATGCCGATGGTGATTAAAAAGTGGAAGTATTTTAATTCTGATATATGGTTTTTGGACGGCAGCTAAGTGAAACGATTCAAACATAATATTCATAAAAATAATCTATTTTAAACATTAAATTTCGATTAAGACCCACCGACCACCCGGATAGCGCAGAAGTCTGGGGACTTCCATTTATCCGAATTCTACACTACACAAATTTTGTCCATACCGGAGGCGCCATAGTGGGCAGCCTGAGGGGCTGGCCGGCCAAAAACCTCCATGTGTGGAATCTTTTGACTACACTCCTTCGATGTCCCTCTAGCCGAGAGAAGCAAATACATTTTTATTTATTGTTTTTATTTCTATTTTGTTTTGAATATTGATTTGTTTTTTCTAGGTTAGAGAATGCCTTTGTAATAATAATTCTAGACACACAATAAGATAATTAAAATATTTTGTACAATTATTCCATGAACTGTTAATAATTTTCGCTCTGTCAAACGGTCGCACGCCGTTCATCTATTATAATAATTACATTACGAGTAGGTACATGTGTACCATCGTTGCGTTCAATTATTTCATTTTCACAATAACCAACTGACCAATAGTAATAGGTAGGTACTAAAACAAATGCAAACGTTCGGCATATTATTAATGTCACTCGATGCATTATTCACTTGTCTTCCAGAGATGTTCTATTTTCAAAAACGGCATTAACTAAAACGTATTATTATAATACCGTGGTGGAAATTGTAATCCTTACTAGTCTGAAACCCAGTTTCGATCGGGATTAATCAAATTGTAACACTAAAGCAACGTACACAGCAAAACTGATAACTGTAAACCCAAAAACCAACATACATAATTTATGAATTTTAACTACTTAACTGACCTCTAATGTTTGTCATTTTTTATACCACTTCGATTGCTTTAATTAACATCTGAACCAATTTGTTGACAATTTGATACTCTAATTAATGATACACTGTTGTGTTTTGTATAGTCAAATTGTTTTGTGTGTGTGTGTTTTTTTAAATCATACCTTTGTATACATGTATTTATAATATGTAGTGTTGTGTTTCTTCTTTTTTGAACTTCGGTTGATACCTTACGTGTGCATATAATACATCAAACATTGTACAGAGGGTGTTGTTTTTACACTGTCCTTCCATAGAAGACCGACAGACACAGATATTAACAAACGAATTCGAATACTCACGCGTGGATTAGGTACCTACTATTATTTGGAATAATACAAACTGCATGTCATCACGCTGTCAACATGCGTCTACTGTCATTTGTTTCTATCGCTAATCTATTATTATTATTAATAATAATATTAATATGTATTATCATGCGTACGTCGTCACTCTCTCGTCTTGTACCTCTAGCAAACAGCCGCGACGTTCGTTTGTTTTGTTTGAAACATGACAAGTATTGATGTTTCTTTTGTTTATTAATTAAATGTCAGAGGTCTCACGTTACCTTGCATTTTGCAAAGAAATGTAATAAATGTATACATTATAATAGTTAGCTACACTTTTTTTAGAGTTTCTGGGCCTTCCAAAGGGGACATTGAAGAGAGAACTATTTGGAATAAAAAATTTCCACGACGGCGAATTTGGCCGGCCGGCCCTTCAGGCCTGCCCAATGGCTCGCTCGTGAAGAAAATTTAAGTATGAATGTGCGGATAGGCAAGAGTTAACGACTCCTGAGATATCAGGGTATGAGGTGGGTCTGTTTTCAATGCTCTGTACCCCACTTGTAGGATATGCCGTGATGATATTATTGATGACGATGATTTTGGATGATTTTATTTTTGACGCCGTTTAACAGTCCCTAGACCGTCTCAAGGGCGCCAGTGAAGAGTTCAGTTTTTAATTTGCTTCTGAAGCTGGTGACAGTCTGACTATCTCTCAATGGCATCGGTAGGCGAATCCACATAACCAGCCCAACAACACCAATGGCCCTCTCATAGAAGTTAGTCTTACCGGCTCTATTTCAAAAAATATTTTGTACATTGAACTATGAGGGGTGTAGCTCACAATTTTATCACCATTTAGCAGATATTCATTTATTTCAATCAATTTAGACAACAAAACAAACACACTAACATTGCTGAATAATAAAATTGACCAACGACACAATTTTAGTCAAAACACTACACAATATCAACAGACAGAACTTAAAACAAGAAATTTAACAGAGTGCACTGAACTCAACTATGTTCTTGTATATACAATGTATTACACAATAACATTTAGATAATATTGTAGGAACAATGACTAGAACAATACATACAAATTAATAATAATAATAATATTGGAACCAAAATACTAACAATGTATGGGAAACAGTGGAACCAGCATTTAGCAACATCCGGAGAGAAAACTTCAGCAGTAAGTACATTCGTACATAGGTACTATTGCCATAGACTTACAAGTAAGTCATAGATAGACTTATAAAGCAATATACAAATTTTCCCAGAAAGCAGGTTCCAAAAGTGACAATAAGGCAATAAAGGTTTGCTGTTTTACTCTATAACGTCAATATAGATGGACTATAGTGTAACTGTACATAGATTTGTATATTTATGCGTATATGATGATGACAATAGAAATAATGTTATGTTTAATCCTGGCTTTTAGTTTTACAAAGAGTTATCAGTGTCAATCAGAAACCTCGATCGGAAAACCATGTCTACACAATGCAACATTGTGTAAAATCTAATCGGAAGAAGTGAGAAAGGTGTCCCAACGCTTACGAATTGGCTCTAGGCTGGCTTAAATGATCACTTTCGGTGTCCATGGACAACGTTCACCAATTCCACCATTCTCACTTTCATGATTCAAGCCAGCCTAGAGCCAATTCGTAAGCGTTGGGACACCTTTCTCACTTCTTCCGATTAGATTTTACACAATGTTGCATTGTGTAGACATGGTTCTCCAATCGAGGTTTCTGATTGGTTTTGGCATCTGCACCCAAATCCAGTTAAACAATAAAAAAATTAGTAAATATCCTAAACATTAGTATCAGTGTGTATTTTATATGAAACATTATATTGTATTATTAATAAGAGACAACAGTCTTTTATTGTATCAATAAATAAATAATAATGCCAAGAGTCTACTTCGCACTTATACGTAAGTATTGCGTATATTTGTTCATCAAATATACGGCTTACGCCTTTTTACAACCAACATAAACAAGAAAATAATCATACAGTCTTCAATTATAAAAAATAAAATTGATCAATAATATACTTTTAGTGCTACAGAAATCAGATATTCTTCCGGGTAAGTTGCATGTCTCATCATGTTATGCATCCGGTACAAGAATGAAAAGTCGCTTTAAGCTTTTCATGACATGAGGTATGCCACCCATTCTGATATTTTAATTTTTATAGTGCGGAGAAGTAGACTTTTATATTAAAATTACCCACACGAATTTGCTGGACACTCCGTTTGTGTAAAATAAATCGTCAGTGTTGATGGAAACCTCAACCGTATACATGAGATTCTACAAGTTGACGCAAATAGACTTGGCGAAATCCAATAACAAACACGATTTAAATGTCCAAACTTGCAAATGAACACTAGGAAACCAAGTCGGAAGGGAGAACAGCTATGGTAACAATGATAATAACACAATATATATTATTATATCTACTAATAGTCCAGGAACAATCTTAACATTGTCCAATATTGTACGGTACTGTGCCTGAGAATGAATGAGGAGACGGGTGGGGTCTGGCCTCATACTAAACTTTAGGACGAACAGAACTTACTAATAATAACACTTAGTAAATATCCTGCTGACATTCAGTATACAATAATATCGCATAACAGCGATCCTACTCAGGAAACAAAAGCTAATATAATTATAAAAGCGGGGCAAATATTCGCAAATTGAAAACCACTATTTTAATACGAAATCTGTCGATATCACTGCGACATCTTTTTCCATAAGTGGGTTAGCCAATAGATCTACATATAAGGCAAAATTAAAGGATCGGCATACTGGAGCATCAAATAATGAATTTTCAGAAAACCATAGTGCCATGACTTCAAGTTTTCAAACCTTCCTTTTATAGGGTAGCTACCTAATTAAGAAAGAAAAAAACTCAAAAACCATAGAAAAAAAAAGGGTAACGAACTCCGAAAATTCTATGGGATATGTTCTAAAAACTATGAAGAACATTTCTGAAAAGTTTGAGGCAAATAATATTAACTCAACAATATAAGAGAATTGCAAATTTAGAAAATAACAAAAGACCGGACTAGGACGATAATAATTCATATAATTCATGACGTGGAACGCAAACTCCGCGACAGCGATGCATATCGATGTTAAATTTATAAAAACAAAATATAAAACAACAAAGCAAGGAAAATCCCCGACACGGCACATTTAACACACAGTCAGAGAAATAATAGATAAAATATTTTTCAAGATTCTTCAGCAATATTTAAAAGAAGACGTAAATTTATACGAATTTTTCAAAACAAGTTTTCAAGATTGAATGTACATTTTAAAGGCTGGTTTCACGTCACACCAAAATATATATATTTGTAATTTTAAAAGAACAATACACAACACGAAAATAAAAAAAAGTTCGTTTTCGTGTCCGATCCTTATTTTCAGCTCCAATGGATTCACCTTGTTTACCTGGCAGATGGTTCTAATAACAGAATAAACATTCATCTATTAAAAGTCACTATCGATTCGATGATCAATCATTTATCAAGTGAACGAGTCTACCAGTTGAATTACAACGCATTCTCATGAATTTTTAGGTATTGCGGGTCAAGGAAATGGAGCAAGCTCTCTGTCAATATCTGGCATACGAAAAAGCATCACTAGTTTTAGGAGCAATACAAAAGGTGCTCTTTTCACCTACGCCCTGGAAACAGTCAATAGATAAACGGTGCTAAATGAGTAAGTCATCCCCATATCCGAAAGTCGATTGAACTTTCTTCAGAAAAATACCATCGTCAGATAAATAACATCGTCAGATAAACATAAAAAATGAGTGTCAAATATTTCCGTCAACTACGTAAATATCCTGTTCAGAGAATTAGTAGTAACTAGTTTCAAATCGTTATTTGTCAAAATTCAGGAAGGTGCATTTCCTCACGTCATACTAAAATGATAACTAGTGAACCAACTTACCACGTCCGCTCCTCAAGTTGTAGATCAAAACTTCTGAAAGTTTTGGACATTAGAGATAACGCTGTGTGCATTTTATTGCATTGCTAGAGTCAAAGTCTCTACACATACATATATAGTATAACAGCTTATCCGGCAGGTGGTCGTTTTCAGGGGATCTCTACGTAAGTTTTGCTTACTTGCATTTTAAGTTTTCTGCCAAGCTATTATCAATGTTGAGCACTATGCTTTAAACCAATGCAATATAAATAATTCAATCTATTGAATTTTTATAATTGATTACTTTTTTATTGCACAAAACATAATAAAAATCATATTATTCTATATTGGCCTAAATCAATCGCAAACGAGTGGATGGCCTTGAGAAGAATAGAACAGATTATTGATTTTTTCAAAAGACTACTAGATACTACTACTAAATTATCACGGCATAGACCACAAGTATGGTAGGCGGCAGACTAGTTGAATGCAATATACATATAGCCAGGTGCCAACAAATTCCTCTTTCACGACACAAGCTTTGAGCTTACTGTGAAAGGTGTATAGGGTTATATTTGGGTTTATAACAAAAACCCAGATACATCTTATATAAAAAAAAATATAGGACACTCGAAAACTTGGAAAAAGTGGGAGATCTATTCGTTGCTGGGTGCTCCATGGATTATATTTTTGAAAAGCTAAAATCATTGTGTGTAAAAAAAATGGCTGAGTCATTTACCGTAGAATAAGGTGCCCTTGAAGTGAATATGCGCCCTTGAAGTGAATATATTCCACAAAACGGCGCACTATACATTGTCTAGTTATTATTATATTATTATTAAGGTGGTTAAATAAGATAAACCTGACGTATTTTTTTTCAAATACTCACTGCCTGTCTGGAGACAAGCGACTTAGCTTCACCGGACGATTTAGAAATATATTAGTTTTTAGTAAAAGCTAGATGACCGAATTAAGTTCTACCTTAGGATAAGGGTTTTAATTGTAAAGTGACTGATATACCTTGTTATGTCATACCTTAACATTATTATGTCATACCTTGTTTATTCAACAAAATAGTATTGTAACCTACATTTTGAATATAACAGAAAATAAAATTAACACAACATAACAAAAAAATAACAATAAAGTGTCAAAGATAACATTAAATAATAATTTATAATAATATCAATGTGCATAACATCAAAAATTTGTTACATGTTTGTCTCCAAATAGCACATCCATTACCACCTAATAATGAAGGACATATTACAAGTATGCACAATTATGATAATATGATTGTCAGATATCACTACAGTGTATGTTTGTATATCCGTTCGGATGTATGTAATGGATACATAATACAATGCATTAGTTAATGTGGCAATAATAATGATACGTATAGTAGCTACACATTGGGCGGAATGTCGCCCAGTGTAACGTGAGAACCACAGAGGTAATGGATTGAACATCGTCAGCCACACAAAATGTGGCAATAATAATTATATCGTGTGTTGCATGTCGTTTCCTATACTTGACCCAGTTGCATATTTCAATACTTTACCAAGTCTGAAAAACTATATCGCCTTACAAGATATTTTGGGAGATGTATACATAATAACTGAATTTCATTATTGCAAAACAATAGACCATTTCGCAATATCAAAAAACGTAGTAAACACAATGTATTGAAAGCATCTTAATACGCTCATCAAATTAGGTTCCACCAAATAATTTGTTCACACCAAAAACGGTTTGACACGTTTTGATCATCAATTTTGAAATAAAGGCATGTACATTATAATATGTGTGCATATTATCGTGTTCTAATAACACACTGAGAAAAATACTCACAACGAATCATTGGTACGTACTATCAGATTAGGACCAGAAATAGTACAAACGATTCATTAGTACGAATCTACAATATTAACCTATCGCAAACAAGTCGTTGGTAAATTTACCAACAATTTGTTTGCGAAAAGTTAATATTATAGATTCGTACTAATGAATCGTTTGTACTATCTCTGGTCCTAATCTGATAGTACGTACCAACGATTCGTTGTGAAATTTCGTTAGTATTTTTCTCAGTGCACAATCTGAAAATAAAAACTTCAACAATCCACACGCCATTCGACAATCGTGATTTAATTACAACACATTTCTGAAATTAGTGGAATCAAGGTACTTCGGTCTGGAACTCGACTTCGACTCATGAGATATCCTAATGTGTAGAGGTTCTTTCGACTTCTGTCTGGAATGCTAATAATAATAATTACAATTTCACTTAGAGGTGATGCAAATTACACAACGGGAATACCTACACTTACAATATGAGAACTGCATCTGTGTTGTGAAACTAATGCAAATTTATCATTCTGCCTAATGCATAATTTGACTAATGCACTTTCAAAGATGACGTGGATCGTTTGTGTGGTGACAAACAAATCAGACCGAAAACATTTTGCAATTTACGGATCAGCGACTTGCCAATTTCAAATTATATCATTATTATCTCATTACACATCATCTTCATATTTCCCTTCATATTTGCCAAATTCATTGCGGCTAGAAGCTAGATACTTCTTCAAAGGTCCTGTCTATTGATACATTCGGGACTTTTTATAACTCCAATCCAGGCATTTCACAGTACATAGCTGATTTTCATTTTTTTGTCTTTTAACAAAATTCTCTATCATTACTACACGATCGATGAAATCAGTGTTTCCCCGGTGGGACATCTCGCCTCAGAGGTGGGACACCACGCTTCCACATATTATTGAAAATTTACCAACTGTTTGATTAAAAAAGAGGCCGGTGGGGCACATGAATTTTGAAAAGACTACGGTGGGGCATGGCATGAAGAAGGTTGGGAAATACCGGATGAAATGATCTTTTTCCATGGGTTCTATACTTAAGAATCGATACTATCCCAGTTAAAAGTACTTTTTAAGCCCAGGCAATACTCCCCGAAAGTACAAATTTTGACTCAAAGTAACTCTATGTAGATGGGTACATATTGATATTTATATTTTTCAAAACTATTTCATAAAAGTTTCAAGTGAAAAATTGCATATTTAAATATATAAATTTGAGCTCCACTCGGAGACTTTCGTAAGAATATATAGGAAGGAATGGAAGATACGGTGTTTTATTTACGACTTTTAAACAAAGTAAGACGGGAAACAAACGACCATGCAAGTAGGCTTCGATGGAAATCCACGTCAAAGCTAAGAAAAGAGGATACGGAATACAAAATATCATGCAACTGGAAATGTCTCCTGAAATATACCTATTCTCCAAAAAGACATTGGATTATTATGTAACAAACTTCTTCATTTGTTTGTGAACTGAGCCCCGGGAGATATTGTTTTTCAAACTATTTGTTTTGTTGTTGTTGCAATGCATTTAGTTTAAATAATTTATACATTTCAAAATATTACTAAATACAAATTATTATATTCCACAATCTAGGAATGATAAGGTACATTAATTATCAAAACCAGATGACAAAATTCCAATAACAATAGGTATCTCGGAAGCTTTGGCGTAAGGTATAAAATTCAAACTCTATTACCGAATTCGCTATTATTACCGAGGCAGAACCCTACCTAATTTTCTCCTCATGAAATATCGATACATAATAGAACTCTCTTTAAATCTACACAAATGTTCGAATATTCTATACTCAACGAAACAAAACTATTCATCAATACAATGATACACACATTTTCTTCCAAAAATTTACCTCCGTAAATTAACGTCGGCAACGAATTTAGGATCAGAATTTATTAACTAATAATTTTTTTGTTGATAATACATTTTGTTATTGTTGAATAATTTTGTAGTTTTACAATCTTGATGTGGTATGCCGGTGTGATGATTGAACGAGTGAGAAAGACTATATTATAATATGTAGGCATTTTAAGTCGGCCAGAATGTTCTCAATATTGTACAAAATAACTGCGGCGAATGTTAATGGATGATAGCTAACCTCTGAAAGATTACCTTTTTATCTGTTGTAAAATTTCTAGATATTGTCTATTTTTTGCCCCGAAATGTACAGAAAAAATATTTTCACGTGTATCGAATAGTAGTTATTTTACATAATGGCGTTTATTTATACAAATAAATAAATGCGGCTTACACTAAGTGTACCAAAGCACTTGTGTACGCAACATTTGTTCGGATTTGCGTTCAGTTCGGAATTACAGATGCAAATGGATATATTTATCCATTGTACAGCAGAGTAAACCTCAGCGATACATGCTGCAAATATTTACCTGCGGGCTTACATCTGTAGCGAATGCATTTGATGGCTTCGAATTAACTTACAACGTTTGCGTAGATAAAGTACAAGCATTATGATCAATCGAAACGGGACTGTTAGGATTGATCAATGCCGTGCCGCTAAAGTATCCGAATATCATCTAGCATAAGTCGATAAACAAAGAAAAAAAATTAATGTGGAGGATTCCACTTGAAGTTAAATCAGTGAATTCAGTTTCCAATACATAATTTCGACATTTTTAAATAAAATATTTAAACTTGAATTACTATGTTTATTTGTTTCATTAATATAAAATACGCTATCGCGATTTCAGTAAGTACACTGAAATCGCGATAGCGTATTTTAAATTAATGTAACAAATAAACATAATAATTCAAGTTTAAATATTTTATTAAAAAAATGTCTAGAAATTGTTACATAGTTAATGCCTCTAAAATAAGTGAAATAGATAATTTCGAGACTAAACAAAGCTCCCCTACCTAAAGTCAATAACAGCAAATGCCATAACAGGAAATTTATATATAAAACTTTAACCCTTTCTCAAAATTATATATAAAACCATTATCTGCACAAATGAAAATTAAGATATCGCCTGATATTTATGATGTTCTGATGTTATGACATTAATTTAATTATGACGTTAATTGAATTTCACATCTAACTCCTTTTTGAAATCTAGTAATAAGACAGTCTTTATTTTAGCAATATATTTGACAATATCGACCAACGTGGCAATATTGCATATGGTAACAAAAAAATCATTAAGACAAAGTTATGTCATCAAACAGTTTTCACAACAGTTTTTGCAGCACGAATGATGCAACTGATCTGAAATTGATAGTGACGATTTGCATTGCAAACAGAAAGAACATTTGAAATCGTACAACAATAGTACATATAAAACAAAATTCACGATTTTTTTATTCAAATTAATAGGGCGATTGGTTTCGAGGATAAAATTTGTTCTGAAAACATGTT
This sequence comes from Athripsodes cinereus, assembly GCA_947579605.1. NCBI lineage: Eukaryota > Metazoa > Arthropoda > Insecta > Trichoptera > Leptoceridae > Athripsodes > Athripsodes cinereus. The sequence goes on along the minus strand of OX388322.1, from coordinate 20,784,071 downwards.
CCATCACATATAACGTACAAAAGGATTTTTATACAGAAAAACACGTTTATGATAAATGAAATTAGATCCATCACATATAACGTACAAAAGGATTTTTATACAGAAAAACACGTTTATGATAAAGATTTAATAAAATCGAAAAATACATAGATAAAATAGATATATCTAATGCGACTATTTAAGAATTGACATATTTAAGCGCAAATAACGTATTTTTACGAATAACATTATAGCTTCAATCTCATGAGTAAAACAAGATATTGAGCAATTTAGATATTAACGATATCAAATAATAATGCACTTGTTTTGAATAAAAAAATCTGTTATTCACTGTGCCTGTGTTTAGGTAATATAATTCCACAATAAAACAAAAAACAAATGTTTTCTCTACTATATTAATTTATTTATTGAGATAAACGTCTTTCGTCTTTCAAAGACATTGTCAATCTTATGAAAAATCTTAAGTATTAACATGTTTTCTTTCCTACATCATTAAACTGATAATTTTAACCAAAATGGTTATGAATCTGCGTAACAATTTAAGAATAATAAAAAAAAATTAACCGCATAACGAACATTCTCCATTGAAAACATTCGTCAAATTACGACAAACAAATTTCTCTACAAAAAAAAATTAATATAATGTTAGATTATCACTTATTTCACATTATTTTGGGACCGATTTAAATATTTCTTTGTCATTAACGACTTTCAAATGAATTCCATTTTGATCTAAGACGAACAAATCTTTCAAAAAGCGACGGAAAAGAGTACAGTAACCATAAAAGTGTAATTGAACGGCATATAATGAAAGTGAAATACAATTAAAAAAAATGTGAACATGTCAACGTAATGAAACAATGTGTTAAAATAATAATGTAAATATCATGTACATTAAAGTTAATCATCATAAGTACGTATATATAAATATAGTGAAGTAAATAATATGAAGTATTCAATAATATTTTAAATAGAATATATAAATATGTATAGTACATAGCAACATTAACGACAGTAATTATTAACATTACATCGTGACAATTACATTTTATAATTATATAATTATTATTCATCTTTGATGTAATGATTGATAGTGTAGTAAAATGTGTTTAGTAACTTACTTGTGTAGTCCCAACTCTCCTGGTTGTTTTTGAACACATTCAGTCTCTCTGGCTGTAAATATAAAGAAAACATAAGAATAAGTTAGTACAGTTTTTTTTATATTAAATCTTAAATATTATGTATGACATATTCAAATAGTAGCATAGAAGAAATTTGTTTTAAGGATTTTGTGAATATTCGCGATTTTTTTGGAAATTTGATTTCAGATTAGTAGGTACCCACTAATAATTAATAGTTCATTTATTCTAAACTGTTCCTATTTATTCTAAACTGGATACTCCACGATTAAAAACTATTTGAAGTCTTATCTGGGGCCGTAGACAAACCGTACTTAGCGATCGACTACTGACGAACTTTTCGACAATCTACCTACATGTACCGTGTAATTTTGCGTTAATGTTGCGGTTATAGTCGAAAATTCGTCGATCGTTTCGTTTGTAGTCGATTGCCAATTGACGGTTTGTCTAGGGGGTCTGATTTTAAATTCACTTTTTATCGTATAAATAAAACAATTGGTATTTATTGATTACTAGCAATAACAAAAAGGGCGAGTTTTCGGCGAGAACAGATTTCTTCCAATAAACGCAGTTTTTACAATATTTACTCCTTCGTTGGCGTCGTATACGAGGTTTTTTAATAAAAAAAATGAGAATGTGCCATGTATGTGATTTTACAACAAAACAGTGCAATAGAAATTGTCTACGTTGAAAGTAAATTTAGAAATGTACAATGAATTGTGAATAAAGTATAATCGAACAGAATGAAATATAAAATCTCAATCTTAATATACATTTCTTTTCATTCCATTTCAGCTAAACTCGTCCTGTAGGAGCAAGCAGTAATAATTGTGAAGAAGCGCGCTTCGTCTTAAAGAAGGTACGAAGCGAAGATGAATGATGTCGCGATTGAATTAAATTAAGAAGAAAGGAAGAGAGAGACAGAAAATAAAGAGGAAGAAGACAACATGAGTTATCACGTCTGTAGAAATCTAAAATGTCGAACTGAAACATTCATTCATTATGAATTATATCGACCGTCCAGTTTCATAACATAACATAAGTAGAAATGTCTTATATTTGTGAAATCGGCATTTTCGTAATTTTGGTTTATTTATACAATGTTTCAAAAATTCAAAAGAACGTGAAATATACTATATAATAATCGTACTGTTACAGACATACGTTGTTGCGTTCAATAGTTAAATAATTTGAAATATTTATTTTTGGAATTGAAAAAAAGGTGCCCAAGTAATTTTTTTTCCAATACTAAGTGTATACTGTATTAAGTATACAAAAGGAACAATGTGTTTTTATAGTTATTTGTTTGTGGAGTTAGAAGAGTGGTATTGATTTTGCATATTTGCAATTAAATCAACAATTTCTAAATTTCAGAGTGTAGAGTTAAAGAACGGGACAGTCGACATGTCTTAATAAAGGTTTCGTTCGAGTAAATCGTCTTAAAATAGTAATGATTGTAAATTTAATAAAAGATAGTAGGTATATCCAAGAAAAAAACTACAAAGTTTAACTAATCGACTGATGGTTATAAAACAAAATAATGGTCAGAAATCTGATTAAGGCACAAACTTTTTGCAAAATCCAGGGTGTTAGTAAAGGTATTTAAGTTTGCCGTAAATTATGTTTTATAACTGTACTTTAAAAAAATCTCACCATTTACAGGCTAGGGCTAGGTACTTTAAAATTACAGAAAAGAAAAAGAGGTTATTCATATCTTTTGAAGTAAATTTCTAATAATTTTGACGATGTCAGACATCTTTGTAATTCAAAAAATCTTATTTATAAACGTACCTAGTACCGTTGAACAATGTTCATCCCCTATCTTTCTTATAATCAAGGGTGCAACTTTGTTGTGAAAGCTAAGTGTGCCCCAGGGACTGAGTTAGCGTAAACGGCGAGGAATTACGCTACATTCTTATCTGGGGCACCACGGCGAGACTCGCGTAAAAAAATAATTAATTCTATATACACAAAAGAAATAATATTAGGATGGACGTTTTGTCTCGAAATACGATAAAATTTTTTAATGGAAATTTACTTTGAAATCCCAAATGAATGAAAGTACATAGTTCTTGTATAATTTTACACTTTACGAGTGGACGATTTCGATAAGTAGTTTTTTAAATTTGTTTTTTTGTAAAAAAATTATTACATAGTGTATGTAGATAGATATTTTTAATATATTTTTGATTATTTATTTCGTTATTTTTTTGTTTTTGTTTTAATCAGATTGGTTGACTGAAAGACGTTGCGTGACAACAGATCCTCCCTTTGGTTAGATTCGTTTTATCTTGTAATATTTTTTCTGGTCAATAAAGATTTAATAATATATTGAAATGGCATAGAGGATAGTATACATTGACAAATTTTCAGTGTAAAGAACTCAATTTTAAGAAAGTTGAATTACTCCATACTTAACGTGCTTTCATTATATATAATATTTATCTATACCATCAAGACATCTTCCACAAGTAGGGTTGCCCACGGATCCGCTGCACTTAAAACTCTAACATTCGGAACGCACGGCTTATCTCATCTTTGAATTGAAGACGTTACATGCATTATTCGTTATGTTCTACGAAAATTTGCCTTTACAACAAAAGGTGAATTATAATTTGAAACTAACTTTAGTACATTACAGACACCTTCACAGTAATTAACACGCCTAAAAAAATAGAATTAAAATATATTTAAAATAAAACACTGTATTACTTTCACTATGAATAATATTTGACTCAGAGGCCTTTCGGGTAGACACCCATCATCAAATGTTATTCATAGTGAAAGTTATACAGTGTTTTATTTAAATCTATTTTAATTCTACTAAAATGATCTTCCACTAAGTTATTCCAAGTAGGTAGGTACTATTCAATCATTATATGTAAATTTTTTATGAAAGCAAGAGAGGTTGGCCAGGGAGTAGGACTGAACCTGGACTCCCTCGTTATAAAGTCTGAAACTCTACCATCAGGCTGCTGACTGTTTCGAAAGCACATAGGACACTTAAGTAGTTATAATACGCTTCATACTTTAATAATTTACTTAGTTTAAAATTGATTTCCTTATTTTTCTCTTATAGAAAATATCGAGGATTTAATATGACAGTGTTGCTAAAGATATGAGAGAACTCAACCGTTTTTTAATATTAATAATAATAAAGCAATATAGTTTGTTATTATGAAAATGCACGTCTTCGCCTACCTGAGAAACATCCCTCTAACCCTCTCAGAGAACCATCCCCCTACCTCTTCTCTACTGATATAACAATAATAATAGTACCTACCTAGGTATGTTATTATTCTCCTACTTCTTGTTGTGAACTGACATCGTGTTTTCAGTGAAAGAGTAAAAAAATCAGAGAAAGATATTGCAAGCAGGGATACAGAATATTTATATGAAACGTATAACTATTTTCCATTTTTTTTTATTTTCTTAACCAGGCATACATATACTTCAAATTCTATATACAGCTGGTATCAATTTCGATAAAGAATCAATTATAGCTGTCGAAATCAGATATACTTTCTTCATAAAACATTACTGTTAACTACGTATACAATGTAGGTTCTTTGAAATAACGACACAGATATTTATAATTATAAAGATAATATATTCATATCACAATCCTAATATAAAATTGCGAACACAACAGTCAAACTACAGAATAGCAGCGTACCGTCGCACAGACAAGTATTTCTACCTAAAGTGTGGCCATAAATCATAATTTTCAATTTTCACTCCTAGCGACAACACTGTGTCCCAAAGCAGATAGATAACGTGGCCACCCTTTAACGATCTCGTTACCCGAATTGGTCGCCCCAGTCCGTGGCATCGCCGGTCGGAACTTAGCACTCACTGAAGACGTTTGTTTTTGTTCGCGACATTTCACAAAAAACTGTACTTTCGCTGCCTGTTTTCATATGTTAAAAGTGAATACTGTGACAAAAATGAATATGGATACCATCATTCAAGGTATGTACAGTATTTTGAGTGTTAATTTGCTTGTGTTTCAATCTTTATTTAATCATACCGAGTAATGTAACTATTTACTTAAAATATTTTTATCTTTTTCGTCTTTTTGAACAAACATTAGTATTTTTGAATATATGCAACTGCCCGCAACAGTATCAGACTTACTTGGCATTTTACTTCAATATATCTTCTATAACTGTAGCTATCAAAAACATTCACAAGTAATCACATCACAGAAAAATATACCTGTGAACACACCCTTTAGTGGGATTCTAAATAACACATTTTAACATTGTTGCAGATATTGCTCATTCTGTCGTGTCTATGAGTAGAAAACAGCTACATGAGTTGGTTAGAGGAAGCTCCCAACGATTGCTTGACAGAAAACTCGAAGATTTATCTGAAAAAATCGTAGATTTAACAAAATATCCTCCTGAAAAAATGAATGACCTTCAAAAAATTATAAAGGTATTCAAAGCTGTGTATAAACGAAAATGGTTCGCGTGTAATAGTACAGAAGTTCGTTTACTAGAGAAAATAGCAACGAATGGCTTAGTGAAGAAATTGCATTACCTGCTGGACCAATTTCTGGAAGTTCGAAAGGCCCAAGTAAAGAATTCGGGGAATTCAGTGATCGAACAAAGCATCGCAAAACAATGGATCTTCGAAAAAATGTGCCCGTTAAAAACAAACATACGCTGCACAAATGAGTCAAAGGTCAGTGGGTAACAAGGATGTCGTTAAGGTGATACAAGAAGTGACCAAATCTCCAAGAGGGATATAAAATTCCGTGAAGCGGCTATGATTGGTAGTAAAACCACAACTACCAGGAAACATACTCCTGAGGAAGCTTTGAGCATATACCTTGAAGCTAATATGACTGTTAATCAATACGAGGTCATTCATCAGGCCAACAAAGAGGTATATCCATGCTACACCTATGTACAAAGGGCTAAAGATGATTGTAACCCACCAAAAAACGTCAGTGAGACAGTTGCAGAAGTGAAACTTCAAGATTTACTAGCTAATACATCATCGCGACTGTGTAAATAGTTGGAACCAGTTCTCCAACAGTGCTTTCAGACTACAGACACAGTTTTAACTCTTATATGTAAGTGGGGTCGTGATGGATCAACTCAAATGCAATACAAACAAAAATTCGAAGAAGACGCCAATAGTGATGCTTACATATTTATGAGTTCTCTTGTGCCCCTTCGTTTGATGTGTGCAGATAAAATTATATAGCAAAATATGCAACCATCATCACCAAGATATTGCAGACCAATACGGATTCGTTATGTTAGGGAAGACAGAGATATAACCAATGAAGAAATCAATCAAATTAATTGAGTAAAACGATTTATCAACCAGATACGATTTCTTCGTCTCCGAAAAATCAATACATCATCGCACTTTATTGTATCCGGAAGCTTATGGTATAGTCTTACACTCTATTTATATTATATAATAATAATAAACTTTATTGTACAAAATATTTGTAAAAAAATAATAGGATTACAATAAGGTACGTATAAACGAAAAATTTTGTACAATGGGCGAGTTTATCGAAGGGATGCGACACCTTTCAACTAATCCATTATATGTATCATATTGTTTTTTAATTATGTATTGTTGTTTTTTTCGTGTTTTGCTTATGTCTGTCATGTATTTCTTATATACTCTACATGTAAAAGGCTCCCGCTGTATCTAACAATAATATATAAACAATATAAATATTTGCCAAAGATTTGCTTTTTTTATTTTTCGTAAAATTAAGTAGGTAGGTACGTGGTAGGTACCTATTTTGCAATGCTACATCATTCAAAACACGTTTTTAGTCATTTGGTACCCTGTTGACATAAAAAAAGTGACAAAATATTTTTGGCCACGTTTTAGGTAGAAATACCTGTCTGTGCGTCGTAACCCAAGTATACAACTAAAATGAGCGTCCTTCAACATATGAAAATAAACAAAATATAAAAAAAGACATCATAAAATCTAGGCTTTTTATTACATTGTATATCTTAAATAAACTAATAATAATTTTATACCGGCAACTTTTTTTTTAAAAAAAAAAAGATATATCTGGGTTATGATTATTCGATCGAAGTATCGAACCACGGACCCCATATTCACAAGGCCGAGACTCTACCTCCAGGCTACCGACGAACTCGTTGTTTCGCTTTATATTGCTGTAACACAAACTTTGTAAAAAATATTTTGCAAAAGGTTTCGCAAGCACAGAACATTGTTTGGTATGTTAGCTAAGAAATTTTGACTAACTGAAAAAAAAAAAACAACGGATTATGATCATAGGTATAACAGGAAACTCAAAACGAATCGAGTGAGTTCGATGTGCCAAATGTTTTCGCCTCCAGGTAATAGTGTCAGCGATGAGAATCTCAACATGTGGTCCGCAGCTTATCTATGTCCTACACAGCATGCTGTAGATGTAGATAACGTAAATACCTACACTATACACTACTTGTAGCAACAATAACAATAATAAGACCGACGACTATACGACAGTATTTAATACACAATGGGCGGCGCTATGCGGTCTTAGCGTGAGATGCAAGCAGTTACCTGGGGCAGGAAAATGATTGCACGTCTATTATAATATGTTAGGTAATGAATAATTCATAGATATATTTTGCGATGCATTTATTTGTTTGTATTTCAAAATAATCTAGGCAGGGACAACCTGATGCAACATAATTTAATATCCAGGTGGAAAAAATCATTATTGTATGTTTCCAAGAGCCTTTCACTTTGTTGTTCATTATTTTTAGTTTCATTTAATACCTTATAACTACTACTACTACTATTATACCATCACGGCATATCCCACAAGTGGGGTAACCAGCAGACCAGCTGCATGTAAGAAACATTCAAGCTGTCCTCTTCGTGCCAATGTAAAATCAAGACATTCAGGATGGGTGGCAAACATCATCGCTGAATTTAAGATGTACAATGTCTTAATTTTTTCGAATACCTGCCTTTTACAGGACACTCGAAAACTTAAGGAGAAGAGTGGGAGACCAATTCTTTACCGGGTGCTCCACGGGATACCTTATAACGTATTTATTGTTATTTCTCCTTCTTTTTTCTAAACATATTATTAATTTTTTTCCAGGGTAGCTGGGTAAATTGTGCTAGGAAGTTCTTTTATGATTTTCCGAAAACATGCTTTTATTCTAGATATTTTCATGCCAACAAAATTTTATTTTATTGAATTTAATGTTTCAGTGGTGACATTGTGAAACAAAATTTAATAAAATAAAATATAATAAAACACAGTTCTATGCTTCACCATAATATATGCAAAGCATACTACAATTACGCCTAGCTTTCACCAATACATTGCCATCATCAGGGCGGAATAAGTAAGTAATAAAAATATTTTATTCAATCAATGTACATACAAAACCAGAGACAATATATCACCAATATGGATATAATAATAGTAAAGCAGCCTCAATAAGTTTCCCTGTATCGAGACGTGCTGCGTAAAAAAAACATAAAATTAATAAAGAATTAAAAATAAATAACATAAAGATCTACAAATAAATAATTAATATCAAACAATAGTTTCTGTATTAAGAAATTTAATTATAAACTATTCGTAAAGTATAAACTTATTTTTATATATTTATTTAAATATCGACTCTCTCTCTGCACATCCTGCAAGAAAATGATATTCATGCTACACTGAATAAATAAACGGGCAATATAGTTAAAACGAGAGTCATTAAATTTTAAATTTCACAAAAAAACCGATATAGTTTATTGCGAATGGAATAAAAAATAGTACTCTTCGTAATTCGCGCATGTTAATTACGGGCACCGCTCGACAGAGCTGTGTAACTAGTCGAAACAAAATATATAAAATTATATGCAGCGAACAACATATGACGGTGCGATGGAAATCATAAAACGTTATTACTTTCAGTTTTTTTGGTAATTAATATATAATTCGCTACTGAATGTGCATGACTGTAAAATGATTTGTGATGGTTTATGTGTTTGCATGTAGGAATTTACAAAATTGAGGAAGAAGATGGCAACAGTACCTACGCTCGAGCCAAAAACGGCTTAAGACACGAGTGTGCCAATAACTAGACGAAATGATAAAAGCAGTGAAACCTTATTACAGAGAAGACCAAAACTGTAAAACACCTGACGCGGATTAAAGTATCCATGAGGTGTTTTGGATTTGAAAAATGATGATCATATACCTACTTCGAAACAATATTTCTCCCATCATAAAATATTCGTGAAAAAACAAAAAAGGATTATTTTTAAAAACTGGATATTAATTTCACCAACAATTCGACACGTGTCCCGTGGAGCATCCGATAAAGTATTGGTCTCCCACTCTTCTCCATAAGTTTTCGAATGTCCTGTAAAAGGCAGGTGTTCGAAAAAAATAAAATATTTTACATCTATAATTTAGCGATGAGGTTTGCCGCCCATCCTGAATGCTTTGATTTGAATGATAGTTTGCATGTTTATTATATGCAGCTGATCTGCTGGCTACCCCACTTGTGGGATATGCCGTAATGGTAAAGTAGTAGATTTGACTTGGGTAGATATATGATTCGCGGATTGAAGTGAACAAATCACACTAGTCATTTATAACATAATATTATATTATCAAGTGCGTGTCTCACAATAACAACAACTGTTGTAAAAAGCTTCCATTAAAACTGCAGCCGCGTGGAATGATCGTCACGCTGCTGCTCTGACGAAATTATTCATAACTAAAAATTCGTTAGCTGTTATAGTACCTACGTACGTAGTAATAAAACGTTTTTCATTATGTGGACGTAAAGTTTGGTGATGTGCAAAAAATACAAAAATAATTTATCTATAAATAAATAAATAATGAGTTATCCAGAAGTATTGCATACTGATTGACTTAACATACAATTGTAATTAAATAATTCTACAAATTTTTCACGGTTGTCTGGTTTCAGGCGTTAAGTGTCGTAAGTGTTTTTGGCTCAAGCGACTTCAAACTCATAAAGATGATAACAAATCGCTAGCCGAAAGCTCGAGCCATCATGTGGTAGGCATCTTCAAGGAAGGCGAAACAGGTAAACACAACTGTAGGCGAAACATCGGGAGAATTTCTGCCCACTAGACTAGACCACGGCCACATAGCTCGAAACAAATTAGTGCTTATAACGCCGGCCGTGAAACCTTAAGATCATAAATAATTAAACCATAAATGAATTCGAATTTTTTTTATTGCAAGTTATTAAACGTTTTCACATTCAACATATTTAATATCGTTTTGAAAAAAAAAGTGAATTTTCTGCCAGTGCATCTGAGAGAAGAGCTAAAGGGCAAATGATATAATTTTCAAAAAATATTAACCACTTAAATTCACAGGATCTATAATCGTTTACCGCAAAATTGTACTTGAATTAAAATCAGCATCCCCCTCCACTTTAAAAATAATATGGGCAACATGAAAGGCTTTCGGAGGGCATGCCGCGTAATAAATTTACTCTCCCTCCGTACAAGTCCCAATTAAAAACATGTCGATATTCCATTTGCAAATTGATCATAAATTTTATATGAATATTGCAATTTTTCAATGAGCACTTATACCTATACTTTTTCAGTGGAAAAACCAATGCGCACAGTGTATTGAGACTCGGGTAGCAAAATAATTTTTTTCTGATATTTTTAAAACGAATTTTCAATTTGATACAAGCATATGGTGTTATGTGATTGATGCCAATATTGTTCGGCAAAGTTACACAGAAATGAGAATTACATTGATCTGTACGTTTTACCTCAATAATTCACTAAAAAACAAACTTATGTTTCCAATATATTCATATGGACAAGACTGATTTAAGTCCTAAGGTGACGAAAGACCTTTCTCTCTCAAATTCATTAATTTCATTCATCGCCTTCAACGCTCTTCTCAGGAGCAAAGGGCAAAAACCTGCCTCCTCCATTCAGAGCGTCTCTGTGCCAATCGCGTCGCCTCTTACGACGACATTCCCTGCGCTCTGATTTCGTTGTCATAGGAACGGTGTATTGTGAAAGAGGGACGCCCGGCCCGACAGATCCCTTGCGGAAGAAAGAATAGCGCTTTTTTTGGCCAACTATCATTGGGCATTCTCAGAACATGTCCCAGCCAGGACCATCGTCTCTCCTGCATTACGGAGATTACAGATCTCTGACAGGTACGTCGGTGCATCATTTGTGACATGTTCTCATACCATTTGACATCCAAAATCTCTCAAATACAAATCACATACCTAATAGGAAAATTCAATTGTTTTTATTTCATGAAGGAATTTTATTATATTATATTTAGTGATAGTTTGCCACCCTTACTGAATCTCTCAACTTTCTGTTGGCACGGAGAAGGCAGCTTAAGCTCTGTTCTGTGACATTGAGAAAGCTATCTACTGTCATTATTATAAAAAACAAAATAAGATAAAATCAACAGTATCAATATTTTTTTTTAAAAGGAATTTTATATAAACATTTTCTAAGGAAAACAAATATTTTTCTTTTTGTTTTATCCTGTCGATACACCAGCCATAATATGTCGTCTTTCATAAATTAACATTACTTAGCTACGTATCAAATGAAATAAAAATAAGGAAGATGTTATCATGTCAAATATTTACCATACATCGTATCATAGGTAGTACCCATCGTAAATAGAAATTAATCCTCTCTCGCTATCTTTATTTTCGTCATTTGTTTGGTATATTTCAGTCCCGCCCTCGTCAAATATTTACAAACAATATTTTCAGACGGTTTAAGCTACCGTGAAAAAAGCTCATACCCTGAAATACGAGAAGGCTTAGAGTATCGCAAAATACCTATCGGTTTGGAAAAATAATAAATTAATTGGTTAAAATGACTACATAAAAAAGTATAAAAAAAATCTGTAAAATTATGTAGCTCCTGTAATATGGGAAAGATAAAATTCATGGTCGTGTCAAATTTTATCAAGTAACATAACATAACATAACATGTATAGACAATTCACACAGACCGAGCTAGTCCCAAACTAAGATGTGAATCTTGTATTATGGGTACTAACGCGACGATACACACATATACATGACAATCTGAAAAAGGTCATTCTTCATTTTGCCCAGGCCGGGAATCGAACCCGGGACCTAGTGACTCAAAGGCAAGTGCGTTAGCCTCCATGCCACATCGGTCGTCGTAAGTAATTAAGTAATTAAATAAATAAATATTATTTTAATGACCATATAAAAAAGGATATAACAATTGTAAAGTAAAATTAAATGGAAAAAGGCGAGGTTACTGTCTGAACAAAATCTTTTGCCAGCAAAAAAATAATCGAATTAAAGGAATAACAATATTCAGAACATATATATTTATTTATTTATTTTACTTTTCACTGAACATTGGACGCAATATTTCAAATAAATACAAAGTATCAGTTATACAATTCAATGTACAGAGGGCGAATTTATCGTTAAAATGCGATGTATTCCAACTAACCCGGGTTTAGAGAGAGTAGGAACTTAAATTAAAAATATAATTAATACAAATTTAACATGAGCATCCACCAATTATCGTCGATCAAAAATATTGTCTGTTTAATGAAAACTTTTATACATAAAATATGCATAAAAACCCCCGCTAAGAAATTTAATTTTTAAATACCGAGTACATAATGAGAATTTTTTTGCACTTTATGAACATTTACAGCTCGAAAATATTTCTATAGGAATGTGTTGCATATTGCAGTTCGTATAAAATAAAAACATTTAAGAGAAAGAGGTTTAATCGCCAATTTTCTTTAGCGCCGCCAGTACGTGTAAGAGTGGTGAATCGACCAAATAGAAAAACAAAATTAAGATTAAGCACATCGCGGTTAAAAAGAATCATTGAAAACAAGCAGATTGGTTATAAACGAATAAGTAAAATAAAAAACATAAGTGTTTTCTGGAATGCCACTTGCTTCGTTCTCACGATCTTGATGAGAACGAGAATTCTTTGATATTTCGAGTACAAAGCCCGAAAAAAATTGATAAACAAACTGATAAAATCCGAAGTTATCAGCAATCTCAAATCAGAATCCGAAATTTACATCTATTCGATCTCACAAAACAGGCTTTGGAGATAGAGCGTTTAGTGTTGCGGGTCACAGATATTGGAACAAGCTGCCTCTGTGTCTGCGAGAGGAGGTGAATGGAGAGAGTTTTAAAAGAGGGCTGAAGACACACCTTTCTGCTGGGAGTTTCGGGTGATGGATACGATATACAGTGCCCTTGAGGTCATGTTTTGAGTAAACGGCGCTTTACAAATTGTCCATATATATTTATTTATTTTTTATTTATTTTCAAATATTTACGGCCAAAGCCTTTTACATGTCAAACCTCTGTATACATACAAAACATGTAAACAAAGGAAAGATCTCTTACAAAAAAGACACAAAACAATTAGACTAAAGAAACGAGAGTTTAACAGACAATATAACATTAATCATGTTACTACTATACTATACTATACCCTCACGCCGTGTCCCAGGTGGGGTAGGCAGAGAGAACGGAACGCCATGTCGCTCTATCCTTACATACTTCTTTCGCTTCCTCTACATTCATCCAGTTTCTCATACATGCACGCCGATTCCTCTTACTTAACACGCGACCGTCCTTGAGAATTTGATCCACGTGGTTAAGCCACGTGGTTCTCGGACGCCCGCGCTTCCTGTTATATTTATAAAATAAGATACAAAATTGTTAAAAAAATCATCCTGAATGTCTTAATTTCTATTGAAATGGAGTCGAAAAATTCCATGCTTACAACATGTGTTTATTGAGCAATCTCGATCTCGCAGGACAAGCTTCCAAGATAGAGCAGATGCCGGAAAAAGCTGCCTCTAGTTTTGCGAGAGGAGGCGAATGGAGGGGCTTGAGAAGGAAGCAAAAAATACACCTTATTGTTAGTAGCTTTGGACTATAGGCACACATTATGGCGCCCTTGAGGTCATGTTGTGAGTAGAGACAGTGCTTTACAATTGTTCATAAATCACGTTTGATAGTTATAAATTAAATTAAAATAACAATATAATAATACAACTCATTTCAGAATGATTGATTGGTTCAAGGTAAAAACTTCGATAAGTCGGACTTTGTTCGTCATAAACGGTCCAAGTTGTCTTCGAAATTTCAACTTGAAACACAAATTTCTCAATGTTCAATTGAAATTCCAAAGAAAGGTCGGTGTATCACTCCCTGTAGGTACGGATACATATATGTATGTAGCAAGCAAAGTGTTATTATTCTATTAGTTCAACGCTAGGAATGAATGCAGGAAAGAAAGAAAGAATGGAAAAATCGAATACTGCAATACAATAAAAGAATTCGCATTAGCCGGGAACACAGGGAACGTATCGACCACATAAATGTATAAAAATAGAATATATTTAGGTACTACATATATTCAGTACATACTGATGTAGAGTACAATTGTAATACACAATGATGCACTATGTATTATTATGGATACCAGTAAAAAACGGTTATTACGTTTTTGTTTTGCAAGACGATTCGGTTAAGACGAATCAAAAGTGTTTATTGATTATATCGGCATTAACTTTGTGACACTTCATTATAAATTAAATTATATATTTTTTTAATTGATTAGTTCTTCGCGCATAGGTACTAATAATAATTTTATAAATAAATAAATATTCTATCCCGAAATTTCTCCGAACATATAGCCAGCGGACCAAGCATATTTAATAAATATGTAAGTCACCCGGCTCTCCATGTCAATACTGCCAATAAAAGTTTAGACAATCAGAATGGATGGCAAATCTCATCGCTGAATCTAAGATTTTAAATGATTTAAATTTTTAAACGCGTCTGCTTTTTCGAGAAAACCCGAAAGCTGACGGGAAAGAGTGGGAGACAAATTTTTTGTAGGGTGCACCAAGCAAATCTATAAAACTGTATTTTCGTGACATTCATCAAATACAATTTCATTAAAAAAATTAAAATTGTGAACTTTTATGATAATAACTAACAATTTCATAGCATCAATTAACATTAATAATTCTGTCAATTTAACATGGAGAACAACTTACTCATCCGCATATGTATAAGGTCATAATAATACAATAATAAGATCTTGCAAATGACAACAAGCGAGAAATAGTCGATGGATAGAGAATTGAGAAATGCTAGAGGCATCCAAAACTTGACTTAAGTGTTGATAAAAAGGGATGTACAAATATAAATCGCGTTATAACAGAGTTCCACTAGACGTAGAAATCTAGAGAGGAGATCCTTGAACTCGCCAAGCGCTTTGAGTGAGAAATAATTGTTTGAATTGAAGAAACCTCAAAGGCGCACTTAATGTTGATTCGATTCGCAGTACTTGCAATAAAGACATGTTTCAGTTGGGTGTTAACTGGGTACAACGTACGAAAGAGTGGCTCGTTTAAAATGAAAAAAAAAAGAACCATTTGAAATAAAAAGACACCCAGTACGCGGTTCATTGCTGAATTATAGATGCTAAATAACTCGAAATGTAACGAGTCCACGTACCTGTCTTTAAAATGACAATTAAATAATATCAAATTCAGCTTTTTGGTTGCCGACATGAAGCAGACTGGATTGACAGAAGATACATCTACGTATTTATCTATATCTATCTATTTTTCTCCCAACAAGAAGTGTAGCCAGTATACTTACTTCAATTAATAAACCTGGAAGTTGTCAAACATTGTTTTGCTCAAAAGATACAACAGCTCGAACAATGGACAATACAATAATACAATTTGCGATATACATCGCCAATTATTGCTTTCTTGCCAACCGTCAATACATCAACAATTGAAATGGGTGGCATACCTCATCGCTGAATTTACTATGTTAAGTGTCTCGTATATGATATTTTACGATAATCTGCCTTATACAAGACAACCGAAAACTGATTTACAGTAGAGATATATATTTTTTGATCAACAATATATAAAGATAATCTGAGCATAATATACGGAGAGTTTTACACACTCAGTCGAATCACTCGACATGTTAGACACATGCACACTTGTAGCTGTTTAAGTCTCTGGGATAAGTTTCAGTTTCATGAAAGTTTATTCTTTTTAATTATTTATTTATTAAATAGAGACACACACACATTAGGTTGACAAAACATGTATGAAAAACAAAAAAGAGAGAGAATAATGTAGATCTGATCAGGCCAACCCACCAATTAGGCGTGTCTACAGCATACATACATAAGTCCGCCTTTTGGCCTAATTTTGTTAATTGTCACGTTTTGTAATTTTGTTGTTTATGTATTTGTGTAAAATTATGGTCAATAAAGATTTATTTATTTATTTACATATTAAAAAATAAACTACATACACAAAAACGTAAAAATTAGGGATAGAGAAACAGCGCCCGACCAATGCAAGTTAAACCTTAAAAAAAAAATTAAAAATAGGAGTAACGACACTTAAAATCTAAACAAAGAACGTGAGCGACGATAAGAATTTTTGGTTAAATCCTATTTGCGTACTTCAGAAGGAAAATAGCGCGATGATAGTACCTACATATTAATATGTCACGTGTATGTAGAATATGTAAAGGCAAATAATCGTCTTCAATATTATCCGAAGTTATTTCTTAAACTTACTTTAACTAAAAACTACTAAGTACGTGTTTATATACTTGATAACACTTTCAACAACTTCTAAATTTGGTTAATCACTCGGGTGTAAGGGCTGAGGCCTGTCATTCGCATCACAATAACTCGAGATAACTCATGAGATTCGGCAAACTTTCTTTCGAAACTCGTTAGTGAAGTAGAGTTATAAAAAGTCGTAGGCGTGTGTAATTATGCAACAAAGTTTAGAGTTGGCAAGAAGGTAATTGAAAAAATTACACGAAGCTTAACAATCATCATAATATTTCAAAAGCTTTATCACCTTAAGCTCGCTAGAAGCTCTAGCTTTCTACATTATGTATACCATCAAGGCTTCTCGCACAAGTGAGATATTCTGCAGAAAAACTGTGTGTGTAAAGATACTAATTTCCCTGTTCGTACCAACAAAAAACAAGACATTCAGGATAAGTAGCACACGTCACTATTGTTTAGTTGAATGTTAAAATGTTTATTTGTGATGTTTTAAGAACACCTTTGATGTGATGTTTTAAGAAAGCCTTTTACGAGAAACTGGAAAAATTACAAAAGGACCACCTTTACATTATTTCAAAATGAATGTAAAAAAGAGAACAACAACAAAAATAAATATAAATGAAAACTATGAGATATATTTCTTGCCAGTAACTTAAACGAAATAATATACCACAAAAATGAAATAATATGTATTATTTTGACACAAAACCGCAAGCTGCATAATGCACTTTATGTTTTAACCCTACAATAAGAATTAAAAGCTTAAACAATGCAACGTACGTAACTTCCTGTTGCGCCCGACCTTTAACGTTACATTCAAACGACACTCTTCCGGAGAACATTTGCATTATTCATAATCATAATAATAATATTTCGAAACAAGATGAATCTGGTTCGAAAAGAGCTGATGCCAGAGGTTTAGGAGACGATTTAATATTCACAAAAAAACCGACACGGTTTCCTTTTGAGCACAACAATTACGAGAAAGAATCTCTTGTTTTATGGTTTTGTCCCCGACGAAACTATCCTCGGGAGCACACTCCTAAAAGAATAGTTTTTACCATTCTAAATAAATTGCTCAAAGAGGTGCCCTCGTTTCACATACCTCTCGTATGAAGTGAAACGAATTGTTCAGAAGAAAAACAGCATTAAAAAATAATACAGTACAACAAGTAGGAAACAAAACCACACTGCGTACGCTTCACCTTTTTTGGGTATCGGGGTAAAAAGAAATATAACCAGGACGCTTTAACGGGTTTCTGCACTATTCCAGACTGTCTTCCTTTTTATACCGTTTCGCAAATCGTCTACAAAGGTAAACTAGTGCGCAGCGAGGATATAAAGAGAATTAATAATATAAATAAAGCAAACCGGCGAAGTATGAAATGTTAATTTTTCATGAGATCTATGAGAGTACCTACATGGCATATAAAATGCTATATTATTCGTCGTTGTTCTAGTTATTATTCTCTGTCTGACCTGCAAAGGATGCCGTCGTACGAGGTTTAAAATAGAATAATAGATGATACTGCCATCACCGCGATCCTCGTGATGGAGAGAACCAACAGAAGTAAAATAAGCACAGACCATAAAAGCACAGTCAGAGGGATGTACGGAAATGTTGATATCAAAATTTAAACAGAAAAACTCGGGGTAGTGAAGTATGTAAAAGCGGTGAGTGTACTACATACATATTTACCCAAAAAAATACAATAATAAAAATATTTTCAAGAATTACATCAAAATTTCATGTTTGTTTCGTCTTCTGCTTAAGTATTTTGTATGAGCTTTCAGAAAAATATTTTCTTCGAGAACAATACAGAGAGATCGCACCTTTGCGTTACATTCGCCCTCTGGATATTGATTATATCTAACTAGAATGTATAATTATATACCTTCTATATAATTCTTTGTAATCAATGTACAGTAAAGAATTAAGAAATATATAAATAAATTACCATAGTTGTGAGATTATCTAGCTACAATATATTCCACAAGGGGGGTGTATAGTGGACCGACTGCATGTAAGTGACATGCAAATCATCATCTCCGTGTAGATACAAGATGGGGACATTAGCTGTATTCAATAAGGCACAATTCAAACAAAAATGATAAATGAAGGCTCTAGGCAACCCGTTATTACAGAACTCTCGAAAATATTACATAAAATAATTATAGGGGTCCAATAACACTTCAGAAGCCATGGGTTATTAATTCTTCATTTAATATTAAAAGACACTAAGTAACGAGTGTACCTAAAAATACTTTTGTAATGTAAATTACCTTTTGTCGACCCATAGGTCCCGGTACCTTCACTGCTTACAACAATGCTGGCGCATTAAGGTTGATACGGAAATTAATTTGTTCATAATTACTTCCGACTTTTATACCCAAGTATTTTTGTTTTCAAAACATGATGTATGAAAGTCTCTAATCTAAAAAATATTTATCTTCGTTTGTGTATATGTATGTTAATATTTAGTTCACTATGGAAACGTTCATCAAAAATTATAAATAAGCAGTCTCATTTTGCCAGTCAATCAAAGAGGCAGCTGTGTTATAAGTACACGTGATAAAGTAAAAAATAATTTGATTATTGAAAAGATAAAAAAAAAACAATTATAAACAAATTCGAGTGCAAAACGAAAACAGGAAGCAGTTGTGTTGAACTTCCACAGACTACGATGGTTGGATGATATAAAGAACATCTCTCGATGGAAATTAACGCAGAAAGCACGGGAGAGCATCGGAAGGTAGAAAATCAAAGGAAAGGCCTATATCTAAAGATGAACCTAAAACCGCTAATGAAAAAATGAAAAAATATGAGATTTGTAGCTTAGGAGTGTACTAATATATAGCTGTAGTACCTAACTGTATACAAAATATTCAAATTGTTTATGATATATATTATCAAAATTCAAATACAAAGTGGTCTACCCAATTTGGGTTAATTCTGTGGTATAATAATAATTCGTAACGAAGGACGATAATGCCGACAAATAATCTTCGGGGTAACCGAGAAAACTGTAATGCTAGTAAAATAATATTAAAATGTACCTATTATGTCAGAAACCGGATTCTTCCAGCGGAGCGGGTTAACCGCAAAAATTACAGTAAATATTAATCATAACTGCTTGTAAAATAATGCGGAGAAATTTTAATTAGGTACTGAACTTAAGGTTCTATGCAAGACAAAAAATGTCAAACCACAAAAAGTTCGACAGGACATTTTTTACAACACATCAATACATTTCCTGCAAAGCAATGATATCACGGATTGAAATAACATTTGTTTTTATTTAATTGAAAAAAATAATTTAGGTTTGTTATAAACTACAGGTCCACAGCAGTAGAATCAAACTTGAAATCTCAATCGAAAATTCAAAATTCAACCATTATGTTGAAGAACAATTTTCACAATGCGAGTTGGTTTCAGTCAATCAGAGGCCGCAATTTAAATTCGGTTGGGTGGTTTGTTTATATGCTACCGGGCACCTCAAATGCACTAGTGGATGTAGTAATCGATACAAATGTGCTGGTAATTGCAAGATCGCTTTCAAAACAAATTGCGCATCATTAAATGAAAAAGTAAGCTGAAATTAATATTTGAATTTCGTTATCTACATTCGCAATATCAAAAAAAGAAATAGTTTTCAAAAACAGAATAACAATATGACGTTATGAAATATTATTTCACCATATTTACCAGTGAATTATGGCGAACTAATAAATATGAAGAATTAACTATAGCGCACTGACAAATCTGACGAATAAACTATAGCGCACAGAAATCTGACAAATGAACTATAACGCACTGACAAATCTGACAAATAAACTATTATAACTGCCAAATCTGACGAATGAACTTTAACGCACTGTCAAATCTGACGAATGAATTATGGTTCACTGATAAACCTTACAAAATTATAATTCTGGTTACACGAGGTCTTAACGGCCACTACAATTCCCAAGGGATCCTAACCCAACCGCTCTACAACACACAACCATCACATCACCACCACTATTTCTCTTGGTTTATCTCCTCGTCAACCTAATCCACAAACAATCTGAATAATTAAAGGCTAAAAACACAGATATTAAAACACTACATAACATAGTAACAATAATTTAAATAATGTAGGTATAACTCGAGAGGGGTCACGAGCTATTAAAAGAAGACCTCCCCGGAAAGTTGTTGTGAATATAATAGAAATGAACATTAAAAAATACACTAACCCTTAATTGAATACACAGAGGCAATATGTATTCATGTGGAGTCTTCAGCAGAGAATAGGTCTCCCACTGTTTTTTTTATTGAGTTTTGGGTGTAAAATACAAATACAGTACCTATTCCTAAAACACTATGAAAGAGATATTAAGCATTTTCATTTCAGTGATGAGGTATGTAACTCATCTTGAATCTTTTATTTTTATAAAACAGAGAATATGATATGTGTCGTTGCTGCAGTTAAATCGCTGGCTACCCTAGATGAGACATCGTGATGATGACTTGGGTTAGTTGGAAGAGATCACGCCTTTGCGATAAACTCGCCCTCTGTATATAGATTGTATCTAACTTGAATGTATACCTTTTATGTAATTGTTTGTAATCAATGTACAGTAAAGAATGAATAAATAAATGAAAAAGAAGGAAACAATTCTTTGAGAAGACAAACATTTTCAATGCTATATTTTATTAACTATTACTACTATATCGTCACGGTTTACCCTACACGTGGGGTAGCCAACAGACTAACTGGATGTAATAAATATGCAAGTTGTCTTCCTTTTGAGGAAGCCCGGTTTTTAAAGTGCATAAAACAAATACAGATAAAAGCGGAAGACCAATTCATATTCGGTGTCTCCACAGGGAGTACCTACGTCACAAATGAAATAGATATACTATTTATTTCTATGCCGTCCTCTAAAGTGTGCGCTAGAAAGAACAAGTCCGATTATATTAAAGAATTCCGTTGCGAAAAGTAGAATATCGAAAATAAATAATCTTACTTAAACAACAACAACGAAATCAAAGAATAAAGAAGAAATACAAAGAAATAATAAGTAGGTACCTACTTGGAGAATGCAAGTAGACAAAGTTTGTGTGCATTGTAAGTCGCTTCATAAAATATTCCAAATCACCGAAACGAAAAAGTTTCTAAGAGTGAGTCGTACAAATCCATTGTATAGTTGAGTTGACTGGCGAGCACTTTGAATTCATATCATGTCCATTAGGAGACAAAATACAGGCTGATACATAAAAAATCTTTTAAATGTTTATTATTATAAAAGATATAAGAAGCGAATACACTACAGATTTATTTCGTGTCTCTCTGCCTGTTCTACAACGAGTACGACGTCATAAACAGAGAAGTAATAAAAAAACACTTGTTCCCACTCGAGGCCAAAGGAAAAAGAGTTTTGTTCTAACGATAGTAATATTGCGCCAACAAATAATTGTAAACTAAATGGTTCATGGTTCGCGATATGTAGCTTTTATACTACAAAAAATATCATCTTTGGATTTAAATCATTCAAGATGAATTATTCACATCGCTTTAATTCCGAATAACAAGCGGAAACGCTCTGTCCCTTCCGGGTATTGAATCCACGACCCTTCGCTTACAAAGCGAGTGTGTTAACCACTAGTCCACCATATTTGTAGGAGATATTATCATATGTTACACACAGTTATAATTTAGGAATTCGTGATACGGAGTCTCCAAATTTAACAATTGTCTATAAATTGTGTCGGTTTATTAATTTTAAAAAATATAGCTGTTTTTTCTATTACAACGTTCCTGACGATATTCAATCTGCAAGATATTCAACAGGAAAACGTTTCCGTTACGTATTTTGTGCGACAAGTATTTCAAATGAAAGAATGTTGTGAAAAAAGCTCAGTCTTCTTACGAGATGTTCATTGTATCAACAATGAAAAAGTCTAAATTGATTAATTTACCGATGATGTCGCAGTATATATTTTGTTTGATAAAACAAATATTACAAGTAAGTTTAGCTCACCCTCTACATAAGATTCAAATATCTACGTATTAAAGAAAGCTTTAATCTGGACAAATTCAAGTCTCGAGACACTATAAGGTAGAGTTCTTAGCGAGTAAGTAAGTGATGCATATTAGATACAGTTAATAGTAATAATAATAGTGACTGTACTAAGGGGGAGAAAGACATCAAACTGACGAAAGGAAATTAAGATATTATAACTTCGTAGCCGCTACTACTGTAGTAAGCACTGCGATAACAAAGTGCAGTCGGCAATTTGGCGCCCAACATTGCCAAATGACGACGACGACGACGACAACTGCTACACTCCTCCATAATGGAGAGATAGTTCGGCCAAGTCGGACGAAGCATTAACATACTGATATTACTAACTATTATACAAGTACTGTAACACTTTATTGAATGTACTTACAAATCCCTGCTATTACGTAGGTCAGTTCGCGATCCATATTTTTTGACACTTTTACGTAATGACCTAAAGAGAACTGCATAAATTATTCTAGTAAGCGAGTTGAATTTTTGTATAAAGATTGAAAATATGTGCCAAAAACGTAAGAATTTAACCTTCTTTCTTCAATTTACTGAATTTCAGTAGAAATAATTCCTGGTTTACTGAGAGCGTCTTCTGGCAATTCCTACACACAGTACCAATTGTTTCTCGAAATCATTCTCAGTTTATGGTGCTCGTTGTTGGAACAATCCTCCTTCTTCGCATAGAGTTTCACAATCGCACAATATTTTTAAATCTATATCCGTTCCCTAGCCCCCCCCCCTCCTATGATCCAAAATTCCTACCACAGTCATGTTGGGTGTGTGTCAAATATTATTTTTCTTTTTTTTTCTTTTGTTGTGTATTGATGTTTTATATATTTTTTTTGTAAGTAAATTTGTTTTTACTGGGTTTATGTCAATGTGTCGTGGTTAGATGGAAGAAATCACTTTATAGTGATAATCTCGCCACTGCACATCGTCCTAGTTTTTAAAATTTTATATTGTTTTGTTAACACTGTTATATAATGATGATGTGCTAAAAGAATAAATAAATAAATAAATGTTTAAGAAAATTTTCCGTAAATTATGGGTACAAACAAGGAACAGTTTAAAAAGATTCTATATCTCGCAATAGAAATAAGTGGACCAGAAATAACAAGATGATTTAAATGGACATTAGAAGTGAGATTAACAACAACAATACCTCGATTTTACCGCCATAAATATAAAACCATTAAAAACTTGCAATAATAGCCTTATGGTAGAAGTGGTGCTTTGCAATTTACACAAACAACAAACATCTGCTAGAAGTTTTATCCTTTACATGGCACTCATAAGAGAAAGCACACGGAGATAGTAAAAGTTTCAAGGGAAGGTTCAAATATAAAAAGGATTTCAGGATGTCCCTTAATTTTCGCCACTTCGTACAATGGTACAAAACTTGCTCCATTATTGGATTAATGATAACAAATTTTGATTATTCTCAATTATTGCTTTTCAACGCTCCAGGAGCACAGGGCAGAAACCAGTTTCCTCCATTTGAGGCGCCTGTTCCCGGGACATTCCTTTCCAGCTTTCTGATGTTGTTGCCATAGAAATAGTGTACCGTGGAATGGGGTGACTTTGATCAATTTTAAGATATACATGTATTTTTCTCCTCAAATATGAATCCAAAAAATAAAAGAAAAAAATGCCAATATCGGTTTTGTTTATTCTGACTATTTCACTAAAAAAAATTTTTTTTTTTATATTATATTTTTAGAAAAAAAATATAATATTGGTGATCAATGTTATACTATGATTGGGGTTACATTGATACCCCCTTTGTTTTTTACGGGATTACAAAAAAAAAATTAAAATCCGTCCATAGATTTAGGATTTATAATGGTTTATATGTTTTTGGGGTTACTTTGACAAAGAAAGACAAGGGTATTTTACGAAGTAACCAACTTTATTACGAAAGTATACAGTTTTCGTGTCTTTTTCACAATCAGTCAGTCTCTATAAAGTATCTTTATTTAGCAAATGTATGTAGTATTAAACAATCATAAACTTGTATAAAAACTTAGCTTAAAAAGTAATAAATCAGAACAGATATTGAGATCAATAATTTAGAAATTATTGCTTACTCTAACTACTTACAGCTCATCAATATTAATATCAAATGGAAACTCAATATAATTTTTTTGTTCTACAGGTTTTGGCAAAAACGCAACAATGTCACAGCGATCGATTTCTGAAATGTCTTTGGGTATTCTCTTAAACCTAGTTTTGTTGTCTAAGGACTTATAGCCTTCAACTAGCAAAGGATCTGTTTGCATAATTTGGCACACATATTTATATGTTTGCTTGCTACCTCTTTTAAAAAAATTTACTAGCACGAATCTTCCATCTGTGCATTCTGCTTCTTCGTGCTCCTCTTCAGCAAAAGTTTCAACAACATTCCTATCATCTTCCTGATTACATTGATTAGGTTCTATCTGGTTTATGTCTTCTTCGATTGGATCCAGTTGGTTCGCGTCAGTTGGAGGATGCTCAAGACTAATCAATGCTGCATCATTATGATCTTGACTGCTTATTCCCGACTGAGACGAAGAAGTTGTCATGCTACCATCACGGGTAGCAATGCTCTTGCCAGGTGCCACATCTAATCGCTTCTTTTTTCGGGCAGGTTGGTTAGAGCTGTTACCATATCGTGACTCTTTCAAAAAAGTAGTTAATGTGCTTTCAACATCCTGTAAACTAATATTATCTTCTCTTGGTAGTCGATCCAGAACTTTGTTTTTACTGAAAGGATGAACGCCAGTGGCACAAAATCCGCTCATCATATTGCGTTTGATTCCAGAACTAATGTTTAAATAAGGAGAGTTTGGTTTCGGTATCACCTGATCCATTTTGTTCAATGCTCTAGTCAGGAGATATGGAAATGTATCTTTCGGGACAGTTGCCAGTCGGGGATTTTGAATTTTCCAAGTTGTTAATGTTTGTCGCCAAGCTGACTTCATTGGTCGGAAGAAAGCCACGTCTAGCGGCTGAGTCAAATGAGTCGAGTTTGGGACTAGGCAAACGAAATCGATTTCATTTTCGGTGCATAATTTTAACACCTCGTCGTCTAAGTGAGATGATAGGTTATCACCAAGCAACACTTTTCGGCCGGGTAGTCTTCTTGCATGAGGTAAAAATGAAGTTAAAAACCAATCCCTGAACGTAGGACCATCAATCCAACCACTGGTTGTTCGATTGAACCGAGAACCTTGCGAACAACAAGGCTGGTTACAACACGGCGGGCCAACGGGTGCTCTCTCCTTCCATGTGTCATATAAATGAACACTTTTATAAATAATGTACGGAGGGAGAAGAACACCATCTGCTGAACCACAGACCATAACTGTGGTGGCGCTTTTGGAAAAATTCATTGCTTTTTCCGGATATTTAACTCCCCTCTTATATATGCCAATTTTTTTTCCAGGGTCGTCGCTCATATTTGATTCGTCGTAGTTATAAATATTAGCGGGAGGAATATCCTTAATGACTTCCTTAAGGTTGTCGAAATATTCACCGAGTGATTCCCGAGACACGGCGGCTCTTGCTTTTTTTATGTTTGTAGCTACTCGTCGAGAGTATTCAGTTTTGTGTCTCTTCAGCAAAGAATAAGCCCAGTCAACTCCAGGAATATTGTTTTGAAAATTTCCCACTGTTCTTCCTTGTTTGTCTAGGAGCAATTTGCCGAACATTCGCAAATCTAAAAGTGAGAGGGGAAATCCCCACTCTGCACTTTTTGCTGCAGATTCTAAAATCCTTTTTTCTTCGCTTTCGGAGAAAACTGGTTGAGCTCCAGGTTTTTTGCCGAATTTTCCATGATACTTATTGTGTAAAGTTCCATACGGAATATCGTATTTTAATGATGCTCCGCGTATCGTTGATCGGCCTTCCGAAACTTCTGTTACTGCCTGACTTATAACGTCTTCTGTGTAGTTCCGGTATTTTCGGGAGCCTAAACGCTTTTTATAAGTTCTTGGCATGATGCTAAAACAATAAAAAAAACAATTAGTCAATAAACAGAATAAAAATCTATAAATTATCTGAATAACTCACGAGAAGTTACTTCACGGGGTGTCATTGATCAGTGATCAAAGTAACCCCGCATAGGTGATCAATGACACCCCGTGCAAAATATACCGCCAAAAAATTTATGGCATTTAAGGTTATGATTTGCAACGAAAATTGATGTTATAGGTCAATAAACTTCTGATTCGGTGAATTAAATAAAATTGATGTCTTTACTATACTCAAAGTAGTAGTTTAGAAGTTATACAAGCTATTAATGTTACACAAAACTAATACTTACATATTTTTAATATTTTCTTATCAATCGGCGAACTGGATCCCACTGCGAATAACAACACACTGACAGTGACATTCAATGTTGCCAACCGTGAAAAAAAAATGAATGAATGCGTTCAAAATTCGTACAATTTGAGTTTTATCACGAAACGAAGTTTTTATCAATGTAGCCCCAGGAATCAAATTAACCCCATTCCACGGTAATGTGAAAGATGGAAATCTAGACAGTTATAGTGAATCAGACAATTTAATCTTTTTTGATTTACAATATGGCCAATTCTGAATCATAAAATAGTTTATAACTAAGTCAACTAAGTGTGAGAAGATAGTCGAGTCATGATAATTTGTTCTAATTCGTATTCACAGTTTTCCGTACTAATTTAGTTCATTAGTTCATTTTGACACCTAAGTACAACTATAAATTTCGAGAATCTATGGATTTCGTATTCAGAATGAAATTTTAGTTGACATTGAAGGAGACCCACCGTCCACCCGGATAGCTCAGAAGTCTGGGGACTTCCATTTATCCGATAAAATTTCTACACTAACAAATTTGTCCACACAAGAGGTGCCATGATGGGCAGTCTGAAGGACTGGCCGGCCAAAACCCCCACGTGTGGAATCTTTTGACTACACTCCTTCGATGTCCCTCTAGCCGAGAGAAGCATATACATACGTAAAATATATCAACAATAAAAGAATTTCCAGCTAAATACAAAAGCATAAAAAAAACAATAAAATTATACACATTCATATACATATATACACATTGGTACAGAGCGCCGAGCTGAGGTGTCCAGAAACATTAATTGGGTATTTAAGACGGCAAACCGAGGGCCGCCGATGCCGGGGCCATCGATGAAAACGCTTCCCTCCCCAAAGGGACATCCCACCCAGACCAAAGACTCTCCACCAAGGGAGACAGGACAGCACAAAAGACGAAGAAATGAGTTCGCCCGCGACATTTTAGTTGATAGCCGACGACTAAAATAAGTTGGATTTGGCAGAATTTTATTCTCGACTTTTAATGTGCGAATATTATTAGTTCCTGTCATTTTACCGCAGAATATTGCTATATTTTGGAAGTGTTAAGTTGTTTTTTCAATTAAAAGTAAAAATTTATATTTTTAGGGCAACTCTTAGCATGTATAAATTGTAAAATTACACCACCACCGACGCAAATACGAACGCCAAAATATATCGGCAAATCTGACATTTCACAATTTTCACGCGCGACAACTATTAAATTGTTGCCAGAAGTGTAAATCGGAACGTGAAAAACATTTTGTATTGCGGCATCACTGACTAATATTAGTTTGTTCCATAGATTTTACCGTTTGCACTTGGTGGTTCTCGAGTTTATAGTTGTTTATAGTTCATAACTAATGCTGAATACTACATAACAACTTTTTAGTTAGTTAGTTCATTAAGATTCAGAATTGGCCCTAATATCATAATAAAATGAAAAATGTCTCCCTTAGTGACGTTACAACAGTATGATAAAAATTGGTTTTTATTAATTCATTTTCATAACTTCCCTAAATCCATATTTTAATGATTAATTTACAACTTAATGACCGATTTATATAATGCTTTAATATAGGCGTGTATCTTTAAAACAAAATATTATTTGAAACTTCATGAATAATTCTCATGAGAAAAGGTGTATTTTGGTTCATAACAAGATCAATCTGAAATACAAAACTTTCGAAATTGTAATAAATCCCAACAAAATAATAAATTATTTTAATTTCTATTCTATACCCCAACGTTGTACCCCAAGTGAGCTAGACAGAGAAGATAGAACGCCATATAGATCTATCCCCGTATACATTTCCATCGCTCTCTCTACATTCATACAATTCCTCATACGCGCACTTTTATTTCGTTCTTTTGAACTCAAAACGCAGCCGTCCTAGAGAATTTGATCCGGAATCTATTACTCTTTCTTATAAAACACCCTCTTGTCATCCGTTGGCTCCAGATGTTCAAACCATTGCAATTTAATTTTTAATGTTTTTTCTACTTGTTAAGTGAATTCCCGATTAAATTTTAACGCTCCAGGTATAATCCCAGCGTAGGTATCTGTATAAATGATAGAAAGGGTACGAGAAACAAAGAGTGCACTAAGAAACGACATCCCAAGTCGTACATCTTAATTTGGCTCACGGCAACAACAACAACATCTCACACAGTGATAGCCGTAAACCCGTTAAGGCCGTTAGTGAGTTAGAGTACCTAGCGTCACTAGAACGTAGTGGTAATAGTAGTCAAGTGGGTGAGCGTAAAAGCAGACATAACGTACATTATAACGTATGTAGGTGCTTACTTACTGACTTCTGTTCAATGTATAGCGCAGATGTCTAAAAAGTGGGACAAAGGAGACGTGGTACTTTGAGAAAAATGTATTTATGATCCGGCAAATCATAGAATATATTATACAAACAATAAACCTACTTATGAA
Organism: Athripsodes cinereus; assembly: GCA_947579605.1. Taxonomy (NCBI): domain Eukaryota; kingdom Metazoa; phylum Arthropoda; class Insecta; order Trichoptera; family Leptoceridae; genus Athripsodes; species Athripsodes cinereus. The sequence goes on along the minus strand of OX388322.1, from coordinate 20,754,470 downwards.
TATGTCAAGTTTTCGATTAATAAACAATTTTACTCTTAAATTATCAAATAAAATAAAATAAATATTTATTATTTTATTTTATTTGATAATTTAAAATGAAGTGTTACAAAGTTAATGCCGATACAATTAATGAAATTTTACTCTTCACCGTCAATGGTCTATTTATTTAGTTTTCAATACGAATCATAAATACTTTGTGATTTTGCTTATTTTTTTACATGGTTCAATAAATAAAAGAAATAATTAAAAGCCGACGAATATTTAAGTTGTTTGGATGTTATTTTAATAAAAAAGACGAGAAATTTTCTTACCTTGGCATATTCAATCTTGAGTGTACAACATCCTGAATATATGTCTGCTCCGTGTAAGGCATCCTTTGCTCTGGTCGCTGACTCCATGCTCTCAAATGTGCAGAGGAAATGATACTGAGTTAAGGAAAATTCAACAAGAAAATGAAAAAAAAAAAATTAAACATATTGTGATTGACAGCGCTTTGTGACATACAAAAATCTAATGGTGTCCTAGAGAACGTTAAACAAAGTTGTTTCTGTCCCGTGAGATCGTCGGCAAAGAATAAGTCTCCCAATATTCCTGTAAGTTTTCGAGGGTCCTGTAACAGCCAGGGGTTCATAAAACATTGTGTATGAGACGACGATTTGCACGTTTATTATTTATTTATTTATTACATAGAGACACACACAGTAGGTTGACAAAATATATATGAAAAATAAAAAGAGAGAGAATAATGTTGATCTGATCAGGCCAACCCACCAATTAGCATACATATTAAAGTATAAACCACATTTATACAAAATGGCAACAATTGGAGATGAAGAAACAGCGCTCGACCAATGCAAGTCCAGTTTAACCGGACTCACACTAAACATGCGCCTGTTACATTAAACTACTGTAAGGAAAAAATATACATTTTAGAAAAAAAAACAATACACACACGTAAATTCAACCACCATTAGTCCGCGTGGTCCCCATTTTGTAGGCATGAATTCATTAATGTTTGAATAAACCTGCTGTTAATCTTCTGACTTATGAAGCGTATTTGGAAGGATGAATACAAAAATGTTATTTCGGCATTTTTTTGCCACTTTTGCTGTATGACATTGCGCATACAGAATACAATCATACAAAAAGCAAATAAAATATATGTTATTCACAAATTCTTACGCCAGCAGACGTAACTACTGAACTAACGACATGTTTATTATAAGCGAGTACTTTTATAATATCTTAGCAATATTTTTACAGCTTACACTAAGTTATGTAAAATAGGTTTTCTATAAAACGTCGACGAAGCAATAGTCAGCGAGAATGTAATAAGAATCAAAAAGAATGGAAACACCACGTTCAAAAATGCATCGAGAAATCAGAATCGAATTAAAGATAAAATATAATTTTTCAGTGAAATGTATTGAAAACATTGACAGTGTCATAACTATAATGGTCAAGAACATAGCATATTTTAAGCTAAAGAATAATAAATAAAAAAGGTAGAGGAGGGAAAGCATTGTGCAAAAAAAGGAGCAAGATCTCTGACACTATTATCTGATGGCAAAAAATGTTTGCTGAAAACCCAGGACAAAAAAAGCCAAGTCGAGTTATGAGGCAGCCTATGTTCTGCAGTACACGGATCAATATCTTACCCAATGGTTGGGGTATAAACCTGCGTCTAATATGAAATTAGGATAATGCTCTTGCTCGAACCCATAATTAATCCAAGCCCATACTATGCAATACGTTTGTGTTGAGAAGGTAAAGTATGCAGGTTAGAACGAAGATGATTCGATACTGAAATCTCTCGATTGTAAGTCCCAGTAATGTTATTCCCTTATTCAAGCTGCCGGCTATCTTTAATTAATCGACAAAAATGTTTAGATACCTCGAAAATAATTTTGCGCAAACCATCGATACATCGACGTGTGCATTGCAATTCTCGATTAAATATCATATTGATATTTATTACCGTATCCATGTTGTACTTTTTGGATCAAAGAATAATATTATTTGGATGGTTGCCCAATGCTCAAACAGCGGGCTCCAATACATGTTAATACTGTTGTTGCAAGCCCTTTTCCACTACGTAAAACAATAAGAAATTACATAATATTATATCGCTAAACAATAGATATAAATAATATGATCTTTCCGAAATATAAAATATTGGTATTTTTCAACCAATTGAATATATGATTTATCAGTTTTGAAATTCTTGCTTCAACAAAATAATAACTGGGAACACATACTTTTATTTATTAATCCAAATTTGCCGTTTATTTAATATACTGGTGCATAGCAGTAGAAATTCATAATAATATTAATAAAAAAACGAGTTATTTGTTTACTATGAACTTTTATTATCGAGAGATGTGTTTTGATCTCTAAGATTGCTAATGACGAAAGAGTATTCTTTCCATATGAAAAACCCTATTGAATACGAAAACACTTGTTTTTTTTTATTCATAAATTCATATTTAGTTAACATTACCCCGTAGAGTCCACGGTAAAAAATAGTTCTCCCACTACTTTTGGTGACTTTTGAGCGCTTTTAAAAGACAGGTTCGTAAAGACAATTAACAACCATCCATGAGGCATGCCACCTAAACTGATGCCTTATTTTTTTGGCACAGAGAGGAAAACGTGTATGTTTATTACCTGTAGTCAGCCCGCTGGCTGAGGTAAACTCGAATCTGGATTTTCAAAAAACAGAAATATCTGTACGTCTTCAGAGTGAGTAATGGTTACTTAATGTCGTGATAATGGATTAGACTCCAACCAAAGACAAACTGAACAAAAGTTTGAGGTAACACCACCAGAAGTCGTAGTCATTTTAATTTTCCATACTGTAATGCTCTTCATTGATTCATTTATACAATAAATAAATACACCAGCGAGACTAATTATTGTATGGCAATTTCATGGTAAGATATTGAATTGTATTTCAGAAGTGATTTTCAAAACAACAATCGCTCAAATCAAATAATCAGGCCACATCTGTAGAAACTAAGAAATATATTTAGTAAAGTAACACGTGCTCCAGAGCTATTACAGTTCAATGATTCCATATTAATTAGATTTGAATTATAATATCGTAGGGCTATCTATTGATTAATCAATATTGTAATTGAACATAGTAATAATTCATAGGAAAATCGACGATAAAGATAGACAGTTAGAATGATTGGTAGAATAGAATAAAGACATAATAATATATTGCCGCCAGCATTCCTATGAGTTGTTTTGGTTGGGAATTTGTGTTTGAAGTGAGCAATGTGAATAGCTAGATGTGAGGACACTTTGTAAAGTAACGAGACAATAATTACTAGTTCTATTTTTATTATTCTGAAAATGATAAAAAGATCAAATTTAAAACACATCACTTCAAATTTGAAATTTTAGTATAAGCTATAGTTTCTATAAAAAAAATTGATTCATGGAAATGAAGAAATACGATAAAACTGGTTTTGCATTCTAATCCTGCCGCCAATAGGATGAAACTTGATGAAATTGAGAAGAATGTCTATGGTACAAATTTTAGTTATTTCATCTTTATGACATCAATATTGCTCATTGTGGGTATTTGAGGGGTGTGTGTGAGTTAAACACGAGCATAAAATCATCATAAAAATGTACCGGAATTGTAAAAACGAACAAGGAATAACATCTTTGCTTTCTTTTAAGATTGACATAAAAACGACTTTTATAAAAAGTAAGGTAAGTACAAAATTCTACAAAAAAAGGATAATTTCAGATTTTTTAGAGCTCAAGTCGTTCTTTTATAAAGTAGTAAAAAAAATAATGCATTTAATACACCCCAGTCAATCGAAATGCAAAAGTAAGTTAAAAAAAAAATTAATAAAAGTGATTTAAATAACATTGTCTCACAACCCATCGCCCTGTCCTCGTACACACACGATATCATAATTTATAACCGAACTCTTGATAAGGTTGAAACAATTGTATTGGCCACCGTCCAAAAACACTAAATGGTTCCAAACAACCAACTGACTGACTGAGTAACTCACCGACAAAATAATAACAACATTGTGCTGTATGTTTGACTTATCGAAATTATCTTATATTTGTTGTGGACAAAGTCCGAATGTGGCCAATCGACATCAAATTATATCCCTCCAAGCAGAAGTCTGTTCGAATTCAAGTCAATGAATTATATACTGAGTAAATTAATTGTTCAAACTGTGTTCATTTAAAATAAATATAAATATCTGTCATTAAAAATATACTCTTACTACTACTACACAATCACGGCATATCCTACAAGAAGGGTAGCGAACGGACCAGCTGTATGTAATAAATATGCAAACTGTCCTCTACGTGCTAACAAAAAAAATAAGTCATTCAGGATGGGTGGCAAACCTAAAAAAAATATCTTTATGTTTTCGAATATTTAAAAACGAAATTAAGGAAATATTTTTTGAACTTTCTAAATTACAAGGACCGATTATTGTTTATAAATAATTAAAATACATACGCAAGTATCAAGATCTTCCTCAATTTATGCTTATTTTATGCGGTTCAATGTTTTATGGCCATATAGTCGTATTTTTGTACAATTTAAAAATAACTGCGATACTCAAAATTGGTCGATAATATACAACTTAATTGCAGCCAAAAAATTATTATACACTTTAATATTTCAAGTTGCTACAAAAAGCTTATTCGAATCAAAGTAAATAAATGCAACAAATGACGTCACGTAATCACAGAATTATCAAAAAATAAAGAGTTGAGACTTTGGTTCAACGAATTTGGCCCAAAAACAACAAAAGTAATCACATCAACATACAATACTGACGACGTTGTATATCAATGATTGCATGTTTTCTTTAATGCATAGCTAACACTGCGAGCAACAGAACGCCTATGTTTGTACAGCTGACACGTGGACTGGAGCAAATAGAAAATAGTACATGAATATGTACATATGTACAAGAAAATAGAATCAAAATATAATACTAGTGATATAAATTACTATCGATGAGTGATTAACAAAATCCGAACACGTGTAGAAAGAGCACAGAACGTTTAAATATTAACAAAGGGAGCAACGTGTAGAGAAAACGAACTAATAATTATTAATACTTAACGTAATGGAAAGACAAGTAAAGGTACACTAACTAATACAATAATTACCACGAAATTACTCACAAAAAGAATGTTATTACCATGCATATTTAATATATGATCCGTTATTTACCCAAATGTACCTAGCTTTTGAATAATGTTACATGTGCCATGTGGCAAAGTTCATAGGGCGATTTTTTTTATAGTGGAATAATTATTGTGAAAAGACTGAAATATTCATTGGTCACTATACTAGTTTCCTCACACAAAAAATATGCTTTTCTAGCATTCTTTCTAATCTCGTTGAAATGATATTGTCCATTATTACTAAGGAAAAATATATTAACATCATTAATTGGCATCATCATCATTATCATCATCTCCGTCATTTTTCTCAATTCTGAGGATCGTGACCATCATGCTTCGTTCTGTATATCATCTGTCTCAACCATGAGCGATCCTCTGCCATGTGCGAGAATGAATTAATTGGTGTAAAGAAAAAAAAGCAGTACAATTTTCATTTGTGGGCTATTAGTTGGTAAGCACAGACGGGGAAATACTTGAATATTGTAGTAATAACATAATCAACAACTTATTTTAAGACAATAAAATAAACCTATTTCCAAAAGCAGTAGGTTAAAACACAAAGCGTCAAAGTCAGGTTGGCTTTACGATATAGAATCATCATACACATTTAAATGAATAACCGTAATCATAATATGCATGTTCCACAAAGGCGCATACATCGTTGTCTAAGAATGATATGTTCAAAGGCTGTTCCTATACAGACATGACATTAAGATATGGGTAACGTCTTAATATATATGTAAGATAATATAGGTAGACCTTACCGCATATGAAAAAAATAATAACAGGATGAAAAAATTAATAATGAAGTGTACTCGTAAAGCAGAACTGATTACACGGAAATCTGAAATCAGAAACATTTTAAGGTTCGGAACTGTACTAAAGATACGCCCTTGAGATCAAATATTCATAATAAAAAAAGGGAAAATTGAAAATAAAAACAAAAATCTGGACTCTTGTCTGAGGCGAGATGTTGGTCTTGGGATCGGTTTAATCTTTGAACCCTCTAGATGGTACATGGTAGCAACATTAACGTTCTCATATAATACGTATATTTTGTAGTTGATATGTACTCGTATTCCCCGAAAACACCGCTTCGAGCATCCAACGAACATTTGTCTATTATTAAATATTCACAATACGGCAAGAATCTCTCCACCTACCTCCTTTGGAGATGTTATACTTTTTCAAGCTTCCCTCCTCGTATGGAACTCGTATGTATGTATGTTGTCTCTCACGGGGATTTTTCATAGTCTTTGAAATATGTCGGGTAACTTTTGAAATGTAATCTCGTAACGTCTCATCTACAATACACCTACTTATTTACTGGCAGGATTTAAAAATGTATCCGTAATAAACTCTTCAAGATACGAGTTTTGAAGGAAACTTGTAGATGCGTCAAATATTGCACTGATAAGTGCAATTCTCGTAAAACATGACTTCTATTCTATGTAAGACTTGATTTTAATGGAGTTCGTAGTGGAGTTTACAGAACTTCAGCATTACGAAAGATTTTAGATTTTAAAATATCCAATACACTCTTTGGGGACTTTGATATTTCAAAAATATTAGCTAGCTAACTAAAAAACGAATGGGGAATGAGTAAGGAAGATCAAAAGACATATTATAAACATCCTTATGAATGTAATTAATATGACAAAAGTATAAAAAATCCTGAAAATTTGTACCATTAAAAGGTTTGAAAATAATAAAATTAGAATGTGAAACATCATTCAACGATCAAAGTAAAATATGCAGAACGAAATGAACGTTTTATTTACATCCTGGATGTCTTAATTTTTATATGCACGGATAGGAAAACTTGTACGGTTATTACACGCAGTTAGTCTACTAGTTATCCTTGTAAGATATAATAGCAATAGAACATCTATTGTAAAACTACACAGGTTGCTCTACGAGTAATCTTCAAACACTGACAACTATGAAGTAATGAATTGCAACATGCCAGCATGTGAGTCAAAGTTTTGAGGTTTATTAATATTAATCGAAGGATGATTTCTCACAATATATTACGAACTAATAACATAAACAATGGCTAAGAGAAGATTTCAACTTTAACTCGTTCAAAGTTATGATTCGGCACAAATCTAGACATGTGTTATTTTGACTACACACGGTAAAACATGACCGCACAATTATTACAATATGAAATTTACCTGACGAACCGCGAGAATTACGAGGCACTTCTTCCAATACATTCAAAACAATCTATCTACATACATTACGTGAACAAATACAATACAAAATATGTAGGTAAATTAAATAAAGTGTTTCTATTTACTATAGATTATAGATCGTGACAGAGACGTCAATCGATTGACAATGACCTGGTAATTGGAAAGGCATCTATCTTACGATCTATAATTTATAGTAGAAAGAAACACTTGCTTCAATTTATCTAATTATGGAATTCTACTACGTGAACACCGACACAATTAATACGAACTATTATTTGAAGAGAGTTAACTCCACTCTTAACACTAAACCATCAAAGCATATCTAGAAGAAGGTAGCCAGTTGGCTCACTACATGTAATAAACATAGGTTATAAATATCATAAAAATATAAGACATTCGTAATGGGTGACAAGTCTTATTGTTAAATTACTTATAAATTAAGCTTCAAGAACACTTTTCATTTAAATGATATTTGGAATCATACAAAAAATGAGCAAATGTATAATTTTAAGAATATTACTCAAGAGAAAATTCATCTGCTAGATCTGCATCTACTAGAATGTGCAAACTGCCTTTATGTTAATTTTTATTAATCAGAAACAACTTTGAGTCAATGTGAAATGTATAATTTTTATAACAATTAAAATTAATTTGTTGACGAGATCGAACGTCGTATACAAGGCATTATTTTTTCCTATTCGTCAGATGATTAAAGATGGGTTTGGTGATATACAATAAACACAAATATACAGACTAAAATATCTATAGAATATAATAGTATCAACTGTAGCAGATATTATGTTTCCGTAAATATTAGTAATTAGGTAATCCAAAGAAGATTTATGACGTGAATTACGGCGTTCGGTAAGCTCACTAAGGAGGAAGTAGAACGGTTCGACAAGGGTAGGTACCCCATCTGGTCGGTAGCTATACTGAAAACATTAGGTAAATACAACAATACGGACGACGGTAACGAAACTCCAAGTCCAAACAATACATGGCGATAAATTATAAATATCGTCAATAAAAAACAATCAAAATACATATATCGTCAATCAAAATACATATATCAAATATTGATTCAAATTCGTGCATCTTATGGCCGGTTTCATAAAAAAAGATATAACCACTATAACGAGTTTCACTTAAAGTTTTTTTTGTATTTTGACGGGAACTCTATTGTTTAAAAACCTGCACACAGAATCTACGGGAAAAACAGTTAATCTTCCTATCATCTATGACTATTTCCGTATTTTGAGTTACAACCTAATGGCGTAGGCGTAAAGCTGAACAACATCCACAAAATGAATGAAATAAATGGCAATATTTAAAGAAATTAAAAAAAAAAATATAGGTCTAAATTGATAATGTCCCGTGTAGTACCCGGTAAAGAATTGGTCTCCCACTCTTTTCCGCAAGTTTTGGAGTGTTCTGTAAAAGGCAGGTGTTCGAAAAAATTAAGACATTTTCCATCTTAAATTCAGCGATGAGGTTTGCCACCCATCCTGAATGTCTTGATTTTATAGTGGCACGAAAATGACAGCTTGCATTTTTCTTACATGCAGCTGATCTGCTGGCTACCCCACTTGTGGGATATGCCGTGATGGTATAGTAGTAGATAGTAGTACCTATTAGAAAATTGATAAAACGAAACACGGATTGGAATGCGAACATTTCTTTAAAAAAAAAAATTCAAAGTGTTCTGGGTCTCGGTGTTGATACATGTACTTATATACGTTTGATGCGATTCGTCACGTTGGTACCCATGATACAAGATTCATATCTGAGTTTGGGACTAGCTCGATTTGTACGAATTATTCATATATATGTTATATTTTAATTACACAAAACAAGTTTCATCACACGAACAAATTTACACGAGAATTTCGGGTTTGGTGGAAGTAGGATTCTTTCCTTTCTGCCAACCCCACGAAGAAAGCGGCGTGATGGTATGTGTGTATTTTATTTATGTATAACATAATAATTTGATATTTATATATATTTCGAGTTATTTCATTTTCCACATTAAGTGACGAAGTCGAGGAGAGCAGCTATAGCAAGCCAAGCCATCTGGAAGTAATCGCTTAAATAAACGTTATACGGCGGCCTTTACGTTGATTGATGTTTCAAAGAATATTTAATCTCACCTTAAAAACCCACAAGTACCATGTACTACCACTTCTAATACAAATTATTATTATTTACAGAATATGGAATACTTACGGGTACTTAAATTGATGTAAATAGACTATCTGCACTGGATAAATGAAACTATGTTTATTAATAATTAATTTCAATCGGGGCTTCCCTTTGAAGGAATACCGGAAGTACTTATTATATTTTAGGAAGTAAAATTGGAAGGTCTTACTTATTATATTTTTTGGAAGCAAAATTGAAGGAGACCCATCATTCACCCGGACACCGAATGAGTCTGGGGACTAACATTCATCTGGAAGTAAAAGATGTAAAATGTTTTTATTGTTTCGAACACCTGCCTTTTACAGAACACTCGAGAACTTACAGAAAAGAGTGAGACACCAATTCTTTGGCGGGTGCTCCACGAAGAATGTTTTTAGTGAATTTGGTTATATAACGAAGACAAATCAATATTTTTAAATATTTAAATAGCTAAATATTTCTGGTGACCGAAACATCAAAGTGTAATTCAATAAAGTAAAAATAACTTCGTAATGTAAAGCGATATTAGGTATCGTGTATTACAGCAAAAGTAATATCGTAGGAGACGACTCCATTGGCGAAGACGTTCTGAATGGAGGAGGGTGGTTTCTGGCCAGATGCTTCCGAGAAGAGTGTTGAAGTGTGAAGTTACTTAGTAAGTTAATGCAAATACAATATGTGACATATAACGAGAAATAATTTATGGTGTGACGATATATGTATAAGAAAGTATAGTTCAAATTTGTAATACATAATTCAATATTCAAAAACCTAATATTGCGTAGGTACTTCTGTTTCAATATCGCCAGTGCCTGTGGTCAAGTTTAAAAGAGCTATAAAGAATGATTTATAGTTTCCTGAAGTAAATAACACCTACACAATACTCACTTTCAGCAAAATGGAAAGCTACTTCTTGTTCAAGTAAACAGACGTTTAAGTAACATTGTAGTAACCCATGCGCATAAATGTTTCGAACAACCAATACAATCATGAATATACTACACATTTGAATGTCTAACTTGAACAAATTGGGTTATATTTATTCTACATTTTCAAATATAACACTGTGCAAATTCAGTATTAAAGATAATTCAAATTAAAACCGCTGTTTAAATCCATTATTGATTTATTTATTGACATAAGGTTTTCGACTACAATTTAGTCATCTTCAGTACCAAACAAATACCATTTTGTACAAATACTTAAACTATTATGTATTTGTAGTGATCAATGTAGTCGAAGAAGTTTCATCAAAAACAAATTTATAGTGGATTTCAACAGTACTTTTAATTAAACAATATTTTACTTGATTACTTGGATTAAGTACTCTTTTAACTTAAGTCTTAGGATAAATCTGGAACGATAATTAAATTGCAAATGATTTTAAGGTAGAGAACATGGAAGAAGAAAAGGAACATAATTGTTTGCATGTATATGTATCATTGTGAAACTGTTTTGTGTATTGTGAACTTTGAGTGACGCGAAGATAACAAATGTCATGTCACTCATTATTGGTAATATATAAATAAGGAGATGTACAAATTATATTGACCAAGTGCTCGGAAAGAAGTGGGTTGGTTTTGCATGAGATAGCAGGAAATGGATAGATTTTGAAGACATCTATATCTGTGTTTACTGTACATAGAGCAGTTTAACTTATTTATTATTGTTACCTGTCCGATGCTGGCGGGTCGTCTTTGATTTGTTCATACTTTGTTTTGTATGATTTTTAATTGATAGAATAAGTAGAAGTACACATAATATTGTCATTATTATTAATGCTTTTTTTCTTTGTATATTGTGTGAATTGTATATAGGATTTTTTACTATGATTTTATGTAAAAGGCATTAGCCGTCTGTGTTTGAATAAATAAAAAATTAAAAAAAAAATATTATTCATAAATAAAATTTAGTGTTCCTTATCACTCAAATTGATCACTAAAAATGAAATAAACAAAAACAGTATCACTTTGATTCTACTTCCAGGTCATTTCATGTTGGATAAATCGAATCAAAACCATCAAACTAAAACGTTTATTGAAGTTTCAAATGGGATGATCAATCAATGATTCAAACTGCAACATATTATTATTTCAGAGAGATATCAGTTAATAGGGATAAACATGAATTTAAATCGAACATAAACATATTATATTCAGTGATGCAATCACGATTAAGACGTTCTGACGATAGTACAAGTAGGTACTAAAAACAACCACAAACCATAATATTGTATATACAAATAATTAGACACGGGCGTCATCGATTAACATTTTAACGAGTTAATTATTAACTCCGGTTAAAATGCTGATCAACTTATGTTAATCTCAATTTTATTTTAATTTTAACGTAGATAGTGTAAAACGTATTAATGTGTTAATTGCATTATATTAATTACTGCGTAATAACAGTATTACGCAGTAACGTTCCCACGCCAGAGATCATTTCTTTATTATGGGTTTGTTGGAAGATATCGCTTCTGCGATAAACTCGCCCATTGCACAATATCGTTTATTTGTATCACATTATTTTATAACTTTGTAATTATGTATTGTGCAATAAAGTTTATTATTATTTTTTTTTAATTTCATGAAATTAAATGTATCGGTTAATCAATTTTGCGCTGCAATTTCTAAACAATTAGGTACCTACAACTAAAGAGTATAAATTTATTTATTTATTCTTTGCTGTACATTGATTACAAGCAATTTTAGACATAAATACTTGACAACATCAGATATAATCAATATAAAGAGGGCTAGTTTATCGTACAAGCGCGGTTTCTTACAACTAACCCAATTTCATACAAACTCCATTATTTATTTATTTATTCAAAATAAGTTACACAATTCAGACAACACATAAAAATAAATACCAACAATTATAATTATGAAATTTTAAGAAAGGAAGAGGAGGCACAAGGTAAAAGAAAAGCTAGGAAAAGGGGCTAAGATATTTGTAATTTAACGCTGACATTTAACAATTCCTTAACGAATTAACGATTAACTTAATAAACTTTTTGGTAAACCTTTGCAAATATAGTACCTTAGTGCATCGTGGAAACATCAAACAAATCAACACAAATAATAAATAACACTGTATGAATGTTTACAATAAAACTCGGTGATTCCTTGGGATTTATAAGTAGTACTAAAATAAACCGTAACCATAATAACCACAATAAATATTGCATTATTATATTATTGTATGAGTTGTAAAGCAAAATTTATTGAAGACTTACCAGAGATGCGTTTGAGCAATGTAAAGTTTATCAATTAATATATTTATACATCTCCTACATAGTAAACAATAGTCAGTGAACGAAATGCAAGAAAAAACAGGTAGGTAGTCCTCGAAGTAATATACAAAATAAATCATTGGGGATGGATGTCAAACTTAATCATTGTGGAAATATATATTGTTAGTACCTATTCTAAGTGATTCTTTTTACACTTAACTAATTTGAAACACTAACGAAGTGAGGCGAGTATCTTTTCTATTCATTCATACTATTACGGCATTTCATACGAACGGGGTAGTCAGCGGACTAACTGCATTCACTGTGTCGGTATTTAGGTAGTAGAATTCCATATCGAAATAAATAAAACAAGCGTTTTATTCTACTAATGATTTAATTTGTGAGAGAGACGTCTTTCGTCTTATGAGGACATTGGCAATCCTCAAGATCAAGATTGACAATGTCCTCATAAGACGAAAGACGTCTCTCTCACAAATTAAATCATTAGTAGAATAAAACGCTTGTTTTATTTATTTCGACTAACTGCATGTTAAAAATATGATTTAACTTTCATGCATCCAGAAAAGGTGGCATAACCCATCGCAAAAATGAAGATGTGTGAATGTCTCGTACGGATGTTTATGCGAATACCTGCCTTTTATAGTACACTCGTAAACTTACGCAAAAGAGTGGAAGGCCTTCTCTTCACCGGGGACTGGTGTAAAAAACATGCAAGTTGTCCTCTATGTGCCAGTAAACGTTAAAACATCGAGGACAGGTGGCATATCTTATCGCTGAGTTGAAGACGTTAAATTGTCTCGAAAACTTACGGATAAGAGTGAGAATTATTTTTTGCTGGGAACTCCATTATTAGGTATTAGTGATGTAACGAAAATTCGTATTCGCATTCGCGAATATACGCATATTTCAAAGTATTCGCATTCGCAAAAAATATGCGAATGTTTTGCGAATATTATTTCGGTAATAAAGTGTCGGATATTCGGTAAAAGTACCGGATACATACCCGGTACATTGCAGAAAAAGGTACTGCAGGAAAATGTTCTTTAAGAAAACTGAGGAGTTTTGAAATATTTTAAATTCCTATACCATTTTGATATTTCGGCGACGGGGGGGTAGAAATTTTAATGATTAAGCAATATTGTCGAAATCTAAGCAAGTCAATATTCGCTATTCGAATTCGCGAATGTCGGCAACAAATATTCGCATTCGCATTCGCGAATATCCAAAATCACACATTCGTTACATCACTATTAGGTATATCCCGGGTTTACTAATAGATTGTAGATTAAGTAATTTGAATTTAGAATAAAAAAAGGTGACGTTGTTTTGACTAAGCTTATATGATTTTAATTAATAAAAAGTCATTTATTTATTAACCCCATATAAAGATTAATTCTAAAAATAAATTCTCAAAAAACGACATACAAAGTTCACAGTGCAATATTCTGATACAGGAACGAACTAATATAAAGGGTTCCACATCCGAGATCAACGGGGTCAATGTAAAACAAGAAAGGTTCGGTAATAAAGCTGTCGGGAGTGTTGATTAAATTAATAATTACACTGGATATTTAATACGATCACTTACAAACACAAAGCATAATGAACCCTTTCGCACTAATATAAACATAATAAGTAACAGCAGAGGGTTATACCTGAAATATTGAAAGTTTGTTTATAAGTACGACAGAAATTATGTACCTACCATATAATTATATAAAGCAGAAGTTGGGCGCCACATTTTGTGTCTATTTGTTATCTATTGTAAATTTGTGAACATAAAAATTTGGTACACCGAACATGGAAAAGATTTTGATAATTAACCAACAGCTCCTAGTTTTTCTTTCATACTTAAACTGGAAAAATATTACCTACCTACATACCAATACTAAGTACCTACATACCAATTTTCTGAGTCTAAATTAATAGGTCTAAATTCTGAGTACCTTTGCATCAAAAATTTAAGGTGCACACAAATATTGCCGTGAGCCATATTCTTCAAGAAGAATAGTTAGTTAGAAGACATCGTATTCTAGCGATAAACTCGCTCTCTGTACATTGAATTGTATAACTGATATTTTTATGATACTTTTTATAGATGTGAAATATTGTAGGCAATTTGCAGTGAAGAATAAAAAAAAATAGTGTTTGAGAAATTACAAAGCGAGTGAGGAGAAAGAAGTTTAGATGAGTTTAAAAATACACCGATAATGATGAGTGTAGGTATTTATCATACGTAAACCATCAAGACATTTTTCGCGAATGAGGTAGCCAACAGACAGGTACATAAGAGCAGGTATAGAGCCGGTAAGTCCAACTTCTACGAGAGGGCCTTTGGTGTTGTAGGACCAGTTATGTGGAATCGCCTACCGGTGCTGCTGAGAGATGGTCAGACGGTCACTAGCTTCAGAGGCAAATTAAAAACTAAACTCTTTACTGGCGCCCTTGAGACGGTCTATAGACTGTAAAACGGCGTCATAAATAAAATAAAATCATCCAAAATCATCATCATCATAAACAGAATACATCATAAGCAATTATTTCTTTTTCGAAGAATCGTAATATGTCAGTCAACGAAAGTGATAACTCACTTAGCATGAAGTTTCCTGAATGGAAGATGCTTTTTTATTCCACTATTTTAACCAGAAGCGTAAATGGTGAAATAAAAAGAAGTCTTGATACGCGCTTCTTGGATGGATAATTAAATGTGTAAATAAACAAACAGTAATAATATTATCTCCGAATCATCGAGTGAATAAGATCGCTCGTAAATATCGCATCAGTTTGGAGTCGCAATGAATTAATGGATACCTAAGGGAAGACATAACTTTTATGTAAAATCGACTACTGTCTGCATCAGATATTTCGATACTAGGTACAACTAATTGAAACGTATTGAAATGGTAACGCACAACATTACACATACTAGAGATGTGAAGCATTCGGATAAAAAATGAGAATATTGAAAATGATGGACGTTTGGTTTAGCCAGAGAAAATTGTATCTTAAATTCTTGCATAATGAATGGAAATTTTCTCAAATTATAGCAATATAAAATTTGATGACGAATGGTAGAACTTTGTAAGCTGGAGATTTTCGGAAATCAATTTCAATGTAAAAGTATGGATAGATAGATGGTCAAATATTTTATGTTTTTTTTTTTATCAAAATTTATGTTTGGCGACTGAGAGACGGGGAAAAATGAATAATTGAGTAATTCACTGTGTCGGCGTTTAGGTAGTAGAATTCTATAATGAGATTAAAAAACTAATGTTTTAACTACTATATTGTTTTTTATTGAGGAGACACGTCTTTGACAAAACACATTAGACAAAAGACATCTCTCTCAATAAAAAACTATATATAGTAGAATAAACATTTTTTTCAATTTCTTCCTGAATAATTGAGTATGTAGTTTAATCTCCATATTAAATCGAGAAAAAAGGATACGCCATGACTATAGGTATAATATTCGATGTTCGCACCAACATAATTATGTCAGGCACATCACTATTACATCGAGTGTTTACTGTTTGATGACCGACACATTGCCCGACAGCCATGATACCGTGTGTGCCGTACATTATTTACTAGTACAACACTTTCAGAATGGTGTAATTGGGGAGATTTATGGCGAAAACTAAATGGATTTATGCCTCGCAAATTCTAAGTAAATACCACGCGTTATTTCTTCGAGATAGATTTAGGTACCAAAATGATGATAAATGCTTCATTTTAAAGGTACATAACAAATAAACAAAGCATCTAAGTGCTAAAAATCACATTGTACAAGTTATGTACAGTCTTCTTAACAATTATATTTGTAAAGAATACAGTAAATCATGTAAAAAATAGATAAATGTAAATCGATGTGCCGTTTAAAAGTTGTAACTAATAAAGTAAAGGGCTATTTAGTCCTATTGTTTAAAATTAAATTTAAAAAGTAGCATAGGTTATATTCAGAATGTAGATTTTTTTTAAATATAACAACAGGCGGAGTTTAAATGTCCATAATGCCGCATTCAGGTTATTCGATGTGCAGTTATAAAACCCACATACAAACACAAATCGATGAAACTTTGACAAAATTTCACAATGCCGTTAAAGGTAGAATGTCAATCATCGACGTGTCGTTTTCTATCACAATGACATAAGAAAAACATTATTTACGAGGGGTACGCAACGTATTTATTAATTTATTTATTAAAATTTTACATTGCCGTTCAAGGTAAACAACAATCATCGATGTGCCGTTCTCTTTTATAATGATATAAAAAACATTATTTACGAGGGGTGCATTACGTATTTATTAATTTATTTATTAAAATAAAATGTTGTACGCATAAACATCTCCCCTCCAGTACAAAGATGTAATATTTTTATGTTTATTATAGTCGATGTTTAAGTTGAGTATGTACATGGTTTATATTATATATAATATCCGAGTTATCTGCATCGTAAAAAGGGGAAAACCTTTTAAATGTTATGACTCAATAATCATTACAAACATTAAGTACTTATTACATATGGCCAGAACTGAATCTCTCGAGATGCAACAGTGAGATAAGAAAGGGATTAGGAATTATTATATATTAAATGATATTTTAAAATCCAAATAAACCTCGTACGGGTCCACTGAATCTCATAATGGGGCAACAATATTAATATATTGCAAAGTAAGCAACGTATTGTTGATATTAAGCTCATCAAAACGTCTTGTAAAAATATTATATGAACAAGAAATTTAATTGAAAAAAAAAACAAATCTATATATTCGTCGAGTTCGTCGGTAGCCTGGAGGTAGAGTCTCGGCCTCGTGAACAGGGGGTCCGTGGTTCGATCCCAGGTGCCGGCAAACTCCCCTTTCACGACACAAGCTTTTAGCTTACTGTGAAAGGTGTATAGGGTTGTATTTGGGTTTATAATAAAACCCAGATATATCTTTTTAAAAAAAAAAAAAAAAAAAAAAAAAAAAAAAAAAAAAAAAAAAAAAAAAAAAAAAAAAAAAAAAAAATATTACAAAAGTAGGAAAATCATTGCTATAACTCAAAGAAAAAAACATAATGATTTTGTAAGTCGATAAAAACATAATTATTAAAAAAATAGTGAAATCTGAAACATTCTTTGTTTTCTGACATAAGATATTGTTAATTTTGGAACACAATTTCTGAGAAAATTAGCAATGCGTTACAAGTCAATACTATATACCAGGGGTGGCCAACTTGATTAGATCCAAGATCTACTGTTTACTGAGGAAGTCCTGTGCGATCTACCAATTATTTTATTTATTTATTTATATTTATACATCTTCTTGTACATACTATAAACAAATATAACTGTACACTGGTGGGCTTATTGCCATTACATTAAACAGCATAGTTCAGTACACAATTAAGTAGTATTTTTATTTTATTAAGAGGAAAAACATAAAACTGAAAATGATTCTTAGTAACTACTTATGTTACGTTGTGCAGTCTGTTCTACGTATTTACGTATGTTTATATTTTTTGCTTTGCCACGATCGACTGGATTAATTGTCGCGATCGACCGGTTGGCCACCCCTGCTATATACTATATATTTGACCGAATGTACCCGTTATGTTGGATAAATAAATAAATAATTAAACAAAGCAACTTATCTCAGTCGAAACAACGAATAAAATTCCAATGCTACATTCTGCATAATTTTATTGGCTTTGTGAATACCAAATGTTATAATATTTAATATGTATGGAGATAAAATTGATACTTATTCACCTATCATTGGCTTTGATTTAGTGATAGTCATAAACTTCAAAGTAAAACAATACACGAATATTGTATAACTATACTGCTCCCAACTATCTACCAGAGATCAATGTAAGTTTCAGAAACAATTAACGTGAATACATTAACCGATATGCTGTAATCATATTTATGCAGTAGAAGAATGTTGTAAATGAAATAAGGTATTATGTTAAATGCTTTTGTGCCGTTTATGATTAAATAAATTAATAAAAATATTGTGGCTGCGGAATATACGGCAATGGACCGAAATAACACGGATGGGAGAACTGCTCCGCACAGCGCAAGACAGAGAGGCATTTCCCAGAGTGATCGCCAACGTCGGCGGGACCTGATACAGCACTAATAGAAGAAGAATAAAAATATTGACTGTTGACCACCCGGATAGCGCCGAAATCTGGGTACTTCCAATTATCTTAGATGCCAACACTGGCATAGTTGTATTAGAATAGAGAGAGTCCAAATATTAAAAAAAATCTTCACCTAAACGGATAAATAGGAGTCCTTGGACTCCTGAAATATCCGAGAAACAAAGATATTTCAACATTTATCTTCACTAAGCAAATCTAGTGCAAGTTTAAATCTAGTGAAAATAAAAATAGTGATTTGACTTTCATTTGAGTTCAATGACTTTCACAAAATTGTCTAGAAAATATATATATTCACAAAATTGTCTAGAAAATATATAGAATTATTAGGTATTCTTGTTCCTTTAGGGGTTCTTAGAGAGAGAGAGAGAGAGAGAGAGAGACCATGAAACTGCAAAGTGGTTATTGTAAAGGATATTCAACCATGGCTTGCACGCCATTCTTCTTGAACACAACGATACGCTGGACCTGTCCATGTGGGGAGCTGATTGTGTAGATCACATCCTGGAACAAACAGAGAATACACACATTAGAATATACAAATTTAGTATATCAGTCTGAGGATCAAAATAATTAGTATAAGAAAAGTATCTACTACATCAAGGATTCATCATAAAAGGTTTCATTAATCTGATGAAATACAGCAATCTGATTTTTTCTTCGAAGTAAAAGAAGCATTTTTTCTTAACTTAAGACCGGAGACATATTATATTATATTCTCAAATTCTCCTGCAGGTAGGCTATTAAATTATTCAATAAGTTGTATGTTATGTTGAAAATATCAACATGAGCATTTAAATTATTTAAGGGCCCCGTTTAGAAAAACAGTAAAATATTTAATTTTCAACAAATTTGATAGAAAAACTGCCAAACTTGTTGACCCTAGCGAACATATTAATTTGATAAAATAAAAAAACAAATATTTATTACCAATATTAGTTTTCTACTCAAAAATAAATAAATCGCAGACTGACGAGATTTATTTAGGTACTCTTTGTTATATCAAAATATTAATTATTAGTAAAATATATATATTTTTTATTCATCCTATCAAACATATAAATACCATAGATTTTAGCAAACTTTTTTTAGTATCCAAAAAATCGAGTTTATGTGGTGATTTTTGGTTTCAAAATATGAGAAATTTTATCAAAAAAAATATTTTTAAATCGGTCAATGTCCATGAAAAAAACAAAAAATTTTTTTTTTGTTTTGTTGTTCTATAATTGTAATTACTATCTAAGTATTCGTAATATTAAAAAAAAAATATAAGAAAATTTGTAGGGTTCTCGTGCATTTATGTACCAAACACATCCCCGAATTCGATTTTTAGAAATATGCTTTTTTATAAACGAATGTTATGAAGCTAAAATCAAGTTTTTTTTTAAAGTTAAAGTTTGATATTGGTAATTAATATTTGTTTTCTTATTTTTTCCAATCAAAATGTTCGTAGGGTCAACAAGTTTGGAGAGTTTGTGTATCAAACTTGTTGAAAATTGAATGTTTTATCGTTTTTGCTAAAGGGGGTTAATATTTTTAACATAACATACAATGATTTTATCGTCAGGATAGACTCTCCTATGACTTAGTTGTTTCTTTTTGATGAGGTCTCTTTTGTGATTTTTTTCTCTGTTTGTTTGTTTTTATATTGCTTTGTTTTTTCCTGCTGAGATTTGCCTTGGCCAGATGCTGTTTTGATCTTAGTGAGACAAAATTGATATCTTAGTTTCGCCCTTGAGATGGTCACATTAACCAGGGCCAAGTACAACTTGTCTTATTATTATTATTATTTACGTTTCTTTACATAAATTAAAATAAACATCAAATCAATCAATTTATTTTGAAACAGTGTTAATATCGAATGCTTTCAAATACACAACAATCTGCTGCTGTAACATCTGCTGGAGTAACTCCTACTTTATCTTAACAAAAAAATATAAAAATATAAATTTCATCTACTCTTTTTTCTCTTTCATTGTGATAATTCCTAATGGTGTTTATAATACCATAAAATATATATTATATATCCAAAAGTATTATTAGCATTAGGTATCATTTGCATGAACATTTCACACGCCGCACAATACGCAACACACATAACGTCGTACCTACAGACAGACATACATAGATACATACAAAAGTTGTTCTTTGAATAAAATCTCACACATGAAATGGTGGGATAATCGCGAGAGACTTTGTGGGGATTATGCAAATGTCTTCGCAAAAATATCTTCTAACAATGTTGGAATACATTAGGCAAAACAAACGAGGAGTTGCCTTCAGGATTACGAATCACTGTTCTTTTTATCCAATCAAAAAAACAATAACTTTCTTATTAATTTATGTGAAATAAATGAAAAACTGTACTTCCTACTTAACTAACTGTATTAAGTTTAAATGACAGAATTACTTGCTCCATCATCGGAAACATAATAAGCACAAATTATTTCAAGGACAGTTGTGTTGGGGTGAAGGAGTGGTGAGCGGACGCGAGGGTGGATTAGAAAGGAGTAGGGATAAGAGTGGAGGTGATATAGACGGGATTTGGATATTAATAATATTTTCATTTCTTATACAACAATAATTAATTTGTAATGATTCCAATTTATATCTAATTTCTTTCCTTTATCACAGTTATAAACTAATTCTACAGTATCTATCCCAAAAGTGTGTCCTGTACCTCCCGAATGTTCAGCTATTTCACTATTTATTGTCATAAAACTTTCTGTTTTAATTTTATTTATTTAACATTTTTTACAGAAGACAAACAGTTTTAACGATACACGATAAGCAGTTAATGTGAACAATTCGTAATCCAGTACACGATATAGACGACGTTGTGCCAAAGTGACATGTGTGAGGAATATGAATAAATGTTATCAATTTATATTAATAAATTTACGCTGATCACGAATATCCTAATAAGAACCGTATAGCAAAATTTTTCATTCATTATTTTCATTTTAAAAATCCATATTTTCTGTTATTGAATTAGTCCGGTGTGACGTCGCTAGGCGCTATTTTGTATTGCCACACATTTCACTCTTAGTACTGTTTGTAGCGCCTGATATTGTCAAACACTGCTCCGCCACGAGTGAACCTTTTTGCGGCGAAGTGCGAAAATTGCTTTTTTAAATGGTGATAAAAACCTTAAAAATTCACATTTAAAAATATAAAAAGCACCATAATATTTCTAATTTTCTGTACTATTTTTTGGGTTGAAATTTTTTTTTTGTGGAAGTTCCCCATTTCCGTAACTATTGTGTATTTTAGCTACGAAAATTGACACTTCTCGCAAAGTCGTATATATCCGACCGATAAAGACACGAAAACGTAACGCTAAAATGTGTTTTGACTTCGGGTCCAGGTCCCACAGATTATCAGAGACTTAACTCCGTCACCAGTGGTACATATAGACCAATGGACGAGAACAGATGAAAAGTAATCCTGATTATTTGTGGTGTAATTCTGCCTATCCAAGATTTTACACTATCACGGCACCTCCTACAAGTGTGGTAGCAGTAGAGTAACTGCTTGTGTAATAAACTAACAAGTTTTCTATTCGTAGTCACAGGATAACAGTGATTAAAATAGCTGTTGTTATTTTTGTATACAGCTATGTCTTTAATCTTATACAATATAAACGCTAACATCAGAATAAATGTATCAAATCATAAACAGCCTTATTATTACTACGCTTAGTAACGTAATGTTGATAGGAGAATAGTACCGTAATAAAAACATATGTATCAAAATAACATTAGCATTTGTTACAAATTGTGTTAATTTTAAATACCGAAATGAGATTCAATTTTACTCAAAAAGAGTAAAATTTAGATCCATATATTTATCTATCTACACCAGCGGACGGGGTACCAAGGCAAATTACCCCCAAAAAGGGGTTAAAGTGAGATTATGGGTGTAATAGGGAAAAAAATAATTTGCTATTTTAAAGACGTACGTATTATATCGCTCGTCAATGGTATAGGTTTACCGAAATCGATCGCGATTTAAATAATCAAGTAACGGATGTGCATTGCAGAATACTTAAAAAACATTTGAAAATGAAGGGGTAATATCGACTTACGCAAAAATATTTTGGGGTAATGATTAAAAAGTTCACTGATCGCTGATCTACACGATCGAGACTGTTAATTTTTCCCACATAATCTGGTATTTTTTAAGCAAAATATGTTAACATAATGTGTATGAGATGTATCTCGACAGACATACTCATAATTTGAATCACTTGAAGGAAAAGCACACTCAAAACAGCATGAGCTAATTCTTAAACGTCAGAACACCTATTATTATTACTCTAGTTCCCTCTCAGATTCAGCATGCAAATCGTCCTCCAGAATTATGTACAAACATAGACCCAAACATCGTATTTCCTTCTCTTAGTTGGGTCGGGAACCTATTAAATTTAAGAACTTCCACCAGAGATCCCTGCCATAGATGCTTTCAGAAACTCAAGACAAAAGCTACAGAAATTATCATCTAGAAAAGGGAAAAGTGTGAAAAGACCACATGCTTAATTGTCAGACGATAGGTATTTAAGATAAACCATAGTTAGTATGACTCGGTAGCAATATGCTCAGGTATAAAGGTTGAGATAGATCAAAGACGAGGTCAATATCCAAGGATGGATAGAAAAAGGCTGAAAAAGATAATAATTACAATATTCCTTAAAGTTTATCCTCAGGGGATTAATAAAATTACGACATAAAAATAAACAACTTTTTTCAGCACCAAGTCAACAACAGCAATCCGCTTTAAAACTGAAATGTTATCGAGGCGGTAGCAAGAATAAGGATCCATGGGCCTTTTTTTAGAAAAGGAAGAAATGAATGTACAAATAGACGGACAGATTGAGAGAAGAAATTGATTCTCCTAAGTAAAGTCAATGCCCATGCAAATTTTTAATGGAATATTTTGATTCGTTACACTACTTAATATTCTTTTTTGTTTGTCTGAATTTGAATTTTGTCGGGATTTAAGCTTCAATGTTTGTAAGTTGCAAATGTTTTATCTGTGAAAATTAGTATCATGTTTGCAATTAGCTTCACACACACAATGTTGACGTTCGATTAATAGGTCATGAAATGTAAATAAAATTAAAGGAGACACATTTCAAAACTTTTAAATAGGCGCTTCTCAAAACGGAATTTTGGCATATGAGCCCTTGTTTGAGCTATATCGTCAATTATCACTTCGTAAGCATATTTTCAACTAGAATAAAATCCTCTATTCGTAAATAAATATAAACCTTAACGATTGTAGTAACAATAATCATACTGTAATGCTTAAATATCGCGAAGATACCTGGAGCTCGATAAAAGTAAAATAAATATCTTTATATACGTCAGATGAAATGGAAACAAAAAATAATATGCAAACATTTTTTCCTATCTTATAATTTTTCGTTTAGAAAGAAGTACAACGTCAAGTACAGGAAAAAGCTTGTCTGTTTTTTATTAATTGTCGAGTTAGTTAAGTAGTTTAGTGGCCTGAGTCTCAGTATTTCAATCTAGAAATCTGGGTTCGATTCCACCTGCTGCTGGATTATTTCAAATGTAGTTCAATTTTTTTTTGTCATGCTGCGACTATCCTATTTCTCTGATGTGTTGAATCGGTACAACACAATACAATCTATACTGTCGAAAAACTAGTAGGCAAAATAATAGATATTCTCAAAATGTATGTAATTCTATTAAGATTATTGATTTTTTTTTAAATCACAGAGACTCAAAAATATTTCACAATAAGAATAGAATGTTCCCCAGCATGTAGAAAGTTGTGTTAAAGCTGTATTTCAATTGTCACAAATTCGATAAGAACGGAAGGGGGCTCGTTTCCTCCCCATATTTCTGAGAGGAGTATTAAATAGTGATTGAAAGAATGAAATTATACAAAAATGTCATCAACCTTTAAAAGCTTACGACATTCAACGTTCTCATTGTTTTCAAAATAATAATAATAAAAATGAAACTTTGATGTGGGTAAACAAAGCGTAGCTAATCCAAAAGCACAGCATGAAATATGGGAATTGTAGCACAGCGCACAACGACAGGTGACAGTATCCCAATAAATACAAGAAGAACACTTCAAGATACTACCAACTTGAATTGTAAAGTTCAGTAGCGGCGTGCGAGGGGTGTTTGAAAAATTCTGGGAACTCATTCGAGTCTAAAAGACGCTGTAATATAATGTCAAAGAGTTGGTTAATTAGGATTCATAACAGGCTTATGTAAATTACTCAAACTTTCTCAAACGCACCGAGGTTGAGTAAAGAGAAGCCTATTTATATCTTAACCAGTTTCTTGAAAATGGAAAGTGAAAAAGAAATTATGTGATAACTTTTATAATCAAATAGGTACTTATGTAATATTTGAGACTATAATATAATATGACTGAAAGAATCTGACAATGCAAATATACTACGTATACTAGACTACGTTCACGTCGTATCCCAAAAGGCGTAGGCAGAGAGGACGGAATGCCACACAGCTCTATTCCAACATACTTCTTCATAAATGAAACCGTTATTTTATATATATACAAATTTTAGGCACGTAAGTAGTCTGACTGCTTATAAATTTCTCATTCTTATCCTAAGCACACTATATCTATTTGCTTCCAACAGTCCTTTAAGCAACATCCGATCATTTTGCCTACAGTTTTTTTTTTGTTATTATTTGTATGTTTAAAAAGACATTAATTATAAATGGAGTGCATTGTTGTCTGAATTATCACATATAAGACATTAAAACATCTTTAATTCAGAGATGAGGTATGCCACTCATCCTGAATGTCTCATCTTAATATTTTAAAAGAAGAATAATGTATATGTATATTGCTTGCAATTGGTCTGCTACTACCCCATTCGTGGAAGGAGCTGTGGTGGTATGAATGAATGAAGGAAAAAAATATTAATTCAATAACTAATGATGAGATGATCGACAGTCTAATGGTAGCATCTCAAAATTTAAAACGAGGGATTTTGTGTTCGGTTTCACTCGGTATCAACCTATTTCATTTTCACGATAATGTAAGAAAGAATATTACGAGTGTATTTCAGATCCAGATTCACCTTTGATTTGAATAAAAATTGTTGTGATTAAGAACACAAAAGAAAAAAATATATTTTAGAATTATAAAAGATAAATAAAATATAATTTCCGACTAAGAGCGCCAGCTTTATTGGATAAACTATCCAAAAATAGAAATATTGTACAAATGTGAAGTTTGTCAATTTTGCTATCACTCTTGCTATGCAAGACAATGTGAATGAAAAAAAAATATGTAAGACGGAGACTAAGAAAAGTGTGAACAAGAAAAGACCAACTTGTGCAGGTACCAAGTAAGCTCTCATACATTGTTCGGTACTTCAATTGAAGTTTTCCTACGGAATGTGACACATAGTTTGCATATAGCCAAGGAGCGGAGAATCAAAAAGTTTTCATATTATAAATGGTTGCAAACCTGTCAGGTGTAAAATATTATGAATGTGAGAAATGCAATCGTAATAATGAAAATGTTTTAATGTTTAAAGAACGTAGAAGACGAATTTATCGTTGGAGAGGAGTGGTAGATGAATGACAATGTTTTGGACATAGAAGTAATTGATTTGAAGGTCTATTCTCATGGCTGAAGTGACTCAATTTATAGCTTGGATTAAAATTTATGGGGCATGTATCTTGTATGTAACAGGTTGATCTATTTCACGCACGCTCGTTTTATTCTTCTTTGATGCATCTATACGGTTTGAAATTTGATAGTTTTAATTAAAAAAAAATAGGATTAATTTTAATGTCTTGATATTTTACGTCTTTCAATATTTATTTTATATAATCTTAACATTTGTTTTCAATTACATAATTAGTGACTTTATTAACATATCATTTTTATTTACTAATTTAATTGCTTTAAGTCTTGTCTTGCTTTTAATTTTTATGAATTAAATTAATATCCGTTTTATATGTTATTATTTGTTAACAACGTGTTCGTCATGAGCTCTGGTAATAACTCACGAGATCTTGATTGGTTTACTTATCGATAAAACTTGTAATACTAATATTCCTTGTGTTAACGTAATTATTGTGTCACTTAAGATTGTAAATAGATAAATGAATTTAAATTTCAAAAGGTTTAATGACATTGGCAAAATTTGGCAACAGGATATGGATTTTAAATTTATAGGAGAGGTGGGTCCTTTCATCACACGAAGTCAGAAATTGCCAATTTCGTACAACGTTTTAGTTAACAAACTGTTCAAAACAGAGGAATATGAGGAGGAAATCTAATGGTGAGACCTATACTTTACAGTGGATATAAGTAGACCAAATTTGATGATGATAATAACGATGGACTTCTACTAGACCATAGAACGATAAATTAAAATTTTAGGCATGCAATAAAAAGAACATAATATATTTTCAGCTATTTCTAATAAAGACAACGATCATCAACGACCGTCATGTAAAAAGTGTCACACCATCAGGGGAAACTTGACGTGACAGCTATAATCCTCGTAAACACATTGTTAGGAGGGGCTGTCTCATAGCTTGGTGATGATTATGTATGTAGGTACAAATATTGTGACAAGTGTAAGCATATGTGATAAACTGGAATGAGACACGACATAGACAGCGGATGTTCATTAGGGACTGTAATCCGACTCTGTCAGCTGATTATCTGATTATAAAATGCTAATCAGTCATCAAGGTATAATAACAAAAGTTGTAATGAAATCAAATCGAATCTAAAGGACGACCTATATGTTTATAAGATGTAGTTAGTACACTGACTACACCACTTATGGAAGATGGTGTGGTTGTATAAATAGACAGTTGATTGTATTGATTGATTGAGATGAGGTTTATTGTGTAAAATTGCGTATTAATTTATGGAAATAAACACAAACTGTTTAAGTTTCACTATATTTAAAAATAGGTACAGCAACCTGGTTTCGACTTACAGTTTGGCAATGACTTTGTAAGTCGAAAAACCAAGTAACTGGAATTAAATATAAGTAGTTAAACAGTTTATTTATTTTCATAAAAAAATGATAGTTATATCTATATATCTTAAATTATTTTATTTTGTTTTATTTATTTATATATTATTATTATTTTATAAATTGTTTTTTTTTGTTTAATGGGTTAGTTGGAAGATATTGCGCTTCAGCGATAAACTCGCCCATTGCGCAAAATTATGTATTCAGTGATAATGTTGTCATGTTCTTTTTTATTCTTTGTATACAAATTTTGTGCAATAAAGATTATTATTATCTCATATCTCATTTATTTAACAAAACAATATTAGATTCTACATTTTGAACACAATATAAGATTAACAATAAAATTTAAATATAACATTAAATAAATAAAACCATAAAATATTAAAATAAATTTATATTCAAAATGTAAAACCCCAACATTATTCGAGTTGATTCTTCCATGATGTTCTATGAAATAGTACAATCATGGGAGATCACTTACAGAGCTACAGGGACAAAAACCTTCTTACTATCCTAGTGGACGATAGAAGTACTATTATAGTTCCTCATAAACAACCCACCATCTCATCAATAGTAGATAGTTCTCAGATAGATACATATATATAGGTATAGGTTTATGGTTGTGAATGCTTACATTTTTTTATATATTTATATAGGTATTCTTGTTTAATATTATATATGTATTCCATATTCTGTTTATCTTTTGATCTAAACTCACTTTATAGTTAAACATAGTAATTAAACATTGTAGTAGGTTTACTAGAAGACATTGCCTCAGGGCAATATGTACGCCTTTTGTAAAATTTATATTTGACAATAAAGTGTTTATTGTTATTCTTATAGTTTAATTAAAATCTCTTTAAAAAATATGGAATAATATCTTGTCACAATGTTCTGTACTGTACTATTCTTTACCATAACAGCATCTCCCGCAAAGGAAATATACAGTGGACTAATTGCATGTAATCAATATAGAGATCGTCTTTTCAATGCAATAAAATATACATTTCAAGATGGAATAAAAGTTTCCAAATTGGTCTGAAATACGTACCTACTGAACTCATTAATGTATTTTTAAATCTCTAAATATTGACAATTTAAAATCAAAGATTGCGTTGATTTATAAAATTTCCAAAGAGCAATCGAAACCCAACTATACAAAGAAGATAAAAGAGTCTCGGACTTTCAATCGAGAGATCTAGGGTTCAATTCCTGCAGCTGCCGAAATACTCGCATGAATTGTGGTTTATTTCAAAACCACATTGTTTTTAAACAAAAATAATTTGATTTAATTTAAGTATCTTTTAAAAATAATCCAATTTCGTTGATACCCAAACCAATCAAACTATATCCTAAGAAGCCGAACAGAGACAATTATGTAAGAAGCAATTTTTGTGAGAAGACATTTTGTGCTTGAGTTTTAGAATAACATCCTCCCCTCATACCAGCATTTTATTGCTGTTTGGGGAATACGAAGTGATTATTGTTAACTATAATAAAATATCAATATAAATGTATCGAAATATAAGTTGTGTATTAAACTAAATAAATAAATAAATAAAAAAAAATCTTAGTTATTGATCCCGAAATTTCACCGAATTTATATTCAAGGAATAATAATATCAATTTTCCTCTCATCCAAAATATTCGCATTAATAATAACATTATCGACGATCGCGTCAAAGGCATAAACAAAATCCAGGTTAATTAACGAAATTAAACACCTTAGTTAGTTACAGGAATAATCAGAAATCTTCCGTAAATTGTAATGCCCGCCTCCTTCAAAAGGAAGAGAATAAATCAAATACCTTATCGCCTTAGGCCACGACGCTTAGCTTCCTGAATAATTTCATTAGCTGCTCTAATTTAGATGGAATAAATTCGGAATAAGATTTATTTAGATTAAAAAAATACTTCAAGCATGAGAAATACAAACAAAATCAAATCTCTAAAAATAGTAAAACAAGAGAGGGTTGGATGTCTTGATAGTAGAATCGAGAACTTATAATTTGGAAATAACAAAAGGTATCCATTCTGTTTGGTAGGCGTCATGAAGTTATGAAGTAATTTTTTTTCAGAATCGCAGGAAGGAAACAATAATGTGTTTTGATTTTTGCCACAATGTTCAGAGTCTGTTATTTCTTCATAGTAAGTCCCGACGATCAAAAATCGGTAGTAAACAATTGAATAATCGAAAGGAGATGCTTCAGTATTAAAAGTTGACAGCCCCAGCTAACAGTGTATCATTTTTGTAAACTGCTTGGCACGAAATAGCACTAAATAAATATTCATGACTATAGAGTAAATCATTTAAATATATATCAACATTATTTTCTTAATTTACTGCAGGCAAAATGTTGCTATTTATTCACTTTTTATCGTCGGAGCACTCAAAATGCTGTATTAAAAGCATTTCAGAGTCAATAGTTTTTTAGTCATAAAATTTAAGATATGTAGTAGGTACGAACACGGTCTTGGCACTTTAAGGGAAAAGTAAAAAGGGAAAATAAAATATTTATTTATCTAATGAAGATGAAAAATGTACACCAGGTTAATGGAACCTAAAAATTTTCATCAGCAATAAAGAATAAAAAAAAAACGATCCGCGTGAAAAATGAACGAACCCTGTCAATTAAGGACTTGTACACGTTGCGTGAAGAATTATGGTCTTAGGAAAACATATTAGAACAGTAATAATCCGCGATTATTTTTGTACAAATCCTTATAGGTATACTATACTATACTATCACGGCATATCCCACAAGTGGGGTAGCCAGCAGATCAGCCGCATGTAAGAAACACGCAAACACTCCTCTTCGTGCTAATATAAAATCAAGATATTCAGGATGGATGGCAAGCCTCATCGCTGAATTTAAGAAGTAAAATGTCTTAATTTTTTCGAACACCTGCCTTTTACAGGACACTCGAAAACTTACGCAGAAGAGTGGGAGACCAATTCTTTACCGGGTGCTCCACGGGATAAATTTATTACAAATCCTTTATTATTAAAGAAGCAGACAGGGAATTGGTTGCCCACTCTTTTCCGCAAGTTTTCGAGTGTCCTATAAAAGGCAGATGGTCAAAAAAGTAAGATATTTTACATCTCAAATTGATATTTGCTACCAATTCTGAATGTCTTAATTTTTTGTTGTTTTGTAAAAACAGATTAAGACAATCGAAAGTCTATGATTCTATGATTAAGAGTGCATTGGATAAATGGATAACTCAAGACGTTATTTTTTCGACCAATAGTTCAAGCAATGCAAATTCAAGTACCGACAAAAAAAACTATAGGTACTTATTAAAAAAATTGTGACAAAAAGAAGAAATACTCTAACCATGTAAAGCAGGTTTTAAACATTTGAAGTAAATGAGGATATTAATTAAAGAACCGATCAGATCTTTGATACGTGAACTGAGATTGCATAGAATGATAGAAAATGTTGCACAAGTTGCTTGCATGTTTCACAGAGGCAGGAGGACATTGGTTGACACCAGTTTTGTGATATTGATAGCCTAATGGCCCAGTTGCGGACTTAAAACAGGGAGATTCCGAAATCAAAACCGTATGTCGATCTACTATGTGAAGGACAATCGTCCTTATAAAAACAATCATTAATTGATTTATGAAATCAAATAAACAAACGGTTGTTGAGTTTTCCTGTATTTATTAAGAGGTTTAATTATAGTTACCTGATTTCGACTTACAAACTAGAATTTTGACAATTAACTTTGTAAGTCGAAACCATGCTACTATTTTTTAACCTATTAATAAATACAGTTAAACTCAACAACGCTTGCTTGTTTGTTTTCATAAATTAATGTGAAGTTTAACAAAACAAACGTCATCTCAATCAGTCAAAGATTGATTTAGAAAAATATGAAAAAAAAAAATATCACGATACACAGAACCTTCGATAGTCTGGAGCGTAATAATCTCGCTATCGCTTTAATCAAAAGATATCGTTTATGATTTACATTTATCACGCTCTCCTCTCTTTTACGAGGACGAACAGTAGCAACAACAAATCTAGTTAATGATCTAGATACTATGGATGATAGCAGACTTATTAACCCTTACTTACAAACACGGAATAGCTGTTATGTCTGGATAAATGTGACACATCAATCACAGACAGAGCTTGAAGTTTTCCGATAATATACATTTAATTAACACTAATTTCAGATGTCGATTGTTTAAATATTAATCTGTCCATTGAACAACAATTTCATTTGCAAATTTAAAAATAGAAAAAGAACAAAATCGTTCCGATTTCATGTCATTTTTTTTTAACATTTACAGCTGTCAAATGTTTTTAACGCATCGTGACTTTAAAACAAAAGCTGGTATTAGGAAAATTTGAAAATGACATTATGGAGTCAAATATTGACTGTTGAAAATTTTTAATTCTTGATATTATATTGAATGGTTGCACAATAAAACTTTATTTTATGAGTAAGGATTCGGTCTAATCTGGGATAACTAAATTCTCATACTATGTAGAAATACCTACTATACATTTATATTTAAGTACAGGTGATAGTTCAATTCCTTTTTCCCCTTAAAAAGAGTGAAGCTATCTCTACAAAGAAAACTATTAAGATAGTAACTTTGATATTTATTACCAGATTCAGTTACCTGTAAAATGTTTTCAATACATAAATACCAAGTCTCTGTTAGTTTCGTTATTTTTTTTTTGTAATTTTAGATATCAATTAAGAGCAAAACATAATTATGTCTTCTATGAAGAAGTCAAATACTTGACTACTCGACAATGATCATGGCATCTGTATATTGATTGAATTTAATACGAATAAGTTTCTTTAGAAATTTTTTCGAAATTAATATACGGTCAAGAATAAATAAATAAAATGAAACCAGTGTGTAAGTCGAAACGCATGAATAGTAACCCAAAACAAACATGGAAGGAAGTCTGAAAAAGGACTTTAAAATTTACAAGATACAGCACTTCTTTTTTCAAATAGTTGAATAATGTGACAAAAGAAAAGTCATGTGATCTTGATTGCCGACTTTCATCAAACTCATATTCAGCACCTAAAAGGCTTTGATTTGAAGGTTTGTGCCATCTATTATTCCACACAACGTCAAGATATCACATTCTTATAAGGCAAAAACTCTTGTATATTGTTAATAAGAAGCCAGAAGCGATATAATACACTAACATAATATGAAAGGTAAGACGATAACAAGATCCTCTTTATAATAGGATAAGGACTAACAGGACAACCAAGCATCGTAACGAGACAAAATATATGGGAAAGATTAACATAGTTATGAGAAAGATCGCATCGAATAATCGTAAACAAAAATAATATTTGACGTATATTACCATTTAGCTAGGATTTTCTAAGATAGCATTGTTGATGTCGTTTGTGATGTTGTTACCAAGAAGCCATGATGTAACAGTAGAAAATTATGTCAATTATTATTATTATTTATCGTGTCGAAACCCAGAGAAAAAACGCATCAAACTGATCTCCAGTATTGCGTAAAACGCACAGCAGGTGGAGATGCGTCAAAAATATCCTCCATAGTGCAAGTGACAGGGCACAATGGACACTCCAACAAGTGTGGCATAGTCTGTGCTGCAGCACAGTCACATGCTCCGGATTCGTCCTGTAGGAAGCCCCATCGTTCTCTATTGTCGCGGCAGTTTCCTACACCAGATCTCAGTCGATTTAGGGTTTTCCATGTCCCATAGTCTAGATCGCCTCCTGCAGCAAGGTGTTCTTGGGCTAGGAAAGGTTCGCTTATTTGCGGATCCATTATGTCAATGAGTTGTGTAGTATGTAATGGCATTGTCTCAAATTTCAAGAAAAGTTTGACATGTTCATTCGTCAATTCGAAATAGAAAAAAAAACTCTCCCATTAACGGCAGTTATCACCTTTTCGTGTTTCTTAATGTTCTGATGTCATAGTCAAATGTCATAAAATTAAAGAGTATACTTCAATAGTTTAGTTTACTATGATAGAAACATTGACTGGGATATTTAATGGACTTATCACATGTAATGGAAGAGATCGCGCCTTTGCGTTAAACACGCCCTCTGCATATTAATATAGTTGATTCGAGTGTGCTTCTTTAAAAATAATTAATTGCAATCAATGTACAGTAAAGAATAAATACATAAGTCGCCCTATTAATAATCATAAAAACATATTCAGGATATAATATTGCTAATGAACGAAAAATAAGTTGTCGTATACAAATTATTCGATATTACCAAAACATGATGAAATATTAGATAATATATTAGGTATTTGTGTGTTCATTTGCATCCCTAAGCCTAAAGCAATATACTCAACTAAATGCGACCTGAAGGGCAGTAATGAGTAGGTACTGGAAGATAGAGCGAGCCTGGCTTAGCAGTAAACACACGTATTATTAAATCCTAAGGAAGTGCATGGATTACACGCTCGCTAATCCTTTACTGTGGCATTGTCGAGCGTACGGCTTACAGGACTTGGTTACTTTGTATACTGAAGTGTGGAACTGTTTCATAAAACCTATTTCTATTCTACGTATTTGTGTCTATGTATGCAGCTTAACTTTCTAGTGAGTTTAAGATGTTGCAAAAGAAATGTTTCCTTCGAAAAAAGGACCCGGAATATATGGATTATTTTAATGAATCTTTACTTTCTAATTTCTTGAAGATTTTTATTTTAGTCACCTACTTTACTGTAAAAGTTGCCTTGATAGTTTGGATAGAAATATATATATATATTTCTTATGCTTTGCTAAAATTGTGTCATTTTCAAACATTATTGGACAACAAAATTACCAATAAGCTTACAAGTCCCTGAAAATACGGAACAATTCAATCTTAAAAAATTAAAACATAACATTTTAATACATACCTTTTACAACACAGATAACAATTTTTGTTTTATATACAGATACATAATACAATAGAGATTACAATACAATTTACATATTTTTTTATATTTTCAAAAATCTTGATCACGGCTAATAAAAAATATTTATAAAACGTTTTGTCCTTGAAAGATAATCGAGAATGGTATAAATAAAACACCAGACAACTCCATTCAAGCACGTTTTTTTTGCATCCGTCATAATATTACAAATCTGGTCATGTACGTTTGGCCATTTTTCACCGAAAACGTGTCATATCTGAGGATCTTGTCCAGATGATTATTAAATAAAAGGAAATTAAATATTACACAGTTCAATTTTCCTATTCAAAAAAACCTGGGCCACATGACGTTTGAGTTTATTATTAATAACAGAATGATGGGAGATGGGAACTAAATGGAGGATGAACATAACAGATTCAGGAAAGCGGCGTCGGTTAGGTACCACTTGTAACATACAGTCGGTGGCCCGTCACGGAAACAGGTCTGACTGAGCTCGGGCTGGCGCGGCTTGTGCGGCCCATAAATCAGCACCGCCTCGGAATTTAATTATCACAATCATCCTCACTTCATCTGCTGGCGCAGTCTGTAGCGGCGCACATAACGAAATTAAACCGATATGAAATACGATCATTTTTAATATCTCGCAGCTTGAGAATATTATTTGCCGTGTTGTTTTAACTAAGTGCTTTATTAGAAATATTATAATTTAATATCTTACATACAACAGTTATTCTCAAAGATCATATTTTGGAATTATAACGCTTATGAATCAACTCAAGGGTTGAGTCATTTTTTTCACTTTTAAAGGAAGTTCACATAATATACATATATGTGTATCATGTACAACATTCATTCATTCATCACCCTCAACGCTCTTCTTGGGAGCACAGGGCAGAAACCAGCCTCCTCCATTCAGAGCTTTTCTGCGCCAATCGCGTCATTTCCCAGGACATTCCCTGCGCTCTGATGTTGTTGTCATAGGAACGGTGTATTGTAAAAGAGGGACGCCCGGGCCGACGGAACCCTTGCGGACGGAAGAACTATGCTCTTTTTGGCCAACTATCATTGGGCATTTACAACATACCTACCTAGATAATATCTATTCAAATAGGTTGACTATCGGTGAGTTGAATTAACTGAAATTTTCTTCTTAAATAACCGATACATATTTACGAACAAAAGAAATAACAAAAATGTGAAAAATAAACTACTCACATTTCACGTCGCAAACGAAATCGCCGAGAAGCAGAATTTATTGCAGGGAATTCTAGAATACGACGTGGTAATTAATTACATTTCACCAGAAACGTTATGAAAAGGATGAAATTTAATTATTTAATTAAAAAAGCGGTCGACATATTTTATTTTGTATCAACTATTATTTATTGCGTAGACAGCGCTACTTGACACCTTAACAAACAAAAAAATTGAAGAAGGGTCGTTTTGTATTTCGTGGAAGAATCTTGCCATTTCCTTGAAGGAGTATCGCAATTATTCAAAGTACGGAAATAAATTTAAAATATACGAAAAGACAAATATCTATACCATCAATCATGAAATTTACCGTAAGTGGCATAGCCAGCAAAACTGTATGAAATAAACATACAAGTCGTCCTCTTCGTACAAATAAAAAATTGTAGAATACCTCATCACTGAACTGAATATGTGTATTTCTTGTTACAGCTATATTACGATTCACAAAAATTTTAAGTAAATAAATAAATACTTATATTCAATTCGAGAGTATAAATAAATGTAACAGAAATGGGCGAGTCATAAACAACATTATGTGGATACAAATATTCCCATAATGGATACGAGATGATGAACATTCAAATTCAAAATAATGTAATAACAATAACGCTAGCACGAAAAATTTCCCTGAGATTATTATTTTGTTTGATTCTGTCATTTCGTGATGAAGAGTCATAGACGACGGACGTCTCTAACTCCAATGAAGAATATTATTAGAGCAATAACAAAAATAATAATAGATTTTATGATGACGAATTCTATGAATAATTTGACTGAGGGAATTTTTAATAAGCATTATGATGATTTATCGAGGCTAAAGGAAACATCTGTCTCGAATTATGTAGCTCTCGTGTGTGACAAATGCATTTTTACTATCTGTAGTAAAATTTTAATCAAAAACAAATTGGTTTATTTTTCCTCGAAAAATAAATAAAACATAATATGGAAATATATTCTATGTAAGAATTTCTGAGAGCTTGTTATGATAATACAAATTTGTATTATAATGAACTGCAATTTTCAGATGGGGAATAACGAAAAATATTCATACATAAACACAAGTAAAGTTAGAAAGAAAATTGAGAGGGTGGATAAATATAATTTAGTTAAAAAATGTACGCTACAAAAATTGTCTCAAAAATTAACACATGGCTGATTTTTTTATATTGTAGTACCTATTTTTGAACAAAAGAAATTAACACACGTGGGTCGAAGCGATTTAATTTTAGAAATTCAGAAAAAGGATTCTATATATCTATTAAAACATAAAAAGGAAATAATAATAGAGCGAAATAAATTATCTTTTTAAAGGTAGAAAAAATCATTTACATTTTTTTAAATCCTTATAATCACTATCTACTGTCAAGTTAAAAAAAAAATTGAACACTGAAATATAAACATTGATAAGATCAGGTTTAGGTTTTCTTAAAGTTTACTAGCGATTTATCGGCCGATGTGGCGCGGAGGTTCTTGCTTTTGAGTCTCAGGTTCTATTACATACATACATACATACATCTTCTTCCCCTTGTCCTAGTTGGGTCGGGGGCCCATTGCGCCTAGGTACTTCCTCCAGAGATCCCTGTCCACTGCTGCTTCCAGGACCTCTGGCCACTCCAAACCAAACCTTTCAACACACAAGTTTGACACCTGCCCTTGCCAGCTTCTTCTAGGACGGCCTACCGGTCTTCTGCCCTCTCCCACAGCCTCCAAAGATCTAAGTGGTAGTCTGTCTTCTGGCATGCGGAGAACGTGACCCAGCCATCGCAACTGCGACCTCTCTATATGCAGGAGTACCGGTTCTACCTTGAGAGCCTCACGAACATACGTATTCCTTATACGGTCTCTCAATGACACACCAGCCACTCCCCTGAGGAACCGCACTTCTGCTGCTTGTAACCTTGATCTCACGTTCTCTGTGAGCATCCAAATCTGGTGTCCATATGTGAGGATAGGGCGGTATATTGTCTTAAATATGGCCATTCTATTAATGACCAGGAAATATAAAGATTGACCCTTTTGAAATTGTTCTGGGTCTGAGTGTTACATGCAAATATTGTGTTTGGTACACTTTATATTTATATAATTATGTGAATCGTCGTTTTTGTACCCAAAGCACGAAATTCATATCATAGTTTCGTATTAACTCCATAATAATATTATGTGTAATGTGTCTATAAAAGTATGCACGTTATGATTCCTTCAAAAGGAAATAAAGTAAAAGGTGAGATAACCTCTAAGTGAAGTTAAACCGATTAAATGGTGCTGAGATAGGGCCTATGCTGTATCTCAGCGTCGTACCGTCTTTGCTGCTAACGAGAAATAGCTATGTATCTATATTTTTTTTTATCAAAATATTATTATTATCGTGATTTTATTATGTATAACAACAATGAGTGACATTACAGTTGGACCTTTGCGTCACTGAAAGTTCGCAATACATAAAACAGTTTCACAATGATACGCACACATGTAAACAAACAATCATCAAACAAAACATTTCAACATTTAATTCTTAAATCTATAAAACTAATCAATGATCAAATTTCTTTTAAATTTGAAAGACATAAGAATGGTCGAGTTCTGTCATACATAGGTGCTCGATATAATTGCAAACGTAGCTACATTCAGACAATAACAAGAAATTAGCATATTAATCCGTCCCATTCGCACCACCTATCTAAAAATAAAGTGTGAAAATAATAACTTTTTATTAATATCATTCACCATGTAAAATGTACAAATGCTTCATTGTTATGCTTTAATGTCTCTGAGACTGATCTGCAGCAAACTTAATCTAATATATCACAACTCAAACAATCTAAACGCGGTAAAATACAATCAAAACATTTCGAGCTATTTCTGCTGCACGTGAAATATTAATTTAAGCCAAGAATGCGGATTAATATGAAGAAATATTCAAAGCAAACAATAGAACTGTATTGCAAAATAATATCAATAAGTAACTAACAATAGGAAGGTACAAAATATTTCAATTAGTTCAGCTTACAAACAACATCTCGAACCGCATCAAAACAGTGGACTTGTGTAAAGTCACGAATCTCTTTGATATATATTAACGTTTGCTTGATGCAACGTTTACGACTTAACAACGGTTAGAAATAGGAATTTAACATTCCATCAAAATCAATAATATTTTCGAATACCATATACCAGAAATATAATTTTGACACGTTGCACATATTCACATATCGTCCCTCTTCTGACTAACAGTAGTATCTGCTAAAATGAAAATTGTTCAGGAGAGCGTTTTTAGTGTTTTGCCGTGCATATTTTCGTCTCTCCTAGTTATATGATAGGTACAAAGTAAATATATTACATGATTTAATTTGCATTCTTATATATCTCAGAATAATTTATGTGATGAAAAATTGAGGAATTTGTAGATAAGACAACACATTTTATTTAGAGTAATTCGTAGATACGACAACAAATCAGAAAGCTGTTCCAGGATAACGGCAACAGTTACAGGTGTGATCTTCAGTGAGAACATGCAAGGCACATGTAAGTACACATTGGTGATCATTACTCGATTTCGCAAAAAATGTCAGATACGACAGTTAGTCAAAAGAGGGACGATATGTATTATGCGATATTCAGAATCGGAATTACGAGAATTAAGGCTTATTTTAGATTTAAGGATAATGACATCACAATCCAGAGATTGTGAATTAAAACAATGAATACTATTATAAATCATTATAAATATGCAATATGAAAATATATCTTGAAACTAAAGAAGTGAGTATAGTATTTGCTACAAGCTGCAATAATTTTATTCCAAATCTTTAACCTCAAATATTTCTTAAATTTCATTATTTTTCATACAGACAATATGAATTTCTTTTATTACTCGTATTATTTAAGTATTAAAATTTCTTACTTGTACAACCATTCCTATCCACTGCTGAACATAAACCTCCCCCATAATTGTGCAGGCATTTCTAAGCTGGGCTTTTTGCCTACCTAGCCTAAACAACCTTCCCATTATTC
This sequence comes from Athripsodes cinereus, assembly GCA_947579605.1. Taxonomy (NCBI): domain Eukaryota; kingdom Metazoa; phylum Arthropoda; class Insecta; order Trichoptera; family Leptoceridae; genus Athripsodes; species Athripsodes cinereus. The sequence goes on along the minus strand of OX388322.1, from coordinate 20,714,314 downwards.
TCCACACACTTCTGTACTGAGCTTTTTGCAGTCCCTCGTAACAAATGATTTTTCTAATGTCACCAGTGATGGAAATGTTCTAATAAATTTTATGTAAGCATTCAGGGCTAAACCTTAAGTCAAGGGTTGTATTACTCGTCGTTGAATTCAGAAGCAAGTTTGTATTTTAGAAGTTTGTCAATACAGGTATTACAGAAATATAATACTTAATTAAGAACTAAATCGATTTCCATAAGTATTTGCTTTTCAAAATCAATATAGCTTTTCAAAATCAACGCTGTGAAACAGTAGTTTCAGGTAGTTTCAAACTAAATACGCTTTCATAGTTTGCGTCAAATGTTCACGTGCAAACACAATCAATCTTTCTCCACAGCCCGTTCAATACAGAGTAAACTAGAAACTTCGCCATTATTTAGAACAGTACCTATGTAATCATGCAACTAAAAATGGATGGGTGTTGTTGTTGGTGATGGTAAAAATATTAATAACGGCTCTCATAAAATATGACGTGATGTAATTGTAGTTAGTTGTTTTTACGTAAAATCTCCGCTAGCATAATGAAGACGTAGCTGGCAAAACAAGCGGAAACTATGGACACTACTGAACACTAACGAGAGATAGAATTATGTTACACCATTATTTAGTTACAGAAAAATTAATGGAACTATAAACATGTAATAAAATGTGTGCCTTTATTATTACGGTTCGTATTACATAAAGATGATTCGCGAAAAGAAAAGAAAATAAAAGTTTACCGTGTTCATATTTAAATAGTATTGTTATAAATTTCTGTAAGAAATATTCTGTAAGAAATAAGGATATACTTATCTGAAAGAAAGGGTGTGAGGAAACGCGGGCGTCCGAGAACCACGTGGCTTGATCACGTGGATCAAATTCTCAAGGACGGCCGCGTGTTGAGTTTGAGTAAGAGGAACCGACGTGCGTGTATGAGGAACTGTATGAATGTGGAGGAAGCGAAGGAAGTGTGTAAAGATAGATCTGTTTGGCGTTCCGTTCTCTCTGCCTACCCCACTTGGGACACGGCGTGAGGGTATAGTATAGATAGTATAGTATAGTATAAATTTCTGTTTCACTACAGGGATTGACGAATAGAACTAAATGTTTTAAGCATGACGAGAGTAAATAACCTAAGTTATTTGGGAAAAAATGACGATTGAGTAACCAAGAAGATACATATACATGGTTGAAAAATGGATGCTCGAGAAGTGTCCGTTCGAGGAGCAAATAACATAGGAATGAAAGTTATTGAAACAAAGAATGAGCGGGAGTAAGAAGATATGAAGTCAACTTAAAATTCTGATAATTTTAACCAAAACCCTTTGGTTTGTAAAAAAACTACACAAAGATCAATATGTACACATACATCAGAGAAAATAATAACGGAAAAAACCAACACTGTATTTACACACATCTGTAGTCTGTACTAACGAGACCAAACTGTACTTATAAGTCTCTATATAGAGGAGAAAATAATTATGTAATTTGATTTACAGATTAAATGAGCGAGTGTATACAAACCTAAACAACATTGTAAATAGAAAGGATGCCACGGAAGTACGAAAGCTATCTCCAGAATTATATAATACAGAGTTATATTTCAGTTTGGTTTAGATGTTGAAAACTGACGTTACAAAACATTTAACACGACAATCGGAAATGCGCGTAAATGCGTGCGGTGACCAATTGGTTTAAAATCTTCATCGTGCAATTATCCATTTAATAATAATAACTGGAATATAAACAAGATGGTCATTTATTCGATAACAAAATTGGAATTTCATGGTTTAGTCAAAGATAATTATACTACATTGGTAATTCAAAGAAAAAATCTGTCAAACGGCCGGTCAAATTTTGGTTCCAGATTTAAACTGACGTTGGTTGAGACATTTTGAAAGGCAATATATATTATTGCTAATACTTTAAGTTCATCGATGTTGGAACACGAATATTCCGAAAACATGTATCGCGCTGCAAGTCTAGTATGTCTATGGGTTAAGTTCCCGATGCCGATTTTTTCTGGTATCAGAAAACCAAAGAAGTATATTATTATATTAAATAAAGTATTTATGTACCTATGTGTTAAATTTACAATGTGAACTTTCAACCAACTAATTACATTTTCATTAATATTTTTGTTTTGCATACCTAGACATTCAGGGGAATAGTTGTAGATCATTCAGATTGATAATGAACTAAAAAGTTAAAAGACGTCTCTTTCAGGTTGTTTAATCTAAAGTTAACGAAACGCTTGTTTCAATTCTTCCAAAATAATTGAAATTATAACCATTTAACACATAAATATATATGAATAATTTTGTTAACATAATGCCATAAATAGAACATCCTTACTAATGGAATGTGCACTGCAACATTAAGCCATACTGAAAAATAAAATAAAGACATTTTACATCTTTAGTTCAGCGATGAGGTTTGCCACCCGTCCTGAAGATTTTAATTTTTTGATGGCACAGAGAGCTTAATACACGCAGCTGATCTGCTGGTTACCCCACTTGTGGTATAAACTGTAAAATATACTCGTAATACTACTATTCAAGTCCATAGTTTTGCAATAAATTTGCAATAAATTTGCAAAAAATTCAAAAGCTTCAGACACCATAAAATAAATGATGTAAAAAGAAAATACTTATTTCCAGAAATGAATACACACTCATCTGCAAAAGGAGTATACATTTATGATGGGTAATATAAATCAAATTCAGCTAAGTAGTTACATAGATTATGAATCATCGTCTAATGGTTGCCGAGAAAACACTCCGCTACAAATTCTCCAGAGATCAAATGTCAAAACCATTTAGCGGGAAAAGCTATTCACTGATAATGCACGTGAGACGCGACGCCACTGTTTGTTTTGTATAGGAGATGAACAAAAATAATATAAATATACAATGTATACAGACAGTCATTGATATATTATTTCTTTGTCTGAAAACTTTGTAAAATTCAGAATTTCTATTTTTTGAAATTAGTCTCCGTTCCTTTGTTCGCAGTAAACAAAATTTGTCGTAATGAGAATAGAAAGAATATTTCTCTTGGAGCCCTCTGTAAAGAATAGGTCTCTTACCCAATTCTTAAACTTTTTGAGTGTTCTGTAAAAGGCCACATGTTCGTAAAATTTCACATGTAATTGATACAATTTAACGATGATGTATGCCACTCATAATGAATTTCATACCTTTTATTGGAACGAAGAGGATATTTGCATGTCAATTACATTCAGTAAGCCCGCTGGCTACCCAAATTGAGTGAAATGTCACATTTTTCTCTATGGATCCGTGATACAGGAGAGACGATGGTCCTGGCTGGGACATGTTCTGAGGATGCCCAATAATAAATGGCCAAAAAGAGCACTGTTCTTCCGTCCGCCAGGGTTCCGTTGGGCCGGGGTCCCTCTTAAACAATACATCGTTTCTATGACAATGAAATTAGAGCGCAGGGAATGTCATGGGAAAAGGTGACGCAATAGGCAGGAAGACGCTCTGAATGAAGGTTTCTGCCCTATAATAAGGAAGATTACAAGACAATATTCATAAGTAATTTTGCCAAAATTAGACACAGCGTAATTTCGCTCCGAAATACAGATATACAACTTTCTATACAGTTCTCCACAGAATTGAAGAAACACTTCACTCTAATAATAATAATATTATTAGGATTTGTATCCAATGTGAATAGCGTAAAAAATCAATTAACATCTTAAAACACCCGTTAACCGCCAGTTCAGTAGTTAAGTATTTCAGTTTAATAATAAAGTCTGTACTCCATAAGAAACTTGTACGCAGTTAATCCACAAAATTAACTACGTTATACGTTAATCCATTAACTTACTTACTTCAGATGGTCAATCAGCCCTTGTTAAAGCCGTAACTTCTGAAACAATACATCTACAAGCCTTCTGAACAGCCTTTTACCAACTATTTAAATCTGGCGATACCAGCTCATAGCTCAAACTTTTTTAAAAAACTCTTTTTCTGTTCATGGTGCTCGTTGTTGGAATAGTTTGCCTTCCAGAATAAGGTTGCTCCCCACTCTACACGCTTTCAAGCGGGCGGTCAAGGACCACTTTATCACACAAAATATGGCTTCTGTATCCTAGTCCCTTTTCCTACCTACTCTTCTCCTTTTTTACCTCCTTTTTCCTTTCTTTAAGATTTTCTTTATGTGAAAGTTGCTTGAAATTGGGTTAGTTGGAAGAAATCGCGCCTCTGCGATAAACTCGCCCTCTGTATATTGATTGTATGATTGTCTTTGTTTTAAATGTATTTTTGTGTGAATTTGCTTGTGATCAATGTATAGTAAAGAATAAATAAATGAAGTTTTTAAGTAATAAATCAAAAAAATTTGAAGTAAACGTTAAGGTAAATTTAATTTCTATATTTCGTTAATGACCGATTAACTGGATTAAGGAGTTTATTCCGCACTCAAGTCAACAGTAATAGCGCTGGTGCACTCAAACAACACGGTATAATTAAAACACACTTAATAATAATAGCGTGTAGCAATAACGTAACGAAAAGCTCTAAAAATAATTTTATAACGACGGAAATAGCAAATGTAACTCTTTTGTTCCAATTTCAACACTCATCTTCTTCATTCAATAGTAATTTTGAATTAACGGACCGGAAATATTCGAAATATTTAGGAAGTTTGTTTGCGAGGGATGGAATAGGATCGAATGCGTGTAAATAAATTGAAATGATTTGGTCATGAAGGACGAATTGACGGGGAAAGAATGACAAAGAGGATATACTTATCTGAGAGAAGGGATGTGAGAAAGCGCGGGCGTACGAAAACTAAGTGGTTTGACCACGTGAAGAAGCGAAAGAAGTATACAAGGACAGATCTAAATGTCGTTTTGTTTTCTCTGCCTACCCCACTTGGTAAGCGGGGTGATGGAATAGAATAGAATAGAAATACTCGACAAAAAAATATGGAAAAAGACGGATTTGTACGTAGCACACTTGAAAATGTTGTATTCAGGGGTCAAATACAAGTATTGCTAGCAAAAGCTTAAAGCTGAATTTGTGCAAATATAAAATAGTCTCAACTCCCTAGCTAGTGCACTCTTTTAGCAAAATAATTACAATATCAGGTCTGGGGCTGGATGTCCTAGTAAACTAGAGATATGAAAACTTAATAGGGCAGTAAAAAGAAGACTAAATTCTATATATTCGCTACTTTTGATATAGAAATAACATTATATTATAACGGTGTTAAATAGAAAACACATTAGTACATGTGTATACACAAGTGTTCGTCAGTAATGAAGACGATATTTGTACAAGTAATGCACATAGTAATAATAATAATAACACTAACAATAAAAAGCTACACACGAAGAGGAGCTTACAACGAGCTTACTTACACATTCCTACACCAATGTATGTATATTTATGTTTGGCTTGCACAAACAAACATAATGTGAACAGGAGTATTATTATGTTGTGTTAAGTAAATATTATTGGTAAAATATTACTATGTAATTTCGTAATAATAAAGATATTAACGCACACCATTATTATATGAAGAAGATTCTATGATGAATGAAATTCGATGTATTATAAGAAATACATTATGTTGGACGTGTTTTTCAATTTATTAAATTGCAAAAAAAAAACATGATATACAGAAAACCTACACTACATATTTTTTCATACATACATACATACCATCACGCCGCTTCCCTCGCGGGGTAGGCAGAAAGGATCGAGCGCCACTTCCTTCTATCCTTGCATACATCTTTCGCTTCCGTCACTGTGATACAATTCCTCATGCATGCTTTCCTTTTCAATGTGCACAACACGTGACCGTCCTGTAGGATTTGATTTAAATGATCTTGCCATTTGACATCCACGTCTCCGAGCACCATTCCTCTCAGCCAAATATATCTTCTTAGTCATTCTGTCCTCATTCATTCTTTCCACGTGCCCAAACCATCTTAACTTATTCACATTCATCCTTGTAATTACACCAACTTTCATTCCACATTTCTTTCGTATATCACTGTTACGCACACGATCTCTCAGACTTTTACCACACATCCTTCTCAAATATCTCATTTCTACTGCATTTATGCCACTTTCATCCTTCTTTAACCATGTCCACGTCTCACTTGCATATATAAGTGTTGGCACTAAGATAGCAGAGTGCACCAACCTTTTAGCTGTGGTAGATATGTTTCTATTTGCAATTATTGGTCGGATTGCACCATTTACCTTATTGCCAGCAACTTTTCTCCTTTCAATATCGCTTTCACACTTCCCATCTCTCGTGAACAAACTACCTAAGTACACACATTCGTAAACTTGCTCTAGCATTTCGTTGTCAATCATTACTCTTTCAAGCACCATAATTTTTGTCTTTTTTGCATTCATTCTTAATCCATTAATCGCACAATTTTCATACACACACGTCACCTTTCGCTGTAGATCATTTTCACTTTCAGCCATCAATACCAAATCATCGGCAAACATTAACGCCCTTACATTCATCCCATTCATATCAACACATATTTTTTCAACACCTACATATTTTTTTCTCTGGTCTGGGAAGTTTATCTATTTGTAAAACCATAAACCATTAAGTACAATATACATAATATTATACAATAAAAAAACAGTTGGCAAATTTTAAGCTGCTTGAAGGAGGGTTAAAATTTTTGTTTGATGCATCGCTTTACTTAAGTACACTTAAGATAAAATGCACTTTTATTCGTGTAGAAAATAATTAAAATGAAATAAAAAATAAAATAAAAAATAAAATTGAAGTAGGTACCTACATATTTCTTCAACATACGTACATAGATGTTTCGTGGAGCACATGGAAAAGGAATGATCTCCCACTCTTCACGTACGTTTTCGAGTGTGTCGTAAAAAGCAGATGTTGATGAAATGAGGCTTGCCACCCATTCTTAATGTATATTTTTTTGTTAGCACGGAGGAGATGGCTTGATGGGGCTACCCCGCTTGTGGTATATACCGTTATGGTATAGTAATATAACATAAATATAATAAATCTATCACTATCGATATTTTTCAAAACACATTTTTTACGCACCTTATGAACGTTTGTAGATTGGTGAGTTGTTCATCCATTTACTGCTTCGCAAATAAAGGTCTTTCTCACATTTCTATTCGCCCTTACGTCATTATTTAAAAAAAATGCATTTCTAACATCATTCACATTCATAATACTCATTTTGTCTTCCATATACAACATTTCTTATTCTGAACCTTCAGCTGCCTGGAACCGATTACCAGCAGATTTAAAACAGAAGCAACCTATTTCCACAAGAGTAAGCTGAAAACATTGCTTTTCAGGAAAAGTCTTGAGATGGTCAAGGATCATAAAACAGCACCAAAAACAAATTGTCCATATTATTTTATTTTTTTCCCATGCATAGATAATGTGTGTGGAACAAATATTGCAAATTTAAAAAATTATTCTTATTTCGGAAAGAAGATAAAACGTTGTGGTAAGAAGCGAGTGAATTAGAAAATGCCGAAGACCCATTCCCACTCTCAAATTCTTGACAGGAACGTAAAACTGCGAATGAAAAGGGTGAACAATACTTTAAAAATAATAATAAACAATAAGATTACAAGAAAATATATTATTGAATACAGTGTTAGGTCAGTGCGAGATATTAACAGCCAAAAAACAATAAAATAACTAAAAATAGAAAATACAATAGACTGTTGATACTGTACTGTATTGTACTGCAAGAGGCGATACAAAACGTGAATGGCGTTAAACATTAGTCACAAACATGATCCAATTTTTCAAAGCGTCAGTACTTCTACATTTATTCCAAGTCTTATTATAAAGGCTAAATAAATAATGCGCCCTTGCACCACCACAGAAAAATAAAATAGTGTGAGAAACATTGTTCAGGTGATTTAGTTATGAAGTTAAAGAGAAAATTACGGCACAAATATCTTAAAGAGAGAATGTGATAAAAAACCACATGCCTTTAACATGTGACTCGGTGTCACAAGTTAGAGTTATTTATTTATTTACATTTACAATAAATTATTAAAAAAAAAGGTAATTCCACTGGTCACCGGTGACATTGCCACATCATAGAGAGCTTCCACTAAGAAACGTGTGTCGACAAATTTACCTTAAACATTTTCAAATATTTTCTCTCTCTCTCTCTCGTAGATTTCTTAAAAGCTGAGGGTTATTATCTTCTAACAAATGTATCAGCTTACGACATTCTTTTCTGTCTTCGGTATTGTGCACTTCTCTGTGAACTCAAGGAGTGGTTTATCCAAGTTTTTGGATCAATTCAAGTTTTTGCAAGTTTTCTCGAGGCCTGTGACCAAAACATATTACAATACATTATATATTTTTTTTAAATGAAACGGAATTATTTTTCTGACCCTGATGCCGAGTTTGCAAAGAACAGAATTGTAACAATACAAGGATGACAACACATTTAACTGCACATCAATGACTCTAAACAAGTGGAAAAATTGTTAGTAGTTTCGAGTGGTTAGAGCCTTAATGTTTTGCATACAAAATAACACAAAGCCGATACACAGTAGGCAAGTATAATTTAGGAAGGATCTTTATTTGCGTCTCAACTCTTCATACAACCTTTCTCCCTCTTTCCAGCTGTGGTAGTTTTCGTTCCCATTCATCCTTGACTTGACAAATCGCTCTATCTCTCTTCAAAACGGGGGGTAAAAGGGATCCACTTATGTTGATATTTGAAAAGGCTGTTGTATATAGAGTATGTTTGTAAGAACGAAATGAGTACGGCAATTGTGAGTAGTAGTGATCGTGCTTTCGGTTATTTGATGCGGTAAAGCGAACAGTCATCCCTTACAAAGTAATACCTAGTTCCTAAATAATAATATTGTACAATAAATTACATCCTATTTAATGCCCACATGCTTTTAGTTGCTGAAAAGCTACAAGATCGACATGCCTTCAAGATTTATTTGTAAAGAATGTAATACAATCATTGGTATACATGAGAAAACGTGTGGTAACGTTGATGTTTCGAGATAAAAGTTGACACCATAAACAGAGACGATAATATGAAATATGTCGAAATGCTCCATTTCTTTAAGCTCACACCACAAAGGCATGTCCACATGTGGGAAAGTCGGCTAACTAATAATGAAAGTGGAAAGCCTTCATTATGCTAGACAAAAGGAATGAGTTTTACACACATTTATTAAATTAATTCATAATTTGACAAAATTGAAACGCCCTCCTTTCTACTTTAGGACTTTCTAGACTAGATGTCTTTCCACTTATGAGGTCACTATCACAATTAAAACACTTATTTCAACTTATCTAACTATGAAATTCTACTACTTGTGTCCCAATATTATCAATAAATTTAAATTCATGACGGAGCGACCGAATTGAGGAGGCCATATAAAGTTCACAACACGGTGCTAAGGATCGCTTGTCAAGGTGGAGACAGATGATATACAGAACGAGGCATGATGGTCACGATCCTCAAGATTGAGAGACCGATGGAGATGATGATCTCATAATACTTGAAGTTCATGGTACCATTAAAATAAAATGCTGTTCTCATCGATGCATATCCTTATAAATAAGTCAGAAAACTCGATGCTTCTTTAAATATCACATTACCATTCATCCTCTCATGACAAGATCTATATATGTATTTAGTCACAAAAGATCCTCTAAATAAACAGACTTTAAGGTCTAATGAAAGTCTGAGAAAATGTAATCATAAAAACAACATAGATTCAAATGCGTCGAAACATTTTGTATAAACAGTCAGACAGTATAAACAGAATCCAATATGACAGAGGATTTGGTGAGACGTGAACATAATACGGTTCAATACGCCAGTAATCAATTAATTAACTAGCAAGTCAATCAGCAAGACAAGCGTAATCCAATAACAAACTTGTCACGCGGAAGATAACTTATTGATGAAGCAGCTCAGTTATATATGAGATAATTATATGTTTGTATATATTAAATATATTAGATATTATATTCATGATATCATAAGATACAATTAACAGGTCATGCTTGAAAGTTTAAGATAACGAGGTGGTCAGGTAGTCTGATTGTAGTATTGAAGATTAGTAATTAATTTCGAGAATTGAAAAATGCATCAGACAATCTATTATCAATTAATGAGAATGTAGCTCAGTGAAATAAATTAAGATTGTCTCCACCTAGTATGTAATCCAGTATCTAATCTAATTTCGTTTCTAACAAGCGTTATAATGTGTCGTGGTTAGATGGAAGAAATCATTTGACAGTGATGATTTACGTTTTGTATTGTTTGGTTAACACTGTTATATAATGATGATTTGCAAAAAGAATAAATAAATAAATAATGTTAAGTCACAAAACTTAACATTATGAATGACTTGGTTTGGGGTGGCCAGAGGTGCTGGAAACAGCGTTGGACATTGATCTCTGGAGGGGTACCTAGGCGCAATGGGCCCCCAACCCAACTAGGACAAGGGGAAGAAGATGTATGTATGCATGTAAGTGTGCAAACACAAAGAAAACAGGTTGCCAGCGCCGATAAGTGCCAGTAAGCGCCAGCAAAGTAAATCGCAATCGGCGTTCCTGCTTTTACTATGTTCGTGTCCATTGAAATGCATGTAAACATTCTCGGCGCCGGTAGACGCAGGCATCTGAAAGCAGGTAACCCGCTTTCTTTGTGTTAGCACCCTAAGTCACAAAAATGACGACATTTAACTTACATAAATTTTATAAAATATTTTTTTCTATCTTTGTTTAGCAACATTTTCAAGTTATGACTTTCTTTTATTTAATTCATACCATCACGGCATATCCCACAAGTGGAGTAGCTAGCAGACCAGCTGCATATAATAAACATGCAAGCCGTCTTTTCATTCAGAATGGGTAGCAAACCTTATCGCTGAATTTTTGGAACCCCTGCCTTTTCCAGGACACTCGAAAGCTTACGGAAATGAGCGGGAGACCAATTCTCTGCCAGTGTTCCACGGAACATACTTCATTCATAATTGGTGATAAACCTAGTCGCTGAAAATAAATATTATATTAATTGATATATTCGAATGGTGATGTTGACCATTGAGGATGACTTGTATTGACACTGTTTAGTAATCATTTGTATATCTCAAAGACGTTGGTGAATCTAAAAGTATTCATTGGTTAGTCACATTGTATAATCATATAGACCAATGCTAAGTATTTGTTTAGAAGTAACGACGTTACTCATCGCTGAATATACAACGACACAAGTTGTAACATAAGGGAGGAAGATTTAAAAAAGAACTGAATATGGATTACGGGATAAAACTGCAATACAACAAATAGAAAAGCTGGAAAATATACACATGCTCCATATCTCATATTGTTATACTGATACAATGCGCGTTTGCATGGAACTAAAAAGAGAAAAATCTAGAAATAAATGTAATATGCCGCTGCCCGATAGTTAGATTAGCCAATCAACTAAATGCCTAGGGGGTTAGTTCAATCCGGCATTCAATTCAATGGTAAGCCGTATCGTTGAATCACTGTAATGCGCCAAACATTCAATATTCTGCTTGATCGAAGCTAGACCGGTAAACATTTTGGTTTCTTTATTTGGTACCCTAGGATTGATGAACGTTTTTTTTTTAAATTGAAATAAACTTTCTTTATTGAAATTCTGTTGATCACAATTACATAAAGACATAAAAAATGCATAAGGATATGACTAACAGACTAGCCATTAAGCTGTGTTGTGGCAGAAAATCAATAGACTTGTCCTGTCAGACAATAATAAGAATAAATAAGCAAACAAAAATTACATAAACAATTAGTCAGTGTACAAGTCAGAAAATGAGTTCGAAAAATGAGTCAGTCAGTGGGCTACAGATTGAATCAGCGAGAGAGCGTCAGTCGGACCATCTAAGCAGATAATTAATAAACTATGTAAGTCATAAGTGAGTTATTCAATCCGGCTAGATCTCTTGTTAGCCGTTCGGTTGAATGCCGGCGTTTACCTAATAGCCTAGTCATTTGGCTAACTGGCCAATTCGACTATTTGGCAGAAACTTACATAGTTTATTGTATCATTTCGTATGATTGTTTCTTAGAAGAATAATATTTCAAAAATAAAATAGAAAGGGTAAAGCTTTTATAGAATACATACGTCGTTTAGGTACACAGTGCAAGTTTAATTTCATATCGAGAAAATCTTTAAAATACATAATGTTTTATTGAACAGCATGCAATCGTTTTATCCGATTGAAATGCTTCTTCCTATAAAATAAAATATTATATAACTCTTTTTCCTATAGATCTATCCTGAACCTTTGCGCTTTTCTACTACAGATACGAAAAATTATATTAAAAAATATTGTTTTTTAGCGTCAAACTGCGAGATTTTTTATGAAATTTAATAAATATATTACATACTCCCTGCATGGTTTTAGAAGATATTTATTCTACTCTGCAGTTACTTTAGTGCCGAGGATCGTGTACATCATTCCTATCGGCGAAAATAAAATGTTTTCAACGACCGAGCAAAAAAATATTCCTTTGCCGGATACCCCACCAGAGAGACCTAAATAAACTGCAAATGTATGTAAACTCTCAAATAGAGATGGGCGGGGACAGAAAGCTAGAAACCTAAATGACAAGTAGCCAAGTCTCTCACATCTTGAAGACCATGAGCAGTAACTAGGAGTATAGGAAAACCCCCAATGAGATGAAGAGAAGATATCACTTGATAAGCTGGAGTCAATTGGATGCAGACGGTGAGAATCGAATGACGTGGAAGAAAATAGAGGAGGTCTTCGTCCGTTAATGGACGGGACTGGGCTAAGATGAAAAAGAAGAATTGTATAACTGCTTATAATAAGTGTACATCAAAGAATGAAAGAGTTATAGATTACCTTCATTAAAATTGAGTCTCGGCCTTTCAATTGAGAGCCCCGAGTTCGATTGCACCTGCCGCCGGCTTTCACGACACAAGCATATTGCTTACTGTAAGGGTGTCTGAGGTGTATTTGAGCTTGATTCAAATTCAGATTCACCTAACGATAACAAAAATGGCTAGTCTTAAATTTCAACTTCGTAACGCGAGGAAATATGAATAAAAGACGTTGAGGAAAATCTTTGATTTAATCGTTTAATACACATCACATACTCAAATGTTCTAGACTATATAATTGTTTATATGAGAGGTAACCTATTGAAACTAGTTGAAACTCATGAATACGAGAATTGAATTAGGTTTAACAACATTAATCCCGGCGTAGTGTCAAATGCCTTGTAATTGAATCTGGCATTAGTGCGACGAGAGCTCTGTGTACCCGTGGTGGTACAAACATGAATCATAATATTATTATTGTTATAGCATTGAATGGACGTCAGAGATTCTATTAACTATGAAAATGATGAATATTTATGTAAGTATGGGTATTCGCTTAAGCGTTGATAGTATTACCTATTGACTGACGCCAAATTTAATTAATATATCTATCCCAAATCACCATAATATGTTATATAGAAAGGCAGTTAAAATTCTAGTATCTATTATAAGGTCCCGAAATGAAGCCTTCTCGTAAAAACTAGATTTTACAACTTTAACTACTTAGTATTAGTTGTAAGAAATCGCGCTTTAATATTAATTGTATTTAATATTAATTGTATGTATCAACTGACAGAGCAAAAACTGAATAAATAAGTTCACCCCAAACTTTGGAAACATACAATTTACTTCAAATACATACATGCATACATACCATCACGCCGCTTCCCTCGCAGGGTAGGCAGAAAGGATGGAGCGCCACTTCCTTTTATCCTTGCATACATCTTTTGCTTCCATCACTGTCATACAATTCCTCATGCATGCTCTCCTGTTCAATGTGCTCAACACGTGACCGTCCTGTAGGATTTGATTTAAATGATCTTGCCATTTAATCCTAGGACGTCCACGTCTCCGAGCACCATTCCTCTCAGCCAAATATATCTTCTTAGTCATTCTGTCCCCATTCATTCTTTCCACGTGACCAAACCATCTTAACTTATTTACATTCATCCTTGTTATTACCCCAACTTTCATTCCACATTCCTTTCGTATATCCGTCAAATACAGCCACGTCAAATTTCAGAATCATGGTAGAATATAATATTATTTATTTATTTTTCATTTAACATTGATTTCAAGCAATTTTCCCCTATAATAATGATAATATCAAATAAAACCAACAAACAGAGGGCGAGTCTATCGCAGAGGCGCTATTCCTTCCAACTAAGCCAATTTCATTTAACTCAAGCTAAGCCGACATCATTTATTTCCCAATTTTAAAAAGCACTGCAAACACAATTAGTTTAATATTTTCTACTATACCCTCACACCGTGTCCCAAGTGGGGTAGGCAGAGAGAACGGAACGCCAAACAGATCTATCTTTACACACTTCCTTCGCTTCCTCCGCATTCATACAGTTTCTCATACACGCACGTCGGTTCCTCTTACTCAACACGCGGCCGTCCTTGAGATTTTGATCCACGTGATCAAGCCACGTGGTTCTCGGACGCCCGCGTTTCCTCACAACCTTTCTTTCAGACAAGTATATCCTTTTTGTCATTCATACCTCGTTCATTCGCTCAACATGCCCAAACCACCGTAGTTTATTCACGCGCATTCTGTCCACAACACTCTTCTTGCATCTGTTCATTCTTCTAATATCCTCATTCTTCACTCTATCACGCAGCGTTTTACGAACCATTCTTTTTCTATATATTTATTGTTCTTTTTCTTTTCGTGTCGGTCAGCAAACGACGGTCTATATTCCCATTCCCTCCCAGTAAGCCACGACCTCTCTTGCAGTATCCCCCAGATGAGTTTGCTCCGCGAATTCCTCCTAATGACACTGTCTGCGAGCCATTGGACATGTCAGGAGGTGTCCAGTGTTTTGTCCCTCTGCACAGTCATACACCGTGCTCTCAGCCAAACCCCATCTCTGAAGATTATATTTATGGCAAAGTACCTACTAGAGATGATTGAATTGTGAATAAATAATGCATATAAAATAAAATGAAATGAAAAACTTCTAAATAGAAATAAAATAATGTTAAATAAACAAGAGTATATTGCAATATTATACATTCACATATATTTTCATGACCATTCTGAATAGCATTGCATTTGTACAGATGCATGTGAATATCTTACCTAAAAACGAGAATGCAGTAAATGTGAAGACGGTATCATGTTCTCAAATTGAATTTCGTACAATAGAACACATGAAATTGACACGTACTACTAATAATATTGAACTTGTTAGTATGCTAGTATTATATGCGCCGTAAACTGATGCAATTTGAAAAATTCTCTAAAGTGTATGTAGCTGTAAGAGAAACCTTGTGGAACGACATTTTATAAAATAATATGTACAGACAATTCAAATACATCAATTTGATACCTAACTAGGATATAAAGCTTGTATTATGGGAACTAACAGGATGATACACATATGTACAATGCACTCACATACAATTGTATTACCCAAACCCAGAACAACTTGAAAAGGGTTATTCTTCATATTGCCCCTGTCGGGAATCGAATTCCAGACCTCATGACTCAAAGGCAAGAGCGTTTCCTACCTCCGCGCCACAACGGCCGACAAAATGATTATAATTATGCATTTTACACGTCTATTAAATAAAAATATGTGTCCGTTCATTTATACCTTTACGGCATTTCCCACAATTGGGGTAGCCGGCGTACTAACTGCAAATAATAAACATGCAAGATACCATCCACGAGCCAATAAGAATCTAATACATTCAGGATGACGAAAGCAATATGTGCGAATCTAACAAATCATCATTCACATAAACAAACCCACTACAATATGAACTAACCTAACAAATCATCATTCACATAAACAAACCCACTACAATATGAACTAACCTAACAAATAATCATTCACATAAACAAACCCACTACAATATGAACTAACCTAACAAATAATCATTCACATAAACAAACCGACTACAATATGAACTAACCTAAAAAAATATTATTCACATAAACAAACCGACTACAATATGAACTAACCTAACAAATTATCATTCACATAAACAAACCGACTACAATATGAACTAACCTAACAAATTATCATTCACATAAACAAACCGACTACAATATGAACTAACCTAACAAATTATGATTCACATAAACAAACCGACTACAATATGAACTAACCTAACAAATTATCATTCACATAAACAAACCGACTACAATATGAACTAACCTAACAAATTATCATTCACATAAACAAACCGACTACAATATCTCTTGAAGTTGGTCATTTCCCCACTTCATGGAAAATTGGGAATATCATTCCGATATTCAAGAAAGGTACTAGGGAGGATATATCAAATTATAGACCTATATGTATACAATCCATTATACCAAAAATATTCGAGTCGCTTGTGTTGAAACAAATTTTGCCAGTTATCTGTCAAGTGATCGAACACCAGCAACACGGTTTCCTGCCGGGTAGATCTACTCTAACAAACTTAACATTATATGAATATTACATTGTTGAAGGTCTTGCTCAGGGTTGTCAGGTGGATAGTGTCTACACCGACTTCAGCAAGGCATTTGACAAAGTATCACACAAAATCCTCCTTACTAAATTGTCAACTTTGGGTGTGAGTGGTGCCTTGCTGAGGTGGTTCGTGAGTTATCTGACGGACCGGCCTTTACGCGTTAGAGTGAATCAGGCTTTTTCTGACAGTTTTAATGCTACTAGCGGAATACCACAAGGTAGCCATCTAGCTCCTCTTCTTTTTCTCATTTTTATTAATGATCTAGTTTATGAACTGACGGAAGTCGAATGTTTACTTTTTGCCGACGATTTGAAATTTTTTAAAAGAGTGAAGGATATTAGCGATTGTGTGATCATACAGAATAATCTTGACAGGTTGAATAATTGGTGTAAAAAAAATCAACTTTGTCTCAATGTTAAGAAATGTCAATATATTAGATTTGCTAGAGTAAAAAACCCAGTGGAGTTTGACTACCACCTTGACAACATTAAGTTGGAATTGGTAAAGGAGGTGCGCGACCTGGGAGTTATTTTTGACGATAAATTGTCATTTACAGCCCATATTTCTGAAATTACCAATAAAGCTTTAAGGACACTGGGTTTCGTTCTTCGCACTGTGAGTGACTTTGAAAATATTCATGCTATCCTCTGTCTGTACCAATCACTTGTTCGTAGTCATCTCGAATATAACTCGCAGATATGGTGTCCCAGTTATACTGTCCACATAAATAATATAGAGCGTGTGCAACATAGATTCCTGAGATATATTAACTACAAGTTGCGTATACCATTGCATGAGCTGAACTACAAGTTCCTACAAACAAAATTAAATTTAGAAAATCTTGCAGATAGGAGGATCGTCTCCGATCTTTTGTTTCTGTATAAAATTATTAATAATTTTTTTGACACCCCTGAACTATAACAGCTAATTAACTTTCGTGTGCCTGGCCGATGTACGAGGAGTCGTGAAATGTTCTACTGCGACAACTATTCGACGAACTACGTCACGCATACAGTAATCCCTCGATTGCACGGCTTAGGGAACCGGCACTTGTCTGATATAGACTTATTCCATGTGAACTTGAATAGTTTAAGAAACCTAATTAAGAAAATGTTTGTTCCACAGTCTAGCACCTCATCGAATTAATTAATTGTGTACTATTGTTTTTTATAATCTATTGAAGGTATCTGCTAGGTATCGTTTGTTTTGTCGGTTTTGATGCTTGTGTTTTCAGTACTTTATTTTTGCCTATGTCTGACTAATGATTTCTGTGGGTATCACATATCTAAGTTGTCTCCTAATATTCTACAAACTGTTATTGAATGGGCTGAGAAGAGAGATACATAACCTGGCAAACAAATTCATGTAGTTACTGTGTTATGTTTGTTTTATATTATTTAACTTTATATACTAATGAGCTATTGTGCCAAGCTTGCAGCCATGTAAACTGGTTCCCATTGTACAGTATATAAAGACTATATTGTATATTATTATATATTTGTATGCTGCTGGTATTTGCAGCGGAGCATGATTATTGTTACCCATGCGACTAAATTTCTGTTATTGGTTTTGTTTCTTTTCTATTTGAATGTTTTAGTGCTATTTTTATATATATATATATTTATAGACTGTTGTATTATTAATTTGTCATACATATGTATTAAACCTATTGTAAAAGGCAAATTGCCGTTTATTGATCAAATAAATAAATAAATAAATAAATAAATATGAACTAACCTAACAAATCTTCATTCACACATACAAACCGACTACAATATTATGTACTAACCTAACCCAAGTCGTATAAAGCAATTTTCACAGAGTATAATATTACTTCAATTTGAACCAGGTTAGAATGAAAAAATAAAGATATCTGTTCATAAAGGTACTAGTTACTCGAGGTGTCTAGAAGTACACAGTTGCATGTAATCCACACCTCTGCAGTATATCCCAAAGAAGTGAGTTTCACAAGAACATGTTGTATATAACCACACTCATTAGTAGGTACAATAAAGTAACGCAATACTCTCTGACGAGAAATAAAGTGATGCGGTGTGCATGTATCGAAACAAGTGTAGTAATCACGAATGGAAAGAAAATATTCCGATAGATCTATATCCTCACAGATTCCTTCTAAACTGAAAAAAAAACGGTAACATTAAACTCCTCGCATAAGTGGAATAACTAGCAAAAATTACATATTTACTTATTACAAGAATATTATACCTATAAAACTAAAGATTGGTAGTGAGTGAACTAGAATTTTAAGACCACTATGAATATCCTAGAAATAGAATAATCAACTGGCACAAAATCTAATGAAAAGACATTTTTCATTTCTATTTATTAGAAATGTTTTGAGTAAAAAATCGCGATTGCCGAAACAATGTAATATAAGATGTATGTCACACAATAAGAGCGCCGGTGCGGTGTGGTGCAGATGTAATGCTCTTGCCTTAGAGCACGACGTCCAAGGTTCGTTTCCGGCCAGGGAAAATGAAGAATGATCTTTATAAAGTTGCTCTAGGTATATGTGTTTTATGTAAATAATAGGTACACTTTAACACATAAATAAGTCGTAAGAACGAGTCTTACAACTACCGACATAATCCACCTTCAGTACACAGTCACGCTACCAAAATAGGTAGGATGTTTGGGGTGTATTTCAAACCTAGATTCATTCTAGTTAAAAACAAAAAGACAGATAAACAAAAGGTTAGATGGAAGAAATGACTAATATAGTGATAATTCTGCAACTGCATATGGCATATCATCACATTTTTTAACGCAAAATTGCTTTGTTGATTTTGTTATGTACATAAATGATGAAAATATTTTTTTTTACTCTACTTTTTTATTTTTTGACGATAGAGACGTCTTTCGTCTTATTAGGACATTGTCAATCAATGTTTTATTTATTTCCCTATGGAATTCAACTACCTACCCACCGACACAGTGAATACATAAATGATGATGTGCAAAGAGAATATTTTTAAAAAATAAAAATAATATACCATCTACCTACATACTTCCCGGGTAAAAAAGGTCGAGATATTAAAAAAAAGGTTGAAAGAGAGAAAAATATAATTAAAAAAAGAACAATAATTTTTCTAGAATAATAACAATAAACAAATGTTATGAAAGAATCGTTAATTAAATTAATACGGTTTGTTTGACACGGAAAGGGGAGGGTGTAGTACTTACCACCTACCCATTTGAATTCTGTTTCCATGACGAGTATCAGACAGAATAAAAAGTATGATCTACATTTATTATTATTTATCTTCATACTAATGCTATATACATAATGTAATATTATTTACACTTATTGCCACACCTCACCATCTACTTCAAGTATTGAAATTCGACTACAAGCTTTCGAAATGTAACAAATTTTACCAAAAACTTTTCAAATACATAATAATAAAAGCTAGACTTACTTACATTAGGAAGATGCTCTGACACTTGTAGAGAGAAATCAGTAAAGATTTTTTTTTAAATTTTGACGATAGTAAACACTTAATATTATTAATTGTGTTGATACACACGTAGTAGAATTCCATAATTATGTAATTTGAAACAAGCGTTTCTTTCTTCTATAGGTTATTGATTCCGAGAGAGACGTCTTTCGACTTATCAGGACATTATCAATCTTTGATTGGTAATGATCTTGATATAGATTATTGATAGATTAATGATTCCAAGAGAGACGTCTCTCGACTTATCAGGTCATTATCAATCTTTGATTGGTAATGATCTTGATATAGATTATTGATAGATTAATGATTCCAAGAGAGACGTCTCTCGACTTATCAGGTCATTATCAATCTTTGATTGGTAATGATCTTGATATAGATTATTGATAGATTAATGATTCCAAGAGAGACGTCTCTCGACTTATCAGGTCATTATCAATCTTTGATTGGTAACAATCTCGATTGATAATTACCTGATTAGTCGAAAGACGTCTCTCTCGGAATCAATAATCAATAGTAGAAAGAAACACTTATTTCAAATTACATAAACACTTTATTAAAAAAAAAATTGCGTTCAAAAAATTAAGATATTTTACATTTCAAATTCAGCGACGAGTTTAGACACCCATCCTGAATATCTTAAGTTTCTATTGGCACAGAGACCTGCTTGTTTATTACATGCAGCTGGTCGGCTGGGTGCCCCACTTGTGGGATATGCCATGATGGTATAGTAGTAGTAGCATAAAATTTGTACCAAGTGCGTACATGGTATTACTTTGAAGCTTCCAGGAAACCTATTACAATGTTTGATAAATATGTTTTAGCATAATGTGAATTTAGATTCTAAATTTTAGATGAAATAAATTTATAGGACATATACAACATAAATTCTTCATAATATCAGATATCCGTGAAGTCCCCGACAACGAATAGGTTTCTAATTCATTTCCGTAAATTTTAGAGCGTTCTATAAAAGGCAAGTATTTATAAAACATCACTAATACGAAACCATTTAACATTCTCGATTCAACAATGACGTACGCCACTCATCCCGTGTTTTATTATTTTTTATTTTCACGGAGAGGACGATCCGAATGCGTTTATTTCATGAAGTCAGTCTACTGGGTTCCACAACTGTGGAAGACGACAAGACGGTAGACACTTATAATTATACTGTACGTGAGGGTAGGAAAGCACGAGAAAGTAAATGATATTTTAAAGAAACATAAAAGCTCGTGCTACGATAGATGTAGGTAAATCGCGATACTTTACGCCTTCTCGATTTTCAAAATAAGAATCATTCGAGTATAATTTATTTTATTTGAAGTCTTGTATAATATATGTATATCCAATAACAAACAAAAACCATTCGATCTTCCACTTGATCGAGTTTATACGTAAAATTACGTAGGAAGTTATTCACATAATCACATAGTTCGAACACGAGTAAAGAGATCTTCGATTCGAAATAAAGATACGTAGATACTTCTATGTATAGGAAAACTTTACACATTTCGTTCGACAACTATTATACATAAATTTACTTTCGCGTTTAAAGTCATGAAAATTTAACAAACACATATATAACTAGTGAAGAAGTATTCCTCGTATAAGTTTTGAACATTATTTCAAACAGCCATGGGAAAGTAGTAGAAGTAAATATAAAAATAACTTTTATGACTAAACCATCACGGCATATCCAACAAGTGTGGTAGCCAGCAAACCAGCCGCATGTAATAAACATTCAAGATATCCTCTCCGTGTCTACGAAAAGATAAGATATTTAGGATGGCTGGCATACCTCACCGCCGAATTAAAAATATTAACAACTGCTTTTTACAGGACACTCGATAACTTACGGAAAGGAGTGGGAGAATTTTCTTTGTCAAGTGCTTACCGGCTGTAATCGATGAAGAAATAAACAAAGGTTTTCATTCTTTACCCTGGCCAACGGATAGTGTATTTATAAGGAGTTCCATTCTTTTGATACCGTTCATAGAATAAACGTATATATATTTAAAAAAAAAACGATATATCTGGGTTTTTTGTTATAAACCCAAATACAACCTTATACACCTTTCACAGTAAGCTACTAAAAGCTTGTGTCGTGAAAGGGGAGTTTGCCGGCACCTGGTATCGAACCACGGAACTCATGTTCACACAGGCCGAGACTCTACCTCCAGTCTACCGACGAACTCGTAATATTAGCGAATTGTAATACAAATAAACAAGAGATTTAGATGAAAAAGATCACGGTTCAAACTTTTGGATAAGACTACCAGTATATTTAATACACGATTCGAATTTACTGGCTCGTTCACTCACGGGAAATGCTGTAACAGCGATGATAAAGCGGTATACTTATTGTCTGATATTCAAATTATAACATGGAAAAAATATGAATACTGGAAATAAGAGGAGAAATATAAATATGGGCTATCTGGCTCTGTGTTAAGAAAATTTCAGGTCCTTCTCCAGGTTGTGTCAAAGAAAATTTAGAGATTTTATAATACTCAAATTCTCTCAAAATCATTCTTCAATATTTGGTATGGTTAGCAAGCGTTAGTTAGAGTAAAAATATAAGTTTAAAAACAATATCTCTCGATGAATACTGACAAACGAGTACAGGTTTATTTTCCGATATTAGAATTGATTTTTTGTAGGTACTAAATCCTAGGTAGGTACGAGGTATTAAAACACAATCGACCGCATTTATCGAGAGGAGAAAATAAATATTTTAACAACGAAAGTATTTCTATATTTATACAATAAAACTTCCCTACGGACTGGACTACCTAACAGGGCTGTGCCTGTGACATAGAATTTCTAAAAACATCGGAAAATTAAAAATAGTATTACGATTCGATTCGCCTAGTGATATTGCTTCAAATATTTTCAGACACTAAAGGGTATAAACAAAAAAAATACCATCTTTTCTTATTTTTCTTTTTATCAAAATTACATTTCTTAATTGTTGTAATACTACTATTTTACCATAGCGACATATCCCACAAATTGGGTAGCCAGCAAACTGCAAAAGTGAAAGACACGTAAGTTATTTCTCTTCTTAAAATATAGTTTATTCCTACTTAAAAAATAAACGATTCGTCGGAAAAATAATTTCGATGTTTCCCTTATTTTCATTTAACACGATACTCGAACGCTTGGAACGAAAATTGGGAGAACTTTTCATAGCCGGGGACCCCACGGAGTAATTACAAAAAGAGTTCCAAAGATGGAAATACATACTTTTATATAAAAAAATTCTTTAATATGTTATTTTTCTAAAATAATTCGTAAATATTCCGGGAGAATCACAGCTTGCAGCCAACGCATTTTTTTATTTCAAAAGATTTAAAAAAACAGCGAACTATACGAGTTTTGTCGATTTTCGTCGAATTCGATTTCCATTCCCTACTCGAAACCGCGTGGGAGTCGGCATATTTCAGTTTGAAAGGAACTAGAATTGAAAGCACGAGTATCTACATACCTACAGTGCCTACATAATAATATTGCCGTGGCGTCGAGCGACCATACATTCGAGTACATAACAATAATCGAGGTTTCGTTCAGTTCGTTCGCAAGGATTATTTTGCATATTGTATCCTTTATAGACGAAGATATAATGAAGATGTGAACAATGCGTTGACTAAATTGAGAGTGGTTGAAACATTATAATCTAGCAAAACTTCAAGAAACAAATGATTAAGTAGTACAGTTGGTGATGAACTACATGTTTGTACATGATGGTTTGTCTTAATATAATTTTATAAGGATCGTAAAATAGCACCAAAAGAAACATCCATATACCCATAACATCACGGCACCTCTCACAATTGGAGTAGCCAGCGGATTAAATGCATATGATAAATATGAAAAATATTCCTCTTCGTACCAATAAATAATGATGAATTCAGGATGGATGGCATGCTTCATCATCGAATCGAAAATGTTTTACGTCTTATAATTATGTCATATTTTACAAACACCTGCGTTTACTAACACTACCTTCAAAAACACTAACAGAAAAGATAAGGAAACCCTTTTTTACCACAGGATAACCAAAAGAAACAAGTCATCCAATATCATTATCATTTTAGATGGAAGATGAAAAGAAAAGTGGGTATTCATAGATTTGACACGCCGAATTTACTAAATATGATAATCTAATCATACTGCAAGGTGGATCGGCCATGTAATACGACAAGAAGGCCTCTTGCATGCCGTAATGGAGGGTATGACCGAGGGGACAAACTCTAGGGGACGCCCACGCCGAGAGTACCTGGAGGACCTGTTGGTGGACATGCGCTGCTCATCATATGCAGAATTCAAAATAACCGCACAAGACAGGGAGGAGTGGAGGAGAAGAATTAAGGAGATAATTGCTGCAAACCAATCCCAGGATTGAAACCAGAGAGAGAATATTATGTTTGTCTTTAGTGCATTGTATATACCTATGTGTATCGTCGTGTTAGTACCCATAATACAAGATTCATAATCTAAGTTTGGGACTAGCTCGGTCTGTGTGAATTGTCTATTCATATTGTTTTATGTTATATTTATATGTTTCATATAAATTGTCTTTAATTGGTTACAATTTGAAGATAGTACGATGTACTGTTTTTTATTTAATTAAAATTAGAATATACTTGTATTGGAAAATTTATCGCGGAAAGAAACAAATCTAATTGATATTAATACACATTTTTACACAAGAAAGCAAGTTTCAGACAGAAAAATTAAAAAAAAATATTGCATGTCTATGCTGGCTATATCATCAAATAAACCTACAAAAAAAGGGAAACATTTTACACAACACAAAATCATCTAAGCAACATTCCGAATACAACACATACACACATACATAATCAAAGTTTTATTCTCTCTCTCTCTCTCTCTCTTTCTCTCTTTGGTAACAAGGCAATTGAAAGATTTTCTTTTTTACATTGAAGAAGGAATCCCAACATTGGAAGCAAGCAGGTACTTGTATTTATATTTAAATAATATTATATAGAGGAGTACGCATTGAAGAACAGAGTATAACATTATGCCGACGGCGAAAAAGATTTTATACAATATCCTCACTGAAAAAGAGAAGCTTCAAAAGTGCTTAATGCCAAAAAAAGTTTTCTCTATATATTATGTTACATATTTTTGCGTTTAGATTTTATTATTAAAGAAAGTATATAAGTATTGATATTGACAACCAAATATCAGAAGAAGTCAATGAGAACAAATATCTCGGTCATAATATAGTACTGTCTCGGGATAATCAGACAACTAAGCTTCAGAGGAGAATTGGTCTCGGATGGGCAGCCTACGGAAATCTTAAGAAACTCTTCACTAAAAACATTACCCAATGTCTAAAGCGGAAAATGTACAACCAATGTATTGGAGGGCCGTGGTTGCGTGGACAGGTCGCCGGCACCGTGCGGCCTTTTAAGCGGTGCATTAAGTTTCTGATCACCTACTGTGAGATGAATATTTGGTATATGTAAACCCAAATGTGTGCTGCCAGTATTGACCTATAGAGCAGAAATTTTGACTTTAACCAAGTACACCATCAAGAAATTCCGTGTAGCACAAAGGAAGCACGAAAGAGCGATGGAATTCATAAAAATCTCTAATCGCATAAGAAACACTGAGATATGTAGAAGATCGCGAGTTATGGATGTCGTCGAAAGAACGGCAAGGTTAAAGTGGTCACGAGCAGGTCATGTTGCTAGACTCAAAGATTAAAGATGGACAAAAAGGGTAGTAAACTGGAGACGTCGTGAAGACAAAAGAAGTAGAGGAAGGCCTCCCTAAGGATGGTCATATTATATAAATAAAATACCTCACTTCTCATTCTAAATGTCTACGCGGAGATAATGACCTGCCTATTGGTTACGTTCAGTTAGACCGCTGGTCAACTCAGTTGTAGAAAATGCCGTGATGCTATGTATATTATTTTTATTTTTTAACAGGCACATTAAATACATATAAAACAGAAGGCAAACAACAGAAACACAATTTGATACAAAGATGCGCCCTATTACAGGCGTTATTGGTGAGTCTCTGAGTCAGACGTAGATCAAGGCAAATCTATCACCAAAAAGCACCAAAGTACTAGCAAGTGTCCGACCGAACTACATCAAAATGCCAAGAGCAAACAACAGATGAAATATATTGAATTGAAAGTATTTTTTTTTATTTGAAAGCTGTGCTTTTAAAATCTTTTGAATGAATCTACATTCTACATACCTCGACATACAAATAGATTTCGTTTCGCCTGTTGCGTAAGTTTGAGCGTTTACACAATATGCAACATTTCAGTGGATTAATCTTAATATCAATGTTGTTTTGTTAAATGTTTGCTTGGTAATTTAAATAAAAATAAGTAGCTTTCACATGAATAAAGATTACACAAATTATTATATTTAATGTTGGAGACATCCCGAGATAATACTACCACTCATTAAGGTAAGCGATATTGAAAAAATATATTGTTATACACATATAAAAAAAAATACTTAAATGAAAACGCACCGCAAGCCAAAAGATGATATAAATAATGACGAAGTTGTGGATAATATTTTCTCACAAATGAGAATCGTCTGAAATTCGTCAATCTCAAGATTACTACATATTTTCATTGTCATATTATCTCCCAACGGCCATTATTGAGGTTTACCCAAGGGATTGTAAGACTGGAGTACTATTTGACAATATACTCTAATATAAAGTCCATGTTATACAATAATTATTAATGAAACAGAAAATAATATGACCGGATATCGGATATCCGGCCACAGACAGCTATAGTTTAAGAACTTGCAATAGTAAGCTTATGACTTGTAATAAGTTTCATAGATAGAGAAAGTTATCCTGATTCAGTGAACAAACCAATCAAATCACAGTTCTCAGATAGAAAACACTTAGAACTAAACAAATACAGAAAATATAATTTTAAATTTTGTTTTTCTTTTTATTCTATTAGTACCTATGTATAGGTGTATTTGTTTTAATTAAGTGTGTCAATGTGTCGTGGTTAAATGGAAAAAAAATCACTTCATAGTGATTATCTCGCCACTGCATATCGTCTTCGTATTTTAAATTTTGTATTGATTTATAAACACTTATTATTATTATTATTATTTGGATGATTTGTAAAGCGCCGTTTTGTCAAAAAAAATCCACCTCAAGGGCGCTCTTTGCCAACTAAGGTTGTGCTTGGATTATTCCGTGAGATTTCTTGAATAGATAAGTCTTCAGTTGGTTCTTGAAACGAGATATGAGAAACGAGATATTATGATGATTATGTGCAAAACAAACTATCGAACTGAATTTTTCTCAATCAATAAACGAGTTATTTTATTAATCGATCAAACTTTTCTTTTAATTCAAATACTATGCAGTATTCGGTTGGATATTGTGATATTATCCGAAACCTAGCCGGATAATAAATCTTGGCTTCATCGGATGGTGATAGGATATTATAAGAAATACCCATACAAATTATAACACAATATATACTTACATAAAAGTAAGCAAAGAATCAAATATAGGTATATATTATTATTCCTGTAAGCTTTTGTACAAAAAGAGTATAACAATAAACTCGAATTCACCTCGAAATAAAATAAAATGTATCAGGAAATAAAAGTGCGTATTTCTTACATTTCATTGTTGATACATTTTTGAGGGAATTTTACTAGATATATAATATGTTTAGAGGACAATAATATCGATTCTTTTGTAATTTCATTTAAAAATTATTGTACCTGAACCTTTTTAAATAATGTACCTAACTTTTTTGATTCCAAAAGGCAATGATTGTCTATCTATCTATTTATACCATCACGGCATTTACTACAAGCAGGGTAGCCAATAGACAGCTCTTGTATAAATTTAGTCCTTAAAACTATGCATCTTTAATGGCCGGTTTCATCTATTCGTTACTGTCGATTGTGTAATATATTTTATACAAAAGATTCCAATCGAAAGTAACGGATAGATAGGTTATTGAAACCGGCCATTAGCCTATCGATTTCATACAATGCATTGCCGATCATCTCTAACACTTAAATCCTACACAATCAGATCAATCAAATGCTAGCTCAAGCAAACAACTAGGACGTGGAAAATATGTAACTGTGAGTTTAATCCTAAAGCTGATGTTGTAACGAGGACATAACGTTTCTGTTTGGTTTTGGGGTAGATTTTGTCGCGAGTCCTTCAGGTGAAATTAGAGTTCTCCCTTAGTCTAAACTTGCATGAAGCGTATGGATGACATAGGAATTGATATCCTTGTAATATTGATGAGCTAGGGATGGTACAACCCTTAACATAATGTTACTTAAGAGCCCTGCCTCCCAAAGGTTTTATGGATACTTCCTGATTAAATTAAATAAAGTATACCTACGGGAAAAATATTGAGGAGAATCTCAATCGGCAAAAAATTGTGATTTTTTTTTTTAATAATAATCATTTACTTATAATTATACAGTAAGCAAAACAATTCATTCCCTCAAATATGAGCAGAGCTCGTGCTTTGAGGGATATTACATTATTGAAGACACCGATGTAACATTCTTAATCCGTTACGGAAGAACGAGTCGAGTGACCTAAGTACTTGTCCGAGGATTTCGTATCTGGTTGATCCCCATTCATAATCACATATGCACATTGCACATACAGACACAAGGGGAGAAAAGGTTCAAGAATATGCGGTGGACATTTTATACCAGAGATAAGAAAAGGAACACATAATAATCGAGCACCGCATCTCTGAAAAGGTTTGAGTCTCTGTCAGTGTATGTATGTACTTAGTGTGTCAAACAATGTTAAACATGGTTGTAGGGATTTGTATCTTGATGGCATATTTTTGGCACTCGTAAAAAGAGACCAGGGGTCCTAAAATGGTCACATTGAGCAATTCCTCTACAATTCCTATTATGATTCATATAAAGTGTATTTTTTAACCCCCCAGGAGTTCAAAGCACGGCAAGTAATACATTTATTTCATTACTTACATAGGACATTTTAGAGAAATATTCCTATAGCTAATGGTGAATAGATTCTTTATACATAATCTTCACGAATTACACTATTATGCACTCTGCCTTTCAGACTTTTACCACATATACCTCATTTGAACTAGAACCCAAAGTATAATAAATAGAAAATTATTCATGAGATATACTATATGGATGTGATGAGGGAGATAAATGTGCACGGACATGAGTGCATGGCGTATAATGTGACTATTATTTATGTATAAATAGGTACGCAGATTCTACGCTTTACGACCACAACATATAGTAGTCAGAATACCAGCTACATGTAATAAATATAAAAGCTGTCCCCTCCGCGTCAACAATAAAATGAGACATTCAAAATGGGTGATAAACCTCATCACTGTAAATCAGATGTAAAATATCTTTATTTTTTCGAACAGCTGCCTTTTACAGGACACTCGATAACTTACGAAAAAGAAAGAAAGAACAATCCTTTGACGAGTGCTCCACGAAACTGCAGATAAAGCTTTGAGATGGACGCTCCATTAAACGGCGCCGAATAAATCATCCAATATAATAATAAAATAAACATAGATTGTTATGTTATGTAAATCCACTCGTCTTATGAAAAATGGATCAATGGGACAAGAGATCCTTATTGACAATAAGAGAGCAATTTCTATCTGCATCGGATTACCATTGCCAACGAATCGACAGTATGATCCTTTAGAATGAAAGGGAGCAAATCGACCGTTCATTGAAATCTCTTGTTATGTTTTAATAGGGAGAAAAAATGCACTTGTTCCCAACTAACCTCAATGTGCAAAAGGGTTATTCATACAATTCAAATTTTGAATTGCGAAAAAAAAAACCTCTCATTTTGTTCTATAATATCAATGTACAAAAGGGCGATGCGTATAATTTAACTTTTGAACATAAATAAGACACTCGCTTATAATTATTCTATAATTTAATTATTATTAGTGTTTAAATAATTGAGCAATCCTATAAATATACCTACTAGCAATAAATAATTTGTAATAAAGTAGGATTTTATAAAAGCAGAGCAACAATGATCTCACATCTGAAAAATTTACCTTTTTATCTGTACTTAAACGTGTAGTAGTTATTGTCCGTTTTGTTACAATAAAATAATATTTAAATTTAATTAATTAAAGCAAAATCAGCTGACTGCTCCACTTGTGCGATTTTACGTCCGAATATTATGTGATTGTATATAAATTGTGTCTCTTTGCACATCACATTGGCTGAAAGCTGTAATGATGTGCAGATGTAGTAAATCAAATAAAATCTCATTCAATTTCAAAATATAAAAAAATATACATATTAAGGAATTAATTGTGTCGGTGCACACGTAGTAGAATTCCATAATAATGCAATTTGAAACAAGTGTTCCTTTCTACTATTGTTTGTTAATTCGCAGAGAGACGTCTTTCGACTTAGGGCCGCGATATCCAAATAGAAGTTAACCAGTGGTTAAGTAATCAACTGGTATGAGTTAACTTGTTCATGTTCGGCGTTTGGTGATATCATAAAAATAATTTACAATGGTTACTTAACCAGAAGTTAACTTTCTGTAGTGATGTAAACAGTATTCATATATGGCAATACCTTAGTACAAATCGGTTGAAATTTAATTTTTACGCACTTTTGTCGTACGAGTGGCAACACTAGGGAAGTTATTTGACACTTCACTGGTTGTTTGGAGCCGCCATTTTGAATTTAAAGTGTTGCTCATGTTGACGAGTGTTTTGAAAGTATCAATAATATTGTTAATCGGATGATGTATCAACATTATTATGAAGATAATTATCCAGTTTTGATCAATATATTATATTATTATAACACAATATTCTCAAACCAAAATGACAAACTATGTAACTGTCAAATTGATGACATAAATAGCACCATCTACAGACGAAAAAAATATTCATTCTCAAATTTAACTCGTGGATTCGATAGTTAACTCATGAAAATCGGGTGATTATAAATAACCACTTGTTATCTCCGTAACCAACATTGGATATCACCATTTCTTGAGTTAACTTATGGTTTACTCTTGACAACAAGTTAACTGCTTGGTTAACGTTTTGGATATCGCGGCCCTTATAAGGTCATTAGATTGATAATGACCTTATAAGTCGAAAGACGTCTCTCTGCGAATTAACAAACAATATTTATTTATTTATTCTTTTTGCACATCATCATTACATAACAGTGTAAACAAAATAATATAAAACTTTAAAAACTGGGACGCTGTGCAGTGGCGAGATTATCACTATAAAGTGATTTCTTCCATCTAACCACGTAGAAATTTTCCATTAAAGTGTTTTGTGTTTAAATTTTAATTTTTACTTTTTGACTTTAACTGGAGAATGTTTTGTCTGTTTTTTTTTATATTTTTGTATTGTTTTAAATTTTTATATTGTTTTTATTTTTTTATAGATTGGAAAGTTTATCTGTATACTTGTAAAGGCAATTGCCGTATATTGTATTAAATAAAAAAAAAAAAATAAAAAAATTAAAAATTTCCAAAAAAAAACATTCCATAGTAGAAAGGAACACTTGATTCAAATTGCATTAACATATTAAGGATGTTAGGATAGATCTATATGGCGTGCTGTTTTTTTCTATTTGGGGCACAGCGTGAAGGTAATGTGTTATAGCGGATTTCGAAACTCAGCGACACATATAGAATTAGAACCTAAAATATTATAAAATATTCTATATTTTTAAGTGAAACTTTGTGGAAATGCATTATAAAAGATAATATTTAAATTAAATCAAATACTGTTTCATTCCACTATCTCATAGTGGAATGAAACAGTGTTTGATTTAATTTAAATATTATCTTTTCTAAAATATTAAATCCTGGCGGCAGCCTTGGGTTTATTTTTAAAGTGCTAAATAAATATTTAAAATAAAATGAAAAACAGAGGGGCAGTCCACTCGAATTTCGAAATAAGTAGTATTATCACCCTAACGTAAAACCTAATAAGAAAAGAAAAACGTAGAGATATCCTTCACTGGAAGCATTTAATACGAGAGATGATATCTTTTCATGAGACTACGCTTTATTATAAACGTGTATAGTGATGTTAGCTGCAATTCAACTCAAGCACCACCAGTTGCAGTAATACCACTACCTACTTGCAATATACTTAATAGGATACTCGAGGTGAACTGATGAGGAATAGAAATTACAACATGGCACAATACAATCATAATGCAGAATAAACTACATCGTAATGTAAAATAAACGTGAAATAAATAAATTAAATTTCATCCAACTTCCTCCATACACATACATAATAACATAACATGTACAGAAACTTCAAACAGATCGAGTAAGCCCCAAACTAAGATATAAATCTTGTATTACTCAGCTAAGACATCCACCAATATGCTGGATGAAATCAATAGAGCAAACAAGTCCTGCTTCTATGATAGGGCTTATGGCGTCGCAGGACCCGTAATCTGGAACCAACTCCCCGAGGATCTCCGTAAAAACCAATCGATAACAACGTTCAGGAGCAAGTTGAAGTCATCGCTCTTCCAACATAGTTTCCTGCGCCCTTGAGATCGATGCTCCATTAAATGGCGACAAACAAATCATCCAACATACATACATACATATTAACACGACAATACACATAATACACTTACATATGCAAATGTAACACGTAGACCCAGAACATTGAAGAAAGATCCACCTAACACCCGGATATCTCAGGAGTCGTAACTCCTAATTATCCGCACATTCAAACCAAAATTGCAGGCCCAGAACAATTTGCAAAATGTCAGTCTTCTTTCTCGCCCTGGCCGGGAATCAAACCCAGGATCTCGTGACTCAAAGGCAAGAGCATTACTTCCGCACCACACCGGCCCACATTATTTTAATGACTTTCTTTTTATTAATAATTGTTTCGGTGCATACGTACTAGAATTCCATTACTCGGCAAATTAAAACAAGTGTTTCTTTCTACTATAAATTACTATTGATCACGAGAGAGACGTCTTTCCACTTATCAGGTCATTATCAATCGATTGATTATGACCTCATAAGTCAACGTCCCTCTCGTTTTGAAATCTATAGTAGAACGAAGCGCTTGTTCTGAATTATCCAATATTCATATTCTTAAAGCAAGGTATCAATGTCACATCTTACAATTTTAATTCTAGATGCGTAAGGTTTATCACTTGATTGTGACAAATTTATAGGTATCTGTTTTCTCCATCCCTTGTGTCACAATAAAAACAAAACCTTAACCAGGTCCAAGGAAGTAATAAAGCAAGTCATAAATGACAAATCAACATTTTTATTACGCACAAAAGTAGAGAATTTATTACACGAGACAGTTTTTATTACCGATGTAAGTGAAACCAAAATAAGAGCTAAAAGAAAACAGCAACGACAACTAACCATGTCAAATATCAAAACGAAGAAGGACAAGATAAAACGCTTAAGTTTAATATTAATTCCGATGCATATCATCAAATAAAAGAAGGTAGAATCAATAGCTCATGTCGAGACTTAGAATATATAATAAATATTGTTTTATGTTGTTTAATTGCAGGCAATAATTCAAAAGGATCCAAACCTCGACACCGTACGCACCTCAAGAGCGATGTAAATACGACAATTATTTTGATTAATCGCCACTCAATGTGCCAGTATTATTATTATTACTACGGGCGCTGGATAAATTAACATGTCGTTAATGATAATATTAATTCCTTGCACATACAACATATGTACGTAGCATTTAATGCACGATTTCGTGTCTTTCAGCACACAGCGGACGACGACTGTAAAAATGTGCATTACGAAATTTTGTGAGAACGTTTTCGTACGAGCAGCATCGTTGAAAGAATCTTCACACATCCGGATATTTCAGGAGTTGAATATTCCTATTTATTAATATTTTTAGATCCTCTTAGTTGAAGACTCCTTATTATTAATATTTTTAGATCCTCTTTTTTAGCTCACGGACGGCTAGGACAGATTGACGAAAGCCGTCTAATGTTAATATTGTACATAAATGGTATGTGCATAAGACAAGGTTTAAATCAATATCAAAACTTATCTGCCGCTTACTTTATTCAAAGCACCGCAGTCTGCCGTTTACTTTATTCAAAGCACCGCAGTCTGCCGTCGTGACGTAATCGAGCGATGTCTTGCAGCTGATACGTGAAGTTGCGACGAGGCTCAACAACGCACCATTACACTCAACGACGACGAATAGTTGTACCTACTCAACTTGTTGATGTTCTATTACTCGATCTATTATTAACATGATGTGCGATCTTTATTGCGAGCGCTTTGCGAATTTTACAGTACTACACGGTACAAGTGCAAGGCAACGGCTTAGCAGTACCTATATGGATAGCTGAAAATAATACAAAGTCATCAATTATTTATCTTACTGCTCAAATAAGGGTTAATACGTTAAAAAAAGAATAGCATTATGTTATATCAATTTGAGAATAATATACAAACAATTTTTCAACTGACATTGTGAAAATTTCAATCAGACAAAGAAAGGAGTTCAAATGTAATAAATTAACTTTGGGTTGACTTGACATACTTTAATACTTATTCCCATCTACTGCTGACCATTTAAATATTACGTTTTTCAAATTGAGACTATCGAATTGGTTGTGTCGAAATCGGGTAAAAAATAGTAATCATTTTTACTCGTACTACATCATCACGGCATATCCCCCAAGTAAAAATAATCAATATTGGAAATCTAAATACTATTTTAGTTTTCATTGCATCATTGGGTTGTTCAGACATGGGATGGAGTTACATATAAAATCATTAAATCTTATAAAATCTCATTAAATCTTTTTCACTTACGTTCGTAAAAGGTTGCGTTTACGTGTATCAAAGCTACGCATTCGTACCATAATAGGAAATTTATGTCTCTTCTGGGAATAAGTCGGAATAGAATCTCTATAGTACAGACTCTGTCCTAACGCTATAAATTACTATTTTTAGTGTGAGACAACAGTGCACCTATCGAATAAAAGATGTCAGATCAAATTTAACGTGTAAAAAATTGCAGGCACGATTCTTCGTTAATCTTGTAAGTCCAGACCAGCCCAACGAATGATTAAAAGAGACAAAGTACATCATTGTTCGTTCAATAGATGTGGATTCAGAAAAATAATATTAGAACAGGAATAGAATAAGTAAAAGTTGTTTTAGAAATTATCCACAGTGATATTGAATTTGAGTGACGTCAGTACTCTACAATGTTTATACTTTACTAATGTTTGTTTTTTGTGCAATAAAGATTTTTATTATTATTATTAGTATTTTTTTCTCTATTTTGTATCTTATTATGTTAACATGAAACATTTAGGCCCAGAATTAAAAAAATAATATATCATTTTATAAAATCTTAGATGAAAGTTACAACATTAAATCACCACGGGAACGCTTCCAATAAACCTATCGCAATGTCAGCAAAAATTAAAATTCTGGGATGGAACTTGTTATCAAATATTTTTTATTACTTATGTGAAAAATAGATAAGTATCATAGAAGACTTAAACATTTCCAAGGCAAAAAAGGACGAATGGAAATTTTGCAAATTGAATATAAGGAAAACGGATAATGTTGCCCACGGTAATAAAACAAATGAAAAGATAAAAGAGAAGAAGGCAAAAAGTGCTTATCATGAAACAAATAAGATAACAATTACACTGAGAACGTAAAAGAGTCGTCTGAATACACAGTCAGACGGGAAGGACCTAAGAATTACTTAAACCGATTGAATCCTCAAGACGATAAAATTGAAAAGCAGTAGGAAGGAGTAGGGAAAAATATAAAAAGCCAAGACACAACCATTATTGTCGAATAACACAATTTAATGTAGATGAAGGAAAAAAGAGAGCAAGAGAATAATAATAAAGAAATAGGATTAGAGTACAAATAAAATACGGGAGACGCATGAGAGATAATAATATTGACTATAGACGTATGTAATTGTGAAGAGAAAATAAACTATAAAAAGGGAGCACAAGATAAATTAAAAAGTAGGTACTGTTGAATGTTACATTTAAACCAGTTTATATGCAGTTTGATATAAACACTCCGTATTTCGAATAAGACATTGCCTGGTTCGAATCCTGCTCAAGCAAACTGCAAATAAGTCTAGATGTGCCGTATAAAAGGTCTTAATTAAATGGATTGGTCTACAACAAGCACGATTCTCTTCCGTTACTCTTTTATAGCACTTAGCACTCTTTTCAATAAGTAATCTTGCAACAGCTCAAGTAAGCAATAGGTTCATTCAATTGTTTCTTAGTCGGTCTCTTCGATTGCTGTCCCGGGCCATGTCTTCAGTGATGGTAGCGAGCAGGTACCCGATATTATAGCAAATTTATTATTTTATAATTTCTAATAATATATCTCTGATTTCATCACAGAGTGAAAGCTACGATATTCCTAAAGATTCTGACACCAAATGAAAATAAAATACTTTAATGAAAACTGCGTTCAAATAACATTGTAAGTAAAGATAGAAGGAAAATTAAAGAAATCTTATTGCATTAAATGCAACAAAAAATCCTTTGCTCGTCGTGCAACACGGATGACAAATATTAAATGCAACAAAATATACAAAGTGAGAAATTAAAAACATTCCTTCACTGTTCTGAGAAAGAACAGAAAAGAAAAGAAAATATTCCAGCTTCAAGTTACACAAAATACCATAAAGACGACGCGTAAGCGTTACAGTCAAAAGTATTTGACAACCGCGAAGACGTTTCATTTCTTCTGAAAAGTCTTCTACGTTCATCTGAAAAGAATTAAAATCTCTGTCAAATTAGATGAAAAATTCCTTGATGAATACGACAAAGAATATTGCACTAAAAGGTGTTCTATAAAATAATGCAATATTTGAACGGTTAAATGCAAACTAAAATGACTCAAATAGATAAATTTCGGTAATTTTCTAAAGTGAAGCGTTATATAAAATACATCATCAAACATCAAGTGTTATCATATCGTTTATCTATCGTTACAACCTTTGCCGCAAATGGGGTACTCTAATGGCTACATAATTTAATAAAAAAACTGGTCATTCTCTTTGTGTTTTAAATATATTTTAACATTTCAGATAAGAGGTTATGTTTCATAACTGAATATTGATGATGTTTTGGGTGAAATTTCCAAATACATGCTTTTACGTGTCAAATTTTGGACTTCTTGGATGGAAAATTCATGATTTCATCAGCTGAAGAATCACATCAAGAGAATTCAAAAGAAAAAAGTACAAATTCGTGCATTTAAAATTCCATTCATATTAGTTTTCCTTTCAGCGACTTTTTTCATATAAAAAGCTTCACGAGATGAAGCGGATTACAATATTAGATTATGCAATTTATTCTGAGAAAGAAAAACTTGATACATTCTTATTTTATGAATTTAAAACAAAGAAGAAAAGAAATCCTTTAATGAATTCATTCGTATTTCTACTTCTAGAGAATTCGCATTAATATTTAAAATATAAGGATGACAATAAAAAAGAAGTTTTTCGCTCATCGTATAACTAATGTTATTTGAAAGCGATGAAATTTCGAACTTGCGATAATTATTGGAAAAGAAAGAATTATCAATGAATAAAATAAACGCAAAAATTATATAAATGTACCTAGTGCAAAAAATATTTTTATACGATTTTTAATTTTTGATTAATGTTTGTTTAACTTATTTTGCAAAAGGCTTCATCGTTTACACAATGAATAAATAAATAATTACATTCAGAGACCAAAAAATTAACTTGTAAAAGATATTTCTTTATTTTCCTTAAAATATATTCATAGGATACTAAAGGAAATTCCTTCTATCTATATTTCTGCCTCTCTATATACTATCACAATAACTTCCTTCTATCTATATTTCTGCCTCTCTATATACTATCACAATAACTTCCTTCTATCTATATTTCTGCCTCTCTATATACTATCACAATAACTTCCTTCTATCTATATTTCTGCCTCTCTATATACTATCACAATAACTTCCTTCTATCTATATTTCTGCCTCTCTATATACTATCACAATAACTTCCTTCTATCTATATTTCTGCCTCTCTATATACTATCACAATAACTTCCTTCTATCTATATTTCTGCCTCTCTATATACTATCACAATAACTTCCTTCTATCTATATTTCTGCCTCTCTATATACTATCACAATAACTTCCTTCTATCTATATTTCTGCCTCTCTATATACTATCACAATAACTTCCTTCTATCTATATTTCTGCCTCTCTATATACTATCACAATAACTTCCACAAAGGGTACCAAGTGCATTTAATAAACATTATAGTCATTTATTCATTCAAAATATTCACACACGTTTATCAATTTATGGAGAGGTAGGCGGTATAAGTACTTATATGCTGAATTAAACATGTTTAATATCTTATACGTAACGTTTCCCAAATAACTGCAAACTCCCCTTTCACGACACAAGCTTTTAGCTTACTGTGAAAGGTGTATAAGGTTATATTTGAGTTTATACCAAAAACCCAGATATTTCTTTTTTGAAAAAATAAACTGCCTTTATCACAACATTCTTGAGACTTTAAAGAAATCAGTGGAAGACGCATTCTACTCTAAAAACTTTCATCTAATGAAAAAAAATAAAAAACAATCGACTTGCTAATTTCTGAGAAATCTTATGAATAAAAATTGTCTTGTAGCTGAGTTGTTAAAATACTTCTCTTTGGTTTGCGACATGTAAAAATGTTCGCCACAAATCACAAAAATGTATATTAACAACTTCTTGACTTTTCGAAATACAAAAGAAACAAGATACAATAAAAAAGCACTTATTTAAATTGGATGAAAATTAAATGGGCTCATACGTGGATGCGTAAACTCTCAGAAATATTAAATATGTAATATAGCAATGGCGGAAAGCAGTTAACTCAACGAGGGCCGCAAATAAACTTTATTTTTTAAAAGGTGAAAGAATGTATAAACGTCCAGAAATCTAGTGCCAAGAACATGTACAAGAATTCTCAAAGTTGCGAGTAAGAGAAATTGGAAGCAAACACTAAGAACTGTGTGCATGTTGAAGAAACGAATGTAGTATGGAAGTAATAATAATAACTAAACAACTTATTTATGATTCGCCGTTTTGTGGAAAAACCACCGCAAGGGCCCATTTAAGAATTATAACACCTCCTGGGTTTTTATCCTCGTCTTGAACATCTCCACACTCTCCAGAGTTCGCAAATCATAGGGAATTTTGTTCCACAGCAACGAACCAGCCACACAGAAGGCACGGTCAACATAGTTGGCCAGATCCCCCTACGCGGTACCACAAGTCTATTGACAGAGTCTGTGTTAGCAGACCTTAGTGATTTTCGCCTATCCGTTGCCTCCTCAGAAATGCAGAACTCCGAGATGTACACCGGTGCCATGCCATGTAGTGCCTTGAACACAGTCAATATGATTTTAAACTCTACTCTTTCTCTGACTTTGAGCCAGTGAAGATCTATTAGAAGAGGAGTTATGTTATCTTATAGATTAATGACTTAATATTACGTGATACCTTTTACCCCCCCCCTAACTAAGTACTGTAGGGTTACTCTTGACTAGAGGGTATCTTTTCCCGGATTATTTTTGTTCCCGGGAAACGGGAAATTTTAAAATGAATTTCCCGGGATTCCCGGGAATCCCGGGAAATTCATTATTATATTTATAAATATTCAATTTTCAACAAATTTGGTATAAAAACTCACATAACTTGTTGACCCTTGCAAACATTTTGATTTGATAAAAAAAAAACAAATTTTTGTTACCAATATAAGTAATTTGCTTAAAAAAAACTAAATAGCTGACTGACGAGATTTATTTAGGTACTCTATGTTATATCAAAATAAAAATTGTTTACAAAATATATAAATTTTTAATTTTTGATCATCCTATCAAGCAAAAAAATGTTATGGATTTTGGCAAAGCTTTTTAAAGATTTTTGACTTTAAAATATGAGAAATTTCGACAAAAAAAGATTTTTTATATCGGTTAATATCCATGAATAAAACAAAAAAAATGACAGTTGGCTGCACTAATATTTTTAAGAACTATCTAACTTTTCGAAATATGTAAAAAAAAACATGAAAAATTGTAGGATTCTTATACATTGTCGGCCAAACACACCTCCGATTTCGAATTATATTTAGAATAATTATGCTTCTTTCAAACGAATACATTGAAGCTATAATTAAGTTTTTTTTTTTAAAGTATAACACTTATATTGGTAATTAATATTATTTTTCATATTTTCATATCAAAATATTCGTCAGCTTCTACAAGTTTATCACGACTATTACAGTTAACTAAACAAAGATTTCGGTATCGGTATGGCAATCTGCATGACTAATAATTTGTATTTTTTCCCGGGAAAGGATTCGTTTTTTTCCCGGGAAACGGGAAATAAAAATAAGAGGGTTTTCCCGGGAATTCCCGCCCGGGAATTCCCGGGAGTAACCCTCTACTCTTGACAAAATCTAAACACGATCTTAATCTTAATCATACGATGCGCGAAGTGACTATTGGCCAGAAATACACGCGTAGCGATAGAGCGGTGTTTTTCATTATACACTATAGCCTTCGTGCGTCGTATGATCAAGATCAAGACTAGATTAAGATCGTATTTAGATTGTGTCAAGAGTAGCCCTGCTGTTTCGATTGGCGTTTTCTCCTCTCTGCTACTCCACAAAGGATGTGGCGTGAAGACATAAATAGAAGCAGATCACTGTGGCATTTTCCATAAATGGATAAAGGCGTATAATACAATGAATATAAAGACAAAGATATTTGTTTCTGCACTATGAACCAAAACATTTAATATAGATCCACCTACCTTCTTGGTAAATCATATTATGATAAACATCTAAAGATGATTTATTTTAATTCATTAGACTCCGGCAATTACCAGATACATTCTGTTCACTCTGAGAACTTAACCCACGAATAGACTTACTGAGCCCAATAGAGCCGGTAAGTCCAACTTCTACGAGAGGGCCTTTGGTGTTGTAGGACCAGTTATGTGGAATCGCCTACCGGTGCTGCTGAGAGATGGTCAGACGGTCACTAGCTTCAGAGGCAAATTAAAAACTAAACTCTTCACTGGCGCCCTTGAGACGGTCTAGAGACTGTAAAACGGCGTCATAAATAAAATAAAATCATCCAAAATCATCATCATCACGATCACTTACAAGCCGAGTGTGTATACCGCTAGTCAACCTATTTGAACAGGTATTTAACAAAATGTTTCTGCTCGTTTCCGGAGTCATATCAAGAGTAGTCTAACAGATGTGTTTAATTTTAATTTTTATAATTTGAAGTGATGCAGTATATTTTATTTTTGTTTTGAGTTTTAATTTGATACGATGGTGGTGTTGTACAATTATTGTTTATAACTATGTATTAAAGGCGTAAGCCGTATGTATTGTTATAAATAAATAAATAAATAAATATAAACATCTTAGTACGGTTGGGTTAGTTGGACGAAATAGCGCCCCTGC
This sequence comes from Athripsodes cinereus, assembly GCA_947579605.1. NCBI lineage: Eukaryota > Metazoa > Arthropoda > Insecta > Trichoptera > Leptoceridae > Athripsodes > Athripsodes cinereus. The sequence goes on along the minus strand of OX388322.1, from coordinate 20,672,658 downwards.
CATAGACTCGCTGTCTTTTTGTGTAAATTTGCTTGTACCTAATCAATGTACAGTAAAGAATAAATTAATAAATCCAGTCTCCGGCACCAAAAAACAAAAAAAAAATCTTGGTCGCTGAATACAAGACGATTGATGTCGACATTGAAGAGAGACCCACTCTACACCCGGATTTTTTAGGAGTCCTAAACTCCTATTTATCCGTAAATCCGAACCAAAGTTGTTGTCACGATCTGGCCATTGGGCAGGCTGGGTAAAAATGGCATCGTCAAAATCTTTTATACTGCTACTCTCTCTTCAAAATCACTTTTGGAGGTATACAAATTTAAAAATGACTTCAACCAAAAGAAGTAACATTCCCATCTCTATTATTAAATATGAAAGAGTACGTGGCAGGTAGCAAATTGAGTGATCTCAGAGAAATATATGAACCTAATTTAATATCTGAAATAAGACCACCCACCATACATCCCATATTTCGGAGAAATACTTACGAAACAAATTCAATAACATCGCTCTCAATCACGTGAAAGGTATTTACGGTAAATAAATATTAATATGACATACATCATAAAACCTTTCATATGTTTAAAGTGTTTCCACTAAATAGGATAGGTACTTCCTGTTGTAAGGTTGTGGCACTGAGCCTACAATTTGATAGATTTTTCCATGGAAACCAGTTCTAAAAAAGACAGTCTCTTAGTGCCAAAGTTTACGACATCAATGCTTAGTTCAGTGACCCAGATGTATATTAAACAACACCAACATAAAGAACATAATAATTCATTCGTTTCGATTTAGCCATGAAAATAATGAAAGTGAAGAAAAAGTCAGAACTAGTTCTTAAAAATATGCTAATGGATAATAATGCTAATTCCTTGATAGGTCTCATTTTACGAATGTGAATAATGTACAACAAAAATTTAATATCGACAGCGGTTTATAATTTTGTAAAAAAACAATCATGTAATGCCTACTCGTTTTGCCGAAATGAAATATGTTCCATGGAGACTCCGGATTGACCCAGATAAAAAGTATTCCAGTCTTTTGTATAAGTTTTCGAGTGCCCTGTTAGAAGCAAGTTTACGTAAAAAATCCCACTTGAAACCTTTTACTTCTTAAATTCAGCGGTGGTATATGCCACAAATCCTGAATGTCTCGATGTATTATTGGCAAGAACGACTCTAACGTTTTTACATAAAGTTTGTCCTCTGGTTATCACACTTGTGCAAAATGCCGTTATGGTATGAATTAATGAATAAATGAATATTTGAAACGGACATAAAAGTTTCTGAGAAGGAAAAGCTTCGAAGTTGTTGTTGCCTACGTAATATGAAAATTATTTTGACAGAAATATAAATAAACAAAAGGCCAGTCTACATATGTAAATTATCTAAATATATTATTTTTCTTAAAACCTCTATCTCAAAAGTTTTTATATTTAATTATTGAAGATAGTGCTTAAAGTAAATTATTCCGTTAAAATTTCAACCACGTAACAAAAATACTTTCAAGATAAATTATTATTGGTCGGAATAAAGCTAAAACACCTTCCCAGAAGTCGATTGGGGATGAAATTCAGTGGGTGTTAACAAAATGAGAAAATCGAGATGATTCTCTGCAAAAAACGTTTGTATATTTTAAAGATAAAATAGTTAAAAAAACAAAATAAATAATTTTTAAATGCTTTCGAAAATATGACAAGAACATTTAATGAAAATTTATAAGCACCAAAGAAGAAGAAAGAATATTTTAGTAAAACGAAGTCTGCTACGGAATAAATACGTTTGATAAAAGAGGGCCAAGGTTATTGATAAACATAGCATTGTCTATTAATCCTTGAAGATACATATCATATAATCCCCGTCAGAAGATAGGCAGGCGTTTAAAATGAAAAACTGGGTAAAAAAGTGATCATAAAATGATTCCCAGGAAGTCGAGACAAAAAACGTTGAAACAATTAGATAATCCACGGTTTCATTATTCTTCAAGAATCTTAAATATTTTTCAAACATTTGTTTTAATTTGCAAACACAATGACAGTAATTTTACAACAGACATCCATCCGAGCGCAACAAGTCACCGTAGTAGTAGTAACTACCAACATAATAATATATTTAAATTTGTACGTACGAAATATTCGTTCAAAGAGAATATATTATTATAATCCGGTGGTAGATAGAGTCTACTAACATCACTTGGCAGCGACCTCAAAGAAGAGGTGTATGCGAACTGTCAATTCTTATCAAAATGTATTGGGGCCACGTGATGTGGTCTAACAAATGATAATTATAGAGAAACAACAGTAATTTGTAACGATATAAATATGTAGTAATATTTAAATTATTCTAACAAAATCAAAACCGAGAACAAAGAAGAAATGTCCCGAACCAATTAAGATGGTGATCGACGTAAAAAATATACGGATCAAAGAAATACGGAATTTAGAAAAATATATTATCATGCCCCATACAATTCAGAAAATATATATTTTTTAACTATACCACGACCTACATAGATTCGATAATCACAATTTTAATTCAACATAAGATACCTACATTTACCAACAATGTGATTTATAAATGCGACAAATTATAAGCGAAATGACAATAAAGTAAGAGCGGTAAAATGATAATTAATATTGGCTATCATTTAAACGATCAGCATAATATTGATGTTATGTTCAGCAGAAAAATGTATTCTGCCGACAAATATATCATGTTGATATGCTACTTATGGCCAGCGAGAATATTATATTTCTATTGCAAATAATATGATATTGTAAAACTCTAAATTTAATCGACCGGCAACATTATTATTTGACCGGCATAATGATTATTTGTCCAGCAAAATAAATAAATGAGCAGCAAACCGTGAGCTAATTTTAATTAAACTTGTGAAAGCTAAATTTTTAATCTTGCTCAAATAATAAATCTTTGTATGTAGCATCTTTTGATGTGATTTTATATGTAGCATCTGAATGAACGACACTAGCGTTTTTCGACATTTCAGTTAGATATTTCGTTTATATAGCAAAGCGGAAACTGGCATTATTTTCGTAGTCATCATTAATTTGGTAAGAAATCACAAAAACTTCATGTGGATCCGAAGGTAAATCAGTGTGTGAAAAATATTGTTTATCTAATATTTTCTGCCGGTCAAATAATAATTCTGCTGGTCAATTAATTATTTTGTTGTGCGAGTATTTATTAAGCTGTTAAAATTTGTTAATTTGCCGATATAACCAAGTTTGTTTGTAAAACAAGTGTTGCGCTTATTTTTTATTTATTGCCGATGAAAACATTGTTTGCTGAGCAAATGACTTAAATGCTGATTTTTTCTTGCCGAACGAATGGATTAATAGCCGAACAAATAATTAGTTCCCATCAATATTTATTAACAGTTTTAACTCGAAACGTTTAAAAGCAAAGACAATTGAATGTCAATTTCTTTTAAGATATAAACTGAAGCTTATGTATGATAAATGATTACACAACCATTAAATATTTTTTTAAATGCTGAATTTACGAAGTTTTGCATTTACTAATTAAAAATAACAAAAGTTATCAATCGAAAAGAATATTATATAAGGAAAAAAACTACTCGGGATATTTTTTATTTTATTTTTTAATACCTCATGTTGGGTGCATTATTTTTTCTCTGTCTTATCTGATACGGATTTTTGATGGCATAGCATAGTGGACGCAGCACAGACGGATCCACCGTGAATCTTCAGCACTCACAATACATACTCGCTTTATAGAGTTGTTGACATATGTTTATATCTTTGAGGTATATATATATATATACATATACCAACGAACGAATGTATGAACGAACAAACATATATCACGTAATATTATTTGTAGTACAAGTCGCAATATTTGTTACGACTTTTAAGAGCTCATCGACCCAGAAAATACAACATCTTGTATGACGTCATCGATTTATGTTATTTTAATACCATTATAATCTCTTGTGTGGGCTTTTATTCTGTGCAAGCAGAAAATATGATAATAAAACCTATTCTTAAAAAAAGAAGGCTGAGCTAAGAACCCCTTTCAGGATTTACTTTCAAAGACCTTCAACAAATTTCTAAAATTATCGAAATCAATATTAATCCATTTATAGATTCAGAGCATTTCCCACAAGTGGGTTAGCCAGCGGAAAAACAACATGTTATAAACATGCTATTCGCCCTTTCCGTCCCAATTAAATTATTTGTTTCAGGATGAGAGGCATACCTCATCGCTGAATGGAAGTTTTTTGTTGTTGTTTGGGTTTACAGATATCAAATAATATTCATCTCACAGTAGGTGATCAGAAACTTAATCGAAGATGTAAAATGTTGTTTTTCGAATACCTGCCTTTAACAGGACTCTCGAAACCTTACTTGATAAAAAGAGTAGCAAACCTTTTCTTCACCGGCGACTCCAGAGATATTTATGTAATATAACCATTCCTCAAAATTTCCACATGTAGTGAGGAGTTAAAATGCTGAATTCTAAAGTGTCTTATGAAATGAAAAAAAACATAAATTTTATAACACTTTGACTGAAATCATACATTTCAATGGATCTTAAAACGGCGCCAAAGAAACTAATCATCCAACATCATCATCATCACTAACGGACTTCTTTATGATTAATTATGCAGAAATGCCAGATAATTATGCAAGTTTATTCGATTCAGTATAAGACAATACAGTCGGTACGATTCGAAAACATTTTTGATGTAACAATATACAACGACGATTGTGTATTTCCTCGGTACACTTATCAGACGAATCCTCAGTTAGATCTCACGTGAACTATTCGTGAATGGTCTTCGATGCTTACCTGAAACAAAAAGAAAAGAAAATATTATTAATAATCAGAAGAAACTGACATTATTTGTAACTTAATTCTAGCTATTTTTGATGACAAAGAGGATAATATACTTGTCTGAAAAGAAGGGGTGTAAGGAAGCGCGTACGTTTGAGAAATACGTGGCTTGATCACGTGGATCAAATTCTCAATAACGGGCATGTGTTAAGTTAGAGAAAGTGACGTGCGTTTGTGAGAAATTGTAAGAATGTAGTAGAAGCGAAAGAAATATATAAGGATAGATCTATATGGCGTTCCGTTCTCTCTGCCTATCCCACTTGGGACACGGCGTGAGGGTATAGTATAGTTTAGTAATTTTACGATCACGGCATATCTCAAAAATGGGGGAAAGATTAGATTAACTGCATGTAATGAACAAACAGGTCATCCACTCCCTATCAATATTAAATAAAAGTTTCGAAATGAGTGTCATACCTTCTCGCTGAAACGAAGATAGAAAATGTTTTACAGAAGATTATAAAACTTGATTAAATCGATCTATCTATCTAAATCGTCACGCAGTATCACAAGTGGGGTAGCAGAGAGAACGAAACGTCATATTAATGTATTTTTACATACTTCTTTTGCTTCCTACACATTCATGCAATTTATCATACGCGCACGCCGATTTCTTTTACTCAACACGTGGACATCTTTGAGAATTTGATCCACGTGGTCAACCCACGTATTTTTCGAACTTAATTCCCACAAATATGTGATATATATTTAAATATTATTTACCAAAAATTCCACAACTATTTTTTGAACGGCAATTTTTCGGTCAATAACCAACTCAAATATTAAACATTTACGGTTACTGAGTCTTCTAGAAGCTTCAAGCACGTCGGCAATACAAATGAAATTTAATCATACTCCTCAACGAGGGTATAAAGAGAACACCTTGTGTTTGATTTATCATATCAAAGTTTTAATCCGAAATTTAAGTACAGTATAGGATAACTGCCTCTCCTTGAAGCGAATCTCTCGTGAATTCCGTGCTAACTGATATCTTTTTTTGAAGTATGCAATAGATTATACATACATATTATAGGTACATTGAGTGTCGAGTATTTAATTCAATGAATTCTCCTCATATCAGGATCCACTTTCAACAGAAGCAAGATTTAATAAAATAAAAGAGTGCTTTTAAAGGATATAATATTCGAAGTGAGTGTAGGAATAATACTAATTATTCACAGTGAGTAATATCATAAATTATTATATGTATGATATCAGCACACTCGTGGAAATTCATATAATTATCATAAAACAATACTGTTTAAATTTCTTACAAACACATATATTATAATAATATAATACGGATACAACGCCGCTCACCACCACATGTGAAGAGACACCGTAGATACGTTATCATAAATATATCGTCAAGGGCTTTACGTTAGCTTGATGACGAGAGCGCAAGCTTTTGAAAGCCGGCTCGTGATAACAAAGCCACTGTTGATGTACTAAATATGAGCCTTCTATTTTTTATAATATATTAAATAAAACATACCAAGAGATCCCACCGAGCAGAGCCTGAACGTGGGAATACCTATTCATAACATTTAACATAACATATGGAGATATTACTAATAATTTTTAAATTTGGAAGAATCATTGTTAAACTAATTTTTATGTGTTGTATGACAAACTCATTACAACACTTTGTTTGAATCGAAGTCGAAATCAGGTCACTATTCAATTAAATACGAGTATAAACTAATTTAATTTTCTTCCATATATAAACACGGAGTTTTGCGAATTAAACGTCAATTCAAGAAATATTAATAATATATGTTATGTATAAAGTTTAATTTATCGACCGACGATTCTTGGTGGAGGTTCGTATTAATAATTTTTAAAAGTAAAAGTAGTCAATAGTGGAATAACTGTATATCGTGTTTCATTTTAAAAATTATGTTATGTATGCTTGGTTTTTGATGTTATTCTATGACTTTATTTTTGTTATTGAAGACTGTATAATTTTCTTGTTCATGTATTTTTTTTTATTATTCTTTAGGTAATCCGACCAATATTAAGTGATTTTGGCGAAATAATTACAAAAATGTTCTTCAAATATCATATTGATAGGTTCTTGTTCATGCATATTTTTGGAAAAGGATGTAAGCCGTATATATTTCATGGATGAATAAATAACTTATAAATAATAATGTTGTTTTTATAAGGTAAATACAAATCTATTATTTATTAGTACAATATAATATTATAAAACGCTGGAAAACTTTATTTAATTTTGAATACTTATAAAAAATATGTTTCATTCTGAAAATCCCTTTAGCTTTAAACGGGACAACATGTGAAGTGTGTTTACATGATATTAACGAGGATTTGCCTTCTCTAATCGCTTAGTCAAATATTTCCACTTGAATGAGATAGGTAAGCACTATCAACATGTTAAATGAAACATAATCCCCACTAACACACACGCACACACTCATATATAATATCTACATTCTTCACTACACATTTTCCCCCCGTTATTATAATATATTTGTATTGAATCGAATGTGGACACTTCAATACCTACTTCTTTTATTTTGATCATTAACATATTCGCAGAAGCTACTGAAAATTGTTCATTCAAACCATTCAAACTAGTCCTTCAACACTACTTTCGTTTCCTTCCTTACTTCTTCATGAAAGCACGCCGCGGCGTCAAGTGTTAGACGACGCACGTCGATTCAACTTACAGTGTGACAATTTCTCTTACTCAACATGTGGTCATTCTAAAGTTTACACCGATTTAAATTATTTTTATGTATTATAAAAATTATATAATGTAATTAAGTTCTATAATATTATGTAATAAAAATTGGTTAAAAATGCTTAAATAGTAGATGCACCTTTTCTTAGCTATTCACTGTGTCAGTGTTTAGGTAGTAGAATTCCATAATGATATATATAAAAAAGATGTTTTATTCTACTATTCAATTTATTCACGAGAGAGACGTCTTTCGTCTTGTTAGGACAATGTCAATCTGAGATTGAGGGAGATTGACAATGTCCGATGTATAGGATACGTTGACATTGCTAAATTGTAATGTAATTCGATACCACAATAGTGTTATTATTTTACGATAGCATTGATTTTTTAAATTTTATTCTTCACTGAGCATTGCCTATTAAATTATAAATCAATACAAAAATATTATTCTCTCCATCTATCCCGTAAGGATAAGAAAATTAAAATTAATAAATGTAATGTTTTGTGTTAACATTTTGGAAATTCATTATTAACATATTTTTTTTTTTTTTATATAAACACTATACTTTCCAAATTAAATTTATTCTCCTAAAATGTTTTGTCCAAGGCTTCTGCTTGGCATCATCAGTTGGACATTAAAAATTAAATTTATATATTACTAAAGATAAACCCGATACAGTGTTTATTACAACGCTATTTGATAACTGCGATAATAATATACCTGAATGCAATCCAATACAAATCATCTCTCGCCTTTGAAATGGTTCATATCCAATGCATTGCAGGAGGTGTGACTCCATATACCTTCAACTGCAGTATGTGCAGTTTGCAATCTTCAAGCAAATATTAAACGTATCTAGATGGAATAAGTACACAAGAAAAAGCAGTAAAAATTGTTGCGAATGGTGAAAAATTCATGAATATTTATCAAACAGTATCTACTATATCTGAATCCTTAGAGCAGTGATCTCCAACCTTTTTACGACTGCGAACCAGACAACGTTTGATGATTTTAGGTTTAAGATTGCCAAATTTAACAATTTACCATGCACTCTTAATTTCAACCTCGTCGCCAAACTTTCAAAACGGTATAGGATCTTGAAATGTCCAACGTTCTCCTCGATTTTTAAAAGAATAATTTCTCAGAATCACGAATCTGGTTTTGTAACTCGACTTTTAAAAGTGAGGACCTTTTTAGGGACTCATATTCCAGAATTTGATAATCTTCCTTGTACCCAAATTTTCGAAAAAATATAGGAATTTAACATATTTCATGATCTCTTCAGTTTTGTTAAGGAATATAATTTATCTATTTCACAAAAAATTGTTTTACTTGGTTTTAAACATCGAAAAAGAAGACACAACAAAAAAGGACCATCTTCCATGTTCCTTCAGCAGCCCGATAACATTAAATGCTTAAAAAATCATCAAATTGTTATCATTATAACTATTAGTATTGAAAGCCTTCCCAAATTATTGCAACCTAGATTTATTAATGTGGAGTTCCGTTCTCTCTGCCTACCCCACCTGAAAATGGCGTGAGGGTATAGATTTTTTTTAAATGTAAGTTGTCGAATCGAGTAAGCTTTTGTAAGTTTAATATATTTCTATTCTAGCAGTATTTCACACCTGAAAATCATCGAGAAACTTTACCAGCAGGTATATGAAGCAGCATTGAAAATGTCTATAAATTATCTCTGACTTTCTAATCTGCATACGAAATTTTTATCGAATTAACTTTCTTCTTTCACGAATTTGAATCATAAAATTATTCCATAAATTTTGAAATGAAGAGAAAAACTCTACAATAAATTTTATTTTTATATTGTAAGAGATCTAGAATATCTATGTACCTACATTATAATGGCATCTCCAATAAGTGGAATAGCCAAAAGACTTACAGTGTAATAAACATGCAGGTCGTCCTCTCTGTATCAATAAAAAATAAGACAACTATTGGAACCAATAGCGATGTCAAAAACACTAGTGTTACATAATGCCATTCTGTTACTGACAGTTATGTATGCAAGCGAAACTTGGACCTGGTTGAAGGAATACTATAAAGATGCGATCGTTGAGAAGAATGACTGGAAAAACGCAGCGAGATGGAGTCAGGACATAGGAGAATGAGTGGATGTGACAGGATAATTGTAGAAAGAATGCGTCCAAATAACTTGCGATGGTTAGGACATGTGGCACGCATGTGTGATGAAGAGTGTATTTGTCTGAAAGAGAGATTGTATCAAAGCGCGGGCGGCTGAGAACTACGTGTATTGATCACGTGGATCGAAATTTCAAGGAACGCTACGTGTTGAATGAGAGAAATAAACGTGCAAATATGATAAATTGTATTAATATGGAGGAAGCGAAGGAAATATGTAATCTGTAAGGATAGATCATTATGGCGTCCCGTTCACTCCGATGTGTGGGTATAGAACATGGGTGGCCAACCTTTTCAGCAGCCGGACCAAATTTCAGAATAAGATTTTTTACCGGGCCGCACAACAATACACCTACTCCATTTTTTGGAACTTTTAATAATTTTACTTCACCTTAAAATTTCTACCCCCCCCGTCCCAAATTTTCGAAATGGTATAGGAATTTGAAATGTTACAAAACTCCTCGGTTTTCTTTAAGAATATTTTCTCGAAATACCTCTTTCAAAAAAGTAACGGGTATTTGTACCGACTATTATTTTATTTAAAAAAGTATGCATATGCTTCGCGGGCCGCACGGAGACACCCAACGGGCCGCATGTGGCCCGCGGGCCGCGGGTTGGCCACCCTTGGTATAGATAGTAAAACAAATCACCATCATCATATGTAACGATAAAAAGATATTTTTAGACAAAATAACAACAACAATTACAAATTCGCTCACCCGTCTTTCAAAGTACCCAATACCTAATAACGCGTAGATAATTAATTAAACCACGAAAAGCCAATTTACAAATAATAATAATAATAGTAATAGAATTATCCAATTAACAAAAACAATAACCGCAAGAATGAAAGTATAATTAAAAAAGTTTTAGAGATTACCGCGAAACGCGAGCTTTGATAGGAGTCGATACTATTGTACCCATTACAAAATACATAACGTCTCTAATATTAGACTCAGACTAAACGAAGCCGATAGATGTTTTCAAAACTTGAGGCTGTGATTAAATATGCTTTACGGTTAGTAATTTTATTTTCGTAGCCTTTTCTTGTATTCGTAAGCCATTCATAGCGAAAGCTTGCTAAATATATAACGTTCTCAATAGTATACGACTCAATAAAACTTGTAATTTTGAACTGAGTTTTCGTTTCACTTTTCTAAGTGAATTGTGGCATTGCTATGAAACACTTTTTCAAGCAGATGCTAACAAAAATTAATATAAATTCTTGAAAATAAGTACGTCTTTAAAAATGTCAATGCTGAACTGAATAAAATATCAGTTTCCAGTAATGCATCTCTTCACTGACAATCAACCGACATAAATTTGGTAATGCAAGCTATGAAGGAAGTCAATTTACAGGTTACAGCGTCAAAAATTAAGACATATATAAGAAAGGATATTTTGTTTACTTATTCCTTATGCGATTTTCTAATAAATGGAGAGATAAATAGATAAATAATAACATCAATATAAATGATCTAAACTGGAAAAGAAAATATAATGTAAAATTGATTTTTTAAGCGATATCATATCTCTCCCAAAATTATGAAAGAACGATGAACGATAATACAAATCTTTCAACGATTCAATTATTCCGCTTGATATACGACAATGATATCAGACGATCTCTTTACAAACTCTGATGAACACAGGTAAAGTAATAAAATTATTCGATAAACACAAAACTTAATTTGGATACTGAAATATAATACTAATAATACGAAAACTTTCTCGACATTGTTGTTGATCATTGCAGACATTGTTATCTCCCAAAAAGAGAAGAAGAGGAACAATGAGAGAGACAGAAGAGATAGAGAGTGCGATAATAATGAATATAATTTATTAATTATTTCATGGAATAAAGACAAGATGATAATAAAAGGAGTCGTCTGAGAATAGATGAAGAATAAAAGAATGTAATTAAAATATCGGCACAAAGTCCCGGAGCAACAATGAGGGAGAGACGACAAGAAGGAGAAGAAACGAAGAATGTTTCGGTTAATTTGAAAAGTTTGGAAAGGACAGAGGTAGAAAGTGAGAGGTAGTGACAAACGACAGAAGAAGGATTGATCCCAAGTCTATTATCTATGTACCTGTACAAGTTGGTTAGATGTCGGAAACAAAATTTGCCTATTTGTCCTAATTACTGGAATCACTTTCGACACCGGCGAAACACCTCCGCAATCTTCAGATTTTTTAAATGTAAAAACAACTTATTCCTTTTTAGATTTGAGATCACGGTGCTGTATTAATATAGGTATGTATAAAGAATTGGTTTTTATTTGAAATTCAATTCGAGAAACTCAAAAGGTACGCCATCGCCAGGCGAGCGAACAATAAAAGGTGTCGACTCACTTTTCATTGCAGCCCGACCTTAGGTTACTATCATTAAAAGTGTACGAAGCTATAAACATTATGGACATTACTATGAACAATAACCTAAAGGTGTGATTACGCTCACTACACGCCATTTTGAGCTATTTAAGGAGTGACAGATGATGATTGAGATAGAAGTTTGAATTGATAATTCATGCGTTTAAGACGAAATAGTACATCATTTTGTACAAGCTATTTTACGAAGAAATTGAAACAATGAATTGATTATTTTATATCCAACAGTTATTGTAGCATTGTAATATTGTAGCGGCACGAACAGCATTTAATAAAATGAAAAACCTTCTTTGTGACGACAATATAAACCTAAAGCTGAGACAAAGAATGGTCAAATGTTATGTATGGTCGGTCTTACTTTACGGTGTAGAGGCGTGGACTCTTAAAGTTAATATAATTAACCGCCTTGAAGCGTTTGAAATGTGGATCCACCGTAGAATGCTAAGAATATCCTGGACCGATATGATAACAAACATTGATGTTTTACGTAGAGCCAATGTAAATAGAGAATTGTTCACCACTATTAAGCTCCGTAAAATATCATATTTTGGCCATGTAATGAGAGGTAGCAAGTACACTATACTCCAGCTCGTCATGAAGGGGAAGATCGAGGGCCGCAGAGGGGTTGGCAGAAGACAGCTCTCCTGGATTCGAAACATTCGACAGTGGACCGGTGTCAGAACCGTGGAGGAGCTGTTTCGCGCCGCCCAGGACAGGGAAGCTTTCTCTCAAATGGTCGTCAACGTCGGGGGGACCCGGCAAGACACATGAAGAAGAAGAAGAAGTTATTGTAGAACCGTTTACTTCTAAAATTTAAAAAAATTAAAGAATAAATAGAGAAATTATAAATAGAGAAAAAAATTAAAGAATAAAAAATAAAGAATAAAGAATAGAGGCATTTGAGATGTGGCTTCATCGCAGAATGTTGCGCATCCCATGGACTGATTTGGTTACCAATAATGAGGTGTTGCGGAGGGCTAGAACAGATAGAGTTGTTATCCAACATAAAGATGAGGAAGATGGCATATTTGGGACACGTACTTCGAAATGAGAAATATAGTTTGCTCCAACTCATTTTGAAAGGAAAAATTGAGGGTAGTCGTGGTGTGGGAAGGCGGCAGATGTCCTGGCTGAGAAACATCCGAGAGTGGACCGGAGTTCGGAGGGTGGAGGAGTTGTTCCGGCTGGCACAGGACAGAGAGGCCTACGCCAGGGTGATAGCCGACGTCGGGGGGACCTGACATGGCACTTTGAGAAGAAGAAGAAAGAATAAATCCTCAATTACATAGAATCGTTTCATGGAATCTATCACCAACTTCAGAGACTAACTGACAACAATGCAAACTGCTAACTGTTCCAGCGCTCTTAGAACGGACAAATGACCACATAATATTCTTACAAGGAATGCGAGCCCATCCAACAGTAAACAGTGAACCTGGTCGTCAAAAATATTTGTGCTTAAATTTAGACGTTCAATGAAAGCAGGCGTCTCGAAGTAAGTATATATAAATATTAGTTTGATCATGATGGTTATGACGAAGAATGCGAAGTCAAAACAGATGCGATTGGTCTCTTGAAGATGAATATCGGACCACACATCTGGAATTCAGAAGTGCTGTCATCAACGGACAACGCGGTACGAAGAAAAATGACATGTGGAAAAACGACAGAGAAACTAGACACAGGAAAATCAACATTATACATGTAAATGTCAGCAGACAATAATAATGTTATAATCATAAACTGGAATGTAAAACAAGACATTGTTATTATTATAAATATGATAACAAGAAACAATCAAGTATAACTCAAAACAATGATACATGTTAACTGAAACACAAAACAATGATGTTTCGTGGAATCCTCGGTAAAGAGTGTCTCTCACTCTTTTGTTTTCAAGAGTAAAGTAAAAGGCCTATTAATACATCACGTACAAGATTTTTTCAAATTCGTATTCAAACTCAAATACTTTTAATTAAACAAAAATTAACAACTTAATAATATTATATACACGCCTTATTACTAAAAAACACATTTATTACATATTTAACCCTCAAAATTGAGCAATGCTCGTGCTTTGAGGGTTTAAACATATTTCATAAAATTTACATCACACAATAGCGCTTACTAAATAATAATAAAAACAAACACATATCCACAATACAAACAGCAACCAAATACAGTTTCTTAACAAAACTCAACAACAGAGCAGTTGAACAGCTATTTAAAAATATCTTTCAGATTCAATTTAAAACTCTGAATATTTTTTGTAGAATCATACTTAGCTATTTGACATCTTTAGTTCACCGCTAAATGATGTTAGCCGTCCTAAAAATGTTATTTTTTATTTGTGCAACTCTGAACAACTCGTGCACTCGTTATATTCCAACTGTGTATCGGTCATTTCAATGCTTTTATTTATTAAAAAAAAACTCATAGAAACCCTTGGGTTATAATGATGTCCACATAGAACGAACCCTGTCCTAATTCGAGGGTATAAAATTACAATTTTATTATTATTATTACTGACAATAAGTCAATTCTTGCAAGGATCATTACAGCTGAAGGCCAATGCGATCCCAGAAGAAAACCTTAAACGATATCCAAACGATAACACAACAACAATATTATATCCTCGATTTTTTTTATAAATTCTGCATACGTTACGATAAAGATATCAACTTATCCAGCCAGACCATTAAACATTTGAATAGCTAATAATTATAAATCATTGTGCCACTTTTTGTATTTAAGGTACTAAAAATGTGAAATATTTAAAATAAATATAAAAAAATATTTACAATATTGGAGATGCAATTCAAAACATGATGTTATTACGATATTTATCATTAAAGATAAAATATTTTGAAACATATTATATCAACTTAGTATTTTCCAATGTATTTCCGACTAATAATTCCTACGATTCATTTCGCACATAATAAAATAATCAGATTATAAGAAAACGTGTCTGTTTACCGGTCGTAAAACAACTTTGCCGACGGACACGTTGAGTCGCCGAGATGAATATTCAAATGATAGCAGCGGTATAATAAATCTCTAATAATTCATTCAAAACGTTTCGTAGAAAATTAATAAATACAAATAACGTTTTTAAATAAAATTTTAGAAAATTTATTTGACACAGTCGACTGGAAGATGTAAGAAAGATTATAAAGTGTTACGATCAATCAGGATCGACAATTCAAACCGTCCCAACAATTAGGTATACCTACTTGGAAGCACAACGAGAATCTTTTGACTATACTTTTTAACTTACTTTTAAACTATTACTTGCTATTAAGTATTAAATATCATCATCAAACACTTTCACTTGTAAGTTATTAAAAATAAAACACTCAGCCGGGTTCCCCGCCTACTGACGTGGTAGGATCGGAGATGCCAACACTGGCATAGTGGTATTAAACTAGAGAGAATTGAAATATTAATAAATCGTCACCTAAACGGATAAATAGGAGTCCTTGGACTCCTGCAATATCCGAGAAATAAAGTTATTTCAACAAATAAAACACTTAATTATGATAAAACCATAATAACAGATAGACAAATAAATACATCATAATAGACCCGATTTAGTATTGCATGATAAACGTAACAAAATAACGTACCTAATAGACATCGCTGTCCCAAATACACATAATATACAAACAACCGTCGCAGAAAAAATACGTAAATATACAGAACTAGCAGGAGAAATAAAAAATATTTGGCATTCTAGGTCCGTTTATATAATACCTTTAGTCATGTCAGCTACAGGGGTAACTCCGAAATCTTTAATAAATAATTTACAAAAATTAGATTTACCGGTTAATTTGTACATTAAAATTCAAAAATCTATTATAATAAACACACAGATATTTCAGGCACAATGCTGGAATTTGATCCCGCGTTTTGAGCCTAATCCTTTGATATCCTGTATATCTGGATAGGTGAATTTTTCCCGGCATTAGACTCTTAAATTTATGTGTTACCATGACTGATCATATGGAGACTTATCTGGTTGTATAATGCTGAGAAGTGTGGATGGCAATTCTGCCGCCGCGTAAAAACAAAAAAAAAGTAGGTACTTCCACGTTGACTTTATTGATCGCGAGCCGTCTATCCAGAGGTTTCGCTCTCATCATCTGACCAACGTTAAGTGAGAAAACTGTTTTATGAATAAATTACTTAAGTAATTAATTTTCACTTCTGCGTAGAACATATACAGGAATACACAAAACTCAATAGGCATATATTTGAATTTTATGTGCACAAATCCAGGCTTAGCGTATCTAGTGGGGATCACGATTGTATAACATGTGTAAGGTTAAATTTTCGAATTTAACTCAAAGACAAAATGTTCAACTTTACAAAAAAGCACGATTTATGGATATTATAAATCACATAGAACTTACAATTCGAAATGAAAATTGATAGAAAATTTGATGAGCTAGTGTTTTTGTTATTTTTATTACCCGTCAATAAAAAAAGTATAATAGTTCATCAACCAAAGTGGATAGTTTCGCGCAACAGAAAAACATGCAACGTCATAAAAAAAACATATCGAAAAATAACATAAATATAAAATAAAATCTGTGCTTAACGAGTGTTAAGAACGCATCTATCAAAATAGAAAATTCCACGGTGATGTTTTAATATAATATTACAAATAGCGACACCTTTACAGTCCGCGCGTACAGGAATTGCGAATGGTGCGAAATGATATTACGGTTGAGGAGAAATTTAAATATCAAAGAGAAATTTGCATGCAACAAAATAAAGATACTAAGTTAATTTAGTTTTTTTTACGTGTGAAAACAACTCTCTTTCTCAATACATTAGACAACAGAGAGTTAAGAATGTCACAGATATAGATAAAATTTTTGAAGAATCTTTCTGAACAGATGAGGTTTATTTTTATCCTGTGCTCTGGAGAGGAGCATTAAAGTACCAAAAAAAAATCCAAGCAGTCCCCAAAATAGAACAAGTATTCCGCTTTTATCAGTAAGTTGTAGAATTTCGTGTAAGTCTACATTTTCATCTAAATTTAGTCGTTTAATGTAGGTCGACCATTTTTGCTATTTGCGTGATATCATATCCAGTAAATCCAACGACTACCTCACTGTTAGAAGATGCCGAAAAGATGTAGACAAATAAAGTACCTAAATGTATATACCTAATCAACAAAGCTGAGTTTTATGACGTGTCTGATTCAGCAAATATAGTTTGATATTTTAGTAGAGTTACTGCCTTGCATAATATACATAACTGACAAATAACCGACAATAAGAGACCTTACATCGCACTAAAAGAAAAAGAAATGTTATATTAGGGGTGCATTAAAATAAAAAGAAAAACTAATCAAACCTACGATTTCATTACGGATAAATATACATTATATAGTGATAACGAATGTAGAATCAAAACCAATCAATGAATTAATGGAAACACCTGTCTGAACCACATAAGACAAATTCACAACATCGATAATAGTAATAATAATGAAATAAATAAATATGTAAGAAAGTGATAATAATAATGAAATTAGAGTAATGTGTATTTGTTATCTCCAGCAGTTGAACGAACGTTCAAGAATGACGCATGATAGTGGGCCGTGCCAAGAAAATACGAAAAAAAAGCTTGGAATTATTAGACTATAACAATAAACATATTTTTCTCGCATCGCTCGTTCAATACACACGCAAACAGCAACTGACCGACCAACAGACGGACCAAACGAGAATCTAGAATTCGACGTTATCCGCGCGGATCTTAATTATTTCGTTCACACATACGCTAATGGTATTTAGTAAGTCACATAAACAAGTGTAGACAATGGAAAAATTGTAGATATGAAATTGACGGGTCAAGGAAATGCCAGAGCAATTAAAACATGACTCGACGGTGATGCCAAAACAAAAAGAGATAAATAGTTTCGAAGTGTTAAAGATGTGGTATGACTCGAGTTGAGTAAATTATCTAGAATGTACGCGTGTACTCATCACATGACTGCATATGTCAGTCAGCGTTGTTTTTGTAAGAAGTGAAATATCATAATTCGAGATTTACTCCAGTAACCAGGTCGGGTAGTAATGAGGCGCCGGAAGATTTTCGATACTTTTAATTATAAATAATCGTATGTTACCAAACCTCTTATACTAAAAAATGAGTGCTTAATGATGACATAATGCAAAAGAACGGCCATTAATATTCTGATTTGGTGTTTCTCAAGTCACTCGAAAACGAATAGAAGCCTTTTGATTGCAGCATCGATGTAAGTTCGACTTGTCATTTCAGAATATGATAAGTGGTTTGTGTTAAACATAAGTGAATATATAAAATGATAATTTTGCAGGTAAGAGACAAGAACT
The DNA here is from genome assembly GCA_947579605.1 of Athripsodes cinereus. Lineage (NCBI taxonomy): Eukaryota > Metazoa > Arthropoda > Insecta > Trichoptera > Leptoceridae > Athripsodes > Athripsodes cinereus. The sequence goes on along the minus strand of OX388322.1, from coordinate 20,654,148 downwards.
AATTAGCCTGTGTATGGTTGGAATGAATTAGTCGAGATACAAAGGAAAAAACGGAACATGGAAAAGGATTTGTAACGACAAAATGTCAGATAGTCAAAAATAAAGGAATTGAATGAATAATTTACCAATTAAAAATAACAAAAGACCATTACAGTTATGTTATTGTAGAATTGGAAATGAATAAATGCAAATAGCTATCATAGGACGAAATACAATACAACACTATAGAAATGATTGGGTGTTGCAATTGCGAACAATAAAGAGTCTTTATAAATAAAAATAAAAAATCCGTAGTCGACGAGTATAAATATAAAAACAAAAATAGCCGTCGGAACTATTTCGCGGCAACAATGTAACACGAAACAACCAACGAACAAAACAATACATTAAATAATATGGAAATAAATCACAACGAATTGCGCAACAAATGACCACAAATCAAAGTGATGCACATGAAAGCGAAAATGCCGCGCGCAATACGTCCAGGAAAACCGAGAGAATCGAGACAACAAAATAATAACACGAACCCACGATAAAAATTATATACTTGTTCTCACACTATTATTTGAATAAGATACGCTCTATTTCGCAAACCATCTCAGTTGATATTATTTATAAAATAAAAATAACAAACTTTGTTTAATTCCACTTTAGTCAATACAATAAATAACTAAAACGTTTTCGGGCTTACACCCATCTTCAGTAGTTACGTGCTTTTTGTAGACTACAAAAAGCACGTAACTACTGAAGATGGGTGTAAGCCCGAAAACGTTTTAGTTATTTATTGTATTGACTAAAGTGGAATTAAACAAAGTTTGTTATTTTTATTTTATAAAATGAATTTCCACAGTGTAACTCACATAAAATTAGAAAGTTTGATATTATTTAAGCGACAATGAGGAGAATTATTATAAATTACATATTATAACAATGATTAAATACAAGAACAGGTGAAGAAAAAAATAATCGAAAGAATTAATGATGTGTATGGTTTTAATGTCGTTGGAATTTCGATTAGGCTCTTGTTTAAGTATGCTGAAATTTTAGTAAAATGTTAATAAAAAAAATAATAATGAGTAAATGGATTTTGAATAATTAGTTTCATAATAAAATGAAAATGATTCAGTGGTTCTGTCATAAGCAGTGATTGTTAAATTCAATCAAAACAATAAATTCGAACGTCCGCACGTTCATAAATTTGAAGCGGTTCGTTTCGTACAGTTATTGGATTCTTTGGCACGTTTCATACTTTTTTCGACATCACTAATTAAAGAAAATGAATACCGCTGGAACGATGGAACCGCGGAGCGAGACGAATATAAAAAATGGGGAAAACATGAGAAATAATAAAACAAAGCATATTGAATAAAGTAAAAGTTATTTTCAACCGGTTTCAATTGAAAAAAATTAAAAATAAATTAATCTTCCACGAAAGAACTGCGATAAAAATTAAAACCTTGAGTGTTTTTAATTATTCTTCTGGTTTCTTAATATAGATCGTTAACACAGATTGCGTATAAGACAAACACAAACAAAATCAACAGTATCAAAAGCACATTTTCTTGACTCTCCAGATGTACTCACTCAATAATAATAATTATAGCATAATTACACAATGATAATTTAATTTATAAAATGTTTTTAATGTCGCAGACGAAGTAAAGAATTTATTCTAGATGATATAAGAAGACTACAAGGAAATACAAGAAAGAGTAGAGGGAGAAGAGACTACAAAAGAAAAAATAAATATGACTTGACGCAAACTTTTTTCCAGAGATTCAAAAGATAATTAAAACAAAGTAACTATTTAATTTGACAAAAAAATAATTCGCTTACAAATCCAAATTCTTAAAAAAAGAACTCTCAAATACTGAAAATATGTATTGTCATTTGAGTCTTCTTGTATCGCGAAAAAACATCACATACATAGATAATTATTTAAGACCAGAATTATAGGTTACACCGGACAGATTTAAATGGAAAAAAAGATTTAAAACTTTGCTGTGAACCAATCCATATTAGGACCAAATCCAAATAGAGAGATTTAATTTAGACCAGAAATTTGCGGAACACATTCAAACCAGGACTACAATTATTTATATAAATCAGACCAAATCCTTCACACTGATTCAATCCAAATATGGACCTACTACCAAAATACATCAGCCCCGATATAACGAAGATCTTCATAGCATCAGTTCGATCGCGCATATATATATTTTTCTTTTTTATTCCTGTATCTATGATTGAATAAACAAACCAGGCAAATTCACCAGCAGCAACTTTTTCAATGTACCAGAGACTACTACCGCTGATGCTATTAAACCAGTGTCAACAGAAGATGTGTTGTTTGGAGACGACAGATATTTAACGATTGTTTATCTTGGCACGGCAGCAATCAAACATATTTGGTACGAGTCATTTGTATGTACGTACACAGTACCGTTTCAACTTATACAGGATCATAATCTAGTGCAAAATAATTTGACTTGCTTGTTCATATATATATATATATATAAACCTGAACCGAAAAATTAATACTTAATTTAACCTAAGCCTCTCAAACAACAAAATTCAAGACTTTCGATCTTGGGCAGTGGCTTGCTAGCCGTACTAAGCGTGATGGGTTTTTCCCACAACTCTCACCTGGATGTTTCAAAAGCAGAGCTCCTATATCACCCAGACTCAACGAAACAACCTTTTTTCAAGCTAGGACTCAGCAGCCGTACTAAACGTTCAGCTTTCTCCAAACCTCGGTTGTTATTATTTAATAGCTTTTGTCTTGGTCTGTCTGACGGGATTCTGCCCTCGGGTACCTACGACTTACACATGAATATAATGGTTTACTCAATTTTTGGTGGCATTAATTCACAGCATTTAGACCCAAGGTAATATAAAACCTACACCTTTCATCCCCAAAAAAAGAATAATCATCAAAAACAAGACAGTTTATTCGAAAATAATATTGAAGAGCATTTTCAAAATAAAATATATTTAGGTACTTTTAAAAAGACAATAAACAGCATTATGAAATTCTACGCTTTTCGAAATGTTGCGCGTTAATTTGAAAACTCATATTCTAAAATATTGCATTCAAAGCAAAATTTGGATTGACTGCAAGAGCTACAGATTTTTCACAAAGTTTCTATAACATATCGATAGCTCAACCTAACCTCGTTTTAGTAAACTTCTAGTTTTAATCCTTTTAGCTTTATAACTGACTCTCTAATGGCCGGTTTCAATATTGAATCTATCCGCTACTGTCGATTGAAATCTATTGTGTTCTATATTTTAAATCATACATTTCAATCGACAGTCACGGATAGATAGGTTATTGAAACCGGCCATAAGATAATCTTCGTTTAACTTCCATAGGGAAAACGAAAAATAATACCAAAATATATTACCTTTACACAATTCTCTAGCACAATGAATTTGTTTAAGAATCTAGTGTTAAAAGCTAGTACATTATTACATTAATAAGACAAGTGAAATGCTATGTCGACAAATTGAAGGCATTTAAATAAATATAGGAAACATTCTTTTTAAAAACAAAGCAATTAGCAAAAAAAATGAAGTCCAATTTTGTTGTTTCGTATTGTTACATGACTTATAATATATTTGACATATAGTCAACTCACTTTAGTCTGTGTATAATCAGTGCAGTAGAACTGCCATTAATTCTGACATGTGTTGAAAAGCAAATGACGTAAAGAGAAGTAATATTGAATTGTAATTCTTCGGACATCGACCACCACAGTTGACATCGATGTAAACATATTTTTAGATGACTTTAGTAAATTTTTGAGTTTCGATTTCACAATCACCATCAAAGAATAGTTCTCGCCCTACTGGCAACAAAATGTTGACATCACGTAATCGGATTTTGTTTGTACAAAAGTGACGCTCCTCAAATTTTATCAAATCAATTTTGTTCTCTCTTTCTCATTGGATTCTCTTTTTTGCAAAATTGCCTCAGCTAAAATATGTTATGAGTGAAAGTAACTTTTTTTTAACAACAAATTAGTCCAGATTTAAAATTAAAGCGATCGACAACTTAAAAAAAGAAACAGTTAGCTAGCTTTTAACCCAATGAAAACCTTTCGACATAACCGGATCCAATGAAATGATTAAGAAGAAGAATTCACTAAGATAAATAATGAAATTGTGGTTTTGATCGGAGGTATTGAGCTAGTGAGCAATACCAGTCATCAACACGCAAATATTATTAAACATGCAGTTTAATTAACCTTCCAACGAATAAATAAATTATATCTTCTACCGGACGACGAATGCGTATACTCGGTGTAAGCACTGTGTACATGACGTTTCGAATAAATAAATAACATTCAATATTATTTACGTACCGCCAAAGACATGTAGGTAGCTACCGCTCTGCTTTGATACATTTTTGCACGCAATAAAATAATAGTAGGTACACACATCATCAGAAATGCAGCGCTGCTGGTCGAGATTTGCAATAACCAGATGCAACTGAGATCTGGTTGATATAAAATGTATTTCATCCTCGTCTCGGCAACTGCAATGGGAATAGGCAGATGATCAGATGAGACACAGAGGTACAAACAAACAACAGTATACTGAGAGAAAATGAGATAAATAAAACAGATAATTTCGGTAGTGATGCGTTGTTATGCATTTCAAATTAAAATAATGGAATGACGATCGGAATATCAAATGTGAAAGAAATTGATCGTGGGAAAATTTCATAAAGGAAAGATAAACAATTTATTTTTCATATGAACGGATTCAATTTCAAAACTGAAGGAATGAAATTAAAAACATAAGAATGTACAGCAACAGACCCGTGCGAACAAATCAAGTGACCAAATGCATCAAATGTTAAGAGTAAGACTATATCGAAACTCTTTCCAGCATCGACCATTGTCTACTAAATGGAAGGAAAATGAAATGAATACAAGGCAAAAAAATATTAAAAAGGAAAAAAAACGAAAGAGGGCAGGTGACGGTGCATGAGGAACCGTACGAAAGTTACGGAATATGGGCAAAACCCCAAGCTAAGTGCAAGCAATGCGGCATAATGATATGGATATATTTGGGGAAGGGAAGTGTGCATCGTCCTATCCGATTTTTGGAAGAAAATTTAGGTTAGAGTACTTTCGGGTTTGGGTATTCTCACATTATTAAAAAGCAATATTAAATTAAGGAAATCTATTGAAAAGGGATTCGATGGTCGGCATTGCTTGTATGTCACATGTTTTGAATATGCAAACATTTAAAGTGTCTCAATAAATTACGTTATTAAAGCTTATTTCGATAAACCACAGTTCACAGCGTGATAGAAATATATTTTCAGCTGCAACAGAATTCATAAGAAAAAAGTGACTTTTCCTTACATAACATGCCGCTAAAAGCAACGTATAATACTTTGATGTTGCTTCAATTTCCCAAAAAGCATATTCATTCATTCATAATCCCACAAGTGTGGTAGCCAGGAGACTAACCACATTAATAAACATGCAAGTTTTACTCTCCGTGTCAATAAAAGTTAAGACATTAAGGACGGGAAGCAAGATGTTAAATGCTTTGCTTGAAATAGTGAATAATTTTATCTATAAAATTATTCACATTAGTTCAATCTTCATTACAAATAGGTAACGTTTTGTTTTGACTTTGACATGTATTGTAATGTAATACAGTTAAGAGTAATTGAAGTGAAAAAATAATTGCAAATTCTTATCATTTCTCCACAGACAAAATATTTTTCGAATTATATGTGTTCAGTGCGTTGTATACATGTAAATTTATTTATTTATTTATTTATTTATTCTTTTTGCACATCATCATTACATAACAGTGTTAACAAAATAATATAAAATTTTAGAAACTAGGACGATGTGCAGTGGCGAGATTATCACTATAAAGTGATTTCTTCCATCTAACCACCTTCCATCTAAATCATATCGTTAATACGCATAGTACAAGATTCATATCTTAGTTTGGGACTAAGTAGATTTGTGTGAATTGTCTATACAAGTGATGCTATAATATCCAAGAAGATCCATTAGAAAAATCAATACTTTTATAATATTGTATAGATAGAGATATTGATAATGATCTACTACAGATAGTTTATGATGATGCGCCAAATCAGCTGTTCTGGACGCACGCTGCTGTCACAGCAGAACACAACCGCCTCATTGTCTCTCGGTCCGGCGTGTGTCTGTCAGTCTGCCTGCACTAGAACTGGTCAGTAGTCTAGCAGCAATAATATGTTGGTCAGATGTTGTTGGCACTTGACTGGCACCGAGACCAATCGTCATCAACATGATGCTGATTTCACTGGCGTTGCTACAAACTCTGACTGCGAGCACGTGGCTAAATCCGTAGCGTGGCGGGAATGCTAAACGCGCAGCCGCACATATGTACACATACAATCACTTTTATAAATATTATAATATCTCCTCGCCGGTCGGCCGATGGAATGATCTAAATAGATCACACGTTGCGAATGGCTGACAAATGAATTGACGAGGATAAGGAGAGACTGGAACTGTGATAAACTACCGATTGAAAATAATAATATACACGAGAATGTACGCGTACTTGTATTCAATGGATCTAAATAACTACGGAACATGCTTAGAAAATTTATACCAAGAAAACCGTCTTACATTAGATTGAGTTATCGGAAAATCTTTGATTTTGAGTACCTATAATATCTTTATGGCCGACTTGTCGACCTAAAAAAACTACAATCAGGAAATGATACAGACTAAGGATTTTCCCGTTGATGCAGTCTGCCTGTGATGAGAATCGTTAATGACAAAGCGATTTTCATCACAGCATATGGAAGTGGCAAGGTCTAAAAGATGGACCCATGAAATAGTTAAGTATTACTCAAAACACTACAAAAAATAATATTATGTTGTAAGAGTTGGCCTCCCACTTTTTCCGTTAGTTTTCGAGTGTTATAAAAGAACCTTTCTATTGGCCTGTCTAACGAAACGGTCGAAGTTCAACAATTTCCTGATAAAAATATACAATCAATGTTACTGTTTGACGGTACTTGGTGTAAGTTTACGTTCTTCGTCTTCTTAGTTGGGTAAAGGAGAGTTTTAAAAACTGGGTCACGACTAATAAAGTCCTGCGGAAGCACTGAAATTTCAGTGTATTATTTTTGACAAAAAATGACTATTAAGCTTAGCTACATACTATCGTAGGTTCCTAAAATTGAACAGAATGTATTAATAAAAATTACCATGAAATAATAACCATAATTTGATCATTAAATGAAAGCAATCATCCGAGTCTTCTTATTATTTATGTGAGAAAATTATTAAAAACATTTCGACTTATCCGCTCTTTCGTATAATAGGAAAATTAATCAAAATCTTGTACAAAACATCCCACGCGTTTCCTTAGCTCGAATAAAATAATTCAACTGAATAATTCATGATTCGGAGATCTCTTCCTATTCAGAACTCACGTTAAGTTAATTACTCTGAAAGAACAATTATAAAAAAAAAATCCTATCTTTTCTGTGAGTTTTCGAGTGTATTGCAAAAGGCAGGTGTTTGTAAAATATTACAAATAAAACATTTTACATCTTTGATTCAGCGATGAGGTTTGGCCACCCTTGTTAAATGTAGTAAGACCGCCGGTTACTCTTATTGTGGGAAATGCCGTGATGGTATTTATTTATTTTCTTAAAAGCTACAGTCCACAGTTGATTACGGCTATGAAATGCAACTAGTTTTAAGAACTTCAATCTAGTCTTAAGACATTTTGTATTAATTTAGGCAAACTAGTACGTAGTAAATACGTAACTGTAAGTTAATTTTATGTTCTTTTAAGTTAAAACAATGGAGTCGGTGGACATTAACGGTTGTATTTAATTTTGGGGAGGATTTTGTCGGGGATAGCCCTTCAGGCGAACCTTGAGCCCTTTTTTTGGATGAAGAGTATGGATGACATAGGACTTGACATTCCTGCAACATCCAAGGGTGAGGGAGGGTGCAATCCTTAATGTGTTTCTTAAAAGCTTTTTATAATCATTTAGCTATTAATTTTATAAACTTTTGTAAAGACTAAGAATTCAACAGATGTTAAGATTTGAAGTATCTATTCTAGACATTATATAAGAGGAATCAATGAAAGATGAAGCAAAGGAAAGATTCATATTGATCAAAGCGATTTGTGTAGTTCAATATACCTATGTAGAAGTCAATATGCACCTGTCTTGGTCTATTACTACTACTACTACTATTATACTTATTACGGAAAATCTCACAAGAAGGGTAGCCAGCGTCCCAGCTGTTATAAACATGCATACTATCCTCTCCGTTTCAAAAAAATAAAACTCTCAGGATGGGTGTCAGACCTCATCGTAAAGTATGGTAGTAACAATTTAAGTTTTCGATATATTATCTAGTAAGGTGCACCATTAAACAAATTGTTTGACAAGGTTTTTCATCCGTTCTTGGTTTAATCAATAGTTGCGGTAGGATATTTTTATGAATAATTATATATTTTATTGTTTATAACGGCAAAATCATTAAAAATTGGGTGGAATGCCTGAAAAATAATAAAAAAAAGGTTTTTCATTTAGGTAATTAATTGGGATAATCTTTAGTTCGACAAGAAAAAATACATTATTTCTTTGTTAGTACAATGAATATCTAAAACAAAACAATAACGTAAAGAGCACACACACACATACATACACAGACACCAACACACTATTGTGATGATATCGAGTACACAGTGTCACAATTATTTTTATCTCTGGTCCATCAATCTATGGATCGACTCGTTGAAGAGGAATGAATGTGTTTATAAATAAGTCGATGACTATTGGTACTAAAAGAGTAAGGACAGACGATACGAAATCGATCCGGAAATAATGTTGATGTATGGGAATAGAATTTATCAATTTCACTTATTTTAAAGGCATTAACTATGTAACAATTTCTAGACATTTTAAAAAAATATTCAAACTTGAATAACTATGTTTACTATGTCTTGAAAATTAATAACTATGTCTTGAAAAGCTCGTCAATGGTGCAAGTGCACTGTAATCGCGATAGCGTTTTTTAAATAATGTAACAAATTGACATAGTAATTCAAGTTTAAATATAGAATTTATCGATAACAAATATTATATTGAATTTATCTACTGCATTTATCAATTTTGAAGGAATTCGAGTATTATAAGACGTTCTTATCGCGAATTTCATGTCTGATGATCCTCGCTTTGTTGTGTATCAAATAAGCATTTACGAATCGCGTGATGATATTTACTAAATTATTTACAATATAACAAGAATTCATGAAACAATACCGTGCTGTGCCATCATTATTTTTTAAAATAAAGATGTTCGAAATAGGGTTCTAAATAACACTGCTTTATTTTGAAATTGATACACAACAAACAAATATTTAAGATTTCACAGCATCAATGATGTATTTATATAATCAACGGTCTGCTATTAAGCAAGCTATTGTTACGTTATATATTTAACAACGATTATTTTTAGTTCTTACAGGAAAGATAGTGGATTAAAACGGAAAAACTTTGACTCCGTGGAGTGTTATTAGTTTTCAACAAACTGGGCTAAAATAATTAATCTTTGTTAAAACAAGCGCAAAACATTGAAATCGTGTATTATCAAAATTAATTATAAAACCAAATTACAAAAAGCTGTTGAAACAAGTGTTCTATGAATTATACAAATAAAACCAGATGCTTTGCGAAGTTAACCCGTAGTTACATAATTCGATAAAGAAACTTTAACACAAGCTTTTCGGAAACTCAGCCATCTCTACTTCAAAACACTGTTGCATGACAAGACATTATAGCTTGCAGTGATTGTAAAAGTACTCGGAATTTGTAAAAATCAAAGAAACATCGTTAAGGTCGTAATAACACAGCGATTATTTTAAAGACAACACGAAGGGGGAGTAACATAGACCGTTGTTAGGTTGTTATTTTAGTTGTATATGTTTCATATCATTTTCAAAATAAAATGCATGTAGGTATGTGTTCTTCAAACAATCTTAACAAAGAAAAGTCCAAGAATCTGTATTGCCACGATTCCCTATATAATATGTTAAAATCTTCTTTGTTTTCACAATAATTATTCAGCAGATCAACATTAAAAATGACAACTACAAAAAAAATCATAGATGTGAAACAAGAGATGAAAACGTGTCATTATTTGGGTAAACTAGAGATGAAAAACAGGATACTATACGTTCAATTATCACACAAATAGATAAACATTCATTTTATATCCTTTGGGTCACAAAAATTATGATAACTTGAACAATGGATTTTCATATAATGGCAAAAAATCTTTAAAAATTATAATTGAAATCCTTGAAAATTGTGATAATATCTTTCGGCAGCATATCTTCTCTAGACTTTAAAGGGTTAAACACCTTTTTACTTACAACATGACACAAAATTTTCTGATTTCATTTCAACGTAAAAATATACTACCAGAGATAATCCTATTTGCTATTCGATTCATACATAAAAAAGCAGAAAGACAAAAAGAGTACAAATCTGCTTTCTATGAATAAAACATTGCTGATCCTATCTTTATGTTGGTCCACTGATTACCATATTGGGTTATGAAGTCTGGTAGTAAAATCTATTGAATAAATGTCTTTAACCGAGGTTATGAATATTGATTTGCCGTTTGATGTCTTTGTTAGGTTTGAATCTACGAAAATGTTTACGTCCGTGCGTAAATATGTAGGTATGTTTTCAATTATTACTATCTGAACACTTTGATACAGGGAAAAGAATGTTCAATGAAAACAAGAATGTTTTTCACTTTGAGCGTATTTCTGAAGAAAAGTGTACAACCATATAAACGGAGATATTATAAGAAAATGTGAATTTTGGATAACTTTTCATGAAAATTCTTTCATTTTTTTTCGTAAACAAAACTAATTAAGGTATGTAAATACACATGAAACTACAATATAAGCCTTACAAAAGACAACGTCACCTTATTCGGCACGATGCCCCGAATGGGATTTGAACCCGTAAGGTGACGTTGTTTTTTCTACGCCTTATATGGTGGTTTTTTCTAAAAACCTGCCTTTTACAGGACACTCGAGAACTTACGTAAAAAAGAGTGGGAGACCACTATGCACGTCTTTTTTTTAACTGTCGATGTTTATTTCCTAAGAGAAACCTAATCCAAATACACTAGTATTGAATAAATGTCACAGGGCGTTTTGAAAAGCTGTCATCAATAATCTACCTTCAAATTTATAATTTGTTTGGTTTTGTTTTCGTTTTCATTATTTTATAAAAAGACTTCAATCAAAATGATATTTTTTCAATTATCTTTATCGCGCTGACCTTTATTTATGACATATTAAAGACGTTTGATACATTGTATTACATTCTATGTAGATAGTAAACATAACCAAATTATACACTTTGGTCTATACAATTTCAATGAGTTTTAACACTTAAAATTATTGGTTTTAACTATGAAAATACATAACTGAGCGCTCTTGTCAAATTGATTTTAAACTTTACAACGACATTCGAAAAACGAACATAAAAAAAACAAAGAGTTTTGAAACAAACAAAAAACTGCGTCGAATTTTTTAAACGGAGACATTTTTATAAGGACACCATAGGCTAGATGACCAGACGACATGAGACGAACCCCAGGAATGACATGGATACAGGATAGAATGCTGGAGATGACACAAAAGGGGCATATTATGTACAAGGATGGAGAAAATGGCCGTAGAAGAAGAATGTCAGTATTCATAGAATACCATGCAAACAAAATAAGATATTAAATATCTTTGATTCAGCGGAAAGTATGTCACAAATGTTGCTTTCTTATGGCACGGAGAAGATGAACTGTAATCAACAATGAGGTATACCATCCATCCAGAATTCAACGTGCTTTTACTTAACGTATATATAATTACTAATATATTTTCATATACCATTGACTCATTATATACCTAAATCTTTTTTTATCAATTATTATTAAATTGTTTCTATATTGATCTTGACTTAAGTATTTGCAATGTATGCGACTGTGACTGATTTTCTTTTGTCGTTGTCCGAGATGCTTTTTTGTTTAACGTGTAAACGGCTAACGCCGTATATGAAATTAATTAGAAAATTTAAAAATTATTCAATATTACTATCGGATCAATTTGAGAAACAAACGAAATGCGTCGTGCATTAACCAGGGACATATGAAGCTGTTTTTCTAGCTCTACCACGGGATTCTGAACACCTGTCTTATTTATTTACAAGACGTCAGACTGTCTGGTGTATCTGGCTGGCGATGTTATCTTCCACTGGCTGTCGTAAAAACTTCTTCATAATATCACAATATCGATGTTATATTATTATAGTCCAGTATAGTAGTATAGGACAGGTACTTACGCGACAAATAAAACAATTCTGTAATCAAAGTGAAAGATCTGGCAATGAACTCAGAGCTATTGCCAATTGTAAAGAGTTTACAATATTTTTGTTCAATAAAAAAAATATGTGGAAAAAAATTATTGTAAAGTCCTCGGCAACAAATGGGTCTCCCACACTATTTTGTAAGTTTTGAGTAACCTGTAAAAGGCAGGTATTCACAAAAAATTCCGTGTTAGACATTTTACATCTTCAATTTAGCGATGAGGTATGCTGGCCATCCTGAATGTCTGTGAATTTTGAGGACGAATTGCATTTTTTACATGTAGATAGATAGTCTGCTAAATAAAATAAATACTATACTATAGGTACTCTACGCTACTCGTATAGAGGTACATCGAAGGAGTTTAGTCAAAAGATTTCACACGGAGGTTTTGACCGGCCAGCCCTTCAGGCTGCCCACTATGGCGCCTCCGTTGTGGACAAGATTTGTTAAGTGTAGAATTTCGGATAAATGGAAGTCCTCAGACTTCTGCGCTATCCGGGTGGTCGGTGGGTCCTTCAATGTAACTCATTATAGGTACTCTAACGCCATGTCCCAGGTGGGGAAGGCAAAGAGAACTAACGCCATGTTGCTCTATCCTTACATACTTCTTCTGCTTCCTCTACAATGATACAGTTTCTCATACATACACGCCGATTCCTCTCACTTAAAATAAATAAAAATGTTAATATCAAACATTTAACCGATGCACAAGCAATATCTCTCGATATTGGTCGGAAAGCCGTAAAGAATAATAAAAAAAGTATACAAAACTTATTCAACAATATTAGCAATAAGTACATAAACGTAAACTTACTGATTTCTCTATCAAAACCATCACGTCAATAGCGAGGTAACGAGTGTATTAATTTGCATTTTATAAACATTCAGATCGTATTATTCGTGCCATAAGAAACAAGACAATAGGGTGGACGGCTTAACATACATTTCACAATAGGTATATTACCTACACGTATTTAAAAAGTTATGTTTTACAAAATATGAATGACAAAGAGGATATACTTGTCTGATAGAAAGGGTGTGAGGAAACGCGGGCGTCCAAGAACCACGTGGCTTGATCACGTGCATCAAATTCTCAAGGACGATCGCGTGTTGAGTAAGAGGAACTGACGTGTGTGTATGAGAAACTGTGTGAATGTGGAGGAAGCGAAGGAAGTGTGTAAAGATAGATCTGTTTGGCGTTCCGTTCTCTCTGCCTACCCCACATGGGACACGGCGTGAGGGTATAGTATAGTATAGTATGTTTTACTTAAATAATTATTCCCTTTTTCTTATTATGGCACTATGTAGTGAGCGTTACACTTCAAAAAAAGTGTAAGGACACAGTCGTAAACTTGCGGAAAAGATAGGAAAACATATTCCCTTTTTCTTATTATGGCACTATGTAGTGAGCGTTACACTTCAAAAAGTGTAAGGACACAGTCGTAAACTTGCGGAAAAGATAGGAAAACATATTCCCTTTTTCTTATTATGGCACTATGTAGTGAGCGTTACACTTCAAAAAGTGTAAGGACACAGTCGTAAACTTGCGGAAAAGATAGGAAAACATATTCCCTTTTTCTTATTATGGCACTATGTAGTGAGCGTTACACTTCAAAAAGTGTAAGGACACAGTCGTAAACTTGCGGAAAAGATAGGAAAACATATTCCCTTTTTCTTATTATGGCACTATGTAGTGAGCGTTACATTTCAAAAAGTGTAAGGACACAGTCGTAAACTTGCTGGAAAAGATATGAAAACATATTCCCTTTTTCTTATTATGGCACTATGTAGTGAGCGTTACATTTCAAAAAGTGTAAGGACACAGTCGTAAACTTGCGGAAAAGATAGGAAAACATATTCCCTTTTTCTTATTATGGCACTATGTAGTGAGCGTTACACTTAAAAAGTGTAAGGACACAGTCGTAAACTTGCGGAAAAGATAGGAAAACATATTCCCTTTTTCTTATTATGGCACTATGTAGTGAGCGTTACACTTCAAAAAGTGTAAGGACACAGTCGTAAACTTGCGGAAAAGATAGGAAAACATATTCCCTTTTTCTTATTATGGCACTATGTAGTGAGCGTTACATTTCAAAAAGTGTAAGGACACAGTCGTAAACTTGCGGAAAAGATAGGAAAACATATTCCCTTTTTCTTATTATGGCACTATGTAGTGAGCGTTACACTTCAAAAAGTGTAAGGACACAGTCGTAAACTTGCGGAAAAGATAGGAAAACATATTCCCTTTTTCTTATTATGGCACTATGTAGTGAGCGTTACACTTCAAAAAGTGTAAGGACACAGTCGTAAACTTGCGGAAAAGATATGAAAACATATTCCCTTTTTCTTATTATGGCACTATGTAGTGAGCGTTACATTTCAAAAAGTGTAAGGACACAGTCGTAAACTTGCGGAAAAGATAGGAAAACATATTCCCTTTTTCTTATTATGGCACTATGTAGTGAGCGTTACATTTCAAAAAGTGTAAGGACACAGTCGTAAACTTGCGGAAAAGATATGAAAACATATTCCCTTTTTCTTATTATGGCACTATGTAGTGAGCGTTACATTTCAAAAAGTGTAAGTACACAGTCGTAAACTTGCGGAAAAGATAGGAAAACATATTCCCTTTTTCTTATTATGGCACTATGTAGTGAGCGTTACACTTCAAAAAGTGTAAGGACACAGTCGTAAACTTGCGGAAAAGATATGAAAACATATTCCCTTTTTCTTATTATGGCACTATGTAGTGAGCGTTACATTTCAAAAAGTGTAAGGACACAGTCGTAAACTTGCTGGAAAAGATATGAAAACATATTCCCTTTTTCTTATTATGGCACTATGTAGTGAGCGTTACATTTCAAAAAGTGTAAGGACACAGTCGTAAACTTGCGGAAAAGATAGGAAAACATATTCCCTTTTTCTTATTATGGCACTATGTAGTGAGCGTTACACTTCAAAAAGTGTAAGGACACAGTCGTAAACTTGCGGAAAAGATAGGAAAACATATTCCCTTTTTCTTATTATGGCACTATGTAGTGAGCGTTACACTTCAAAAAGTGTAAGGACACAGTCGTAAACTTGCGGAAAAGATAGGAAAACATATTCCCTTTTTCTTATTATGGCACTATGTAGTGAGCGTTACACTTCAAAAAGTGTAAGGACACAGTCGTAAACTTGCGGAAAAGATAGGAAAACATATTCCCTTTTTCTTATTATGGCACTATGTAGTGAGCGTTACATTTCAAAAAGTGTAAGGACACAGTCGTAAACTTGCGGAAAAGATAGGAAAACATATTCCCTTTTTCTTATTATGGCACTATGTAGTGAGCGTTACACTTCAAAAAGTGTAAGGACACAGTCGTAAACTTGCGGAAAAGATAGGAAAACATATTCCCTTTTTCTTATTATGGCACTATGTAGTGAGCGTTACACTTCAAAAAGTGTAAGGACACAGTCGTAAACTTACGGAAAAGATATGAAAACATATTCCCTTTTTCTTATTATGGCACTATGTAGTGAGCGTTACATTTCAAAAAGTGTAAGGACACAGTCGTAAACTTGCGGAAAAGATAGGAAAACATATTCCCTTTTTCTTATTATGGCACTATGTAGTGAGCGTTACATTTCAAAAAGTGTAAGGACACAGTCGTAAACTTGCGGAAAAGATATGAAAACATATTCCCTTTTTCTTATTATGGCACTATGTAGTGAGCGTTACATTTCAAAAAGTGTAAGTACACAGTCGTAAACTTGCGGAAAAGATAGGAAAACATATTCCCTTTTTCTTATTATGGCACTATGTAGTGAGCGTTACATTTCAAAAAGTGTAAGAACACAGTCGTAAACTTGCGGAAAAGATAGGAAAACATATTCCCATTTGAGTTCCAGACATTCCTGTGACTACACGGGGTAATCTAGAAATACATTGAATATACAATACCGTTTTTAATACGTCACATTATAAAATATAATGATAATATTAGCTATCGATACTAATATTTCATAATATTATTTCATAGTATCGCCGACGACGCCTAAGCAGAAAGCTCCGTCGCACTCGAAGCGTCGTTGTGGACAATCAGATTTCCGGATCCGCTCTTTAAAAACACATAAAGATCTTATCAGCACTCGCATCACACCCGTCACATTCAGTTATGATTCATGAGGCGTCGGCGTCGGCTTCTTGAGGCCTCAATAATAATAATTACTGTCAGTACTATCAAAGGCTAAATGTACATGTTTATAAGGTTTATAACGTATACTTATCCGGTTATCAGAGTCAAGCCCGAGTTTGGTTTGGTTATATTTAAAAACTGAAAAGACCATGACAACCAAATTGTGCCAAGATAATAACAAATTTACGAAGTCTGAAAGAGATCTTAATTTAGAATTGAGTTGGAGTGGGCTAAGACTAAGAAGAATTTCTATAACTGTATGTATATTTCGCCGCCCTGAAGGTTAGATTAACTAGAAAATGAAATAGCTAGGCGGATAGTAAAATGCCGGTATTCAATTGAATGACTAGCTATTTCGTCGAATCACAATGATGCGCCAAAATTTCAACATTCTGCCTGATCGAAGCTAGCCCGATTTTTGAAATTTAGTTTTTTTTATTCGACACTGTGGCACTACGATTAATAAAAGTTGAGTTGAACAATCCAGCTAGAATACTTAATAGAACGCAAGCGTTTTACCATTCGCCTAGCCATCCAGTTTACTGGCTTATGTGGCGGCTGCAGACACAAGACAATTATTATTTTCAAAACAGACTCTTCCCAAGTGAAATGCATAATTTTGTAATTTAATACTAAATATTGCTTTTGGATAAATAAATAACTAATACAAAGGACATGCATGAAGAACGTCGATGAACTATTTCGAATTGCCCAAAATAGAGATGCTTTCTCAAACATTGGTTAAAGTAAACGTTGGTGGCGATTACTAAACTAAAAGGAGATTATTTCACTGGCAATTCTTCAAACAAACAGAAAATGTATAAACCATCCCAACTTACTTACACGCTTTCTATCCACAACACTCCTCTCACAACCGTTCATTTTTCTAACACCCTCACTCTATCACACAATTTTTTATCGACCATTCTTTTCAGCAAACGCAACTGTATACTGCAAACATCATATATAAAATTTGAACTTAAATTTAATTTCCATTGCGAAAATTGTGGAAAACGGAAAGCACAACTGCTTTAAAATAGTTTCACAGAGATTTTAGCTCGCTTTATTAATTAATAACTTATGGAGTGGCACACATTACAACACATAAATGTCGGACACGCCATCCCGGAAACTGGATATATCGGAATGGGATATCCGCTACGGTTAATCCGTAGAACGGATAATATTGACGCCATTTATTACCTACTTCATAACGTATAACCGATTCGACGGGCGGCAAAAGACGACGGAGCTTATCTTCGGCGCGATATCAAATTAAAGTTGGAAACAGTATTATTTCCTCTCTGTAAGACTTGTCCGATAAATAACAATACGCATCAGTGCTTTCTTTCAATCTTATAATTACTTGCTGGGAACTTTGCTAGCTTAGTATACCAAAGGGGAAATTATTCGAATCGGGATGATGATAATAATAATAATTGTGGAATTCGCTCCGAAACATGGTTTGTTTGTAAAATGTACTTTGTGGACACCGTTGTTATACAAGAATGTAAAAAAGGTACACTCTATACGAAGTGTCATCTTTCAGTTGTTTTCATGTGGTTTTATTCCTTTTTCATTTTTTTAATGTTTTTTTTGATATTTACAATACAGGTGCATTGTACCTAGTAGGGCAACAACAACAACAACAACAACACATTGTAGATTAACAAATAATGTATGATACGTACAAGAAATATATTGGTATATGACCACAAAAAAAAAATTTTTTTTTTAAAGATCTGGGTTTTTGTCAAATATAACCTTATTTAACTTTCACAGTAAGTTAAAAGCGTCGCAAAAGAGGAGTTTGCCGGCACATGGGATAACGGTTTCAAAATTTGTCTAGAATTTAAATCAAGAATTGAAAATAATATTCTCCTTAAAAAATATTTTTTTAAATAACGCCAAGTATGAAACACTAGTGGAAAATATTATTCCAACAATTTGTGATCTTGAAATAATTTCATTTCTCTATATTATTATTCCTTTAAAGATTAAAACATGACTTAAACTTTAAACAAATTGTATACAAAATGCCACTAAACAATTTAATTGGATTAAGTGTAAATGAAAGGCGCTCATAGAACTCTAAATTTCAACAGAAAGGAAAAATAAAGTTATTTGTTTAAATCTTAGCACGCTTATCAAATATTTGCTTAAAAGAAAAGTGAAAAACTTTAAAAATATACCAAACTCTTTCAAAGGTGTTTTAAATAGAAATTCCACAGAAGGTACGTTTGTTCTGTGATTTGAACTACCAGAAACCTGACGACCTTTAACGGTTTCTTTTACAAAATACCGTTTCTATGACAATCATACCAGTGCGTTAGGAACGTCGTGAAAAGAGAGTACCCGAGAAGAGAAGATCATCGAAGGACGAATCAATGAAGAAGATATACATACATACTTATCATATAAAAAAGAAAAATATACCCAGTGCAGTAGTACCTACCCGGTTAAGAGTAGGTTCCCGACTCTCTTTACTGTAAGTTAATGAGTGTCGTGTAAAAGGCAGTGTTCGTAAAAACCCAAGTATACATAATACAGCGACCAATCGGCGATGAGACATGCCACGCATCCAGAATTTCTTATATTTTATGGACATGGATAGTAAAATCTGCATACAATTAACATCTACAATTCAGCAATGAGGTATGGCCACCCATCTTGAATGTCTTATTTCTTATTGGAACGGCAGGGACAATCTGCAAACAATTAACATCCACAATTCAGCAATGAGGCATGGCCACCCATCTTGAGTGTCTTATTTCTTATTGGAACGGCAGGGACAATCTGCAAACAATTAACATCTACAATTCAGCAATGATGCATGGCCACCCATCTTGAATGTCTTATTTCTTATTGGAACGGCAGGGACAATCTGCATACAATTAACATCTACAATTCAGCAATGAGGTATGGCCACCCTGTCTTATTTCTTATTGGAACGGTAGGGACAATCTGCATACAATTAACATCTACAATTCAGCAATGAGGTATGGCCACCCATCTTGAATGTCTTATTTCTTATTGGAACGGCAGGGACAATCTGCAAACAATTAACATCTACAATTCAGCAATGAGGCATGGTCACCCATCCCGAATGTCTTATTTTTTTATGGGAACGGCAGCGACAATCTGTATATCTATAACTATACCATGCAGATAGTCCGCTGGCTACCCCACATGTAGGATATGTCGTAATGGTAAAGTAGAGGTAGTAGAAAAAGTCGAATCAAACAATAAACTGATAAACTACTGAACATAATATGAAGGACCTTCGTAAAATAATGACAGACTAAAGACAAACAAAACGGTGAAAATATTACGTGTAGAAACGATTACGAGGTTAAGAAACAAAAATCTGTGAGTAATCTACAATTTAACATCGTTATTCGCTATTTCGTTAATGAATACAAAAAAAACTTACTTTTTAGTTTTCTTTTTCAAAATATCACAAGTCTCAGTTAATTAGAAACAGCGGTATATAAATTTAATATCCCGAATTATCCAGGATGATTTTGTACGTAGGTTGCATCTAAAATAATTTGAAGAGAGGGGATACAGATCCTAGAAAGTAACGAACTGAACTTAACAGATATATTTCTAGCTAATGTTAAAAATCCGTCAAAAGATTTTTGAGGTTAAGATCAAATATTTTTATGAAACGAAATATTTCCAATTTTTATACAGTTCTTAAAATTAATGTCAGGTATATATTTAATTATAATTCATTGTTTAAAAATTATGGAGAGCTCTTACTTTGAATGATATAGGGTACTAACGAATCAATATTTTTTTGACTTCGTTAATTTACAATTGAGGGATTAACTAATTAACATGCCCAGGTCTGATTAATAGTAGATAACAATTATAGAAATAACATGTGAATAATCAAAACCTATGACAGGGCATGACGATAATCAATCATAGGGAAAACAAACAACTGAACAGAATAATAATGATAATAACAAATGAATAATAATAATAACAGAAGAAATCTATAATAATAACAATTACAGACAATAGTTTGTTACAAATTTAATTATTAGAACCCTCCAACTTTCCAAGGTACACATTGTGAAGGTTCAGTGAGAGATATAGAGAATGCTATAGGTAAAAGTTAAAAGTTATAACTATGTATCTATTAGTGCCATCGCGAAATTTCAAAATGTATCGAATTCAGAAACTTGCGTCGCGGAATATTGTCTCATGCATACCAGAACCTAAATGTTTGTATTCAGACAGCGCGATGTAGGTACACTCTATTCTATTCTATTCTTCTCAAGACCATTAGAGTCGATGTACACTCATCATGGAAATTATGTAATATAATAATTTATTTATGACAGACAAAATAGAGAGACGCCGGGGGGCTGGTGGAAGGCAGACATCGTGGCTGCGCAATATACGAGATTGTACTTTAATGAGAAGTGTGGAGGAGTTGTTGCAGACAAGGCAGAACCGAGGAGCCTATGTGGTCGTCAACATCGGGGTGACCTGACAGGACATTTACAGAAGAAGAATAATTTATTGTATTTAATATATTTGTTTATGTGTAAGATTGCTTTTAACAATATAAAGTAAAGAATAAATAAAAATAAACATAAATATTTCGGGTTAATTGGCAGAGATCGTGGCTTTGCGATAAACTCACTTTGTATTGATTTTTTCATTTTTGCATTTTTTCTTGAAAATTGTATGTATTGTGATTAGGGGATTCGATCCCGGGATCCCGAATCCCGGGATCCCGGGATCCCGGTCGTATTTTAGTCCCGAAATTTTCGGGATTAAATTTAAGAAATCCCGGGATTTTCGGGATTAATACAATTATACAATAAGTCAAATATTTGGTACTCAAGCACATTAATGAATCACTGGCAGCCGAAGCTTGTGTTAGTATCTTAAAAGAGCGTTATTCTGAGTTCGATATCTCACTAGATACGATATTGTGGCAATAGTTACTGATGGTCCAAATTACAGTTAATGCAAAGCACCTAGTTTGTTTTGCACACGGTATTCACTTAGCCGTTTGTGATTTATTGTATAGAAAAATACCTGCAAATGAACCTATCAGTGATGATATTTTATTTATTTATTTATTTAATACATAAACGGCTATCGCCTTTTATTGGTGATTTGGATAGTGATAATGAAGAACTGGACTCAGGATTAGTCATTAAAATCGGTAATGGTGAGTTTGACCAATGACCTGAATATTAATGAAGTCGTAAAGAAAGTTCGTAGTGGTTCTTATTTTTATCTAAGAATCTAAGAATCGGGCACGGGTTGTTCTGGACTTTGTGGGGCGGATAGTTTATTATAGGTATAAACATAATATATATGTACAATATTTATTTTTTGATTGTTTAATTTTATTATTGTAATGTAAGATATTTAAGATCACAGCCCAAAATCCCCATAAGGGATTAGGCAACAATAATTTTTTTTTAATTTTTTTTTTTTTTTTATATATACGGCAAGAAGCCTTTTACATGTTTACACAAATTTTAAAAAAATACAAAGACAACAATGACATAACAATGGATATAAAAATACTAGTGTCGAAAAATCAAACAGTAACCAGAGAAACGTATTAAGAATAAATAACAAGTACAACACACACATAAATCGATAATATCCACACGATCACACTAACAATATCAAATAATAGGTAATACAATAAATAGAATTAATTGTAATAATAATTATAAATCATTCGATAAATTAATATGATATAAAATAATTGAAATAATATGATAATAAAAGTATATTTAAAAAAAAAAAAAAAAGGTATATAAAAATATACATACATATACACACATATATATACACACATACACACACATAGATATAATACACACACATAGACAATATAGACTTTGTTAACATATTTTTTATTAATAAAAGTATATAAAAAAAGCATCTTTGAAGAATGATACTATGCTTCAAAACTTTATTGAAAAGGAACATGGAAGAGAGCTTAGTTTATTGTTTAGCTGCAAATCGCGTTGGAATAGTCTTTTAACAATGCTCGAGTGATTTGATATTTTAAAAAATAGCATCAAAAAATCACTCATCGACCTCATTCGAATAAATAATTCATAAAGTCTGGTCAATTTGATTTAAAAATACGAGTTTTAACATTGATCCCTGTAGTATATATTTTTTTTGTTATGGGTTAAGCTAAATATAAATAAGTTGATTTTTAAAAAAAAAAATCCAAAATAGTACATACAAACAAACATAAATAACAACATTATAGAATATATTGCCCCACTAAACTAAAACTGTTCTGGGTTAAAACCAGAGATGTGCAAAATACTTTCAAAAAAGTATTTAAATACAAATACCAACTTTTGAATTTTTGTATTTCAAATACAAAATACTTTTTCAAAATGGTATTTAAGTACAAAATACGTATTTTAAATAATAATAATAATCTGGACCATTTATTGAGCGCCGTTTTGTGGTACAAACCACCGCAAGGGCGCATTTTCAGTTTTTTTTAAATTTATTTATTGTTATTTATTAAGTTATAGCATGTTTTTTAAAATACTTATTTAATATACCTTTTACAAATAGTCGAACAAGGTTTAAGACAGGGGTATTAAATATTTCCAGCACTCTTTAACTATTATGTACAGCGAGCCATTGATGAATAGATAGAAGAAATGAATAACTGGACAAGAGTATAGATAAATGGAGAAAGGGTTGACATGATTCGATATAGCATTGCTTGCAGATAATGAAGATGAGTTGAACAAAGTCTTAGGAAGAACTATCAAAATACAATATAAAAAATAAATAAAGACAATACGAAATGTATGGTCATTCGAAGTGATGAGGCGACTGCGAAAATAGTCATAAATGGAGTGAGTATCAAGCAGGTTAGAGAATTCCTGAACTTGGGCTGCAGAATAAATCAGGATGGATACTCCGAATCTGAAATCGTACGGACTACTACGGACTACTGTAACATCATAGGGGAGAGAGGGGCTAGTTGTAACAGTTTTTCCTTTTTTCGATGGAGTGACTAAACTATTGAGTATTTTAATTGAAAAGGGCTTTTAAACCAGTAATCATATATTTAAAAATATATTCCCACAAAAAAAATTCCAGAATCTATAATTAATTTGTATTTGTAGCACTTTTTGTGGAAAAATTCGCTTGTTACAACTTACCCCGTTCTTGGGGCAAGTTGTAACAAGTGTGGGGCAAGTAGTAACGTCATATTAAAACAACAGGTTTCAACAACAAACAAATAAAATCAACAAACATATTTTTAAAAAAAATGTATCTCTTACGAACTAATGAGTTATCGCAACAATTATAGTCATCTTTTGATTCGCATAACATATACTAATGTTAATTAAACTTATTAATAAACTCAATCATCAGTGAAAATATTTTTTTATAATATGCACTTATAATCTTGGTCTTTTCAGGTCTATTCGACTTTACTTTAATTTTGCCCTTTCCCGTTCCTTTGTTTTTTGCTTTAGCTTCTTGTTTCTGTTTTGTTATAATTTTTTTTTCTAATTCTTTCTCCAGAGCTTCCTTCTCTGGAGTCTAAGTCAAAACAGCTGACTTTCGCTTACGCACAGCCCTGTTTGTTTTTTCTTTCTTGATGGTGCTTTAGGTAGAGGTCTGACCTTTGAAGGTGAAAAACCGGTAGAAATATTTTGATGCCTGAAGGGCCTGGGACAGATTCAGTGGATATTTCACCAGTCAATTGGTTAATCATTTCAGTTATGCTTATATCCACCTGCGCCACAGATTCAAGAAGTTTGGCGTCTTCGAGGCCTAATGTCAAGTCAGCATCACTTGGTAATATACTAGCCTGTTCTGTTACCTTTTCTCTGGGCGTGGGGCAAGAATTAAGCCGTAGCAGCCTGTTACAACTTGCCCCAAAATTTTGTTACAACTAGCCCCACACCGAAATTGCTAACATTTTTATTTATTAAAAAAAAATGATTGGCTTGGGTTATGTGAAAATACTATCATACAATAGTTTAATAAATGCCTAACAAAAATTAATAGAAACATTTTTCAATAAGACACAGTATGATCTTGAAATCAAATTTAACGAACTAATATTTTTTAGGTTATCTGGCAAAAAACAGTACCCCTGCTGACAACCGGTCACGGCGCTCTTCCGTGTTGCACCTACTGCGTTTACGTCGTAGGCCCTATCTTAAAGAGCATGTTGAGTTCAAAATTGAAACAAAATATTTAAAACCGGCTGTGTTATTAGGCTGTTACTACTTACCCCCGTTACAACAAGCCCCTCTCTCCCCTATTATATACAGGACTGCTCCAGACCTTTCTCGATCGTTTTCAGATGGTTTTTAATGTTGCCTCCGAATCATTTACAGAGAGAATCAGAGCTGCCACATCACTTCACTACTAAGAAGTCTACGCTAGCTGAGAGTCTCAGAGAGAGTGGAGTTTAAACTGTGTCTCACTGTCCACAAGGTAGCACACCACGACTGAAGACTGTGCTCAGCTTCTAATGCCGTGAACAAACTCGTAGTGTTCAATATTGCAAATACCTCTAAATTTACAGAAAGGAGAACCAGAGTCTCAGCGTCAATTGCCTGGAACAGATTGCCTGCAGACAAAGTTGAAAACGCTGCAGTTCAGAAGAAATCACAGCGCCCTTGGAATGGTCATGGATCATTCAACGGCGTCATGTATAATTAGTTCAATCATCATTATTATGTGTGTATATCTCAAATATGGAGTACTCTAATGGAAACGTTGTATTCGTAATTCAACAAATTGACAAAAAAAAGCTTGCATACGCGCATATCAATTAATGGCAGAATTTTGTTTCAAACAAATAAGAAGGTATTTTGTATTTATCCCGTGGAGCACCCGGTAAAGAATTGGTCTCCCACTCTTCTGCGTAAGTTTTCGAGTGTCCTGTAAAAGGCAGGTGTTCGAAAAAATTAAGACATTTTACATCTTAAATTCAGCGATGAGGTTTGCCACCCATCCTGAATGTCTTGATTTTATATTGGCACGAAGAGGACAGTTTGCATGTTTCTTACATGCAGCTGATCTGCTGGCTACCCCACTTGTGGGATATGCCGTGATGGTATTGTAGTTGTTGTAGGTATTTTGTAAAAGTATTTTGTGTAAAATACAAAATACTCAAAAAAAGTATTTCAAATAAAATACAAAATACTCTTTACGAAAACGAATTTCAAATACAAAATGAAAATACGTACTTTGTATTCTGTACTTGTGTTTTAAGTACTTTAATTTCAAATACGTCACATCTCTGGTTAAAACTATGAAATAAATACAAATACAAGAATTCAATTTAAGAATATAAAAAAGTTAAATTGTTACTTTTATAAATCATAAACAGAAGTGCCTTGTTTGTTTATGTTAGAATAAGATTGAAGTGTAATTTTGTTTAACCGACTTTTTACAGATTCAAAACTTAAATTCATTGCCAGATAAATAAAAAAAGTGATTTTGACATGGCCTACTGACTTTTTGTTACCACTTTACATTACCAATACAATCCCGGGACTAGTCCCGGGATCCCGGGATCAACTATAGATAATCCCGAAATCCCGGGATTAGAAAAAAGGGTCGGGATCGAATCCCCTAATTGTGATCAATGAACAGAAAGAATAAATAAATAAACACGAATGTATTACAAATGACAAAATAGAACAGTCGTATCTTTGAGTTAATGACATATGGCCGGTTTCAATAATCTATCTATCCGCTACTGTCGATTGAAATCTATTGTGTTCTATATTTTAAATCATACATTTCAATCGACAGTCACAGATAGATAGGTTATTGAAACCGGCCAATATTAAGCATTCTAAAACATCTTGCAAATAATCCATTACAAAACGAGCTCCACTCAATACATAAATTGTAAATCTGCATTTCATTATAGCAAAAAACAACTTTTTTTTCAGAGAAATACTCTCAATTTGATTTATATTCCCTACAGGTGGGAATTCCATTACAATCGCTATTGGGCGCTAATTTCACAGTGCGATGTGGCCTAAGTATTGGTTTTAGTAACGCGATTATCATCAATACTTGGTTTGATAATAATACACACATTATAGAACGCATGGGAAACGAACATGTGGGTTTTTAAACTATAAAGAAAATGGAAGAAAATTAAATATGAACTTTACTGCTATAAACAAAATTTATGTTAGAAGTATAGCATTGAATGTTTTTTAATAGGAATCAACTCAAGGAGAAGGTAAGATAATATATTATAATGTAAAAATATCAGTCTTACGATTTGGCTCAAAATGGTTGAAGTATCATATACCTACAAAGCAGTTTCACGTTAGGTATACATTCGTAATTTCATCGTAGCGTCTTGTAAAAATGTGTTAAACTCACCTGAAACAAAAGAAAAATAAAATCATTAGTTACCACAAGTAAATGATTTTATTTTATTTTATTTTTATTTTATTTTATTTTATTTTATAAACATAGAAGCACAAAACAGACAATAACTACATAATTAAAGTTAAAAAAAAAAAATTAATCTTTCAGAGATCAGCTATCATCCAATACCATGCGCCACAATTAATTTTAAAAAGATAGGTACCTAACATTCCGGTCATCTCAACATGATGAAAGACATTTTTGCAAGGTCGATAAACATGGTCTCTCTGACAATATACTAAATGTTACAGACCGACGCCTTTCAGTATCTACGAGATGCGATCGCTGACACAATTTGACCAGAAAAATTAAAGGCAGTAACTTATTAAAACAAGCATTTTCAGCGTTTTGAAAATGAAACACTGTAAAAATGTTTTAATTTGGATGTATGAAATGATAATAGTATAATTCGTGAAGATTGTGGAGTAAAAACTGGCGTAACAACAAGAGTTAAAGTAAACAGACTAATGTGGTTTGGGAACGTGTAAAGAATGCATGAGGACAAAATGACAAAGAAAAATTACATCACTGAGAGGAAAGATGCGCGGAAACGTGACCATCTGAGGATCAAATAACAAGTCCATATAAACTAGATCCTCCAGGACGGACATGTGTTGAGCACAGAATAGCATGCATGAGGAATTATATGACAGCGACGGAAGCAAGAAATGTATGGAAGAATAGGAGTAAATGGCGCTCGATCCTTTCTGCTTCCCCTGTAAGAGAAGCGGTGTGATAGCAATCGAATGATCCGATACATACAAGAAATAACCAAGCAATATATTGGGTAGACCACATCACAAACGAAGAAGTTCTTCAAAGAATCGAAGGAGGAAGGCACCTGCTCAAGATCTTGTCAGAAAGGCGTGCAAGGTGGATCGGCCATGTAATACGACAAGGCCTTTTGCATGCCGTAATGGAGGGTATGACCGAGGGGACAAACTCTAGGGGACGCCCACGCCGAGAGTACCTGGAGGATCTGTTGGTGGACATGCGCTGCTCATCATATGCAGAATTCAAAAGAACCGCACAAGACAGGGAGGAGTGGAGGAGAAGAATTAAAGAGATAATTGCTGCAAACCAATCCCAGGATTGAAACCAGAGAGAGAGATATTGGGTTATTAGATTAGTCCTATAACGGCTGATGTTTCGAACGTTTCTTATTATAGAATTGGGGTAAATTTATTGATAACACGCGATGGATCAAATCGCTGGGGAAATTATAGATACATTTAATTACGTAAAATGATCAATCATAACCCTGTAGGTAAGTTAACACTGAACAAACCTACGTACAATAAAATAATGGTTTGATATTACATATTAACTGTCCAGTTCTATAGCTCTTCAAATAGAAATGTCTTATATTCGAGAAATCAATTTTTGTATTTTTGTTATATTTATATTATGCTTTAAAAAAACACCAGAAAATGAAGTATACTATATATTATAATAATCACACTGTTAGAGGAATTATGTCGTCTTTGTTCCGTTCAACAATTAAACAATTCGAAATATTTATTTGTGGAATAGAAAACAGTTACATTTTTTTTTAATTAACTAAATATTTGTTGTGTCGCTGTTTATGTGTGTAATTTTGTTATTAAAATTCAACCCTCCGCACAAGCATTAAGTTGCCTATAGAGGGAGTATCTTTATGTGTTCAATGTTGTTCTGTTGTTTTTTTTATTATAATGTCTTTATATAAATAATAATAAAAAATATACATATATAAAGGGAACCGTGCATTTTTTATATTTATTTGTTTGTGTGGCATTGAGAGAGTGGAGTTGATTACCTATTACCAATTAAATCATTTTTTTGAAAATTTCTACTTTTTGAGTTGATGAACTAGACAGTTGACATAGTGCGATGCTGAAGAACTAGAAAACGGCAAAATCTGGAGACATTAAGAGTCACGAATTAATTGATAAATTCGATAATCAGATGGCGGTGGTTAAATGTAGACGTAAAAATAAAACAAAAGAACGATTTGTATGTAGAGCTGAAAATTAAATAAAATTATATTATTAAAAATCTTTCAGGAAGTAGCATTCAACAGACGACGACGACAGTGAATCAATTAATTAATGTTTCTGCAAGTACCGAAATAAACCGGCTAACGATTGAGACGTTTGTAACACACAACAATACACAATTTTCAATACGAATTAACAACATGTGTCTGCTGCTACTAGAACACATCGGATAATAGCACTTCGATTGTTATTACAGACAATAGAAAATAATAAAGTACGTTTATAAACAGATCGAAGACTCGACTCGTCAAAGCCAAATCGTTATGGTGTAATTATTTGAGATTGCTTTGCAGGTAGGTACATAATATTAAATTGATTATTTTATTAGTATCTACCTACAGTGCAATAGCGATGTAATACGGGTATATACTCTTATGCATAGAGCATAATAAATAAAGACTGTAATAATTCATAGGGATTCAAAATAACGATTGAAAGGTCCATGTATCGAATCTCGCTGCCACCCTATTCAACTTTCACAATACACGCAAGTAATAAGTAGACCTATTGTATCCCTTTGACTTCTGTTTTGCATTATTTTATTTTTTGACTTGATATTACTTAATTACTCTATACATATTTACTTCTGTTTTGCATTATTTTATTTTTTGACTGCTTTTTTGACTTTATATTAATTAATACTCTTTATATAAGTAACTTCTTTATTTTTTTTTTACTTGTGATTTCTGATTATCGTGTATGTTTTGGATTTGTTGTCTATTATACTATTGTTTAACATGTAAAAGGTTCACGCCGTATGTTGATGTAAATAAATAAATATAATAAAGTGTTAGAGGTTTCTAGTGTTAGCTAGTGTTAGTTTCTAGTTAAGGTTTCTGGTGTTTCTAGTGTGCCAGGAGTGATTTCGGTTTAAATAAATACAGATTCCATAACCAATCAGATAACTCGATTGGTTATGTCATCTGCACGTTGTACCCAAATCCGGTTAAACAATGAAAAAATAATGGATATTCTAAACAAATAGAGATTCATTACGAAAAAACTATCCGAGAATTACATTATGTACCTACTTATCTATCTATCTAGACCATCAGGATATTTTCTACAAGTAAGGAAGCCAGCGCATTGACTGTACGCAATCATCCAGTTGTGGATAATCAACAAAATCTCAGGAGACAATCAAGTGCGTAATAAAATAAATCAGTGGTATGCATGAGAAATTGTATGAACATGGGGGAAGCGAAAGTAGTGCGTAATGACAGGATGGATCATCGTGTCGTTATCTGTGTCTATTTCACAAGTGGTGCGAAACCGATGAATTCTGATTCCGTACTCACGATAAAACGTTCTTGAGGAGAAGTTAAATAATAATACTGATTGAAACTATAATAAAATATTCCTCATGATTCTTATGTAAACAAACAGATACTTTCTTTTGTTTTGTCAGTAATGAAGTGTGTAGTAAATTTAATGTATGTGTTTATGTGTGTATTTATGGAGAATGATTGATGCTTGTTTAATGTAGAAACGAGAAAATGTGATATACCTATCTTTTGTTGTAATTTTATACTTAGAAAGTAAACGAAAGCTGTACAATAAGGTTGAATAATTTAATTGTTAAATACCTTTAGAGAAAAAGTTTTATAAAACTTGCAACAAAATATACATGAGTATCTACTACAATACATATTTGCGTTAAATAACAATCGCTCTAATACATTTTGTTCATGTGTCAAAATAAAAGATATCCGCCCGAAAAGCGAACGTTCATGAAGATTAAGAGATTAGACCGCATGTGTCGCAGCAAAAACTAATTCACACCATGAAACACATGCGCGATCGACAATTTCGGGATTGGAACCCAACGGAGGAATGACAGAATGAACAAATTTTGTTTTTTTCATTTTCTTAATTTAAAAAAAAATTTATGGAAACAAGACAAACGTTCAATTAGGTCTTTAAACGACGGAATTTTTTATCGCCGATTATAAATGATTTTTACCGATTGAGGTCCAAAATTAAAGGAATAATAAAAAAAAATACTTTAAGACAGACGGACAGCGCCACCTTTATTTGATAACAGAAACAAAATACAAAATATGTGTAACACCTAACATTCAAACACTTGATATAAAACATATTCACAATATCAAAAATTGATACCTATCAATAACCTCCACCGTTTCCCAAGTGGGGCAAGCAGAGATAACAGAATGCCATATTGAACTATCCATACAGGCAGATTTATCTTAACGAACATGCGACCATAATGAGAATTTTATCCATGTTTTAGCGATCGCATCGATATATCATTTATACCACTTTCTTCTTTCTTCAACCACAACCAGGTTTTGCCTGCATACTTAAGTATCGGTACAAGAAAGGTATTGTGCATCAGCATTTTTGACATTTTCGAATTAAGGATGTAAAGTCTTATTTCGATGATACAGCGTTCACTAGATACGAAATATATATTCACACACTCGTAGATTTAAATCGCTGTGTGATCTTTATTAAATATAATCAACGACATGTCTAATACAAGCGACGGGAACATAAGTATTTCAGTGTGAAATGAGTCTAACAAATAGCGCGTTGTTATATATAAAAAAAATCAAAACAACACATGTTTTTTCTACATTTTGTCATAAATTATTCCCGTATTATTATTGATAATCATATAACGAGACGTGAGGCAATAAATAAACGGGGAAAATAAAAATAATTATTATAATACCATCGCAGTACTGACTAATCTTCTAAGTCATGTTGTGACACTTCTACAAGGGGCCACATTTGTCTGTTTTGGATCTAACTAACTGACATCGGGACCTTTCGCACACACACAACCACACATATTTTTTTTTTATTATTTTTTCATTACTGTACATTGATTACAAGCAATATAGCGGTGAAAAACCATAACCTGGTTGCAGACCCAACTATACAGCTTCCAGGTTCTACGTTGCCTAGAAAGCTCTGGTGCACTTTGAACAGACTAAGGAGTGGTGTCGGATGCACAACGTCACACCTACATCAATGGGAACTCGCAGACTCTCCGTTATGTGCGTGTGGTGCTG
This sequence comes from Athripsodes cinereus, assembly GCA_947579605.1. Lineage (NCBI taxonomy): Eukaryota > Metazoa > Arthropoda > Insecta > Trichoptera > Leptoceridae > Athripsodes > Athripsodes cinereus. The sequence continues at coordinate 20,621,998 of OX388322.1, read as the reverse complement.
ACCAGACAAAAGACCACGTGGTGAACACATCTACCCAAATATTCATACGTTGGCGGGTTGCAAGCACATAGTTTAGGGTTTGACGATGCAACGTCATGGCTACGGGGCCTTGAGATTCGAGTATGACGGGTTTAACCCATAAGAAGAAGAAGAAGAAGCAAAGGATGTAACTGTCAAGTCATTCATTGTTAATATTACTTATACTATCGGTCATCCCCAAAAATAAAATTACACGACAAGCGATCAACTAGCATGCAAAAAAACAAGGTTCCCAAAATTGTATGATTTTTCCTACAATCAAAATTTTTAACCCGCCGCCAGATTTTCGGAATGGTATAGCAATTGGAAATGTTTAACGTTCTCCATGTTTTCAAAAAGAATATTTTCTCAGAATCTATTATTGTTAGTCTACCTTCAAAATTGGGAACCTTTTTTTTAGAAGTATGCGCGTCATAGACCCTAAAACAGCCTACGATCGACTGTTTTCCCACACCTGGTATACAAACACAATGATTACGTGACCCAACCGGAAATCAAACTCGGGACTTTATACAATAGGTAATAATGGAAAAAAGACGTAAACGTTTTCTGAAATAATAAAGCGTAGGTACCAAAAACAGCCGCTTTTCGATTTTTTTTTTTACTTTTACGGATAGTAAATAGTAAATCAAAGCAGATGTTTATTTTCACAAACGTTAAAAAAATAATTGCGATTTAAAACAATAGTATAAAAAGCCTACATCTACAATGGAAAACATAATATTCACATTTATACAATTTTCGTGAATGTATGTTTCATAATAATATCTACCTAAATAAATACTCGGGGTTTTCCGGAGGTATGACTGTTTGTTTATGTACCCGCAAAAGTTATCTTTCATCACTTAGGTAAGTAATGAGAAAAATGTCAAACACTCTCTCTTCTTTGCGTTTTGATGGTACCTTTGCTCTATATTCATTGTTATATTTCATTTAAATATAATAAACACAATCAATTTGAAAATTATAAAAGATAATCGCTGGACTATGAACAATATGTGGAGAATTTGGTCAACAATTGGGCAGTACGTTATGTATTTACAGTAATATAACAAAACAATCCTATAAAATTAAACACAACTTCCAAATATGGCGTTCGACAATTCTGAATTTAAAAATAACAATATTGTTGATATATACCTAGGTATATTTGTAAACCTTTTTTTGGCTAATAATGTGGGTAACGATTGCTTATTTTATCTAGTTTTTCGCGGTTTAATACGGACTGTTCATGAAAGCAATATGTGGAGTTTTTAATTCTAAATAAGAAAGGAAATAAGACAAGCAAAATAACAAATACATATAAAAAAAAAACAATGGAGGGATGCCGGGTTACATCAGTAGAATAAAAATGTTTTATGTAAAGTAAATAGACTCATACATGAGGGGAAAAATATGTATATATACATATTATTTTTATAAAAAGCTATTTTGTTCTTATACGGTATATTATACGCACTTGAAATAATATTGTACATACATAATGCCCCTTATTCAAAACATTCATATAAAAAGTTTTTGAGAGATGGGCACAACGTGAATTATTGTTATAATAACTTGCATAGTTCCGTGGAGTCTTCCGCAGGTCTCCTGCTTATTTCTGCTGGTTATTGAGTGTCCCATAAAAAAAAACAGGTATCACTTAAAACTTACGTATAGGACGTTCAACAACCTTAATTAAGCAATGAGGCATAACACCAACCCTGAATGTTTTATTTCTCTATTGGTAAGAAGAGGACAATTTGCATTTTTATTCATTTTCACGGACAATTTGCATGATACATGCAGTAGACCAGCTGCATGTAAGAAACATGCAAACTGTCCTCTCCGTGCCAATATAAAATCAAGACATTCAGGATGGGTGGCGAACCTCATCGCTGAATCTAAGATGCATATGTTTTTATTATATAAAATTAACAATGAGTGAAATGACATTTACAACCTTTGCGTCACATGAATTGTACAGTGTCCTTGAGGGTGCTTTGGCACGTAAACAACACTTTAATGTTGTGCAATAATAAATAAATAATAAAATTCAACTCATTGCATGCAGTAAGTTCGTATCGTTGGTAAACTGAACACGACGAGCATGGAAAGAAACGGGGGAGGCCTTCATCCAGGAGTGGACGGAAATAAGCTGAAAAAAATATGTTATTACGTGAATTCATCGCTGCCCAGTTGACGATGAAAATAGCGTGAAATAAAAAGAGAAAATCCTACTGTATTCCGAAATCTAAAGAAAGATAATAGAGCTGGTTTACAATAGAAAGAAAATATTCAACTTTCTTTGAAATCAGAGTAAATATAAGTGGGAAGACATTTGCATAATAGATATTGCTGTAATAACAAAACTTACAATATGATTTGCTTAATGTTATGATGGATATTAAATAACTCATAACTGGAATAATAAAGACTAGAGCAATAAGAAATAAGTGTAGGCAGAGAAAAATAATATATTAGAAAATGTTCAGAATATTAACTATTTTTGTCTATGGTTTGCTTAAAGTGTTTCTCGATTGGTGGATCTTATACAGTGAGCAGAATTGGTGAACGTTATCCATGAACACTGAAAGTGACCAGAGACAATTTGCAAGCGTTGGGACGCCTTCCTTACCTTTTCCAATAAGATTTTGCACATCGTATAAACTTGATTCTCCACTCAACATGTTTGATTTATTTTGTCGGGACTACATTCATTTTATTTTAGTAAAAATTCAAAAACAAATGGAATATACTTCATCCAGTCGAAGTAAGAATAAGGCAAATGATAAATATCATAATAATAATAATAGACATCACTGTCCCAAATACACATAATATACAAACAACCGTCGCAGAAAAAATACGTAAAAATACAGAACTAGCAGGAGAAATAAAAAATATTTGGCATTCTAGATCCGTTTATATAATACCTTTAGTCATGTCAGCTACAGGGGTAACTCCGAAATCTTTAATAAATAATTTACAAAAAATTGATTTACCGGTTAATTTGTACATTAAAATTCAAAAATTTATTATAATAAACACTTGTAATATTGTAAAAAAGTTTTTGAACACAGATATTTCAGGCACAATGCTGGTATTTTGATCCCGCGTTTTGAGCCTAATCCTTTGATATCCTGTATATCTGGATAGGTGAATTTTTCCCGGCATTAGACTGCTAAGTTTTTGTGTGACCATGACTTATCTGGTTGTATAATGCTGAGAAGTGTGGATGGCAATTCTGCCGCCGCGTAAAAAAAAATTGTGCTAAAAAAACATACATATAAACAGATTATAAATACCAATAATTATCATGCACAATGGGCGAGTTTATCGCATGTAAGCGATATCTTCCAACTAACCCAATAATCATACCATGCCACCAAATCGAGACGTGGAGCACCCTGCAAAGAAAAGGTCTCCCACTCTTTTCCGAAGACTTCGAGTATCCTGTAAAGGCAGGTGTTCGAAAATATATATTTCACATCTTTAATTCAGCAAAGAGGAATTGGAAATTCAAAAAATAAATTCACCAATCCTGAATGTCTTATTTTTTGTACCTATAGAAAGGACAGCATGCATGTTTATTACCTGCAGCTAGTCTGCTGGTTACCCCACTTGTGGGATATACCGTGATTGAAAAGTTTATATAACATAAAATATATGACAATTCACACATTTTTTTATAAAGTTAAATGAGGGTATATTTATTTATTTACATAACAAACAGCTTTATCAGCCTTTACAAATAATACAAATAAAAAGGAACAGTCAAGAGAAATAATGCATAAACAGAGAAAAACAATAGGTATACAACAAGAAAAAAAAAGAAATAACATATGTAGGTACAACCAATTAATTTCTAATAGGTATATACATAAGGTTTCTTTAATAAATTAATTTAAATAACGTTATGAACAAAGAAACACCTACTTCGATTATTCGATTGACTGGATTTTGGACGAAAACAAAGTTGTAATACCTACTACATAAAAGCTGTTTCAGGAATAAAAGGCATTTTCAAAGAACTATCACCCACGATATATATATATATATATATTGAGAATCGATACTGTTTTCAAATATTAGAAGTTAAAAAGAAAATATTGTAGAAGTAAACATCCTATAAGAGTGGGCACACATATTTAAATGGTATTAATATATACATACATACTCACGCTATAATCTAAAAAAAACTGTTTACTTTATTGGCAAAACAAATGTCCCAAAGCATCGTTAAAATATAGAAAACTTGAATGGTAAATAAAAAGTAAAATGTGGCATTCGAGTTTTACTCATAATTTATTGAGTGAACTAGGTCTTGACGTGTCAATGTAATAAGTTTAGTGTTACAAAACTCAAATACCGTAGGTGTTGTAAACTTTAAATACCAACAAAATACCATATCGTAATAATAGGCCTAATCGATCTAAGCGGAAATAATAAATTTAATTTACAATGTGAAGAGCTTGACGGGTCTCGACTAATAGAGTTACCTTAAAAAATCATATAGGTATACAATTACCAAGACTTATGTTTGGCATCGACAGCTACTACTTTTACCATTGAATCTGCCTAATGCATGAAAAAATCTACAATTCAGCGATGAGACATACTATCCATCCTGAACATCTTATTTTTTATTGGCACGGAGAGGACAATCTGCATCTTAATAACTTGCAGTTAGTCCGCTGGCTACCCCACTTTTGCGACATGCCATGATAGTATAGTAGTCTACAGATACTAGTAAAATGTTTTCATTCTTGAGATAGCACCTACATCAAATAGATTGCATTGTAACAAAAAACTCGAACCCCGCATAAATCATAGAGAAACAAACATGCAACCTTTCAGAAACCCTTCAATTATAATAACAGTAATAATAATATAAAGTCATAGATAAAGCAAATAATGGCAATAATAAAAAATAAAACATTTTATCGACATTTCATACAGCGAATATGAAATACAGAAAAATGATGGATATCATGGAGATTTAAATCAAAATATATTTTCGGGGATATCCGAAAGGGTAATAGTAGCCATTATTATTATATACCAGAATATACATAAATAAACAAATATTGCCCCTTTACTGATGTTGTTTATTGTCCGTTTTGATTTACGATATTCTAAGTAAACAGTGGAGAAAACCTGCCGCATTTAGGTTAAAATATAATAATATGTTACGGTCAAAGCCCGAATGCCGATAGGTTTACTCACATAGATTAGTCGGAATGTCGGTCAAAGAACGAAATCGTGTAAATGGGTTAAAAATATCATGGTGGCTATATAGATATTTAAGCAAGTATTACAAGGTTCAAAGTTCTTGGAAAACATAACATATCCAGCCCAGGCCGATTCCTTACCATCGGCACACCTTTCCTGTTTCTTTTTGATAAAGGAAGTTTGCACAATCGGTTGGTTTCGGTGATTAAATGGTTTTGGACAAATTTGCTAGTGTAGAAACTAGAATCGAACAAACGGAAGTCCCAAGACTTTAAAATTATTTGGGTGGTCGATGGGTAGGTATCTCAAAGTCGTTTGGTTATGCAGATGGGGTGATAATATTCTTAACATAATAAAATCGTTAGTCAAAGTAAAACTAATTGAACGAAAAGTAAAAATTCTTGGAATCTTTAAAAATCGGACTTCGTTCGGTAAGAAATACACAATTATAGTCTCTCTCACAAGTATAGTGGCCGGCCAGTAGGTATACTAACTGCAGTTTATTATGTAACAAACGAGTCATCTTCGAATGTGTAATACATTGTTCAGAAGTGAACTGTAATAGGCTGAAGAGAGGAAGAGAGAGATGCAAAAAAGAGTTCTTCTAACTGGAAAACAATTCGATGAAAAACACTTATAGATTGGTACAGGACGACAATACACACATTTCAATTTAATATTTTGTAATTCACGGTTCGCATACGTTTCTAAATATTGGGTAAAGAAGTCGCATAACTCCTCATAACCTTTTAATATATGGTGGCGCGGAGAATATATGTATTAAGAAATACAAGAAAAACTCGAGCAAATAAAATCATGATATTCAAGTTAGCAATGTAAATAATAATAGGTATTAATAATTTTCAGAGAATCTATACCTTCATGCCGTATTTCAAGTGGGGTTAGCAGAGAGAACGGAACGCCAAACATTTTCTGAAAACGAATAGCCGACGTAGAGCGCAAAAAAGTACATAAGAAAATTCATTTTTTTTATATTTGTTTCTTCGATTCTGGATTCGCAATAAACACAAAAATACCAAATACTTGAAATTGACTCTCGGCCCATTCACACATTTCCAAAACTACGTAAGACCGATCTGTAGAACATTTTCTTGTGATTTTAGTTTAGATAACCTGTAAGGTATCTATACTTATATACCCAACCCATTATTTATTTATTTTATTCTTCTTGCTCATCATCATTTACATAACAAAATAAACAAAACAATTTGATTTTTTTAAAAAAAGGTGATGATATGCAGGGGTGAGATTATCACAATATTAGTGATTTCTTACAAATTACACTTGAGAAAACAGAGAAATTGGGATATAGTAAACTCTTTTATTTTTTTTTATTTTAGACTTCCTTATTTTCAATTACACTTAAAATCACAACAGTCAAATTATCTTACGTAAAAATTTGAGGCGTAATGTTTGTACAAAATGTTAAAGAAACTGATCGTAAAACAATAAAAAAAGGACGGACAATAATGCAATTTGAATCTAGTTAAATTGGGTCACTTTGTTCAATCTCTATTTTTAAAACGTCATAGGGGTAAGCTATAATACTAAGTCACGTCATAATAAGTCTAAACTTACCCTCAGTACGTGGGGTAAATACCCATACACTGGTTGGTGATAGGCGACGGCACGCGAATCTGCGATCAGTGGTACAAAGTATGATATTATTATTAGATATACAATACCATGTTTATAATATATGTAATATCAGTAATGACAGAGGTAACGTACAGTATGTTTGTTTGTCTATTATTATTTATAGACACATTTTATCCATACTTGCTGAAAGATTTTAGTCCGTTTCTCAAACTGTACGTATGTCTACTGACACATTCTTAATAGTTTCTTGAACCAGGCAAATAATGATAAAATGTAATATTTTCAATATAAAATTGCATACATAATGAGTGATACTATTAATTTTATTGACTGGATAAATTGAAACAAGCAATTCGTTCAACTATAAATTGAGCAACGCGATCAAAGTTAAACATATTACTGACATCTATCGAAAAAGAGATCAAAGCTTTATTGCGTGCAATGCATCACTTTATTCAAAGGTTTTTCCACGGAGAATTCAATTGCGTTCAACAATTATTCACGTGCGAGATGTAATCATCTCATATTTTCTAAACATTTGTCGCTACTTACTTCTACATTTTGCAGTTAGGTTTTTAAGGGCAGCTCCCGCCACTTACTTTGTGCCAATCTAGAGATTTATGCCTCTTTAACGACATATACAATAAATGCTCGCACAAACAGGATTAAATGTAGATTTAGTAATTTACACTTTGAGAAAGACTCTTGATTTAGCGGTCACACATCAGAGGCCTGAGTCAAAAAACATTTTAGCGTTACGTTTTCGTGTCGCAATCGTTCGAATATAGACGTAGTTGCGCCAAAGTGACAATTTTCGTAACTATTGTGTATGTTAGCTACGAAATTGATACTTGCTAGCAACGTCGTATATATTCGAACGCTAACGAAACGAAAACGTAACGTTAAAAAGTGTTTTGACTTAGGGCCCAGAAATGTCGTTCATAACATCCGAACTGTCTTTTTTCACATTGCTATTTATTGGGTGAGCAAAGTCGGGTTCATGGGAGGGGCCTTATCAACAATCCATACGAATAGTAAACCTAGTAGGTATGCCGGGTTTTAAAGCTAGTCACAAATAATAGTATGTATTTATGTAATAATACGTATGACATATTAAGTGTAGCATAGAGTTAAGTCATTATCAGATCGTTATAGGTAACATTATATTATATAAGATCCCTCCAACTGTCATCACCTTAAGAAAGTGGTCCCCAACCTTTTGATATCCGTGGACCGGTCAACGTTTGAGAATTTTACCACAACCCGTTGAGAGGAGAGGTTGGTATTTTACCTTAGAGGACTTTTTTAGGTATCAGATACAGATTTTATTATTTCAGTTGCACTCACAATGATTAACACTCCCGTCGCTGTATTTTCGAAAACGTGTAAGAATTTGTAATATCGAACATTCTCCTAGAACATGTTTAAGATTTTTTCTCCGAAACTCGCATCTGATATTATAAGTCAACTTTTTAAAAGTGAGAACATTTTTCTCAGGTGTCAGATTCCAGTATTTAATATTTTCCTTCACACTCTAAATTTTAACCCCAAGTCGCCAGAATTTTGAAAAGCTATGAATGTTTCATATTATACGATCTTCTCGGTTTTCACACATTTTTTTTTTTTTTTTTTTTTTATTTTTAAAAAAGATATATCTGGGTTTTGTTATGTAAACCCAAATACAACTTTATACACCTTCCACAGTAAGCTAAAAGCTTGTGTCGTGAAAGGGGAGTTTGCCGGCACCTGGGATCGAACCGCGGACCCCTTGTTCAAGAGGCCGAGACTCTACCTCCAGGCTACCGAAGAACTCGACTAAGCTTGCTTGACTAAGTTTTTAATATCGAAAAAGAGGGCACAACAAAAAAGAACTAATCTATATGTTCATTCCGGGACCGAGTACCTACCACTTGGTCCGTGGATCGGGGGTTGGAAACCACTGCCCTAGGAAGCATATCTATAAAATTGTTATGGGTCTAATAATGATATGCATTAAATATGTAGGTACACACACAAACGAGGTATGTAACATCGAACGCAGTTATGACTGTGCCAATTTCTTTGGTTCAATCGCCACTTTTGACATTTCCTTTCATAACATATCATCATTTTTCTTCTTCTTCTGGTGCAATGTCAGTGTCTCCCAATTGTCGATCACTTAGGAGAATATCATATGCCATGATGGTATTGACATGCAAGTCAACCTCTCCGTGGCAATAAAAGTTAACATTTAGGATGGATGGCATACCTCACCGCTGAACCGAAGATATTAAAAATCTTTCAACATGATGTATTACGAATACCTGCCTTTAACAGGAAACTCAAAACATGTTGAAAAAGAGTGGGAAGCATATTCTTTACCGGGGACTCACGAGATATGTTTAAAAAAAATCAGCGAGTTTATGAAATCGTCTTTTTTAGAATAAACCTTAGCATATTTTTTTAATTTCATATTTGAAAAGGAATCTCAAGCAATTACAACATGATACAAGACGTTTGCGGAAGACATAGGGTGGAGAGTAAGTGAATGTCCTTGCTAGAATTTAAAAGAGAATGAGAACAAGCACAAGATAAGGAGGCCTACGCCAGAGTGTAGGGACCTGCATAAAATTTATCAATAAGATAAATAAATCCTAAAAATTTTACACCGCTAATCCGTGAGAGTGTATACACAACCGTTAATATTCATTCACTAAGATATAATATATCTATGTCACAGAACCACCAAAATTTCTAGATACATTATCATCAAGGCGTCAAAGATTTATTGGCCGTTATAAATCGAAGATGGGGGATCTATATATTAAATGAACTGGATCGTACATCACCGGGACAACATTAACAAGATCTATTGAGATATAATAGTTCAATTGGCAATAACAGGTGAAATACGGCCAAAGGCGAAAAGTATCTGTCACTTTTTGACACGAGTGAGTGAAAAATACTTGTGAATACTTCGTTTATCAAAATATGGCTGACTTGCCAAAACCACAAATTTAAAAAATTTACATAACAAAAGAGCTGACAGAATGATTGGTGATATCAAGTGTGGAAAGTTATTGTGAACAGATAATTTTTATCCCTTCTTTAATATCTGGTTTACGCGATGTCGCCATTTGATTCTCGGACGAGCACGTTTCTTTGTCGATGTGTCTTCGTCCATTCTGTCCTTATGTCTAAATCCAGGTTCCTAATTAATATGTGGTCTTTGTAAATAATAGGACGTATTACTTTTCGCATTGCTCTAGTATATAGCATGAAAAATATGTACTCGAGAAAATTAATTCTAGAATAAAATACAAGATTCAGTATTAATAAAGCATTACATGTAGTAAGGCACTTGATTTTGTTGTTTCTTTTTGATGATTTATTTATTTATTTATTTATTTATTTATTTATTTATAATAATACATACGGCTTACGCCTTTAATACATAGTTATAAGCAACAATTGTACAACACCACCATCGTATCAAATTAAAATCAAAACAAAAACAAAATATACTGCATCACTTCAAATTATAAAAATAAAAATCAAACACATTGTGTCACATAAACCACATAATAAAATTACAACATATCAACAGCATCATGTCAAATCATAAAAAAAAACTGTATCATATCTAACCATAAAATAAAGTTACAATACACTGCATCACATCGAATTTCAAAATAAAAATAAAACACACTGTCATGTCAAATTATAGAATAAAATTACAGCACATTCATCATGTCAAATCATAAAATAAAAATAAAACATATTGAATCATATCAAACCATAAAATAAATTTACAGCACACCACATAAAATTATAAAATAAAAAAAAAAAAAAATACACCGTATCATATCAAATTATAAAATAAAATAAAATTATAACATACTACATCATATCAAATCATAAAATAAAAACAAAACACATTGCATCATATAAAATTACAAATTAAAACCAAAACATATCGTATCATGTCAAATTACAACACAAAGACAAGATTAACCAAATGGGAAGGGTAGGTAAAAAAGGACAAAGTATTTATATTACGGCTTTAAAATTCTCCGCCATTCTCTGCCTGAACTCAAACAGGGAATCCGCGAAAACATCCGACAAGTGTCCGTAAATGTTTCCCAATCTATGAATTCTATTCAAAGGCGAATTATATGCATAGTTGGTATCCACCACGTCACTATGAAAAGTTATTGCTTGGCGAGTGACCCTTGTCGGAACATGGTATGAGATCATCCCGCTCAACTCAAAGCAATGATGTCTCTTTTGTGATTTTTCCGTCTTGCATTTTTGGATTTTGCTTTGTTTTTTTTTCCAGCTGAAATCGCCTTGGCCAAAAGCTGTTATGGTCTCAGTGCAGGGTGACATTTTTAAGATAATAATAATAATTTGTCATCTTCAGGTCATCTACACTGAAACATTATGTCTTCTCCACATTCTGAAAGTCATTTTTGCTCAGGTAAAAGGACCAACTCATATATGAGGTACGTAAGTCATTACTTTACCGGCTACCCCCTTGTGGGAGACGTCTTGACGATATAGACTATAGACAGATGGATTGATACCATGTTCCTTCGCCTTGCATAGTAATAATATCAACGTCTCGTTACGTACAATTGCGGTTAGTAGAGACGGTGTGCAAGTGGCTAGTGATGTATCGCAATAGGAAGATATTTAATACCATTAGTAGTATGTATGTTGTAGGCGGTACTAGAACAAGATACCTACTAATGTTACCGACACCGCAAACTGTCTACCGAGAGCAGCGGCAGACGGATAGACGTGTTGCCGCGGTACGAATGTGTGTGATACCGCATGACACGATTCACTACTGGTGCTTCTGCTGCCTGTGAGTGAAGTGCCTTGTATTACTACCTACATAATAATGAAATGCCTAACATAGTCCTTCTTAAGACAAAACACTATGAATATGCAACACTAGTTAAATATGTACTAATAACAGGGACAATCAATCAATTTCATGTTAAATTTATGCACTAAAGAGAGTAAAAACTATTCAACTATTAGTACCTATTTCATAGATAAATGTTAAGCCTATTTTTTGCGTTCATAAAACAGTTGATTGATTTCTAGGTTAAATTGCAGATTCCAAATCTCAGTAGGTATGTGTCAGGTTCGATTGGACTATAAAATAAAATATACTATAAATAAATAAATAATTGCTAAAAAGGATCAGTTTAAATAAGTTACGATGGTTTGGGCATGTGGAAAGAATGAATGAGGACGGAATGACCAAGAAGATATATTCGGCTGAGAGGAATGGTGCTCGGAGACATGGAAGTTTGAGGATCAAATGGCAAGATCATTTAAATCTTGATTGATTGATTTGATTTTTATGTTTTTAAACATGTAAAAGGCTCACGCCGTGAATTTGTAAATAAATAAATAAACAAAATCAAATCCTACAGGACGGTCACGTGTTGAGCACATTGAACAGGAGAGCATGCATGAGGAATTGTATGACAGTGAAGGAAGTGGCGCTCGATCCTTAGTGCTCATATTTTAACACGCAGTTGTAAGAAAAAAACACGACAACCAATCAATAGGCACGCACGTCGTCGATTTTCAGTGATTTTGATAAAAACATATTTATTTTTAAAAGCCATCACAATAGAATATAATTATAGTAAATATGCAGTCAGAGTCAGCACGATAAACTAAAATAATAATAAAGATGAATTTATGAGATAAAATATGCACATCGAGTAAATTGTTTAACATGCACTAGAGTACGAATTCAAATCATCTCTCTCCATTGAAATGAAACACAATACATTATCTTAACGTCTAGATGTTGTATTTGTGTTAAGTATTCCCATACATCTAATGCCAGAAGCATGCAAGTGGAGTAATGCTGTGTATGTATTATTAGCAAACGTCATCCTCCAAATAATATTATGTATTTCTCTGATGCTGAGTCTACTACTGAATTACAGAGAAATTGCATCGACACAATAGCCTGTTGTGCATATTGTAATTGTTGTTCGTGTCCGATACAGTAAGACTATTTGTTTGTAAGAGTCGTCATCAACAACAACACAAAAGGTGGAATTTGTGCAGGACGATCGGTGTTATTGTTATATTATGAATTTAATTTGTGGAACTATGTAACGATTTATCCCAGTAGATAAAGACACAACAGAATACAAAATGTTCCACTCTTCTCCGCAAATTTACGAGTATGCTGTAATAGACAGGTGTTCCGAAAAACAAATGCATTTTACATCTTAAAATACAGCGATGATATTTGCCACGATTTTTTGTTGGCACAGAGAGGGCGGTTTGCATGTTTATTACGTGAAACTGGTCTGCTGGCTGCCCCACTTGTAAGAAATGCCGTGATGGTAAATAAGCAGTTGTAGTAGAAAACAAAACGACAGTTAGCCATAAATGTTAATCCTAGTTTTCGCATTATACTTGATTTTTACACCTGCGTGAGCAAAGGCATTAAGAATATTACTCAACGGATACCTCATCCACGCAACCAACAGAGAGTGATAACTCCCTTAAGTAGGAAAAAGGAAAGGTGTTATGATACTTCCAAATCGGCTCAGGCTGGTTTTAGTGCAATTTATCCGAGGTACCTACCTAAATTCGATAAAATCTCACATATTCATATTATCATATGTAATTGTGAACGACTGGAATAAAACAACGAAACTACACAATTAAATAAATAATAAAAAGGAATAACAACAGCAGATTTCACCAATAAACTGCGAATATTATTAATAACAATAATAATATATTGATAAGGGCTACTCGAATAATATTTGATACAATCGTTTAAGATTACGTAATGCAATAATAAAACATTTATTTGTTTACTAGTGCAGTTTAACCTAGCATTGCTCAGGAATTAAATATCAAATTCATAAATAAACTTTTGCAGATAGCATACGAAAAATCTTAAATTTGTAGAATCAATTGTACTATTTACTGCGGTGCCTGTTGATGCAGACTGCCTATGATGAAGACGACCTGAGGATGATTATATGTCGATATATGCGGTATCGATAAGGCGATTATAATATGTCGCTGCAAAGCAGAGTGGCCAAGTCTAAGTTACGGACTCGTCAAATATACAGGTACCTATCCAAAAAAATAAAAAATCAAGTAACGGATGTGCATTGTAGAATATTTAAAAAACATTCACAAAGAAATTGCAATAATACATAAATATCATATTAAAAGTATTTCAAAACGGCTAATACCACGATGAATGTAAATATGTTTGACAGCCTGCGTTAAAATTCAATGTTAAATGTTTGTAAAATACTATGACGTGGAAGTGACGTGAAAAGTTGCGATATTTTTACACAAATAATAATTATGGACATCGCAAATCAATATTTCAATAAATCTGTCATTAAAATATATTTTGAATGTTTTAAATATTTTTATTTTTTTGTTAAAATGGTTTTTATTAAATGATTCTCGATTGGTGGACCTTAAATCATGACAGTGAAAATAACGAATTTGGTGAACTGGTCACTTGAGCCAATTCGTAAGCATTGACACACCTTTCTCACTTCTTTCTGCTACATTTTGCACAGTGTTACATCGTGTTAATATGGTTCTCGTCTCGTTAGATTATTTTGATGTTTTTAGACTAAAACATGCTTTAAAGATGATGATACGTGTAGAATGTATTATTTCATCTTTTTCTTGGCTAACTACGGCAACCATAGATTATACATTCATACAAATATACTAACATACATAGGAACGAACAAAATTATTAATGTGTCGATATAAAAACAATAAAAACAATATTCGAATCGAAATTATTATAATACCATTATTATGATAATAAAACGAAAATCAAAAATAAATAAAAAGAAATAACCAATATAGTTTTAATCGGCGATAAACACGAAAACGCCAATACAATAAAGTGAAACCGATTTACGTTTTACAACGAGCAATAATTGTTATTACACATATAATATAAACACACGAATAAATAACAAACGATAATAATATGTCATTGTTTATTTATTTCAGTTGTTTACTAACAATTGAATTAATATTATTAATGTCTACCTATAAAAAAAAAAACGTTCGGATATCAAAAATATCAAAAGAGATGGATTGCTCCAAACTATGTATGCATGTTGTAGGCTGAAGTACTCGCATGAATCACATTAACCATTTGTATGGAAATTTTATTCATCGCCAGTAACGAATTCGTCGAATCTCAAATAAACTAAATAAGTATTCAAATGCATTGAAAATTTTAAGACATTTGCTCAACATAGCGATTTTCTATCAATGTATTTTATTTTTCCCTGTTTTCGTCCAATATTTTCATTTCATCAAATAATAAATGTTTATGTTGCCTCCCGATAATTCAATAAGCCAGTTAACTAGATGGCTAGGCGGGTAGTTAGTTCATAATTCTGCTTGATCGAAGCTATTTTTTTGCTGTTGTTGATTCGCTGTAAATATTGTTTCGTTATCTAGATTAAGAGAATGGTTTTGTTATTTTATTTTATTGATGTGTTTGCTGCTCTCGGCTAGTGGAACATCGAAGGAATGTTGAAGTCAAAATAGTTAACACCCAGAGGTTATTTTGGCCAGCACTTTATACTGCTAATTATTGCTTTTCCGGCATAGACAAAATTGACTTAGAATATAATTTTGTCTATTTTTTTTAACTTGCTTCGTGTTTATTATAAGTTTAACCTGTTGTCCTTAAATAAATTCATTCAAAACACATTAATTTTCATATTAACTTATTTACTTACTTTTCAAAAGGGGTCATTCAAGAAACACAAGTAGTATAAAGAAATTCTACGATGACCGGCCAGCCCTTCAGGCCTGCTTAGTGGCCCACTCATGAGGACAGTTTTAGTTTTAATGTGCAAATTAATAGGTGTATTCGTCTTCTTAGATATCTGGATGTGAGGATAAGCGATACTCTTTTCTGGTACGCGAATTTGACAATAAAATGACATTGGACCAAAAAAGTCCAATTTTTTTTTGTATCTATTAGTATATTTTTGACAGATTTTTGAGAACTTTGTTCCGACAAAATTATCCGGTAGCCGCAAAATAATATTTTAAAATATATATATATATGGAAAATTTGTAAAGCGCCGTTTACTCATAACATGACCTCAAGGGCGCCGTATATCGTATCCATCACCCGAAACTCCCAGCAAAAAGGTGTGTCTTCAGCCCTCTTTTAAAACTCTCTCCATTCACCTCCTCTCGCAGACACAGAGGCAGCTTGTTCCAACATCTGGGACCCGCAACACTAAACGCTCTATCTCCAAAGCCTGTTTTGCGAGATCGAGATGGCTCAATTAGTCTGCATTTAGCCTCACCCTGTGCTGAGCGAAGCATGAGCCGTCTTTCACTGATGGTCTCGATCTCGCACATCTCCGACAAATAAGATGGTAACACTCCCTTCAAGGCCGAAAACACCATCACATATATATTATACTCCATATATAATAGGATGTATAATTAACTTAAAATCTTTCTTTCAAAGAAAATGACAAAAATCATATGTGAGCTTCAAAATTGAAAAGTAAATCGTTCAACTTTTCAGGTTAAAGTGATTTCAGTAGATACCTAGGTACATGTGTACAATATTACTTTACCAATTCGATTCTGTATTCCATTACAATATCTCGTTAATGTCACACGATGTAGTTTTCAAATATAAAAATAATAATAATAAAATAAAAAAAACGAGTCTGCTGCATACGGTACACAAATCAAATAGATGCATGATGCACCTATATCGTATCAGAGTACAATATAATATAATATATTATAATGTACATATGGGAAATATAATAGAAATATTAATCACCGTACGAGATACGTAAAGTGGTGCGAAAATGCGACATTTTTATTGCCGATATTGTGGTGTTTTGTTACCAATAATTTCATTCACTGTGTCGGTGTTAAGGTAGTTTCGGGCACATATTGGTAATTGAAAAAACAAATGTTAGTAAGTGCCTGAATAGTCTTTCATTATTTATTTTGTTAAACTTCAGCTCAAACAGGCAATAAATATCTAATCTTCATAAAAAATATAATAACAGACAAGTTTTCTCTTAACCAAGCAGTCATCCAGAAACATATTATACCTCAAGAAAAATTGAAAAAAACTTCCAGATGACTTTTTAAAAAAGTTTTTTCTAATCGCCTGATGATGAAGTCGAGAGTCTCCAAATACTAGCAAGCGAAGTTAAAAGTCGTTTGGAAGTTCACTACATACTGTGTTTTTTTTTCAATTTATCTTGAAATAGACTTCAAACAAGTACCTTCGGTCAATAACATCGAATATACCTCAATTTTGATCTCAAATTTGATTAACAATCGCACTAAATCATAAAAAAAAAAAACCTATTTATCAACACATTAAGTCTTTAATTCAACGGTGAGATTTGCCAACCATTCAGAAATACTATTTTTTGTTGGCACAGAGAGAACAGCTTTCATGTTTTATTACATGCAGCTGGTTTGCTGGCTACTCCATTTATGGGATATGACGTAGTGGTATACACGTATTACTATATTTTTTTTGCTAGAAGGCTACGCGCACAGGCGCAAATAAAAATAAAAATAACAATAAAATCCTGCAAACAAAACACAAAATGTATAAATCAGTGTATTAGTGAAGTATTTATTAATTTTATTCTTTACTGCACATTGGTTAATTTAAATGTAATTTAATTTATTTATTTAACAACATATACGGCACAAGGCCATTAAACATATACAAAAAATCATATTTAGTTCGATGCAATACAACAATTATTTCAAACGCAGTCACATTTACTTATCACACACACACATACACATAACTATACAATGCAGCAATATAAAACTATAGCACCCGCCAGTATACAAACTTTTATTTAATTTTTTTGAAGCGATTTTTTTATGTCATACATTTTCGTCCAACCACATCACACAGTACTACAACAATAATAATAATAATAGAGAACAGAGCCGAGTAGTACCTTCCGGTAAAATGTAAATGCGCCCATCTAGTACTCTCGGCTGGCACAGGTCTATACGGTGATACATAGAGAGATAGAGAAATAGTGGAGCAGCAACAGATGAGCCGAGGAGAACAAAGAGAGATGATTGATGGGAAAATCAGCGAGAAAATAGTAATAATATAGTACATATTATATGCAGACGGACAGAGATGGAATGAGAGTGGGAAAGAGGGAGATGGAGTTACTACTATTGATATGGAACTTATTACACATATATTATATAGTACCGTCAATGATTTATAGCTATTTTTTCTCGGCATCTCCATTTCCAATTCTGCAATATGTCAAAGGTACGAATATGATTTTTAATATGTTAATTAATAGTTACCTACCTATTATAATGTATATATCACTACTGTTATTTACAAAGTAATGTTGGAGCATGCCCACAAAACACTTGATGAAACAGACTAGCTGGCAGATATGACAAGGTGTCCCTCAGGGTTTAAAAAAAAGCCACGTAAGAATATGATTCCCATATTTGAAAACACCTGTTATTGTGCTAAATTTATCATTTAAATCGCTATGTAGCATGTCTGATCCAGAAAAAATTGCCATATTCCATAAAAATTAACAATATTCTTTGGGTAAAACGTTGTTGTTTCGTCGATGTCGATACATATTTCTTCGCGTAAATTCTCTCTCATTTGCACTTCGAACACTTAACAAATATATTTCAGATTCGAATTTTCATTACTGACATGGTTTACTCTTTTGCATAAATATTTCCTCAATTTCAAAACAAAGTTATACATTACTCCAAAACACACAAATAGGAGTCACCCGTTTCCTGAAATATGCGGGAAAGAGGTTATTTCAATATATTACAATAAAACACAGATCTATTTCGTATTGTGAAACGATATGCACAAATCTAAGATAATAAAACTGTACCGTTACGATGTCCACGGATTGATTTTCATTCACTGAATCACAATCGCTTCACTGGTGCAGAAGTGTCGGTACCTGTGATAATAATAATAATATATCGACTTTAATCTTGTATGTCTGTGATCCGAAAATCTTGTCTGTCTGTGATCCGAAAAACTGACGGACCGTGGAACAAAGACTAGTAGATACTCCAACAAGAATCTTTGTGATATTCGATACCAAAGATAATATTATGTAGATATTGACTTTCACCATACTCCTATAACCAAAAATACGAGTTGATGTATTAAGAGATAATAATAACATGATACCTTTAAGAATAATGTCAATCTATCAAAAGCAAGTCAGTGTACGCCCATTGATAGAATCAATAGATACAATGTTGACATTATTATGTTTGAAAACAAGAAGGGGAGATATACATCACAAAATATTAAATTCCTTTTGAGTAAAAGATAAATGAAGAAGATTATAAGAACTTTAGCAAGATACGGAAATGTGCAGATTTGGTTGACAAAACTTGCAAACCTCAAAAGATTGATTTTTTGAATGACAATTTCTGCAAAAGACTGTGACGTAAAAATGGGTCTATTGTTGTACAGCATCTTTCGTTTATCTCACATAAGAAGACAAATAAAGATACGCATGTACAAAAGAAAACATATTTACGTTTATTATTTACTTCGATTACATGAGTCTCATCCACTACATGCTGTCGTAACATAATATAAGATGTATGGCGAATATCTTGTGGAAAAAAAAACGTTCTGTATTATTTCCGTCAATTGGCTTTGATGAAAAAGAAGCAGGAAATATAGATTCGCTGTTTTCTTTTTTGTATATCTTCGATTGATAACAAACATTGATTCTAGTATAACATTAGCCTCAGGCGATTATTCCCAACTCTCGTAGTTTTTTTGTTTTACCGATTTATTTATATAATAATAATAATAAGAACACTTTATTGATCAGAAAAAAACTCATGAGCAATTGGCGAGCTTATTGCCTGGAGGCAATATCTTCCAGCTAAACGGTTAAACCATAACTTATTACTTATTTAAATTCATATTCCATCCGCACATGTAAATTGATAGGTTAGTATACACTACATATATAACTATACCTATTTGAGCATGAGGTTTCTGGAAGGTTAATTTTGAACTAAATTTGAGCTTGAGGTCTCTGAATGGTAGAGACAATTTTCTTCCGAGTTTATTCAATAAGAACATTAATCAGCGAGGAAAAAAATTCTGAAAACTTACATAACTGCATTTTTGAGTTGATCAAGCGATGATTAAACCGTAGTTAAATTCAGCACTAATGATAAGTTCCCATAACCTATTTACTCATTACTGTAAGTAAAAATGCAATACAGGTATTATATATTACATTTAACTGATTATAGTAATGGATAGACATATTCTTGGAACCGACCATCAGTCTTTGTATCATGGAAGAGCGAATTTTGTAGATGAGTGGTGTTCAAACTTACCTGTAACAAAGAGAAAGAAAAACATTATTATAAAAATAGATATTCTTCTCTTAAGTCGATCCTCAATACTGAGGATCTTACTTAAAATGTTGTATACTACTACTACTATACCATCACGGCATATCTTATAAGTGGGGTAACCAGCAGACCAGCTACATGTTGTATACTACTTCTTCCAATAATGAGTTCGTCGGTAGCCTGGAGGTAGAGTCTCGGCCTTCAGAACAAGGGGTCCGTGGTTCGATCCCAGGTGCCGGCAAACTCCCCTTTTACGGCACAAGCTTTTAGCTTAGTGTGAAAGGTGTATAAGGTTGTATAAAAAAAAAAAAATTAGATATGTATTTCGACCATGAGCGTTGCTAAATGGAGTATATTTTGGGTAGTCTACTTCACCAGTCGCTCAATCTCATAGGTATTCAAGCTGATCCCTGCACCATTTATGGTCATTCATCCCGAGTTACATAAATTTATTTATTTATTGATACGTTATACGTCATGAGAGCCTATTGTATAACAATAAAGTTGATAGATAATTCGCAAAATAACAAAAAAAAATACTCAACACAATCATACATAAAAACAACCTTAGAAATACAAAAAGACATTAGACACTAAAACAATACAATGTCAAATTGTTTTCTTGCAATAAATAATTTTAAAAAACTGACCAACTTTTTTTCCATCGAAAAACGATTTTTGGGTGTTGATTACTAGGTTCATCAAATTTTAGAAAATTAAAATTTAACTGACAATTATCAAAATTGTAAGCTTCGATTTAAATTCCTAAAAACATCGAGTCAATGAAATAAAATAAAACTCAATTAATGTGTAAAATTCAATATATGTATATGTATAAAAATAAATGAATACCTATATCTAGGTAGTAAACAAAATCAATATGTATGTATGAAAAGCTTTTTTAGAGGATGGGAAAAAAGAGGAGAGAAAAGAAAAAAGGAACAAAATATTGAAAAGTATCAATTTGCATGGCATGAATATAAAAGACACACAGTATCCTGAAAATGAGTTCGGCTCTTTGTATCCATCATTCTAAAACTAAATTAATGCAACGCTCTCTTCTGCCGACAACAACAGCACAGAGAACGTGAAGACACTAACATAATACGTAATACTATCATGACGAAGCTAAATGAGTTATTCCATCATTATAATACTAGCACAAAGTATAATATTGTGTTGTTACATTATTATGGGCCAGGCGAATATCGCCAGGCGAATTTCGTTTGCATAAAAAAACAATATTCGCCAGACACCCATTGATCGTCACACCTGTTCACACAGTCCACCGATATAGAAACGATCTGTCAGATGCGCATTGATTTTGACATTGTTTTCAAAATGGCGGACGTCGAGATGGAGATCGCAAAGTGTTTATTTTTCTAGACGAAAATGTTATAGTAGAGGTTATAAGGCATCTTTTAATTAAGGAAACAAACGCCACATACATTGAAGGACCCACCGTCCACCCGGATACCGCAGAAGTCTGGGGACTTCCATTTATCCGAAATTCTACACTTAACAAATCTTGTCCACACCGGAGGCGCCATAGTGGGCAGCCTGAAGGGCTGGCCGGCCAAACCACCAAACCGCCAAAACCTCCGTGTGAAATATTTTGACTAAGCTCCTTCGATGTACCTTTATACGAGAGAAACAAACATAGTCCAAAAAAACAAACGCCACAAACCAACAACAAAGATAACAGCCGTCACGAAGCGGGAACATTATAAAATTTATAGGTTATAAAGTTTTTACCATAGATACGGACGCCACGCACATCTACGTATGGACGAATTGCTCCACCAAATTAAAAAAGTTGAAAGGTGGTCAACTTGAGACGATATCGTTTTCACTAGTTTTTATCGTTTCAGACTAGCTGTCATTTTGTTCACACGGTACAAATGGCTGACGATATTTTGGTTTCCTGGTGATATTCGCCAAATGTGAACACCACATTATGTGCTGAGAATAATACGAAGCGGAGCACTCTGCTAAATAAGCGTAAGTAGTTTACGTTTTAAAGCGCGTTACCTGCCTTTGTAGGAAATCTGTTGATGGCATGATGATAATATTGTCTTTTATGAAACTTAACTGAGGCATCGTGTTTTATAATGTCGTGTATTATGGAAGCTGTCTACGTCTTAATATGAAAGGTATCTTGTCAATTGAAAAATTTAGATTAACGTAAGAATAAAAAGATGGATACTGAACGATATTGATTAGTATTTTATTTCAGTTACCATGCAACATTTTTTAATGGCATTGCTACTCATGTAATAATTTAATATATTCTTCCACATTATTGGAATCTATTGTACGTAGTTATTGAATTTGGATCGGGGTATTGGTGTGTGTGTGTTGTTAGGTATATTTTATATTGTGCCAACCTTACTTTTAAAAGACCAGTGGGCCGTTGGTGTATTAATAAATAAAAAAATAAATATAATTTAATACAAAATTATTTGATATTTTTTAATTTTACAAACGTAAAAAGATGGAAGTCTTACAATTATATTCAATTTTTATTTTTTTATTTTTTTTATTTTTATTAAGTATTTCATTCATAAATACACAGTATATATTGATATTACAATAACAAAATAATATTACACATCGTAAAATGCTCCCTCCATAAGCAACCAAATGCTTGTGCGGAGGGTCGGATATCAACTATAATAATTATTAACACACATAAAAGAATTAGCTAGAAATATTAATACACATATAAAAATTAGTTAGAAATAGCAAACTTTCAGTTCTCATGTACATACACGTAATTTAATAAATCCAAACCTAATAAAATAATCCTTTGATTTGCCTAACCAATAGATATTAGACATTAACATGTGAGGGGCTCAGGCCGTGTATTGATATAAATAAAAAAAATAAGATATTATAAGAATAATACAAAATAAAAGCTACTCAACAATAAAATTATGTCACTAACACACCTATTTCTCTTTTTTCTACACAATATCTTCACCTTAAGTGTGTTCATCCGTCTGTCTAATCACCAATTGCTAGAAAAATTAGATGAGAAATAAAAAAAATAAACAGCTTGAGAGAGACAAGTATGGAGAAATACGGAAGAGGTCTACATCCAGCAGTAGAGAGATGGCTGAAGATGAAAAATATTTAAATTTAAAAGCCTTCACCCAGAAATGCACGTGAATGGGAATTATAATGCGCAGAAAAAGAAGAAAGTTTAAATCGAAAGATCACACAACTGTTAACACAATGTTAATTCATCGTAACATTGAAAAGATACATGCATGACAAACTGCAGTTTTATTACAATACAAACTATAATAACTAAACTCGCAAATACGTGAGAAACTTTGCACAGTTTACAATAGTAATAATAACTTAATGGCAAATAAAATTCACAGATTTAACATAATATTGTTGTGCATGAAACTCAATGTGTGCATCTACTTTATGTTGAATGCGGTTCACATTGCGTTTCGAAGAACACGTGATGTTAATTTGCTGGTTAAACTTTACTGTACGTCGAAACTACAATAAAGAGAACATGGCATGTCAATCGAGATAATACATATCTAACTAATGTGCAAAAATTATTATAATATTCTTATGGGGTCGACCTATATGCAAGGTGCTAGGTTAGCTCATACTCAAACAATTAAACTTTAGTAAAAAATGTTTGTAATTTTACTTATAATAATAATAATAATGTATTTTGAAACGTGAATAAAAAACGTAGGGCTGTTGACACAGGACTTTGGCACCATAGAGCGAATCGAATCGCTCTATGCTGCATCGTCTATGCCAGTGGTTCCCAACCTTTTTGTACCATGCCCCACCTTAGCCTTTCTAAAAAATTTATGCCCCCCACCCCCTATGTAACATACATAATTTAAAATTGAATTGTTCAACTTAGAAACTTTTGAGATATTTTGTTCTCGTCAAGCGAAATCATACCTAATAATTAAAAATTGCTTTTTTTATTAAATTCGGCACCGAAATCTAGCATTGCATTTAAATGGTCCGGAGTGAAAGGGTTAAACTCGTGTCGAGTCCATTTTCGAATTGCCCCCATAACAATCAAATTGCCCCCCTATGGGGCGTGGGGCCCACAATTGGAAACACTGGTCTATGCTCAATAATTGATGTGATTCATCAGTGAATTCTCATACCTCTCTTCTTCCATGATACTCCAATAAAGAAGCCGTGTTTTTTTAATCGCTCCGAGTTTTTAATTGAAAAGAAAAACCAGACACTTTCCCAACCCAGAGGATTTAATAAGGGCATTATAAGAAAATTAAAGGTAAAAGAGGGTAAGGAAATGATAAATGTCCTGGCTAGGAAATATCTTGATCCTTGTGAGACATTCACAGGAAGGTAAGAACGATTGTTGTCAAAGAACTATAGTGCACATTGTGTCTCCTAATGCGACAAAGCAGACATAAAACACATTTACAGAATATGACACAAACATTTATTATGACAGTTAAAGCGTTGCAAAAACACAAAATAAATTAAAATGTAACCATAGAAATCCTTAGATACACAATATACAACAATGAAGATGCAATGTGGATGAAATAGGGATCAAGACGGTGGACTAAACACAATGGACCATTTTATAGTAATTGTTGTGTGTTGCTGAAGATTTTCTATAGGTAGGTATATAGTTTGTATAATATTTCATCAACGCTGCAACTGTCACGAGACAAAACTGAATACAGTATTAAGGTCCTACACCTACAGAGTTCAAATGATATTTTGCAATAGTATTAAACTCTTTTTAATTGTTAATAAAAGCTACATACTAAAGGCGTGTTTGTTGCGTGGAGGAAATGTCTTCCAGTAAAACTGTGTATAAGTGTGACATTGTTTTATAATAACAGAGAAACAAAAATTAATTGTTAGAAATATACTCGTTATGAGAAGTTACACTGTATTTTCAAATTGAATATAAAAATAGTGTTGGGACGTGAAAGTACTAAGTGTGATGTCCATTCGTTTTGTTTTTTGTGGTATTTTACATAATGGGTATACAAAGTTTTGTTACGTTCGTCGGTAGCCTGGAGGTAGAATCTCGGCCTCGTGAACAAGTGGTCCGTGGTTCGATACCAGATGCCGGCAAACTCGCTTTCACAACACAAGCTTTTAGTAGCTTACTGTGAAAGGTGTATAAGGTTGTATTTGGGTTTATAACAAACAAAACCCAGATATATCTAAAAAAAAAAAAAATTACGTTCACGTTTACATATTATCAATCAATTGTTTTTATGTTTTGTTTTTCACGAAAGGGAATTTTGAGTAGAAACTGAGTAATTTACGAAACGCTTTTGGGATACGTTATGCTCGAGCGCTGAATTTAATAAATGTAAGAGATAAATGAGCTTTTAGATTCACGAATTAACTAAAGAAAGGTGAGTATTTTTTTATAAGATGGGAAACAAACATTTTAAGACACTGACACCTGAATTCAAAATGGCATTGATTTATAATTTCAGTAATTGAACAGTTACTGTAGAAAGAAATATTATTTTGATGACGAATTTTTTCAGATAACATAGAAAAATATATTTATTTTAATGTTTGTAGTTTGTGTTATAAACCCAAATACAACCTTATATGTTGGTCTATAATAAGTACAGCGCAATTCGTAGATCAACATATTTCATGACAGAATTATTACAACTATGAAATAAAATTAAGAATAATATTAACTTATGTATAAAAATTCCAGTACCAAATAAATTCCGTAATATTTTTTTCTCCATAAACTCTTTCAAATTCACTAACCATTATATCTAAAAAAATGGCTCCTCCATCTTTTACCCTGTTTTTTGATTCTGAGTTTAAAAAATAATTAAGTTAATGACAAAATATCTGGCTACAAATTTCTAATATACAGTAAGTATTCAAGTGATGAAATGACGATGATCCCTTAAAAATATACAATTGAATAAAGAATTTTACCCTAAGATTGTGGAGTATACTCTCTTAACGTTGTACAAACTATTGGTACAGATAAAGTAGCAAAGCACGGTAATGATACAAGCCAAATTTATGGTCGTTTTAAAGACTAAACAACGAAGACGTCGCCTTGCGAACTATTTGTTACTGCAAAATACTTGCGATAATAAATAATACCGTGTATGCACCTCACAAATAAGCGTTGTCTTACCGTAATAATGATCGCCGAACGTACATTCGCCGAAACCACACAACGCATCATAAAAATAAAATAGATACATTGTCCTGGATTTGGGTGTTACATGTATATGTGTTCAGTGCATTGTATACCTATATGTGTATCGTCGTGTTAGTACCCATAATACAAGATAATTATCTTATTTTGGACTAGCTCGGTCTGTGTGAATTGTCTATACATGTTATGTTATATCAAAATCTAACTACAATAGGTATATACATAAAAGAATAGGTAGGCATTTTGAATCTGAATAATACTTAAAAAATCTCAGCTAGAATACAATTTTTCTAAAACAACTTTTAATGACAAATAATTTCTCCAGGTTTAAATCAACTTAAACAAAGAAGTTTAAATTCCGATTAGTTAACTAAACGCAAACAACTAATATTATTTATTGATTTGGCGGCGGTAACGTTGTGGTAATTTCTTAACATAATTACGAATATTTGGAGTCAAAAAACTTTACTAATGCCACTAAAAATTTATTATACGCGCGACCAAGACTTCAAAAGGTAATTGACAAATATTGCACTTGAGAATGACAGGATACCTGTTGAAACCTTGGTCGCGCGTATAATAATTTTTAGGGGTATCAGTAAAGTTTTTTGACTCCAAACATTCGTAATTTTGCAAACAACTAATCCTATATTTTAACAATACATATACCTACAACATTTCCAGGTTTTCCTTTCAGTGTATAAACTTGTTAAAAGTTGTTGAAAATCACGAAAATATTTGTGATTATCGTAGAAAACATTTATATGCACAATAAATTGCGACTTATATTCATTGGCGCATAATGAGCTGCAAATGAATATAATATGCACGGTTCTTCCGTCCGTACATTTTCCGCATCGTAACAACAACGAGCGCCTAAGCGCTGGCTGCTTCAGCAGTTAATTATAATTTACTGCTACTGGATGCACAACAGTGCTATGTAAATATTATCAACAACAACGATGCAAGAGATTTACTTTTAGTTTACGGCGACGAGGAAGAGAAAACACCTGATAGGTGAAATCTCCTCAGCTGAAAGTAATGATAATACGTGCAATGTGCATACTTTTAAATACCACCTGATGCCGTTTCGCCGCGCCGTTTCTCGCAACAAAGACAACTCACAACGCGAATACAATAACTTTAATGTGTTCAGCCGGGACATTGAAGCGCGAAGACTCGTGTATCTACATAGTACAATAACAGCATAACTTCAGAAGCAACTCGAGCGGATGAATAATGATTAGGTTTGTTGTAATTTGCGAATAGTTGTTAGTTGCACTAATAATCCAGATTGTATTACGTCTCGGATTAAATTGTTATCAACAAGATGCATACTAAAGTAGTATAAGAAAAATAAACGAAATAAAGAAGTTGAAAACGAACAAAGGTTCAGACAAAAAAATAATAATGAAATTAGATTACTTCAATTCACAGAAACAGATCATGTCGACTTTACGCAATAATTTCAACACTTTCTAAGACGTCAAGATAATAGCAGAGGTAGAATAGGAGCTCTTTTTTATATCCAGTTTTGTCTTAGGTTCACAGAGCAGATAGGGCGAAAACAGGATAATTATAAGAATACAATCGTCCTCATGAATCCTTAAGATTACGCTTTTACCTATTTGTCAAAGTTAACAAAGTTATAAAATAACGTAAGATAAAGTAGATATTGATAATTAGTAGAAAAGTATCATTATACATTAGTAATTTTCCACACGTATATTTCACAACAAAAACCATTTCAGAATACATACAACAATATTCCTACAACACAGACATTATGAAAATGTAAGAGCTTTTCTATAATTAAGAATCTCGTATGTATATATATTCTCTATTTATAGTTGAAAAAACCTGTTGAAACGCCAAGTAAATAAAATTAATAAAAACTAAAATATATTCCACGCTTAACCGTGGCTTTGAATTGTTATTGAAATTCAAACGAAATGACTTAATTAAACACTGCTGCAAAAGCGCCAAGAAGAAAGTGTGATTGTAGTAGTAAACAGAATTCCAAGATAACGTAAGGGGGGATACGCCTTTCAATAGAAACTTTTTCAGAATGTAAGACACAATATGAATATAAGTATATTAGACAGAGTTATACAGGAAGTTCGGTATATTTTTCAATATAATCTTAACAATAAAATTCAAATTCCACGTTCTCGGACACCCGCGCTTTCTCATACCCCCTTTTACAAATAGGTTTTTTTTTCCATAATAATATAAACACGTGTTTAATATACGAACGTATAGATTAACCACTCAAAGCACGAGCTCTGTGTAATATTGAGCGAATAAATTGAGGTTGGGTAAATAATTTAAAAAAATTGTAAACATTCCTAAATAAAAATAATAGAATAAAGAGAAACCATTCTTACCTATCACAATTTTTCAAAAGAAAAGTAGTTTCCCCTGTATGAATAGCTTCACGTATATATAGATTCCCTGAAGAAAAATTATGCCGAGTCGGCTACTTTTTAATTGGTTGTAGTAGTAGAAGTAGCAGTGGCAACGGAGCGCATGGCTATCAGAAGCTATGTAGAAGGGAAGAATAATGGAATGAGATAATATTACGAAGACAGGATTACTTCGCTCCGTAGCGAGGCGTAGGACAATGTCTACGACCGGTGTCGACTACGACAACGTTATTTTTCTACGATTAATTAAGAAAATGACACGTATGAATTATTGACTACATATTTTAACGTTGAAATAGAGTTATTAATGACAATGACATGTTTAAAAAATAGAATTTAAAAGTATCTGCACAACTGCATTTGTATAATTTTGTAGTTGCTGAGACTAAACTACAAAGAAAAGTTTAGTATAGACTAAATAAAAGAATACGTGTATGCGGTTAACCCTCTTTGTCAATTCTTATATCATAATCATATGTACGTACTTTACACTGATTCATCAATAAAAACATTTATATTGAAATACGAAAGAGTTTCAACGACAAACAATTAAAAAAAAAATAAAGCAAGAAATTTTTTATCGGGTCAAATCATTTGATGAGAAATATTCAAACGAAAAGTTTTCATATATTTTTCATAAATTTAAGAATTATTCTTAAAATTTGGTCGGAAGACTGTACAAAGTGTCAAATCACTTGTATTTTAATATAAAATAAAGAAGTGGTAAATTATTCAAAGTGTCAAACAAATCCTTTGACGGTACATAATGATAACTAATAAGTGCATTCTTTTGAAGTGTAAAATAAAAATAAGCGATAACTTTACAACAAAGTTTGCAAGAGAAAACTTGACGCCGCGCCCGCCGTCTTTTGCAATTAACTTCAACGAGACTTAAGAAACAATGATAATATTACAAGTGTTGCATAAAATATAGTTTAAAGGTTTTCTTTCTCACACTTGCATAACTTTGAAAAAGTTCCCAGATTAATAAAGCGTCACATAATAAGATCACTCAATGGTTGTAAGCTTACGTAATTTGATTATCAATCGATAGATTATAGTGGATGTTAATGTTGAAATATTGGTGTGAAGCAGCTTTTGAAAAATTGAAAGTCTTAAAAATTGTAAAATTTAACAATCATATGACAGTGTTCTCGATGAAAGTTCATGACAATATTTTGTATAATGAAAATACTCCACATACAATAATTCCACCCAATTCCATTTGCAAAGCAGTTATCGCTCTTATCGTCAGGAAATGTAATGTTGGGCTAATTATGACCGATTTTGCTTAAATAACTGCCTAAATGTAACTCAGAAAAAGAAAAGAATATTATAATGTGTAATTTCATGTGATCATTTCAATAGTTTGATATTTTTTGTAATAATTGTATTTCGTCGGTGGACTCATAAAATCTCCTATATGCATTTTTTAAAGATAGAAAAACTGTTTAGCTGAATGGAATTTGATTCGTCACGTAGAGGGTCTAATAAATTCTATAGTATGTTGAATTTTTACGCATGAGTCGAAACTTTTCACAAAATCATTTTTTAAGTACATCTTTTGTGTTTTTTCTGTTTTTTTTTTGTTTTTTGAATTGTCATTTCTATTTTTCATTTTTTCTGCTGAGATCGCCTTGGCCAAAAGCTGTTGTGATCTCAGTGCAGGGTGATATTTTTGAATAATAATAATAATGTTAGTTTTCAGGAATTATCTCAGCATATAGGTTATTTCGAGAAAAATAATTTGGTATCATCAACTCATTCTGAAAAAAAAATTACACATGGAAGGTTTCAAGGACCCACCGACGATTTGTAATCACCAATTGAAAAACCTAATAAATAAAACTTTCTCACTTATTTTAGAGGCATTAACTATGTAACAATTACGAGACATTTTCAAATAAAATAATCACTATGTTTATTTGTTACATTAATTTAAATTACGCTATCGCGATTTCAGTGCAGTCTTGAAAAGCTCGTCAATGGTGCAAGTGCACTGAATCGCGATAGCGTAATTTAAATTAATGTAACAAATAAACATAGTGATTCAAGTTTAAATAAAACTTTATTGTTGAAAAAAAATCTAATTGTTGTAAAAAGTTAATCTCAGACTAAATATCTCTTAAACATGTGGACAATTGAAGATATTGACAATAAAATATAAATCAGTAGGAGAAAGAGATATATGTCTATTTGTTTGTATGCTAGAGAGAACAGTGTGGACATTTGTTCAGCATCCCACGTGTCATCCGTAGTAGTAGTAGTAGTGTAGTATGCAGAGTCACAACAACAACAGTTGCCAGAAATATTTATCCATAAATCAAGGGAAGTCAAGCCTGATAACTTGATTATGCTATTACTATTAATCACAGAGGCGGCTGGTGGGTTAGACTAGTGTGGGTGCAGCGAAACTATTTAAAATACAGAAAATATCAACTTTATTTCTTAATTGTCGTCCACTGAAACAAATGAAGATGCACTGAATTATTAAAAGAAATTATATATTTATAAATGCATTTTTTTGTATTTTTCAAAATAACTATAACTAGGCTTAGTAAATATCATTTAAAATACTGAACATAATTTAATATCTAACAATCGATTATATTCAAATTTGCACATTGACCTGAAATATCTAGACTATGATTTAATATTTATGTTCTTTTTTAATTATTTGTTCATCTTCTATCCCTAATATTTATTGACACTTTCATATTATTGTAATTAGTCGTCTAAAACTTACGCCGTAAAGATGTGAAAAATAAAATATAATTGAGTAAATTGCAAGAATTTTCTATTGGAATAATATAAAAAGATACACTTATTGAGTTCTTCATAAAGAGAGTTCACCGCATCAAAAAGCTCCTGAAGAAGAACCGCCACTGTCATTAATACTAACCAAAGCAAAATAGACGAATGGATATTAAAATACTGTAACGGGATCAGAATACAATCACTAGCTGTTGTACAATGTCTAAATGTCACAACGATTCGTTATAAATACTGTACTAGGATAAACAGAGAATATCTCTCTTTCCCTCTTGCTATTTTCCTGATATCTGAAGATGGTGGCAGTAGAAAATCTACAAATTCCAAGTCCATTTCACTTCAGTTTTGTCTGTTCTGCGCCATGAGAATAAACAGGCAATGTTGTACCAGTTATTGTAATCAAGAACCATTGTAGTTGAGATATCTTAAAAGTAAACAATTAAAAACAGTTAGTAAATCTTTTCGCCGAATATGAAATGATTAATGACAAAATTGCAACGACCAAATAAAGGAAGCCAGCACATGGAACTCTGTACAAGGCAGAAGATCGCTCGTTTGGGAACAGAGTGAGATGATTTAATGGGATAGACTGAGGTATACTGGTCACTATACTCAATACGGAGGAATCGACGGATAAAAGGGAAAATTACAAAAACACTTAATCAACACAAAATACGCACACATATATAGCGTAGAACATCACAAATATAATGAAATAAGAAAACAAAATAAAAAATAAATATCTATTACTAATCGAACTAAAAAAAATAGAACGCTCGTGGAAAACGGAAATTCTTTGTGGGAGAGTGACGCACAAACCTTAAAAATAAAAAATAGAGATAGAAGGGGGACACGCAAAAACAATTTTCAACCATCCAATTAAGACTAAGTCAATCAATTACCGAAACGCTCATATAAAAGGGATAATTATTTATAATGCTGAATATCGGAATTCGGAGGTCGTTTGGAAGATTCCTATGTGACAGGTAACCTACTAATAATAATAATAATACCATGCACTAGACTGGACATTACTAACCTAGATATCAACAGGAAAAAAATACATAATACGAAATGCTGCCGCGACGTCAAAATAAGACGACACACCGGTATAATACAAAGATTTCATTTTCAAAGTCTAATGGCCAAGTCAGGGCTGTGATAAAAAAAAAACTTTACTAACATTGATAACAAAGATGCTTATTCTACGTTCTCTAGGTGAATTAATTAAAAATAAAACACTTATTTATAGTATATCCACAGTGACTTTTTATTGGACGCGAGCCGGCTTTCAAGAGCTTCCGCTCTCATCATCAGGCTAGCGAAAAGGGTTCTCTTGGTGTTTTAAAAAAATAATTGATTTACTGATTCGGAAATTGAATTCTGTTGTGACGCTAGAAACGAGGTGGCAGTTCTTCTGTTTTCAGAAAAATATTACTAACATAAGAAGAAAAATAATGCTTTTTTTACCTTTATTACTAGAGCCTTTGAGATTATCTAAGGATAGTAAAATCGCGTCAAAGAAATACATAATCCAACATCATAATTTCTCAGGAAATCTTCCTAGTGATTACCGGCCAACAGGTGCCTCTGTTAAAGCGAAGTGATGTGGGCTACTGTGTCATTATTTATGAGACTGTCGATAAACCAGCCTCATTATTTTGTTCGATTGAAAAATATTTAATACCATACAATAATTATATAACACGAAGGAGTAATGAACAGATATTAAACAATAAATAGCAGAATTCAAAATGACAGCAGAACTTAAAGACAAATGGACCAGTAAAATACATCATGTTCTTGAAGTAGACAAATATAGGAAAGGTCTTAAAGATGACAAATGATTAATTAACTTGACTGAAGACGAAAGGGATCTTATTATGCAAATGAAGGAAATGCGAAAATCTACGGATGAAATGGGTCAGTAGACCGATTACAGGACATACATGAGCGTTATGAATCATTAAGATGGTTGAATGAACGTTTAACGTAAAAACAATGAAAATAATTATTTAATCGCAATTTGTTAGTGTTATTCTGAATTTAGTTAGAATAAAAGTCGAATTAAATACAACAAATAAACAAAAGCCGACGTCGATGCCATAAATAAAGTTTAAAAAAAGTATAAAACGCGTCAGAAAACTTAAAAAGGAAGATGAAATATTCAGATAGAGTTTGTTAGGAACACTAATTACTATAAACAAATAATAAAACAAATCAGAATAACTCAAATCATAGTTTCAAATCAAAGACAAAGAAAATTGAAGTTAAACGTTATATCGAAAGCGAGCACTGCGAATTCAGCAGAAAAAAAACATTAACTTGAAAGGCAAACGAAAAATACGATCAAGACGACCAAATTACTTGAGAGACACGGAATAAAAAAAACTAACGTTATGCGACATTTGTTCAGTGGCAATAATATTTTACGAAATACCAAATGTCAGCCGTACGACAACCTTGATAGAAGTGTTATAATAGTGATGGACAAAGTCAATCAATCTTTCCCATTTGACACATATTTCCGCACCCACGCGCTTTGTTTCATTCAGTAACTATGTACGTACCATTCAGCACGA
The DNA here is from genome assembly GCA_947579605.1 of Athripsodes cinereus. Classification (NCBI taxonomy): domain Eukaryota; kingdom Metazoa; phylum Arthropoda; class Insecta; order Trichoptera; family Leptoceridae; genus Athripsodes; species Athripsodes cinereus. Next base: position 20,587,712 of record OX388322.1, on the reverse strand, counting down.
AATGAGAGAAGAAACTTCAAATGATTACATGTATTACATACTATTCTAAGCACATAGAACAAATACTATACACACACTTAAAAATATCATATACTAAATCCTTTGTCATTTTATTCGTTCTTATGATAATTATTTAAATGTCATATTTTCATTTGTCCGTTACGTTTTCAAGGATAAAGATATTGTTCCCTCCGTGTCTTAAGAAATAAATTCAGCATTGGAGGCATACATACAACTCTGTAGACAGCAAGTTCCAAATCAAAGACAAAGCACTCTTAGGTCAGGTTCTGATACGGGTGTCAGGTTGACGGAAATCGGTGTAAGAGGGAGACCTAAGTATTCCTTTCGAGCCTTCAGCTCGGCTGGACCATCCATGTGGAATGATCTTCCTGAACAAGTGCGTAAGACACAGTCTCTTGATCTGTTCAAGAGTCGATTAAAGACACACTTGTTTGGTATATCATATAAATGATATAAATTGTACAACTTATTGTTATTTATATATGTTTAGTTTTTATAATAGATTATTAATATTTGTATTATATGTATCAGGCTTCAATCATAGGTATAAACACGATATTTTAGGATGCGCCCTTGAAGTGAATATATTCCACAAAACGGCGCACTATAAATTGTCTAGTTATTATTATATCTTTCGTTAATGGAGGTGGATTGATTCACCGGCGTGCCCATGTAGAATGTTACAGTCTATCGACCATCTGATAAACGAGTGTCCCACATACGCATTCCATGGAGAACTTCAGGACTTACACGCACTTACGAATGAAGCTATCCGGTGGCTGTGGAATTTGGAGGTCCTGATGTGAGCGACCATTAGAAGAATGGAATCGAAAATGTTCAATGATTTATTTATGTTAATATCTATCTGCCTTTTACACAATACTCAGAAACTTACAAAAATGGAAATTCTATAATACGGAGACTTCATATGGCTAATGAAAGATTGCTAAAGAATACATCAAAATATACGGCAGGGCACAATGACAAGACAGAATAAGCAACATTGTCTGTATCCATTGTCAACACTCTTTCCATATTAGTATAACGAACTATAATCAAACCACAAATTATTGTGTATGAAAAGTATTGATTATTTATATTTAAAATATTGTCAATAATCGTTTACATAGTACATATTGCAAACAAAGTTCTCATAATATAGAATGACGAGATCGTAAAAGCTTCGCCCACAATATAAAAATAATAATTACGTAACTATGTTTAGGTAATAATAAATTATGTTCTGAAAATAATATATCATAAAAATATCTTCATTAAGTTCTTTTGGTTTTTAATTAATACTGAAAGATATGGAATGTGGAATAGAAAACAAATATGAATGAGAAGCGTCTCTTTTGTATCTCATACTATTTATATCATCACAACATCTCCCAGAATTAAGGTCACCAAAAGACCAACTTCGTGTAATGCACATACAAGACGCGCTCTTCATACATTCGAAATGGTATCAATATACGAAAATTATGATTAAAAGAAACTGGAGACTCTTCGACATAGGTACGTAGACTTTCCCTTTGAATTTACAAAATTGTTTAGCCTATAGTCTCACCAGTATGAGCTCATCGGTAGCCTGTAGGTAAAGTCACGGCCTCGTGCACAAGAGATCTGCGGTTCGATTCCAGGTGCCGTTAAACTCCTCTTTCACAACCAAAACTTTTAGCTTACTGTGAAAGGTGTATAAGGTTGTTTTTGGATTTATAACAAAAACCCAAATATATCTTTTCATTTTTTTTTTATCAAAAAATAAGAAAATATGGAGAAGAAAAATCAAACTCGTTGCAGAATAATCCAATGGATTGTAGCCCATTGATTTTTCTTGTAACATCATCATAGCAATCTTCTACATTTGACTTCCTTCAGTCACTGCTCTGCTTAACACTGGTCAAACCCCGTGAAAATACTGCATTGAGATAACATTGTTTAACTTAATGGCACTCAATAATGAGAAAATTGTAAAAATTATGACAACTTTATTTCAGATCCGTTTTATTTAAATTGAATGAATGAAATCTATCCAATATTTTCGGAATAAAATCTACATTTAAGAAATCTAAGAATAAAAGACAATCTAAGCTTTCAAGGGGGCGGTCAAGGACCACTTTATCACACAAAATATGGCTTCTGTATCCTAGTCCCTTTTCCTACATATTCTTCTCCTTTTTTACCTCCTCTTTCATTTCTTTAAGATTTTCTTTATGTGAAAGATTCATGAAATTGGGTTAGTTGGAAGAAATCGCGCCTCTGCGATAAACTCGCCCTCTGTATATTGATTGTCTTTGTTTTAAATGTATTGTTGTGTGAATTGGCTTGTTATCAATGTACAGTAAAGAATAAATAAATAAATAAAATAAATAAAGCTTTAAAGATTTATGTACCTACCTATATTACTCGATGTATAACGGTGAACATAATAAATCTCTGAAAATATTTACACAGCGCATCGACGATGGGATGTTTAGATCGTCAAATTAAAATGTTTGGAATTGCGGTAGGTCTGTCGGGATGTAAATCAATCGGGTGTGAGGTAGGTCAGGGGCAGAAGATATTATGGAAAAATAATAAATATTTATTATATTGTATATAATATGTTTGTATCATCTCGTTAGTATCAATAACACATGATTCATATCTTAGTTCGGAACTGACTCGGGCTGTGTTTATACGTAGGTACTTCTTGCAGAATTTAGTATAACTTCCTTAGAAAATCTTTATAGAAATTAGCCTTTGTTGAGCATTTGATTTAAAAACTTCGTGCACTAGAGAGTATTAGTGAATGCCAAATAAAAAAGCCTGCAAAAAAAGACAACTTCTGGACAACATCACAACACATATCTTGGGGTGGGACGGTATAACAATTCGAAAAAAACAATACAAATTCCAATGGTCAAAAAATATGCGTACAGTGGAACCTCTCATAACGAGCACCTCTCATTTATTTATTTATTTATTTATTTTTAACATCTTTCAAGGGACAAACAGTCAGCACAGTAAACATTACAAAAATCAATATTACACACGATATAGACCACAAGAGTCCCCCTGTATTACCACAGTATAAAATTCGATGACACCAAAACAAGGAAATACTTTACAACAGTAGGTACAACCTAATAGAATAATCAAAAAACAATAAAATAAAAAACAACCAACAAATCAAACAACAAAGTAAGAAAACAATATAATACAATAACAGATGATTGTTATTGTATTATATTGTTTTGACCACAAACGATAAGAGAAACTCAGGACATATCTCGTTTCAAGAACCAACTGAAAACTTATCTATTCAAGAAATCTCACGGAATAATTCAAGCACAACCTTAGTTAGCAAAGAGCGCCCTTGAGGTGGATTTTTTTCACAAAACGGCGCTTTACAAATCATCCAAATAATAATAATAATAATAATAATGATAAAGTTAAAAATCAATTCAAATAATTAAAAAAGTAAAATACAATAATAAATAATAAATTCAACAAATCAATTAAGAAGACTTAAAAGTTATCATTATTTTAATTAAAAAATTAATTATAGCATTTAGTTATAAAATCAACAAATCAATCAAGAAGATTAAAAAAATGTAATACAACAATGAATTAAAACAAAATCAAGAAATTAAATAACGAATCTAAACACTCTCATAACGAGTAATTCGCATAACGAGCAAAAAAATGTGAAAAGGTTGCTCCCATAACGAGTAACAAAGAAAGGGCAGGTAAGCCCCCTTTTCACGACTTTCACTTGTAACTTTATCAGCCGGGACCAGAACATCACTTTCGCCTGTATTCACCAAGAAAAACTGAGCGAACGATCAGCTGAGCAAATGATCAGCTTAAATCTCCCTCAGCATTCCTCAACGTATATAGGTATTCACCAACGAAAATTTACAATGCTTTAGCTGAGTCGAATTTGATCGTGCGTATCCATGGATACAATGTAAATATTATGAAATGAAACTGACATTTATTTACGGAAACAGCCATCAAAGTAACTAAAAAGTATATTTTTGATAATTATACCAATAAAAATAATTTTTAGCCATTTAAAAAATATATGTATAATTTAAAAAATTACATATATATATTTTTTAAATATTTATAAATGCCTTTATTTATACAAAATCAAGACTTGAACTTAAACAGATATTACTTTGATAGCAGTCGATTTGACAGCTAGAATTTAATCATGCATTGTTGTCAAAGTTGTTTGCCGGTGAGGTTGAAATTAAAAAGAAATTATAAACAAGGATAGAAAAATAACTGAAATACTCCGTATATAACTAAAATACACGTTAATTCACTATCAAGAAATAATTTTAATTCCTTGCAATATTGAACTATTACACTATCCGTGGTATTTTATCACATAGATATGTACAATATGAAAAATTATGAATAAAAATCTTGTTAAGTACTATTTTTGTATTTGTTTATATTTATTTGTAAAAGGCATAAGCTGTTTATAAGATTAATAAATAAAAAATATTCATGTTGTTTAGTAAGTACTCTGTAACATATTTAGTCGAAAGTAGAACTATTATAATTATTATTATTGGACAACATGAATGTGTCGTTAACGTGCCAAAGCACCTGATACTGAACAATTCATCAATTCTAGGACATTACATCCACATCATTTTAGAATCTCGGATACACAACAGCATCCATGTCAGAAGACACATTATGTTGAATTAAATTAAATATTTTGGATATAATATGTATCCACGTCCATAATATAAAACAGAATACAATATTTAATAGTAATTAGTAAATTATAAGGTTTTTCGACCCTTTCTGAATGTCTTAAGATCTGCAGCTTGCCTACGCTAGCGAGGCATCCATTCCAGAGGTTGGGTCCCGCCACACAAAAGGCTCTATCCCCATAATTAGTTAAAGTTCTCCTCTGCGGGCTCATTTCTTGATATTTCAACCTGCACAATTCAGCAATATGTGCCTTATAAACTAACATTCACACTTTGGACTGCACTATAGTCTCCACTGGTAGCCAATGAAGTTCCTTTAAAAGTGGAGTCATACGTGTACACCTTTGTACTCCAAAGATAACACGTGCAGTGGACTTCAAAACTGATTGCAGCCTATCGATCTGACAAGCAGGTAATTCCACTAAAATACTGTTACAATATCCTAGTCTGGATATTACCAGAGCCACAATTAGTGACTTCTTAGCGTCTAATGTGAGACACCTTTTTATCATCCCAATTTGCTGCAGCTGAAAGAAACAAGCACTGACAAGAGAACTAATATGCTTCTCAAAAGTTAGCGAGCTGTCTTTTATGGTTCCCAGAAGTCTGACCTACGTTGACGGTGCCTTTTATGTGTGATAAGAAAGTGCGACTGCGATTGAAAGGATTGTTGTATTGAATCGAACTATTTGTGATTTTTTGTTTATGTTTAATGGCCTTGTGCCGTATATGTTATTATAAATAAACAAATAAATAAATTAATTAAATAATTTATTTATAAATATACATATATATATATAAATTATTACATGCCGCCTACAACAATATATTCAATAAATTGTAAATAAAACGCCAACAATACGAAACAAGTATGGCGGACATTATAGAATAATTTTGACAGATCGACGCTGAGCAAAAGTTAATCCACCTCAATTGGCCGATCAAATTTGAGGGAAATTTTCACTCAAATCACGCTGAGGGAGCCTAAAATATGTTGGTGAATACCAATTTTGACGTTGATCGTAATTTGAGCTGATCGAACGCTCAGTTTTTCTTGGTGAATACGGGCGTTTGTGTTTAGCACTCGCTCTGTTAGCGCCTTGGTTTCGTATGTGATCACCCATTCTTCCAAAATTTGTATTGATATTATTAGTATTTTTTTTATGTGCAAAGTATTATAATCCGTTCAAAATTGTCAGAAGAGAATAAAAATAACTGTTGAAATGAAACGTAAAATCATTGAAAAGCGAGAACAAGGTGTGAGCGTGGCATATCTAGCGCGCACATATGCGCACATACTATCGGTCAACATCAATCTGCACTATTCTCAAGAACAAAGATAAAATTAAGAAGATAGATTCTTCAAAGGGAGTGTCAAGGATGTCTACGAAACGGTTACGTTTACGGTTAGTCATCTAGTTAAAAATAATGGTTAATTATTTGTCATAAATTCATATTTTTATGTAGATACGTTTTTTTCCTAATCTAAATTGTATTACACTCTTTTATAAGAAATTTTATTTGAATAAAAGTTAATAAACAAAAATCATTAAGTACTCCAAGAATACTTTATTTATTATGCATTATTGTATTTTACATTGATTTCTATAATAGAAAAAAATGTTTCGCATAACGAGTGTTTTGCATAACGAGTAAGAGTCTGGAACGAATTAAACTCGTTATGAGAGGTTCCACTGTATTGTCAAATTGAATATAAAATTAGTGTTGGGACGTGAAAGTACTAAGTGTAATGTCCATTCGTTTTGTTTTTTGTGGTATTTTACATAATGGGTATACAAAGTTTTATAACGTTCGTCGGTAGCCTGGAGGTAGAATCTCGGCCTCGTGAACAAGGGGTCCGTAGTTCGATACCAGGTGCCGGCAAACTCCCCTTTCACGACACAAACTTTTAGTAGTGTACTGTGAAAGATGTAGAAGGTTGTATTTGGGTTTATAACAAAACCCAGATATATCTTTTGAAAAAAAAATATACAGTACACTACATTGGAATTGTATGTATAAAATAAATGTATAAAATAATAGTAACCATATAATCCCTGTATATAAAGTCTGCTCAACTTTGAGAGTATATTAATTTAAAGTATAGTAGAATTGTTTGCGATCAATGTACAGTATTGAGTAAATAAACGAATAACCGAATAAACAATAAATTCAACATTTACAAAGTACAACTCGGAGAAAGGTCCACCATAATAATAATATAATTGAAATGACGTAAATGACGTGTAAAACAATATAAGAACACGAAACGTGACATTGGAGAAATGGCTATTTAATTTAAAGTCCGAGACCCCACGGAGCGTATTTAACATAAAAATATTAAGTCCCCGATAATGACGACAAGAATAAAACTGTTATAACGAATGTTACTTAACGTCATGACAAGTAGTATATAACTAGTGGTAAGTGTGTCATAACTCTGTCATTATGCATAATTATGTATTGCAATAAACTACGAAAGTGACTCACAGAAAATAGGGAGGAATGGAGAAGAAAATCCAAACTCGTTGCAGACCAATCCAATGGATTGCAGCTCACAACATAATAAACTACATAGCTGAGAATATATATTTAGTGGTGCTGGCGACCTTCCTGTCATAGCAACCTTCTTCGCTAAAAGATACTAGTCACGGGAATGACACGTTGGGCGACATTTCGAAGACGTCGAAAAATATCAAATCGTTGAAAACATCAAAAATCCTATTTTTTGAAGTAGACTGAATTATCACTATTTTGCTCTCGATAATCCATCTTAAATTTATTACCCCTCACTTTATATACATACATATTGATTTAGGTTTTTTTTTAATGGGCTTGATTCTACCCTGTATGACAGGGAAGAACGAATGTGGGCAAAGATAATGAAAAAATAAATATTAACTATAAAACTATATGCGTTTGAATATGACACTTTCTATTAATTAGAACAACACGAACAATGCAAGAAATTAATTTGAAAAATTCTCTCAAAACTTCCCATCACTAATAATAATGTAATGTACTACAATGTTCAAGTGACGACCCCCTAGGGTTCGACGGAAGTAACCGTAACGCCACGGTATAATAGAACATAAATATTGTAAGGTATAACTTCGTTTACTTAATAACATTCTATAACATCATTATCAAAACTACTTATAACAAAATAATGTGCATTTAAAACACAAATGAAACATAGAACAGTGGTGCTGTAGAGGAAAACATAGATACTCAATATTCTTTATTCTTCGACATTTCCCGTAGGTCCTTTATAGGACACTTGGGATCATCAACATTACAATAAGACCTACAATAAAAAGGAAAGCATTAATACAATAGTAAGGGCTTATTAAACACAACATAAAAAAATGGATGTCAAAAGACGGCAAAATCACTCAATATTAGGTGGAATATCTAAAGAATAATAAAATAAAAAAATTTATCATTTTAATAGCACGCGTGATTAAATATACTACAGACTACACAATCCACTCATACATACCATCATAGTGTATCCCACAAGTGTGGTATCCAGCGGACTAACTGTGTATAAAAATCGTAAAAGTCATCTTCTCCGCGCCAATCAATGTTAAGACGTTCGGGACGGGTGGCATACTTCATCGCTGATTCGAATATGATAAATGTAATATACGGGATGATATAAGAAAATCGTCGACGGTAGCCTAGAGGTAGAGTCTCGGCCTCGTGAACGAGAGGTGCTCGGTTCGATCCCAGGTGCCGGCAAATTCCTTTTCACGACACAAGCTTTAAGCTTATTGTGAAAGTTGTATAAGGTTTGAGTCTTAACAAAAACCCAGATACATCTTTTCTTAAAAAAAACCGTAATTCGACTATATTTCACAATTTACTGATCCTAAAAGCATTAAGAATGCCATGAGAATTATGAAACTTTGAATGCATTAGGTTTATTTATATCTTGTGTGTCCAAATAAAGAACTACATTTTAAAACGTCTCTCTCTCTCTCTCTCTCAATAAAAATCAATACAGTGGAAAAAACATTTGTTTCAATTTAAATACTTAATATTATACGCCGGAAATACAAACGAAACACGTAACAATTAAACTAAAAAGTTGTATAAAACAGGCTATTAAGATAAAAATATTTGGGGTCACAAAGTATTATCTTCAGTACAAAATCGGTAAGATTATGGTAAGCAAGTATAAACAGTCCATAAGTGTGACGAATTAATAACCGTAAGTTATTTTGTTATAAAGAGTAAGGACGCTTTATAATAAGTTAAGATAATAATAATATACAGAAATTTATCCGAATTAAAAAATACAGTTACATTCATACTAAAAGTATGATGTTTCTTCAGCATGTTAATCCAATATAATTTAAGTAATATAAGTGTTGGGAAATGTCAATACCTACTCAGTTGTATGTAGTCAGGTACACCGTACAAGGGGCTGATTAGTGGAGAACCTCAGGGATACATAACCGTGACAAGTTCGTATGTATTACATAATATAATCACATTTGTGTCCGTCAGAATGTTTTAAATACGTACTTTATATAAACCGTATCTGACAGGACAGAGAAAAAGTTATACACTATACGAGATCCCATTCTTTTGAGAATGTTTTAGACAAAAAATGTTTTGTATTTGAGTTTTTGCGTTATTGGAGTTTAATGTTGATAAAAGGTCAATCAGAGCATGATAGAACATGGAAAGAACTGTCAAAAATATTTGAATAATGGTGTTGCCAGTTTTTAAATAATTCACTTCAATTTTTGGAATTTCTTAGAAAAATTTATGCAACCTGAAAGTGTTAAAATGTCAATTTGATGTCTATTTTATAAGCGAAGCCGGTAAAAACTACATTATATAGTACTATAATACAAATATATTATAATCTACTACGTGGAGTATTTAACACCCCATAAAAATAACACCCGTGACATTTCCACACACACACACACATTTACTTACCTACGCCGATGTTTCAGACGTCTAACACGGTCGTTCAAGGGGAATAAGGGTCTGCGTCAACGTGTGAAAGTAATATGTACTATTACCAGATACTGGGTAGGTACTGCTATAAGTATAAATAATAGCGGCACTCTTAAGGGTGAAATTCGGCGTACTTAATATTTATTTATTACAAGGATATTATTATTGATTTTTTAAAGCCACATACTACACGGCAATGTTACACCAAAAAAAAATTGAGTTTCTATTTTAAATATAGATTTTTAGGTAAGACAAGTAACTGCACCACCAAATAATTGCTTGGCGATAACCATCATACCACATACCATTTGAATTCGTTGGGAACAACGAAAAAATCTTTACTCCTATTGTTTTCCTATGCTAAGGATCACAATTTTTTACCACTTCTTTTATAAAACCACAATGACTTCTTGATCGGTCTAATTAATTGTTATACTCAACCTTTCAGCCTTTCTTTCTTCGGGCTGCTTACATATATTTGAAAAATTACGCGAGCCGCAACACTATACAATAACGAAATAAAACATTAACCGCCTCTTTTACAAAGAAAAGATTTTTGTGATTAAAAATTAAACTAAAACAGAATAATAAAAGTATTAGAGCTGCAAAATAACAACGAATTTAGTAATTTAGAATATGGCCGCAGGTTGAGTATGGCTGATCTAGATAATCATTTTCAAACTTTCAAGACATATTGCTTTGTTTGGAGTCCAGCATTCTACTGAAGTACCGCAATTAAAAATATCAGGCGCATTATAAAAATAAAAGGACGAGAGGAAAGGATGTATGTTTGAAATGAACCTGTACTTGGGATTAAAATAAGCATAATCCCGCGACGCCCACAATCCGGCGTCAGCGCACACAAGAAATATTAAATAATAAAGAAATACTTAGAAGAGGCAAATTTAAATTTACTTAAGTTTCTGACATTATATAAATAACAAAGCACGCGAAATACTCAATTTGCATTCGTAAAACATTTTCGAGAGCGAAATTTCATTCCACACAAAAGACTAAAAATGTACCTACGATGCTGTTTCATTATGAACGCGGTACAGCCACATTTCATACTTGATTAGGAGAGATCAAAAGTAGGCCGAACAAAGGAATCGACCGCATTATTAAATAATAATAATAATAACGGGGAAACCTTAAGAACTTCAAACAAATTAAAAACAATACACAGAACGGATGAACCAAGTGGAGAATTAGAGAGGAACTCAGCGGCAGAGAAATAAATTATCATACTAGAAATATATGTAGTACTACAAAGAGAAAAATGAGAAATAATGGATGAAAAATACAAGTGGTGTCGACCAACAATATACAGAAAAAAATTATACCAAAATACGTGGATGATGACAATATTGTAGAATGATTTATTTAAACGCTGTTTTACTATCCGTCGACTGTCTCAGAGATGTCGGTGGGAAGGGTGACATTCACAAGTGATGGAACCGTAGAGGGGCAGAAATCCTGCTCCACATCACAAGTTCGGCATCGCCGAAGGTTCTGTCATTTAAGCGTGTTGTATTGTGTTCACTGGGCTCTCTAGTGGATGTTAAAAAATATCACATAACTGAATTGAAATTGAACTCATAAAATGTCTATTCAGTCAGTCTCAACAACAGTAAGGTTCTCTATTTTATTTTCAAGCAAAAAAATGAAATTTTACATAACAGGAGAAAATAGTGTGACGTCAACTCTCATTAGAATTCATATACATACAATACTCATATCTTTATACTGGAAATACACTTAGTTTTCAAATCTATAAAATCATATTTTTGGGTGCAACATACCATGATTAAAATACAACGATAACAGATTCATAATATATCATAAGCAATATAAGGACACTCTGAATCAAACATTGAAAAGTTGATAAACATGAATTAGAATCACAATTGTTCCGGCTAAGGGAAAATGAAGTACCTAATATGAAAAATTCCATTTCAATAAGGTCAAAGAGCAATACACACACACAGACATAAGAGGTATGGACGTACATAAATACGTAGTAGATACGTTATATAATTTGCTTCTTAATGTAGTGGAACCGTCATTATAACTTTAATATCACGTTATTTCACCGGGTTGGGGTCGAGATATGGAAACTTTTCAGACAGATATGGGCCGTTCTGTATATCCGCCGAGCTGAGCGAAGCTACAAGTAGCTATAGGTACATGTAATAATAAAACACAAGAAAAGCGAAAAACTTTCTGATCCCTCGTTATTGATTGAATCTAAAATTATGCTGAGTCTTTATTTTTCCTACGTATTTTTGGTTTCTTTACAAGACGATATATTTCTTAGTTTGAAACAAAAAAGATTTATTGTCTTCTTTGATCGCAATTTCGTGGTTTTTGAGATCATTGACAACTCTTGCAGCTTAACCATCACAAGCTTTTTAAAATGACGAATAACTAATATAAAATTTCACCGGAAAGAGTTGAAGAAAGAATATCCATTCTTCAACCTGCAACATGTTGTGTCTAACAGATGGCCAATCTGAACATGGGTATATAAAACAGAATATTAACCCTTCTATTAGGAACAATTTAAGACCCAAATACTAGACTATCTAGTGATTTGATTTAGAAAATCGTAGAGAAAATCAAAGGAGTACTGTTAGATAGTAGCCTTCAGAACAAATAACCGGAGAAAAAATGGTATCTTTTTACTTATAATATCATCATAGGCTAAATTAGTAATGTCGATTCCAACAGTATCATCGTGTACCCTAGCAACAGCTCACGGTCCAAATCCAGATCAAAACATACTGCCGTAAAACAGTTCTAAATTTCGACAAGACAATAATAACAAACGACGACATTATCAAATCAACTTGGAGAAGCAGTTCCAGGTAGGCACTAATACTACACAACAATAATATAAATAATACACACACCATAATAATTCATTTTATATTTATTTTATTATAACAAACAATACCATACAGTATGTATAGTACTTATAGTCGCAATAATTCAATTAAGTACCTTAGTAGAATTATGTACTTTTTATACCTTTATTACACAACACAATATACGTTTACTAAGAAGATTATTACTCATTATTATTATTATTACCCCAATTTGAATTTTGATACGAAAATAAAGTTAACAATAATAGCCTCCATTACGGAGAAATCTAGTAATAAAATAATATTATTAATGACAACACACAAAAATATGGTGGGATGATTTTAGAAAATAAATATTTTATACCAAATGTTTTAAAGTATAGACGGTTGTGATTTGACCATATTTTCGTTTAAATAGCACAGTTTTTCGACCATTTAGAAAATCCAATCAAAACGCAAACCGAAAGTAATTGCAACACAATCATTCGGAAGACAAAACATGTTTTCTAAAAAAAATAAAAAATTAAGAGATGAATGAAGAAAAAATTCTCCTTGACGATACTTCCTACACTAAAGGCAAAAACATTTTAGAGGAATCTAACAATTTCAAGACAAATGATATGATTGTTCAAAAATGATAACAAGACAAAAAGAACTACAGCTTATCATGCTGAAAGCAATTTAAAATTCAATACCGTAATTAAACAAAAAGACAACAGGTGAAGAAAATACTGAAACCTTGACCGCTAACAAGGAAATAAAAGGCGTCGATTTATTTTCACGAATATATCAATTGAGCCGCAATTTGAAAGAAAACTTTGTTATTATTTGGCACTCTCTACAGTTTATTGACATTTGGTTCCCTGTACACAACTTAAGCGGAAAGCTAGACTAGGTAACGAGTATGTCAAGCGGCAAGTAGCGTACACAGTGAATACACTTGACATATAAATCGCGACATCAATATTCAAAACGGAACTAGTCCACATTAAACATATTAAAATATTCTTATCGTGTGTACAATTTTAATGTATACTTTTATGCATCCTTTTTCACACCCATTTACTTTGATTTCACAAATAAATAAAAAAAAACACAAGACTAAATTTTAATTAATTTATCATGGAAAATGGATCGCTAGTTAACGAAGTCACATTTCACCAAACTTGGTATGGAACCTTTGAGAATCAACTTCTATTCAGAATCGTATCAGAGTAGTAGTGACTAGTAAACTTATAATGCCTTCTATACAAAGACTTGGGTTTGATTTTCTTTAGGTTCTTACGAAAAATATCACGCTCGAGAAAATAATTTCGTATGAGAAGACTGACGCGAAGAAAATTTCACCACAAAACCATTACAAAAAGTCAATCAGCAAAACTACTTTTTTGTTTAATCATCAAAAAATTGCAACAATTTACACACAAATATTACAGAGAACTTTCTATAGTACAAAGCTTTTACGCAAAGCAAATAAAGACTCTTTCAAAATGTATAAACTGATATTATGTGGACTTGACGTATTTTGAAATATGTAAATACGAATAATATTGTTTTTGTTGAACCAGAGGGGCCATGTACAATATAATAATATGTGTATATGTATGTAAAAGGAACTGAATGAAGAACAAAAGGTCAACACAACTGGGTAGGAGATTCTATTACAAACAGCTGCTGAAAGTTATTCATAGATCAGCGAATGGTGGCGGCACCAGAGCGTTCCATTGAATGACATTTCAAAGCAAGTATCGATTTTACAAAGACGATAATATTATGAAATTTTGCGGAAATAATAAAAAAACAAATCGATGTTTTTACTGCGACTAAAAATCTGAGAAAATCTAAGTCAAGAAACCCCTGCCAACATTTCTTTTTATCAAGCAACAAGTCAGAAAGAGATATATTGTATAAAAAATATACATTATCAAGAATGCTACCATTAGAATAAATTAGAAAAATTATCTGAATTACTTACTGGTCATAGTAAAACTATTCTCTAGAACATTTTTTACACAAGCTAACAATAATCTTGATGATATTGAAAGTGGCTTTCGCATTTGACAGAAATTTTCTCATGTGTGTGAAGGGATCTATAAAAAAATCATCTAACTGAAATTTCACTTGTAAATGAAGCAGATTGTGCAAAATCTTAAAGATGAAACAAAAAGATGTATCGTTGATTAAAAGTCGGCTACAGCTGGTTTAATCATACTCTACTCATAGTAAGTTAAGCAATAAATTATTTTAAAAACAATCCTTCACTGATAATAATTGCACGCGTACCTGCAATTTGTAAAGGATTAGAATTTACATAACATAGATCCACCTGTTACACGGTTTCTTCCAACAGATTTACTCAGGAAGTTTATTGTAAATTTAGAATAATCTTGTTGTTTAATAAACGAAGTACAACAATGAAAACAACACAAAAGGATCGTCTTTATCACGGCAGGAATAAAAATAAATATCGTAAAGAGTTTCCTGCGAGCGCCATTATTCAACAGATAATGCAATATAATGGATCGAATGACTCGACACAATTTCCAAAACGTTCTAAAAAGCTTTGTGATTTCTATCCGTTTCCATTAGTGGAGCGATTCATGTATTTCGACATATCATCATCGGTGAAAACAGCGAGATGAATAAAAGTACAACACGAAACCCTTCATATCGCTAAAGAAAAGAATAAAACACGGATCCTTAGGGGCGATAAAGTTAATATCTCATTATTCAACGGTACAAGTGGAAACATTGAATCTAACACGAAACGTATCAACGGTTGATAAAGTTATAGCATATCTGCTCCACTGAGAAATAACCAACCTGTCACCAAGTTCGGGAGAAAATTAAAGACTGTACCAGTCACTTGACGTTATGTAAAGTCCGTTAAACGCCATCAATATAAAATCATCCTTAATGATCGTGAATTCATCCCCGAAGTAAAATTTGTTGCAAAGTCTTTGAAAAATACATGAATCTGTTTAGTTCAATGTTGTAACAAGTTATACTTACTTTGCATACAAAATATTAATATCCAGATGTCTACATTAGCTAAATTATTCAGTTGAGTATCAACAAGACGAAGCTACGAACAAATAAATCTTCACTGATATAAGGAAATAAATAAAACTTACTACTACTATACCATCACGGCATATCACACAAGTGGGGTAGCCAGCAGACCAGCTGTATGTGATATACAAACTGTCTTCTTAGTACCAAAAATAAATTAAAGCATTCAGGATGGGTGGCAAACCACATCGCTGAATTTAAGTAAATGTCTTTATTTTAAATATATCAGTTTTAATTGTCTGTATTTTTTGACAATTAAAACTGATATATTTAAAACAACATTAAGGGCAAATTTATTAAAAAGAATTTAAATATTTTCAATATCATAGCTATTTTAGGTTGAACAATAGAACGCGTTTTAACAAAGGAATATTTAACAAAAAATGACTATCGAAAAGCGTACGTAACATAGAAAGTACTGTAGTCCATATAAGTAGTATGAGGTTTCTAAAAGGACGAGTGATGTAAAAAAGAAACTATCGGCGAAGTGTGTGGTGTGGTATCAATACCGACGTGTATAAAAAAAGTGACACAACTTTCTGTTCTATCTCGTCGATCTAAAAAAAGACAGACGTAGGAATAAATTATTGGCGTAAAGCGACAACGTTTCAAGCAACAACATCAACCTCAAATTGAGACATTTAAAGAGGACAACGCATTTCTATCCAGGCTTCTAATTCTCATAGAATTGGTAAACTGAATCTACAAGTTATGCATAATATACAAGCGGATGCTAATGAGGTTTATATGTAAATGGGAAATTTGAAGGTTATTCGTAGCTGGTTGGCCTAAAACAAGATGATATAGACCCAAGTCCTACCCAAAGGACTCCCAGACACCAGGGATTCAATGATTATCTCACGTGTGCCGCCCTTGATTGATGAAAAAAAAATTTACTCACAATAAATTGTTTCTGTAATGTACTGCTAGCCCAAAAGAAGGTATTCCAGAGGCCTAGCTTCTTAATTATTTCACAAAAGAAAGAATGACATTTTTTTTTTTTTTGTTTTATTAATACAAACAAATAGCTTTTACATATTATATAGTACAACTTAAATATTACATTTTTCACAAGCCAGTGAAGTTTGTTAAATTATTTTATTTAACACTATGTTCCAAATGAAAAATATAACACAAATAAAAAAGAAGTAAAGTGTACTCTATGCACCAGCTGAGGCAAAAAAAATATAAAAGTAAAAAAAACACAAAAACGTTTTTTGATTTTTAATTTGATTATGATACAATGTTCTTTTTCGATATTGTGGTTTGATACATTGTTGCACAACTCATTACAAATATGTCTCGTAAGTTTGTAAGCACCTCTTCTACCGAAGTTTTCAGACTAAATCGAATATTCATGTACAGAATATTATTACTCGTATGTACAGCTTTTGGAGAAATATTTCTCCAAAAGCTTTACGTAGACTGAGAGAATTGGCGTATATTGAGTTTTGACCTTATCATAAGGGTCGTAATATTTCCTTTAAAGATTCAAAATATTAGCGGACTAAAATTAATCATTTTTTTTTTTTGATGCGTTTAATTTAGTTTTTTGCTATTGATTTAATAATGCAAAATCACTATCATTGATCGATTATTACGAATTTAAAACAGTTGTTACGTTAAATTCAGTCAATGCTGGTTGAGAGGTTTTGCAAGTTATCCATCAATATAAGTTTCTAATAATAATAATAACTAGACAACTTATTTATGATGCGCCGTTTTGTGGAAAAGCCACCGAAAGGATAAATTATTAATTCTAATACAAGAAACAAAGCTCCAGGGCAAGATACAATGTAGAAAACACGAAAAAACAAGATGAACAATTCACTTCAAAACTAAACTATAGGTACACTCTCTTTCGTAGAAATATTTGATTAACTCGGATATCTCCATACAGACAACAGGGAGAATGGGGATAAAATGAATAATAAAATCGCACCTATAGCGTTTCAGGAAAGCCGTAAATTCAAAATCTCTCTGACATATGTACGTACGTGTGTAGAGGCAGTACTTTGAAACTGTATGCAACATTGAATAAAAATGTCTGGAGTGTTCTGGAGTGATCACTGTCAAAACTGTCTTAAAGCAAAATCAAATCTTATACACACAATAATTCAAATGTGACAAATTTATATTTTGAAAGATATTATGAAATATATACTAACATAATATGTAGTATCGACCCATAAATAAAATAAGAACGAAGAATGACAACGTTTTTTTTTTAAATTAAGAACACTTAAGAGGGTATACTGGCATTGCATAATATGTATATGGATTGAATGGACTACTTAATGCAAATTATAAATAACACTGTACTATTCACTGTGTCGGTGTTTAGGTAGTAGAATTCCATATCGAAAAAATAAAACAGGTGTTTTATTCTACTAAAGATTTTATTTTGTGAGAGAGACGTCTTTCGTCTTATGAGGACATTGTCAAGATTGACAATGTCCTCATAAGACGAAAGACGTCTCTCTCACAAAATAAAATCTTTAATAAATCAAATGTTTTTGTGTTAACACTTTGGAAATTCATTTTAATAATAAAATCTTTAGTAGAATAAAACACCTGTTTTATTTTTTCAACATGTACTAAGTTATATTAATGTATAGTAGTGTTTTTTTTCTACTTTTTTATATGGTTGCCATAATATTGTAAGATTGTTATGTTATTATAAAAGGCTTCGACCGTTTGTGTATATTAAATAAAATAAAATAATAATCAATCTAGCATTTATCGCGAAATAATATTAAATGGATATCAAATCACACGAATTTTAAATATCTCTTATCAATTCGCATAATATTTGGCAGCAAATCTTCCAATGAACTTTGTAACTTACATATCTTTTTGTGTAGTCTGATATAAACATATATTTCTTCGTGTGGGCGTGGCGTCGTTCTTGTGTAATTTTTCCAACAAACTATCTCCATGGAACATACAGAACACGCTTGAGAACACCCAAAGTTACGCAAATAGGAAGGTAACTTGCCATTCAGAAGAAGGTGTTTCGGATTTACTGTAGTCCCGCTGATACCCTAATTTACCCCGAGGATGTTTTTCGATTTATACCCAAACACGACAAAATAAATGTATTGTTGTATGTACTCTCAACAGGAAGTCTTATTTCATCTCAGGAACTTTTATTACAAACATACGTGTCTTAAGATTTGAAAGATGCGTCGTGCTAAGTACGGGAGTAAAATAACGTTAAAACTTAATTATATGCGGAAAAAAACTATTTTACTTATGTAAATAAAATAAATAATCAATGGTTCTCTATCAGACTAAGCAACTAACTTTAATTTTACTTTTAAATTCAATAAAACTTAATCTGTCATGATCCATTATACAATGAGATCACCTAATTAAATAGCTCTGAAATTCACGGCAAGAAACAGTTTGTGATTAGATCTCTCTACCTACCCCACTTGGGACATGGCGTGAGGGTATAGTTTTTTTTTCTATTGCATTATGCACTAATTCATACATCGTGCGTGGATGAGAAATTGTATGACTGTAGAAGAAGCGAAAGAAGTATGTAAGGATAGATCTATATGGCGTCCCGTTCTCTCTGCCTACCCCACTTGGGATACGGCGTGAGGAACTAGATAGAAAAGGCATTAATTAATTAATTTATAATATTTATTCATTTATTTATTCAAGTTGACGGAACACTACAGACAACACATATAAATTTAGTTCAATTATATAATTATGTTTAACAAGTATGCATGCAATGCAATGTAAGTATGCAATGTCCAATTTATAAGTGTCCATAATATATTAAACTAATTATTTTATATTATAGCCCATTCGGTTGTCATACACAATTAAATAAAAATATACAGGCACTGCATCTGTTTGTCGATGGTTCTGCCGTATTCACGTCAATATAAGGCTTTAAACCGTAGATACATGTGAAATAAAAAAAATATAATTTGAAAATTTATGCTTTTTGAAGCATGCTTTTAACAGCAAGCCTCATCTCGATAACATACGTGGCTATGTTTTCCTTAAGCAAACCCTACACTTGAAAATAATTTTATAACAGTGCGAATAATCACTGGGCCTAGAGTAAGAAAGGAAGGAAGAAAGAAAGAAAACAGAATGTAATAATAAGAGAAAGGTTCTAATTGAGAATTATTATTATAAGCGAGATCGACTTACCGGATTAAAAGGTCTGACCTTCCGAATGAATCTACCACTCCAGTAGTACTAAGTAATGTGTCGTAAATAAAGTAGAAGAAATTACTCACCTGAAACAAAAAAGAAAATTCACATTATTAGTATACATTGCAGAGAATTCAAAAAAAGCATAGGTAAATGAAAAACAAACATAAAACCGGTCCTTTTTAGAAATTTAGTTAAATTAATTGTGTTCTGTAAAAGCAAATATAAAGAGGAAAGGGCGACATTCAAGGTATGCCTTTTGGTCTACAAGGCTATAAACAAAATGGCACAATCGTGCCTCACAGAGCTTTGTCCCCTTGACTCGACCACTAGAAGACCTCTGCGCCCTTCGGAACTGGCCGTGAATAGACTTACTGAGCCCAATAGAGCCGGAAAGTCTAACTTCTATTAGAGGGCCTTTGGTGTTGTTGGACCGGTTATGTGGAATCGCCTACCGGTGCCATTGAGACTGTCACCAGCTTCAGAAGCAAATTAAAAACCGAACTCTTCACAGGCGCCCTTGAGACGGTCTAGGGACTGTTAAACGGCGTCAAAAAAATAAAATCATCCAAAATCATCATCATCATTGTAGCAACAATTCAATGTGCTAGACTTCTGTTCATATTATTTATTTATTTATTTATTATTTATTTATTAACATAATATACGGCTAAATAGCCTTTAAAGTACAATAACTTACAAAAACAAACTTGAAACAAACACAATTAACACATAAGTGACAATGAATACAAAAACATGACAGTAGTAACTACAGGGGATTCTCAACGGAAAGCATGTACCCTCGCATAAACCTGCTCACAGCACGTCTCCTCATATATAAAATAAATATTATTTTGATTGTGTTCAAGGAGATTATAGAATATATTGATAGTTTCTCAACTCCTTTGATTATAAATCATATAAATTGAACCCATTATACACTTTTCATTCTTAAATATTTTTCTATTTCAAAATATCTTTAAAGCGCTAAAGAAAGTGTTTCAGTTCGAAAGGGATTCCGTACAAAGCAATAGTGGTATGAAATTCCGCAAGAATAATATTTGAAAAAAACCTCGCAACATGAAAGAGCAAATCGTATGATGCGAAAGTAAGAAAATTCAGTCGAGCGTTGTCAGCCACTAATCCCTTTTCTAAAAATTCATGAAATTAAAATAATATGTAGAAAATATTCCAACAGGTGATTTCAAAGAAGCCATTTACTCTATACCTCCAATCAAGAGACCGGACGTAAAGTCCGTTAAGGAAATGGATGAAAAGAAATTGGGATGAAGAAAAGAACCGGATATTCTAAAAAGAAATAATACTTTCTTTAAATGAATCTTTATACCTACTATGAATCGAAAGTAACGAGAAAATCTAATACCATTTGTCGTCTTTGTGTTCGATACATTCAACATTTCTAGTTTTATTCAAACTCTTTATCAATACGTATGTACCTACCAGGATCGTTCAGAAAGTAAGGTCCGATTTCTTGAAAAACATGAACAATCACATATTTTTCAAATATCTTTTTTAAATTTATTTTGAACACCTTCTCTACTTTTCTACACACTTTTTCTATTTGTTTGAGCAGTTGTCATAGCGTTTCAAAAGCTTTCTTATGCGTATGTTACAGAAATCGCCCGCTGGCGATATAAACCTCTGACCACAATTTACGAAATTTAAAATTTCCAAATACAACTGTGTGTAAGGTTGTTCTACCCCATTCGGAAATTTTAATTCTTATGTGGAGACCTTGCCCAGACAAAAGAAGTAGTGTAAGACCTCCTACGCTGTGGTCTCAGAAGTCGGGAATACAAAATGTCGACTTACAGGGTTTCCTTCAATTATGTAGCGGATGGGTAATAACGACTTAACCCAACATACTAATCTAAAGTAAAATAGGGTTGTTGTTTTTTTTGTAACGTCGCTACTTGATCATTCGCAAAAGTCTTCCGAAATAACGAAAAGTGCGCCTATATTTAAAAATAACGAAAAATCTACATACGAACATTTAAGAGCATTGACGAAAAATGTACTAAAATGAGATTACTATTATTACTAACAATTAGACGATTCTTACAGGGATCATAACAACTGAAGACTAATGCGATCCCAGAAGGTAACCAACAATATCCAGGCAACAACACAGCTACAATATTCCCTCAATTTTCCTTACAAATTCTGCATACGTCACGCCAAAAATATCAATACATCCAACCAGATCGTTGAACATTTTGAACAACCATTCCTACAGGGGACTTTGCAAGTAGGTTTGTTCTGCTTTGAGGCTGGTAAAAAAAATCGTGATGCCGAGAACGTTCAAATGCATTGGGAACATATAAATTATTTTCTTCCAGTATTATTGGATTATGTAAATATGATACCGTTGAGCAACTTGAAAAAGTGACAGAATATATCTCACAAAATATATCTCGGCGATGTTCCAACGTATTGTATCCAAGACAACCAATCACGAATTATCCATGAACTCAAAGAATATCAATTAAAGCGAAAAGAATGATTCAAAGAATGGAAAACGAAGTGAACAAATAAAAACCATAAAAAATTATGTAAAAAATGCAATATCCGCCAATGTCCTCTGCGATAAACTGAAAACTCAGATCAAGATAAAACAAATTTTGAATAGCTCTAGATATAGGATATTGTAATGGATAATGTGACTGTAGGAACTACAGTAAAACTTGGTATTGCTATACACACCCAAGAGACATCTCCGGGAATCTCTAGCCACCGCCGCCGGCCGACTAACCAAAGCAAACCACTTCCAATTCCTTCGGGCGAAAACATTTGATATATTGTCGTTACTGAATGGATTGCGTCATAGACCACGAATCCTTTGAGACACAGATAGTACAACAAACCATCTCTTTGCAGTAGTATCTTATGATGTACATAGGAAGTAGTAAGACAGATTATGTTCGTAATGATAACAATTTGCATTGGGATATAAAATTCTATTATGAACAAACAATCAATGTACCTACGGTAAAGAATGAAGAAACAAACAAACAATAAAAATGACACTACTCTTCAAAAGTAAAACATAGACAGCCTAAAAGTTTGAGATTCGTAATTAATAAACTAATTTTAAATTGATTCATAATATGTACTTGATGGACAAATGCTTTTTAAGAATAAAGAATGTCGATATAAATGCATTCTCAAATATCTTATGTGGCATGTTACATCTGTGCACAAAACAAAATTCATTATTATGGACGTGTGACATTTGGTTTCTATTAAATTATTTCAATAATGATATGAGTGTTATTGGTAATTATGTACTCAGGACAAAGATTACGTTGCAACCAATCTTGTACATAATATTATTTCATTTTACCTAAATAGTGGATATTTGTCATTTGTACTTTAAACCATCGAAATATTAAAAGTATTTATACTACCACAACCTACAACGCAGAGTATCTGGGAAACGAATTCCTTTAAAAGAACATTATTTCATCAACAAATAAAACTAGGTATATCTACATTTCAAAAATCAAACGAGATCTTGCCAAATACAATTGAATGAAAACAACTCAAACTCCGAAAGAAGAAGCAAATGTTTTCTTCGTCTGTTATTTTTATTAAAATTCAACATTCCTCTCCAATCACATTTCATTTGTGTAGTAAACCTTGATCCGATAAAACACAGCAATGTTGTTTTCCAAAAACCGACGATAACAAATCAATCAAAATCAAAAATCGAGACAAACATACAAAAAATAAACTGGATAAAAAATTCTATTGACACCGTATTCTATTCATTAATGTCACAAGATAACATTTATATTAGTTTTGAATTTCATCAAAGTAAATAAAATTGTATAAATAACAGCACACACTGAAGGGTTTTACCCTATTATTAACTTTTGAGTAATACTCAACTTCAAATATGTGTAGGTATAATAAATGACACTCTGAATGGAAGGGAGGATCCCCGTGCTCCCGGGAGGAGCGCTGCAGGTCGAAAAAATGGGATAACAAATGATCAAAGACATCGAGGGTGTTTTATTATTATTATTATACCATCACGGCATATCCCACAAGTGGGGTAGCCAGCAAACCAGCCGCATGCAAGAAATATGCAAGCTGTCCTCTCCGTGACAATATAAAATCAAGACATTCAGGATGGGTGGCAAACGCTGAATTAAAGATGTAAAATGTCTTAATTTTTCGAACACCTGGCTTTTACAGGACACTTGAAAACTTACGGAGAAGAATGGGAGACCAATTCTTTACCGGGTGCTCGAGGGTGTTTTAAGGACAATAAATTGAAAAATAAGTTGAAGAGTCAAATCTTAGATACAGCAATCTTCATTCAGGTAAACGAATGTTTAAAGAATAAAAATAAATATGCCTTCAAGTCAATTTCTTATAATAAAATATGACAGAGCCTTCAAAACATTCATCAATTTTTTGTATTTTTAAAGTTGACTGACTCCATTTTTTCTAGGCCGTTATCCAAAAAAATCCTTCCGAAGTACTCGGTTACGCCCTCGAAAACCAAATCAGGGACAGGTATTCAAGATACTATCTTCTTTTAAGTTCCAAATTCCGTTTTATCCATATTCAGGCATAGCTTACTGGATGCCCAACAATCGAACGAGCAATATATAATTTCATGTTGACATACAGAAAATGGAAAAATAAATTAGCTTATCCATTTAACAACAAAATTGATGGGACACAATCAAATCGTACAAGGCGATGCTCCAACCACATTAAGCTGTAGAGAAAAAATAGTAATTACGTTCGCTAAAGAAGTAACTGGAAAATTGGAGTCGATACATCAAAGGGGAAAAGAAAGAATTACACATCGGAATGGAGAATCGGTCAATATCGTTCAAACCTGACAGAAGTAGTACAAGATGAATGTGTGGACTAGAGATGAAATAGATATTCGGTAACTATCCGGTATAGAGTTCAGGGACAAAATTTGATTAAATTTAAATTAAAAAACAAAACAAAATAGAACGCAAACAGTAAAGAGTAAAAAAAAATAATTATAAACATAATAAAAACAAATTGAATATATTATTTATGGATAAATTGGAAAATATCGCGCCTCTGCGATAAATTGGACACCTGTATAATGATTGTATTTAATATTGATAAATTTACGTGTAAAATTGTTTCAACGTACAATAAATAATAAATAAAACAAATTTCTTTTTGCTAATGGAGCACGACAATCATGTTTATCATAAATAGTTAAGTCTTACTGACTACTTAATTTATGGGAGATGCAGTATAGGTGGTATAGATAAATACAAACAAATAAAACATCTCAATAAAGTAACTCCCTGCAAACATTGTCTTTAAACTGAGAACCGTCAAATATGGACATGGTTGGGCATTTGTTGGGCGAAACCGTCAAATAAGTGGCTGTCCATCAAAACTGCATTCCAAAAGAATGAATAATTGATAGGAGCCCTCTGACTGACTACTGAAATGTTTAAAAAAAATGGTGATTTCGACGAATCTAAATTTAACAAGTCATACTAGTGCCGAATATTCAGTTTTCCAGTTTGAAGTTTCACCGGATATTCGTTATCTGGTCAAACTACTATCCACCACTATTAAGTATAAAACCATTGATTAAACGAGCGCCCAGGCGACCGCAGACATTAGGGAGAGATTAATCAAGTCCATTTTATAATACAGTTGTATATAGTCAGTCAATATATTATAACACAGAGCTGTACGGGTGAGAAACGGGACGGGACAAAATAGACGACAAATTGCACGGAACCAAATTCACGCGGTCTGGAATAAAGCCGCAGCAATGGAGTTTTAGGGATATTTACATTATTATTATTATTATCAAAGGTACTACGACTGCTGCTAATACTGAATGTATCGAAACGAAATAGGATCAAAGACAGTCTCATTTCTATGTAAAATATATTTCAAACTAATTGTCTGTTGAAGGCTATTTTGTCTCAGTGCTTATATTTTTATGATTATTATTTCATCCCTTTTGAAATGTATTGATTACAAAACACCAGCCTTCATGAATCCGCTGTTGGATATAATCCTCATCGCAATCATTCCATTATCTTCTATCTCAAAGGGTACAAATTTACTATTTTCATACCAAAAATAAAAAGTCGCAACTAACTGAGGTATCAATTTTTACAAAAAGATCAAAAAAATATAATAAATTATTTTTCAGATGCAGGGTTTGCAACGTGTATGATGATATATCCTAAAAGTAGGATAATGAGTGCACACATTTTACGTAATAAATTCTTAGGACATCCTCTACATATCCTTATCCTTGTGTGACATTATTAATTTAAGATATTCTGAATGTATTCAAATCTACATTGGAAATGTTTGAAAACAAGAATCGTAAATGCTGTAAAGAAAACATACTCGAATAAATATTCGAGAACTTACAAAATGATAAGATCTGAATGAATATTTGTAAGTTTTATCAAATATTCAGAGAGATTGAAATAAAGAGAGTCAATAATATCTCACAAAATACACAATAATGAGTATTCAATCACCGACTTCAGCTTCAAAAGAAGAGACTTTCCTCTATTCATTTAATCTATTATTCACACATATATATTACAACTGAAAATCACCCCGAACTGCCTCAGGGCATACAAATTTTGGTGAAACTTAAATGTGAGAGAAAATGTTGAAAATAAATCCACTTGTCTTAGCGTGGGAGAAAACAGGGTTAAGAAAATCACATCGCTAATGTGCTTAAGCCAAATCCTAAAAGTTTAAGACACGTCCACCACAAACTATGTAGGTAATAATACTTTCCACTAATCACGACTCATCATCAGAAAGTTGAAAAAGTCCTTAGATACACAGAATGAACTTCTTCTAACACTGTTTTAATCATTTGTCTTTATAGCTAGATTGTGATCAATAAAAGTGTTCAACCGCAAAAAAACGAAAATAATAATAAAAAAATATTATGATCTAATTAAAAAAACTTAGAAAACCAGAAATTCCTAAATGAAAAAAAAACAAAGGCATAAAACAAAAGTCGCGGTACAAATATTTCATTCTAACGTAACCACTAAACGAGCAAAAAACGAGGAATCTGCAAGAGAAGAAAGGAGAAATTTGGTCACTAGAAAAAGTAATGTCGCATCATATTATTGGATATTACGAAAGTATGAACAAAAGACTACTCCGAAAGGAATCAGAAACCTATATTATGAGAAATGTATGTTGTACCACTAGCCCTGGGGAAAGCTGTTAATGAAATATGAAAAAAGTGTTGCTGAAATATTTATTAGTTTGTGAACGATGAAAATAACTCCGTTGTTCCTTTATCAGTTTTTTCGTGTTCTGTGTACTGTAAAAGGCACATATTCTTAAAACATCACGAAAGAGACATTTAAAACTTTCAATTCAGCGATGAGGTTATTTATCCCAATTTTCATTATTTTTTATTGGCACTGCTAAAGAAGAATGGCTGTGATGAGGATGACCCGAGGATGTCTAATGACAAGGTGATATTCGTCGCTGAATACTATAGTGGCGAGACTTAAAAAGGTCTGGTGTGTCAAAGCATATTGTAAAGATTTTTTCGATGGCAACCACATCTTGAACGGAGTTAGATTAGGATATCAAAAATATTTTTAGATTTCAATATTAACAAAATAATTATAATGTGTAGGCGTTAAATAATTATAAATAATAAAAGCTCAACTCTCTTTACCTTGAGAACAGTAAGCACGGGGAAACGAGATTAAGCCATTTCGTTTAACGTAAATGAAGTAAAAATATGTAAAATTTAAACAATACTTGAGACGTTCTTTTTTGCATAACATATTTCATTTCATTCTACAAATTTTGCAACTGGATTTTTACAAATAGGTACAATTTGAAATATTTATTTATGGACACTTAACTTCAAATAAAATCATTAAAATCACCAAAATAAAAGACATATTCATTGCAAATGTGAGATATCTTCTATCAAATCCCTTTCCAACTACAGTACATTCAAAAGAATAATCTAAAATCACGAGATCTATAAATCATGTAAAAAATATAAAAAAACACGGTATTTGTCTTCTTCTTTCGGAAATACAAAGGGGAAATGAGTCTTCGTCGTTAACAGCGATGCTTTATCAGTTGTACGACCTCTTTACACGACCTTCCTAATGCTTTGATTGATAACCCACCACGTGGTGCAACGGCTATCTCAGTCGACTTTCATCATCGAGGTTCTGGAATCGATTCCCGACTGAGTCGTGAAGTTTCGTTCGGAATTTTCGCATCTAGAGTTTGAACAAAGACAGCACTGGTTGTCTGTAAGACATTACGCAAGTGATAAATGCGTCAGCTATACTGACATATGTGTATAAAAAAATATCGATTGGGCATAAAATCAATCTTCACTGAAAACTCTCTCCTATTCTGAAAATATTACAAAAGAACGAAAACAGAAACAGTTTATCACAAAGTACAAAACGCTGAACATGTATTAAAAGGTAGTGTTTTTGAAGGATAACAGAAAAGAAGTTGAATAAGGAGAAGCGGGGGTGATTACAGGATCAAAGTTATAACAGGAGACGGCTTTATACAGTTCATGAAGAAGGAAAAAAATATAATGCGATGATACTGTATATACGAGAAAAAATAATTTCCTTAAAACAAAAGAAGCTCTTTATATATAACAAAATATTACCTTGTTGTCGAAGTTATGTTATAACGATGTTATACATACATATTTGATCACTCACGATCACAGTGGGACGTCGACAATTTTAACGAAAAAGGTTTTCGCCTGAAAATAAATTAATATATAGTTTACCTACGCACAAGAATTAATAGAATCTAACGAAATAATTTAGTAATTCGTTTGTACATTTGACGCTAATCGCATTCCACAGCGCGATGTATGGTCATTTTCATGATTGAATCTAAAGGATGAAGACAGATATATCTCTCACACTTAGCAATAGCTTTTTTAGAATTTCCCACAAGTAGAGTAGCCATAAGAATAACTGGCTTTATGAACAAGAAGGTCGTCCTATTAGTGTTAACAAAGAGAGAGAAAGATTAGACATTCAGAATAGATTACATATCGCATCACTGTTGAATTGAATATGTCACTATGTCTTTTTCAAGATGCGTTACAATACCAGTGTTTTACAGGGTACTCGAAAACTTACGGAGAAGAGTGGGAGATCTAAATCACTGGATGGCCTTGAGAAAAATAAAATAGAAGAGTGGGAGACTTTACAGTCAAACTTAATAAGTACATAATATATCATCATCCATTCGGCCAACCATCCTTAATGTCTTAATTGTTATTTGCACGGAGAGGAAAACCATGTTAATTACACTAGGATAAATCAACTGGCTGACCTGCGTGTGAAAATGACGTGATTGCGAAGATAAATAGATAGACCTACATTGAAAAAGTGTTAGTTGGACGACATCGCATTCTAGCGATAAACTCGCCTGTGATACTTTGTATTGATTTATTTTATTGTAAAACCAATGTACAGTGAAAAATAAAATGAAAATACAAACTATTTTAATAAAATGTGTGTGTACGTATTTTATTTTGTTACAAAAAAAAAAACAACAAAGTTGAAAACAAAAGCAGTACCTTACCTAGTGCACAAAGCCTCAATGTGTATTACATACATACATTTATGAATTCGCTTCGGTTCGAATAATGATATTGACTAACTATCCATTGCAAATTAATGGGATTGCTCCATCAAATTGTCCCCTTGAAAGTGTTGTTTGGGTTAATCAGGTTTAGCTTTTACGCCGCAGGAAACGGAAACGAGTCGATCGGACATGGACGTCGGAGATTGATGGTGTGGTTACAGCGAGTAGAGGGCGAAACGGGGAAGGGAGGGGACAATGGATAGAGAGAAATGTAATGACAGAAAAAATAATAATGAAATTATAACGTTGTTACATACATACATATACCTACCTATGATTGTGGAGACCCCCACAAAGAACAGATCTCCTAATCTTTTCTGGAAGTTTTCGAGTATCCCGTAAAAGGTAAATATTAAAAAAAACATCACTAACAAGATATTTAATATAATTTTATTTATTCATTCTTTACTGTACATTGATTAAAAACAATTACATAAAAGGTTTACATTCAAATTAAATACAATCAATATACAGAGGGCGAGTTTATCGCAAAGGCGCGATCTCTTCCAACTAACACAAATATAATATCTTCGACTAAGTGATGAAGCATGCCATCCATCCAGAATGTCACATTTTATTGGTATATCACTAATATCCGATGCCTTTCTATTGCGTAGTATATTTTTTCAAATGCGAATATAATAATAATAATAATGTTAATTTTATCCCGTGGAGCACCCGGTAAAGAATTGGTCTCCCACTCTTCTGCGTAAGTTTTCGAGTGTCCTGTAAAAGGCAGGTGTTCGAAAAAAATAAGACATTTTACATCTTAAATTCAGCGTTGAGGTTTGCCACCCATCCTGAATGTCTTGATTTTATACTGGCACAAAGAGGACAGTTTGTATGTTTCTTACATACAGCTGATTTGCTGGCTACCCCACTTGTGGGATATGCCGTGATGGTATAGTATAGTAGTAGTAGTAATAATGTTGGGGTTCTACATTTTGAATATAAATTTATTTTAATATTTTATGGTTTTTGTTATTTAATGTTATATTTAAATTTTATTGTTAATCTTATATTGTGTTCACAATGTAGAATCTAATATTGTTTTGTTAAATAAATGAGATATGAAATAATAATAATAATCTTGATTGCACAAAATTAGTATACAAAGAAGAAAAAACATGGTATCATAACAATAAAATAGGTACCTACATAATTTTGAGCAATGGGCGAGTTTATCGAATATACAACTTTATAGATTCGAATACCTAAATATTTCTACAATTATTAATTGATTCATACCATTTCGACATTCCTACAGATGGAAAAGCAAGCGGACAAACGTGCAAACCGTCCTCTCCGTATCAAATACTTCCAGAATAGGTGACAAACCTTATCGCTGAATTAAAGTTAAACGATGCTCTCACTCGATATTATTATCTACATTGATAGTTGTTCGTTTCATTCATAAGGAATTATAAAGTTAGGACAATGCTTATCTCTATTTGTGAGTAAGGCATGACTTAGTCAGGTCTAATAGTTAATATATTTCTATATAAGTTAGGTCGATAGGAAATAACTATACTGTACTGGTAGCAAACAAAGGTGGCTATTTTCCCATACTAAACATAAACAACAAGTAAAACCAGAACGATACTATTGAGGAATATTACTAGTACCACTATGTTGATATTTTGACTCATTAACATAATATTCGGGTATTAATAAGTCTGGCCGATTAAAACCCGAAGTCGTCAATCATTCATATTACAGTATAAGATAACTGTATAATAATTGTGGATATATATGCATCTATGTATGTAGTTGCACTAGTGGGTGATATTTTGACATCCTTAGTCAACCTGCTCTAAAAATATGGGTTTAAAAATGACTAGGCATGGAAAATTTGTTTACCAACATGACACAAGAAAATATTACAAATAACACGCATCAGACAACAGGTAGCGAAGAGCATAAAATATTTTATTTTTACATAAATTAAAATTTGGATTTTATTCATAATAAAATTTCAGAACACGCATGACCATGACATGAAAAACGACTTGGCTAGTAAAAACTGGATTTACCTACGTGGTTTGAGATCTCAAAATATGGAAAGAAACTAAAGAGGCTTTCAACCAGAAGTAGACTGAAATAGGTTAAGAAGAAAACATAGAATCAAAAAAAATATGACCGAAATTTCGGACTCTGTCCTTCTATCTCTGTTTTTAGACCACAAACGTATCGAACGAGCACAATAATAATCTAATCCCCTTGACGAGAATGTTTTGTTTAACTTCATTCATATTGCGTTCAGTTTTCACTTTTCAGTTATTAGTTCAACAGAAAACTCGTTTACGGACGTGTTGTTTTGTAACTATTCAAAGCTTCGTAAACAAAAGTTGTGCACATGCGGTGGTGATTGCAACTTTATATTAATTTTAATATAACATGCAATTTAAACTGCAATAGTATTATTTCTTTTATAAAACTTAGAATAACTGAAAATAAAATATATGTCCAGATAACAGAGAGAAAAAGTATTCAGAGACGTGGTCGCCCAAAGTTCAAATGGCTAGATCACATACATAGATCAGATACTTTAGAATGGACATGTGCGGAGTACAATGAATTTAACAGCATGCATTAGGAACCAAATGAATGTTGTAGAAGCAAAATGTGTGCAAAGATCGGAATAGTTAGCGCTCGATGATTTCTGCCTACGACGCTTGGGAAGCGGCGTGATGGGTTTGGATTAAAAAACAAACTCCAATGTCCAAAACTATCTAATGAATCCATTTCTAATAAGTATCGAGTATCTTGTAACGGGTTTGTAGAACATCACGTGTAAGATATTCCAAACCATTAATTCAGCAATGAGGTATATTCTGTTTGCATATATCTATCTATTTTATTTCATTTTCATATATTTCGTTATTTTACACATATATTTTAGCTTTTGCTTGTGTTCATGTACCTACATTATATGTATAGTATTCTGTTTGCATATATCTATCTATTTTATTTTATTTCATTTTCATGTATTTTATTTTATTTGGGTTAGTTGGAAGATATCGCAACTCTGCGATAAACTCGCCCATTGTACAGATTTTTTCATGCATGTTATATAATTCCTGTTATCATATTCTGCACAGTAAAGTTTATTATTATTATTATTATTATTATGCCACCGAATTTCGATGTCTTATTCTTTGTGACGCGTAGAGGACAACCTACTTACTTCCGATGGCCGAACAGCCCTTGTAGGACCTTTGCCTCCGAAACAATAGATCTCCAAGCCTTTCTATCTTGAGCAATGGACTGCTAGTCTTTAGCATTGATCTCTTCTAGATCTCGGTTGATGTTATCCAACAATCTTTGTCTTGGTCATCGTAGAGGACAACTTTCATCTTAATTCTGTGCATCGATATATGGATAATAGCTAGGCAGCCTTTTCGCCGAATACGTGCCCCAATAATGGCTGATATGAAAGTCTCATCAACTGAGGTCTGTAACTGAGGTCTTTGGACGAAACGCGTCGTCGGATAAAATCTCTCAAAGATCGATAAAGTCAATTACCTGAATTCGTTCAGAGTATAAAAAAATGTGTAGCGAAATTAATGTTTACTGCGGACCCAGCGAAGCGATCCCTGCCGGATGGTTTGCTTCCAATTGAAAACTTATGGGGGAGAAGAATGTTAATTAAAGAAACACTAATTAAAACAACAATTAATGTAGCATACACAATTAAGTTAATAAACAAAAGGTAATTTAAGCGAAACAATGTATTATAATAAATACTATCCCAAAAAAGAAATAAAACAGTTGAAACTAACTATCAATTTAATAATTGAAATAAACGATTTTTGATCAGTCAACAGCATTTCTCAAAAAAGAATTTGATTCTGATTTCATTGGACTTGAATTTTCAACGTTCTAGAGTACCTATGTATTTAAAGATAATACCCACAAGTGACATGTATTTCTTGTTCTCCTTGGGCAATTGTAAGTCCCACGTAGTGGTGGAATCTGCCTTTCTTGTTTTAAATCGCCACTTGATTCTATCGAGTGCATCCTCGTGAGAAACATCGCAGCTCCGCATGTCTTGTTTCACTACATCACTCCATTTGCGTTTTGGTCTTCATTTTGGTCCCCTTCCGGTAACCTCGATAAATTGTGCTTTATTGACTACATACTCAGATGATCTACAGGTCATATGACCGTACCAACGCATTCTGCCCTCCTGTATATTAACAGAGATATCCTTACTGAATATAATTTTTTTTATTGGTCTTCTAATCGGATGGCGTCTAAAAGATTTGCTGTGGAAAGCATAGTGGACAATTCGTGAGAGTTAAAATAGCGTCAGGTATTTAACAAGTTCAATTATTTTGAAAATATTTCATTAAAATACAAAATCGTTTTATCAAATCGGATTACTATCTACCTCCCTGAAGCAAAAACTCGCCGAAACATTGCATTAATTAACACACACCCTCGGGGATAGATGAATAATGAAAATTGTAATTATCCCAGTAATTAGCCAAATTAATCCGCATCTATACATGAGAGCTTTAGATGCAAAGGCGCATCGATCCATTTTTCATAAAATATTTTAACGAATGTAGAAATGTTTTCATTTTTGCTGGCTACAACGTAGTAACACAATACGATGAAAAATATACTTAAAAATATTATAAATATGTATCGCCGCGTAATACAAGATTCATATCTTAGTTTGGAACTAATAATAATAATAATAATAATAAAACTTTATTGACAGAACATAATAACATAATTGTACAGACACACATAATAAATACAAACAATGTTCTGTCAAATGGCGGGCTTGTTGCAGTGCAACATCTTCCAGCCAACCATTTGAAAGAAAAAAAATAATAGTAAAAAATAAAATAAAATATACATACGTATAAACACAAACACACATACATACACACCCTCACACACACACACACACACACACACACACACACACACACACACACACACACACACAAACATGCATACACATATACAGATAAAAGAAAATATTCAAATAAAAATAAAAAGATATACAAAAAAAAGATAGCATATCTAATAATAAAAATAAAATTAAGTGCGATATCTGTGCAAAGGAGAGGGGAAGGGGAAAAGGAAAAAATCCTATCTATACCGACCGAAGAATAAAAAAATATATATAAAAAAAAAAACATGTAACCTTCAACGCTGTGAAACTTTATTTTTGAAAACAAGAAATGATGAAGATGTGCGAATTTCCGAAGGGAGTTGGTTCCATAGCCTAGCTCCATGGACCGTAAATGAAGATGTGAAAAAATCCGTATGGTGAGAGGGAATTGTAAGAAGACCGTTGTTTACTGACCTGAGTGGTAGACCATGTGAGGAGGCAAATTGAAAGCGTTCTCTGAGATATACAGGTGAATCTTGACTTGATAACACCTTGAACAGAAGACAAAGTGTGTGAATGTCTCTTCTCTCTCTGATGGTCCTCCACTTTAATTGAGATCTGTATTCTGAAATGTGGTCGAACTTCCTCAAGTTAAAGATGTATCTGATACAGACGTTCTGAAGACGTTCCAATTTATTAAGAAGTTCAGATGTGAGATCTAAATAGCATACGTCGGCATAGTCCATTATTGGATGCACAAGTGATTGAATCAACAGAGACTTTGTGTCAATAGAGAGGAAATTCTGAAGTCTCTTAAGAGAATTAACTAGCTCGATCTGTGTGAATTGTCTATACATGTTATGTTATGTTATAGAAAAAGAAATGTGCTGATTTCTCAGATTGAAATGATCAAGGATCGATGTGCCTCTACATCTAAAACCCTCACATGTTAACTATAGCAAAGCTATGTTGTCCACTAATACCACTAACAATGTATTACGAGAGAGGTAGTTTTTTGTCATGACAGTTATTTAATTAATACAAGTACTGACAATTATTTTAAAAACGTATTTTAACCAATATCTTTTTCTTTCTTAATTATTAAAAACGAAGCATATTCCAACTAGCGAGGAAACAAGTTGACTAATATAGTAACTAGGTGATAATAGGGCCAATTCTGAATCTTGATGAACTAACTAAACTAACTAATAATAGTTTACTAATATTAGTCATTATAGTACAAATTCGTATTCAGTATTAGTTACGAAATATAAACAACTATAAACTCGATAACCACCAAGGGCAAACGGTAAAATCTATGGGACAAACAAATATTAGTCGGTGATGTCGCAATAAAAAATGTTTTTCACGTTCCGATTTACACTTCTGGCAACAATTTAATAGTTTTCGCGCGTGAAAATTGTGAAATGTCAGATTTGCCGCTATATTTTGACGTCCGCATTTGCGTCGGTGGTGGTATAATTTTACAATTTATAGATGCCAAGAGTTGCGAGGACCCTTAAAATATTCGTTTTTACTTTTAATTAAAAAAACAACTTTAAATTTACAAAATATAGCAATATTCTGCGGTAAAATGACAGCAACTAATAATATTCGCACATTAAAAGTCGCGAATAAAATTCTGCCAAATACAACTAATTGTAGTTGTCAGATGTCAACTAAAATTTCGTTCTGAATACGAAATCCATAGATACTCGAAATTTATAGTTGTACTAAGGTGTCAAAATGAACTAGCTAACTAAATTAGTTTTAGTACGGAAAACTGTGAATACGAATTTGAAGTAAATAATATTATGACTCAAGTATCTCCTTACACTTAGTTAGTGCAACTAAACTATTTTATGATTCAGAATTGGCCATACTGTCCTCTAAGCGTCAACAAAATTTAAGACATTCAGGATGAGTCGAATAATCACATCGTTTTATTGTACATGTCACAGGTTTTACGAGTACTCCGTTAAACACCCGACAAAGAATTGGCATCCCATCCTTTTCCGTAAGTTTTTGTATGTCCTGTAAAAGGCAAGTGTTACATCTTAAATTCAGAGATGAGTTTTGCCACGCTTGTGGGATATGCTATAATGAGTTAGAAGTAGTAGCTTATGTTATATTTTACGAACACTTGATTTTACATGATAAGCGAAATCAAAGAGAAGATTACGAGACCCCTTGCTTGCCAAGACATCCACGAACATGTTTGTGAATGGGTGTGAACATACAAAATTAAAAGAAATAGTAGGTACCTACATTAGATTTTTTTTTATCTACTTACCTATAACATTAACATAACATAACATAACATAACATGTATAGACAATTCACACAGACCAATTTATGAAACTTTAGTCTACCACATATTATTCAAGTATGGCTTGAAAAAAATATTAATAAAATAAAGGCCGAGTGCCGCAGTTTGACAACCTCTGATCTGCATCATCGCGGCATTTCCCACAATTGAATATAATGAACATAATAAAATTGTCAAACAAATAAATTCGCGTATTTTGAATTATATTTTTCACACCCCGGTGGGTCACCAATAGCTAAATATAAATAATTCTTTATTTAAAAAAGCATGTAGTGGACAAAAACTCATCAATATGTGAAATGGCAGTTTCGCATTAATATCATTTAACCGGTTCGCGATGAAATAAAATAATAAATACAAATTGCACATTTTGTTTAATTAAATACAATAACGTCATAATGAACTGAAACGAAATAATTTTGAATCGATACTTTTGAATGATCATCGTGTAATTATTATTATTAATGCATTTATTCATACCATCGGGGCATTTTCACAGATGGGATAGTCAGCAAACAAGCTGTAGGTAAGTAAAAAATACTATCCGTCACTGCAAACTGGAAAAGCAAGGTATTTAGCCTGGAACCGTAAACAATGCCAACATCCTCTCCATGCCAGTAAAGTTGAAACGTTCAAGACGGGTGGCATACTTTATCGCTGATTTGAAGACGTTGAATGCATTACACAGAATGTTTTACGAATACCATTGTTATGGAAAAAGTCACTAACTACATTGTTTCTATAAAATTTCTTGTATTATTTTTTTCTGCAAGCAGGTTTACTCAAAATATAAATATTTTTCCTTAACAGCGATAATTTATACAATTTAAATACATATTAATATACTTAATATCGTGCTTTGATGGTACGTTTTAAAAATTCAAAATACCAGAATAGAATTAGATTTTATTTAACTAAGACAAAATTAATGAAAGAACTTTGCACCAATTCTAATCATCTTCAAACAAACTATATCCGACAATAGACTTTAGGACTAGGCGCAACATAACGTCAATTTAGTATTTTCTCTTACATAAAGAAGGCTTTTGAACGACCCTGGCACCACTGAGGTTGCTGCTAATTTGCATTTATTACATTGTTCCACATTTCTGATTTTATAAATTGTATACTCGGCAACTTAGCGACAAAGAAGCGACGTTTCTTAACGACTCGTCGTTGCGTCGCGTCGTACCAACCCTCAAAAATTTAGGGGGTGCGTGCGTACATTACCGCAGTTGTGGGGGTGTTTGGTATGAGGTATATAATTAAAAGCGACAATTAGTTCCAAACAAATACGTACAAATTAATTTAAACACCGCGAGATCAATAAAACAAAATGTATTTATAAATTTACCCACGATTCGGATTCCGATGCAAAACAGTCGAAAACGAAACAAGCGATATTTGTAGATGTTCCTACAGTCAAATTTGTCAAAGAATATGTAAATTTTATAAGACAGAGTAAGTTTTGTACTGCAACTAACAAGGTCTATTATACTCCCCTGCTTATCTGGTATTCTCCAGCTAAAACAAACTCTCAAATACTAAAATTTCATGAGTTTGATGAGAATCTAAAAATTCGTGAAACACCTTTGTTTTATTTGTAAAATTAAAGAGTTAAACGAAAAACAATGAGAATGGTGGAATTGGTGAACGTTGTCCATGGACACCGAAAGTGATCACTTAAGCCAGCCTAGAGCCAATTCGTAAGCGTTGGGACGCCTTTCTCACATCTTCTGATTAGATTTTGCACAATGTTGCATTGTGTAGACATGGTTCTACAATCGAAATTTCTGACTGTTTTTATTATTTCATCGCTCAAATACCTGTACCTTTTGGTGAATTTATACTGCATAAAATAACTATGATTGCGTTGATCTCCTCGCGTATTTTGTCTGTTTAATGAAGTGTAAAAAAAATAAATAAATGAGTTGATATGACTTTACGGTAAAATCTTTGTTTCAAATAGTTTAAGAGCATTGCCTTTACTTTACTTTGAAATTAATGCCGAAAATATATTTTATTTGACCAATTTCGGCGTTCGATCTCAACAAGATTTCTATAAAATGGGTACTACCTAACATCAACAATGCGCAAAGCAGATATTAGATATACTTTCGATAAAACGTCGAAC
The DNA here is from genome assembly GCA_947579605.1 of Athripsodes cinereus. NCBI lineage: Eukaryota > Metazoa > Arthropoda > Insecta > Trichoptera > Leptoceridae > Athripsodes > Athripsodes cinereus. The sequence goes on along the minus strand of OX388322.1, from coordinate 20,548,867 downwards.
AAAAACCACTAACCGCCGCAGGAAATAATTAAAACACAAACAATTTGCTCGTGTCGATACATTAACGTTAATGAGAATAATTAAAAATACAAAATGTACACACACACACATTTCGTATTGTCACACTTACTCATTATACGTACCACCTACGTCAGGGATTAATATTTTAATCCTACCACTATTACTATACCGTCACGGCATATCCCACAAGTGGGATAGCCAGCGAACCATCTACGCGCGATAAACGTGCAGGTTGTTTTTCGCGTGTCAATAAAAATTAAGAAATAAATTTATTTATTTATTTTATTCTTCACTGTACATTGTTTACAATAATACAAATTAAAACAGTATCAAAGAAAATATCAGTTATACAATTCAATGTACAAAGAGCGAGTTTATCTCTAAAATGCGATGTCTTCCAACTAACTACTTAATTATTATTTATTGTGTCGAAACCCAGAAAAAAAACCAACCAAACTAATCTCCAGTACTGCGCAAAACGCACAGCAGGTGGAGATGCGTCAAAAATATCCTCCATAGTGCATGTGATAGGGCACAATGGACACTCCGACAAGTGTGTCATAGTTGATGCTGCACCACAGTCGCGCGCTCCAGATTCGTTTTGTAGGAAGCCCAATCGTTCTCTTTTCTCACGGCATTTTCCTACACCAGAAATTAATGAAGAATGGCATACCTCATCGCTGAACGGCTTAAACATAATATTTACGAAAACCTGCTTCTTACAGAATACTAGTAGCAGGAATAAGTGGGGGAGACCAATTCTTTATCGAGGACTCCACGGAATAGTTTTGAAAGTTTTTACGTTTATACCGCAATATCTTTTTATCGATATCAATCAATATCATTATCATTTTTGTCAATAGTTATCGCCCGTTTGTGCTTTCGCTTGAAATTAACAAATATATAAATACTTAATACAACAGTGACTTAATTAAAAGTTTCTATGCATACACGAAAAATTGCACTAAAATCAAATTACCATTCTAAGTGTATTGCCTACGTGAGGGTGTAAGAAAGATTCTGGTATACTTGTAATAGTAATATAGTAGAAGTACCTAGGTATGATCAGTCCTAATAATAACTGTTCACCTATAAAATATTAAGCAGCGCTTGTTGTTATATAAATATCTGCTTGCCGTTCCATTACATTATTGATTGCGATACATTTCAATTTGGGTATTCGCTATGTTACTAGGTACCTACATAAAATGCTGAGGTATTTACCTTGTATATTCCCTCCCTATATATAAACCTACGCACTAGTAATCCGAAAACAGAGTGTTACTCCCAGCATGGGTTAATTAATGTGCATAGAATCTTAATTTAGTATACTGGACAGGTTTAATCGGTTCTCCGCTCTTGAAAATAAGGTATGTAGAGGCAATAATGCACAAAGTGCGTAATTAAAAGATCTTCTGTTATATTGTTAAGAGAAGGATGCTAGTTATACGAAACGGCTGGATGCATTTGGGATGTGGACGCATCGAAGAAAACTTTGGATACTCTAACATGGCAAGCAATGCAAGGGTTTTCCAAATAGCCAGAACAAATAGCGAACTTATATGAAATGTAACAACCCGGAAATTGTCCTACTTAGGAAATGTGCTCAGAGAAGAAAAAGCTACTGTAAATGACCATCAAGGGCATGATCGAGGGTCCAAGCGATATAGAAAAATGACGGATCTCTTGGCTCCATAATATACACGAAACAAGATGGCAGTTTTGAAAGCAAAATGTCCTGTCCGAACAGATGGTATATGTAGACCAGATCCCAAGCGATTGACACTTGCTGAGCATAATAGTGAAGAGGAAAGCACATGTGAGGATCTATAAGAATCTTATGGAAACAAAAGGCACGTGAAAAGATAAGATTCTTAATGCATTCAAGTGAGCTGTCAAAGATCATGATCTGGCATTCGTCTCCTAATCCCCTTTCCTACTTTTTTTTCTAATTTAAACCGTTTTAGTTCGGCGTAAATATACCTAATTTTCATAAAATTTGCGATGTGATGATATGCAAAACATTGGTTTGCAATCCACATTTCAAAATACAAAACATATCACATATACTTCAAGCAATTCAAGAGCAAAAGTACCTACGATCATTCATCTATTTGAAAATATTCATGTATATCTCATATAAGCTGCATAAAACTGTGTGGATATTTTTTTTACTTCTGACATTCGGAATAGAGTATAATATATCGACTGTCCAGTTGCATAACTCAACACGTAGAAATGTCTTATATTCAAGCAATCGGCATTTTTGTAATTTTAGTTTTTCTTCTTCTAAGTCGGTTCCTCAATGCTGAGGATCGTGACCACCATGACCCCAACCAAGCGACAAGCTCCTCCACCGTGCCCTGTCCTCCGCCTGCCTAAACGCCTCACACATTGTACCCCCTGCAGCATCTCTCTCATGATCTGAGCATCTTGTCGGTATTCGGCCTCTGCTTCTTGTAGTTTTTATATAACGCTTTAAAAACACAACAGAAAGTGATATATACTTTATAATAATCGCACTGTTAAAGAAATACGTTGTCTTTTTTCTTCTCAATAGTTAAACAATTCCAAATACTTATTAGCTCCGTAAAATATGATATTTTGGTCATGTAATGATAAGCAACAAGTATACCATACTCCAGCTCGTCATGACGGGGAAGATCGAAGGCCGCAGAGGGGTCGCCAGAAAACAGCTCTCATAGCTTCGAAACATTCGAAAATGGACCGATGTCAGAACCGTAGCGAGTAGTTTCGCGCCGCCCAGGACAAGGAAGCTTGCTCCCAAATAGTGGAATTGAAAATATATGAAGGGAACTGCGTATTTTATTGTGTCTTAGTGAAACTGTGCTGATAGTGCTGATAGTGTGTACTAACAATTAAATCAACATTTTTCAACCTCTTGAGTTGTGGAACCGGACAGTCGCTATGTAGTACTAATTGAATATCAATAGACTATTGCACCGCGGATATTGCGGGGATTTTTCCATGATGTTTTGTTATTTATTCATTGGTGCATAAACTGCTATGGGTTTATTCCCAATCATTCACAGTGGCAGACAAACGATACTCAGCTAAATGTACATCCAATTTCACGTTATACTTTAAAAAAAAAAATCGCTTTGTTTTTTTGTATTATTTCCAATGAATGAAATGATTTGAAAAAAATATCACTGAAGACTGCACATTTCACCATAGGTACTGTGGACAGGGATTTGTTCAATACCGAAGCGAATACTTTCATCCTGAGTTAATTATTTAATAAACCTGCAAAAAGATATGGTGAGCCAGGTCCAAGATGTTGACATATTATTTATGTGGCGTGCTCATAAAGACATCTATATCAATCCACAAGTGGATGGAGACGAGTTGAAAAAGAAGAAATTTATAAGTAACTATAGTGACAGTAGGTAAGTGAAAAGAAAAAACGCCGTATAGTCCTTAGTATAATACAGTATAGCAGAGTATGTGATAGTATGATAGCGTAATAGTGATGGTATACTTAGAAGGTAGTGAAAGTGAATGATAGTTGATAGAGCCGGCAAACTCCCCTTTCACCACACAAGCTTTCAGCTTATTGTGAAAGGTGTGTAAGGTTGTATTTGGGTTTATAAAAAAAATACTAAACTGTTTTAGACACATACACTTACATATTTTCATTGGAACTGATGTAGTTTTAGCAACCCACGTATCAATTAATTAATAAATTTTCAATGTATTTAACAGATTCACAAGACTCAATAGCCAATTTCCAATAGTTCAATAAACTTTCAATAACTCAGGTTATATAGACAAGCATTAATACACATCGACATATACCTAATCAAAAAAAACCATTCCATACTAAATCCATACTTGAGGCAACGTTCAACAATAAATATTGGCACTTATAATATGTTCCGACATACATACAAATAGTTCCCCGAGGAGAAGAGAAGAAATGATAATATGTTATGTTATAGTAGTAAGCTAGAATGCACAATCATAAATAGTGTAAAGTAGGTATGTTTACAACAGTGCTTTACAATGTAACAAGGGAGCTTTCACATACCATTGTACAAAACAGAACAGAATTAGTAGCAAACAATGAACTATACATATAATATATAATTAATGTAAACCTATTGTACACCTGACGCCCATCAATCTACAAAGGATTTTATAAAATTATAGATAATAATCCACTAGAGACTTTGCTGTGTTGTTTTCAATATAAAAAAGAGATGTGATACAAACAAGATGCAACGATGGTACAAAGAAAATAGGGAAGTCGAGATGAACGACATTCGTAGAAGACAGAAATTAGAACAGAGATCATGAAGAGGCCATTCAGGAGAGATTTGAACACGGGTTGTAAAGGAAGAAAAATAATTTATAAAGCTTCTTATAGGATTCAGGCCCTAAAAAGGGATAAATTTCATAGCCAGTTGGCTGTGTGAACGGTCGCCTCGTTTGGATTCTCCCAATCGAGGAAGCGTTTTAATATTCGGTGTTATTAACAACTATTACTTCTACTACTATACCATCACGGCATATCCCACAAGTGGGGTAGCCAGCAGATCAGCTGCATGTAAGAAACATGCAAACTGTCCTCTTCGTGCCAATATAAAATCAAGACATTCAGGATGGGTGGCAAGCCTCATCGCTGAATTTAAGAAGTAAAATGTCTTAATTTTTTCGAACACCTGCCTTCTACAGGACACTCGAAAACTTACGCAGAAGAGTGGGAGACCAATTCTTTACCGGGCGCTCCACGGGATTATTGTTATTAACAAATGAATCGTAAACACAGATTGATAAATTACTATTCACCACTTCATATAATGAAATACTGTTCAGAAACGTATGTAGGTACCCAATTCGCTTCAATGGTTTCGAACAAAGTAAATACCAAACACTGCCCCACATGAAATACTGGAAAGTTTTCATATCAACTCAAAACATACCTACACACACCACGGCACTTCTTATAAGTGGGGTAACCAACGAACTAACTGCATGAAGTTAACATGCAGATTGTCCTCTGTGTGCTAATAAGAAAAATAAGACATTAAGTACCAAATACCAAAAGAACGTTTTAAATTTCGGCTTACACTGTTGTTTATCACAAAACAGTTTGAATTGCAAGAAATTATTTTTTTAATAAACGTAACACTTATTTAACATAGACACAATCGTTAACTCATAGTATTATGTCTAAGCTAGAGAGAAATCGAAATTTCTCACGTAAAATATCCAAAATGTAAATCAAGACAATCATCTCGATATTGCGATAACAATATTATCAATGAAAGTTTCTCAAAATAACGACAAACGAGCTAAGTCAAACTGAGCCCTTTCCACAGCTGCCTCCTCAGATTCAGAGGTGGTGATTAATTAGCTCATCTCCCGACGTAAAATCAATTAAAATTGAATTCGACCTAAAACCGAGTTTTCCTATCCATGTCGACCGCTGCCCTGTTAAAACAGAATCACTCAACAGATTCAATAGAGTTCTAAACATTTCTTTCATTATTCTATTCAGGCCATTATCGCGAGTCCTGAGTACAAACAAAAGGGGAAATGAAGTGTAAATAATACTGTAATTAATCAATATTGTCCGTATTTGACAGAAATTTTACTACTTATCTAAATATTATAATATCGTACATATAGTAAGACAGTAATGAAATAAATTGAAATATGATTTTTTTTACTTTTGTGATACATTCGTTGATTCAAACTCCAATCTTCCTTAAAGTAACACAGGGTACAAATCAAATGTTATCAACTCAGAGCGAATTTGTGCCATCTAAACCAACTCTAAATAAAATATTCTACACGTTTTGGTATGGTTGTCGGTAACGGTGTACTGTGAAAAGGGGTCTTTCAGACTGACGGTTAACTCTCTGCAATTAACTCTCAAGACAGTCAGAACGTATGACATGATTGTCTCATTGCATTGAAGGTGAAGGTTTTATTATGTAATATTGTAACCAATGTACAGTGAAGAATAAAATAAATAAATATATAAAACTCTGGTGAATACATTTTTTTTTAAATGAAATCACTTTTTTTTAGAAAAATTGAAATTTATTTTATCTCCGCATTCTTTAATAATAACTGAATTTCGTTTTACAATCATAATTTGAAAACTCGAAAGTTCCACAGCTTTAATTTTACAACTTCAACATCTGAACTCAAACTAAAGACAGAATAATATAAAAAAATAGTTTGGATATGAATTGAGGGTTTTGATTCCACCCCACAAAAGTTGATAGTTTAATCAATGAAACTAAGCTGACCATAAAAGTTAAACATCCAAAAAACTGACGTTTAAAGAATTTTTACTTTGCCCCTAATGACATTTGTGATATCAGTCGTACTTGGCACAGAACTATTCCACTGCGTACAAATTTATTGGACAAATAAAAAAACTACGAAAACAAATTCAACACAAGTATGAGTTGTAACAGTCCGTGTCAAGCGAGACGAGCGGACCTGATGGTTTGTCGTTGGAGGACAACTTAGAACAAACTAAAATAATTGGGCAATATACAAAATTGATGACACTGAAACTCCAAATATTGGACAACTTAGTCATTCCTTACTCCATATATGAAAAAATCGAATGATTTTTAAATACTGACAGATATATTTAACTTAATCCATTAAAATTCTGATTGATGATTCTCGGACGATAAGGTATACCACCCACCCCTTTATACAGGAGTTCTTATTAGTATGGAAAGGAGGACCTGATCGTTTATTAGGTGCATATAATCTACTGGCTAACACAGTCGTGAATTTGCAAATGTGATAAAACGAAAACCCAAATATGCCCGAAAACATATTAGTCCTTATTTCAAGAATGGATAGTCCATGAATAGTCAGTAAATAGTCGACTTTTTATTTTTTTAAAACGAAATCTTATAATTTTTAAACGTCTATGAGAAAGAACTAAGCCGTTCAAAAAATAAACGAACGTTGTGAGTCGAAAAAGGAATTTACCAAAACTGGGTCAATGTGACACGAGGTCAAATAATTAAAGTTGTGCGTGATGGCTCCTCAGAGCGTTCCGTCAGAGACATGGCGTGCCGCAAGAGAATATAGACAACGCAATAATGCCATACATATTTCCAGAAAATGAGAATGTCAATTATTTATTACAAGCCACGATCACAATAAATATCCTTGAAGGTTAGTAAACATAACAATATGGCTCGTACAACCGAGACGTTAGGTCGTAATAGGTATGTGTTACGTAATTAAAACAAAGTAGGGTTAATCTTGGGAGTTAGTAACAACATAATGTAGGTAATAAAGTTAACGAAAAATGGAGACGCATTAATTCGTCTGGTATATCACTGCAACATATGAAAAAAACACGTGCAAAGGCACATCGATCTTACAACATTGAAACTGAGAAATCAGCACATTTCTTTATCAAATTAAAACATTTTTTGGCAATAAATCAGTAGGTTTTTAAGAATGGATGGATTTTTAAGAATAGAATTCAAGGATAGAAGCGAATTTTCATTGAACAGATAAACTATGTATAGTGTAGCCAATGAAAATATGAACATTTCTGCGCTTATAATTAAAACTTGTGGAGATAGATCGATGTGCTTTTGCATGTGAACCCCTCAAATGCATATTGCTTTGACTCTTACATAATTATAGCACAACGATTGCTTCATTAATGAAAACAGGAAGAGAGACATTATGTACAAGCATACCGATAAATGAAAGATGGTATGAACATCTCAGAAATGATGCTATGTGCCGACGTACCCAGCATAGATCTGTGCGAAATCTCCGTGATACAAGAGAGACGATGGTCCTGGATAGGTCATGTTCCGAGAATGCCATATGATAGTTGGCCCAAAAGAGCACTGTTCTTCTTTCCGCAAGGGTTCCGACGACGCAGGCGTCCCTCTTGCACAATACACTGTTCATATAACAACGACATTAGAGCGCTGTGAATGTCGTGGGAAGAGGTGACGCAATTAGCGAGTCGCTCTGAATGGGGGAGGCTGGTTTCTGCCCTGTGCTCTCGAGAGGAGCGTTGAAGGCGATGATGATGATACCACTAAATAAAAAGTTTGAGCGTTCGAGGAAAGCCTCTAAAAACCTAAGATAAAAATAGAAAATTAAATATTTCATTATTGAATCCGATAAGAAGATTATTAATTAATCATAATATAATATGTAAATCACATTGAGGAATAAACGTGTTTTCAAGGGGGAGGTAAAAAATTAAACCGTTCTTTATAAACCTATCGATCAAAATGTAGTATTAGCCTCAACGAGTACAATACGGAATAATATAAATTATTAAAATTAGGACACAAATATTTTAGTCCGTTCGGAAACGTGTATTTATTATGTGTTCTCATTTCGTCTATGGCAACTTTTAAGTAATAGATAAATTAATACCCTCTGAAAATACATATGCATATACACAAATAAATCACAGCTACTTACTTTAAAATACATTACAGTTTTTCTGATACCGTGTCCAAATTTTACGTAAAAATTATAATTCTTAATTTTCAACGCAACATTTAGTTATAATAGTCATTTTAATTTGATCACTGTATTGAATTAGTACCAAAGATAGTACCAATTGATGTACATAAAATAATATTGCAACTACCAATAATTAAATTTAAACTACAATGCAAAACGGGGATTACTAGAGAACTATGCGAAATCGTATGAGAAATCGTAAGGAAAAACAATTTACGGGATAACCTCAGCTTTAATAGCGACTCAAAAAAGCCCGCAATAAAATGGGAAATATTTTATCAAATCATAATGCAATAGCCAAAATATTAATAGGTATTCAAGTTTTGCGATTTTCAAATGATTTCCAAGATTATTAGTTCATTTCTCAGATTATTTGTCCATAAAACGAATCTTTTTGTCAATTAAATTTTTAATTCTATAGCGAAGTCGAGTAAATCGAAGCTAGTAAACAATAATAATGCGAACGAACAAATCAATTACTACAACAAGCGTTTGACGAATGGATGAGAGGCACGGGACAAAATTGGTTTTTGTTGATTCAATTGAAATAATTCAATTTCTTTCCCGTTACGGAAGGGATAATAAAAAATAAATAAACAAAATCATTAAAACAGGGTGATTTAAAAGTAAAAAAAACATGCGTATTAAATTCCCAAAATATGAAGATTTGGATTATATACATATTTCAAACATGGTCCCACAAAAACTGATATATTTTTGTCGATGTGAAGACGATACATATTATTTTATTATTCCTAAATAAGTTTGTACAGGCTGCATTATTTTTTCTCGACTTGCTCAATTAAGGTGTCTTTAGAGGAAGTCGTTAAAAATCTAAATGAATTGAAAAATAGAAGGCAAAATAGAGTGCTGATGAAAATAAATGCAGTGGATGGACTCAAGGTTGAATGAAGAGAAGAAGGGACGTCATTAAAATGTAAAAATGTACATGTCAATATATATGAGCTCAATTTCTTATTTTTATTTTCTTCTCTAGGTGCCGTCTTCTCTGCAAAGGTTGGCGATTTTCGAGACCATTTCCGTGTTGGCTGCTGCTCTGAACACCTAAACCACTGTCTTGAATTGCGCAGCCCTTAGTCTTCTATGATCAGGTATTCTTCTTCCTAGTATTTTTTCCTGAATTATCAGACAGTACGAGTTGTTTATTTCTCCCCTCAAAACGTAACCAAAATATTTCAGTTTCTTTGTTTTTACATATTTACTAGACCACAAATATTAAAAGACAAAAATTGAAACAGGATCAGCCATAGATACTTCATAGATAATCTACTTTTCAATTTAATTCGAGGATCATTTATATCAAGTGTCACGTGAATAAAATTATACAGATTTAAAGACACCCTCATACTTTTTCATTTGAATCAGCCTTGAAAACATATTTAAAAAACGGAAGAACATAATATTATCAAAAAACAGAATATAATATTAAATTCTATTTATGAACCGAGCCGAAATTTCTGACATTTGAATGATTGGAGCGATGTAATGGTATTATAAAATATAAATTATTTTTCTCTATGTATGCGGAATCAAACGCACTCGTTTATAGAAAAATGAAAAAAAGGGGAAAATGGAGAGCGGCTACGATTATTGTGTTCAAATCGAGTTGTTTAGAACACTGTGTATGAGTTCAGCGTTTAAAAAAAAATTAACATCAAAACATTCGCGTTCATATCAAAATAAAATATTCACAAATCTAACTTCGCTCAAAGTAACAGTCATCAACAGGCATTTGGTAAAATATTTAAAATTAATTTTAGCATATTATTTTCTGGTTTTCCATGTAAATATAACTAGTCTTTTCTGTCAGTTTTAAGTGAAATGTAAAAGGGATATAATATATTCGTAATACATCCGATATAGGTACCTAATGCAATTTAATATTTTCAATTTAATATTTTCGATCCCAGGTGCCGGCAAACTCCCCTTTCACGACACAAGCTTTTAGCTTACTATGGAAGGTGTATAAAGTTGTATTTGGGTTTATAACAAAACCCAAATTTAAAAAAAACTAAATAAAAAAAAACAGTGATCAGGTTATATTATTAACGTTATAACTTTAATTGGCATGGAGAGGGAAGCTTGTATATTTATTAATAAATAGGAAACTTACGGTTAACCGTTTGGGATGGTATAAATTAATGAATTTATATTATATATTTATTTTTTTATTCATTCTTCACTGTACATTGATTATTAAACAATTTTATAGAAAAAAATCATAAAATCCTGCTAAAGAAATTGTATTATTTCATTATTTATTTTATTTAACAATTATACAGACATGACAATACATAGACTTTGATAAAACCTAAATCTAAACATACTCCTTATAGAGACAAGTCTCGTGTAAAGGAGGGAAAATATTAATATGATGAAAACATATAATTTGTGCAAGGAATGAAAATATATGATTCCACATTCAGGAAGTAAAGAATTAAACAGGCAAGCAGTGAATTTATCTCACGCATACAAAGAAAATGTTTCCACTCCTTTCTGGAAGTTTGTGAGTGTTCTGTAAAACGCAGGTGTTTGTGAAACATGTCGTTTTAAGACATTCAACTAATTAAGTTCAGCGATGAAGAATGCCACCCATCCTGAATTTCTTAACTTTTTTGAGCATGAGGAGGAAGGCTTGCATGTGTATTACATGAAGTTGATCCGCTGGTTACCCCATTTGAGGGAGATGCTGTGATGGTGTATTCTGTTCGAAATTATTAAGATCAAAGCCGAACGGGAAATTAAATGCAAATAAAAACTCGTCGATTTTATCAATAGACAAGTGATTTGAAATTGACAGAAAACGAAGATGAGATGAAAATCTAATCACTTCAAATAAACCATCATACCTAAGAAGTACTAAGTCCTGCACACATTACAAATTTAGCATTCGTTAACAGTCGGAGATCGAGATTTTTATTTCATACAGTACGGCGAAATTCCCACAGGAAACGAAATCACATAATATATATGATAACCAATAAAATGGATTCATGACGAAACAATTTTGCTAAATACATAAATTTAGTTAAAGACACAATGATATTGAAGGGGAAAATTGAGGGACGCCGAGGTCCCGGTAGGAGACAGATGTCCTGGCTGCGAAACATAAGGGAGTGGACCGGCATCCGAAGTGTGGAAGAGCTGTTCCGAGCAGCGCAGGACAGGGACAAGTTCGCCGAGGTGATCGCCAAAGTTGGGGGGACCCAACAAGGCACTTGAAGAAGAAGAAGAAAGACACAAAACTGGTATTTGAGATCTACATTTTAAGCTTGATCCTTTAATGTCCTCTGTGTCTGAAGTAAAAGATTATCGGTATTAGACTGACGAATTAAAATAATTAATATAACGACTCTTTGCAATTATTGATTTGAATTGTAAATAATATGTTTACAAGTAATTGTAAATATTATAGGTTTATGACATTCGATCGTCATGACAGTCCTGAAGCAAACGATGATATAAATATCTGACAGGTATCTCATATAAATCAAAACACTGAAAAGCGAATCACAGGTAATATCATCTCCTATAATTCAGACGCTTCATGACGGGATTAAATTATTATTTACAAACACGAGACTCTGTAGGATCTTGACTCGACTCACAAGGGGATATGTCGTAAATATGAGCTCTCCTCCAACTCCTACTATTAACGGAACCTGTCTACTGCAGCATCAATAATATCCGAATGCCAATAGAACGTAATATAATCATCAACGAAGCAAAGTCATGACATATTATAATAATAATAATAAGTCGTGTGGAGTGGATGGCTCGGTAATGTGGTGCTATACTCGATGCATTCACTAAACTAATAAATAGAATAATATGTACGTCGATGAATCCTATAGATACATACATTCACTTATAGGTAGTGTTGTGGAATTCTCAAGAAATAGTTCCACATTAGTCTATCGCAACATAATATTTGAGCCTGTAAACCTGTAGGTACTCAATTGAAAAAAAAAATGCAGAATTGCTTGTCCACCATACGCTTGAGATGCCTCCTGCAGTACTTCGGATACAACATGACAAGAGTCAGATAACCAATGAAATTTCAAATAGACTGGAAGTTCTAAAATTAAAATGGTATGGTAAATTTCTCGAAGTAGAGAATTTTCGGAGATTTTTTTTTATTTTTTATTTAACAGTATAATAATAATAATAAATACTTTATTCAATCAATCAATAACAATGTACAAATGTTGAGACAATTTATCACCAATACGGCTACAATTAATTATGGAAACAAAAAAAGGTTAGGTACCTACATAGAAAAAAGTGCTAATAACTGATGAAAAATCTTGATGTTTGACACCCCACATGCCCATATTTAAGTTAAAAAAAAAATTGCCGGTAAAAAAGGGTTAATAACCTCTGATTTGGGCCTTAATCAGCCCCACAATTTTTTGGATCGATCAGGTTGGCTGCGAAGTGTACTGGTCGAAAGGTCATAACACCACTAAGAAAAATTATGGAGAGAAATTTCTCATCCATCAGAGGAGAAATTCTCGGAGAAATTTCTCGTTCTCGAGAAATTTCTTTGGAGAATTTTCTCTTCTCACATCACTACTTATAGGTATCACTAAAAGGTATAAAAATCGTTCCTACTAGATACGTTCTGGGGAACACTCGGCAAAGAATTGGCCTCCTAATATTTTCCATAAGTTTACGAGTATCCTGTTGAAGATTAAAAAAATGAAGACACTTTACATCCGTGCCATGCACCGAGATTTTTTTTCTAAATAATATAATTATGTATTTTAGAGTTTTTTCTTTAATTTATCGGTAACCTGTTGAAAATAATGTATAATTACTCTGATGTCTGAAGATGCCGCAAGGCGGATGCGCTCGACAATTAGTATTTAGTCATTGATAATATGGACTTAATACAAAATCATAATTATGTGAAAATTAAACATTTTCAATTTTATAATAAATACTCAGTTGATTGATTGTTAAATCACATACATAAATGTACACACCCAATATGGCAGTTACCACAAATGGGGTGGCCAGCGGAACAATTGCATATTATAAACATACAAGTCGGTATCTCCGTGTAATTAAAAGTTAAAACATACAAGATGAGTGGCATAGCTTATATATGAATTAAACATGTTGAATGTCTGTCTAATGCGGGATTTTTCACTAATTACTGCCTTTTATAGGACACTCGAAAACTTACAGAAAAGAGTGGGTATATAGAAAATAAAACATGGTAAAAAACAAATAATGGTTGAAATGCATTAAAACCAACTAAAGCCGATTCACAAGGGTTGAAGCAGCGATTCTGTTTCCGTTTAAAGGAATAAGTACTATTTGCTACGCTGTACAAACAAAATGTTTGACTTATATTTTTTTCTCACAGAGAACTCTCTTAGAAGTATCATAGTGATGTTAAATACAAAAAGGCACCTCAAGTATATCTCATAGGATCGAACATTCATTGGATTTCATTTGGAATTGTTTTCTAAGAATATAACTCCGTGTAGGTATACTGATGACAATATAGAGTTTCTGTTAATCCATTTGAGCTCGTAAATTCCGTAATCGGACACTCTTCTTATCTAGAATATTCAGTAATTTGACTCTCTTTGCATCATGGCGGTATTTCTTGTTTATTTTCAGTATTATTCAATCACTAAAAATCATCAGATGTTTTAAGAAGCTGAGATAACGAATCAACATTTGATCTCCAGTGTGACGCAGAGGTAACGCTCTTGCCTTTGAGTCACGAGGGGTTTGACTCCAGAGGCCTGAGTCAACAACACACTTTCATCTCACGTTCCCGCTCCGTTAGCGTTCGGGTGCAGACGATGTTGCAAGCAAGTGTCAATTTCGTTGCTAAGATACACAATAGTTACGAAAATTAACACTTTGGCGCACCATCGTCTGCACCCGAACGCTAACGGAGCGGGAACGTGAGACGAAAGTGTGTTGTTGACTCAGGCCTCTGGCTTGTTTTAAATTCAATTATGTTCTGGTTCTGGGTCTGGGTGTTACATGTACTTTCATAAGTTTTTGGCATCAATTATTTATTATATAAAATTAATAATGAGTGACGTGAGAGTTTCAACCTTTGCCTCAGTCAAAGATCACGTATACACAACAGTCTTACGATACATGCCATCAAACAATTAATGTCACAGGGTACACTTCAATATTGAACTCCGAAATTTTACGAAATTGACAAAAAAGTTTTTTTTTTATTATTATTATTAACATCATAACATTGATTATATTCTGACATCCATACGTTCATAGATAAACAATAAAATTAGAATACGAACTGGTAACGCAGCTTCATTCAGGATTCAACAAAAATCGTCACGAAAAACCCATAACACAAGATACAAAAATATAATTTACTTTTGGACTAACTCGATCTGTGTAAATTGTTCATATGCATGTTATGTTAATCATTAATAATATGTAAAATGTGTGACTCACCAGAGAAGTTGTTCAGTTTTATACATTTAAATGTTATAGACGAAGAACTTACCTGTAAAAAAATAAAAACATAATTAGCTCAAAGAATTTATACAAAATCTAAAAAGCCCATATAAATATAAAACTTCGATCTCTATGAGACGAATCGAGAGAATTTTAGTTAACATACGATAACTGTTTTAATATTTACGTTTTATTTATATACTCACTTTTTACCGAACATTAATGAAAAACAATTTTAAAAAGAAATACATTCATATTAAAATAATACAATCAATGTACAGAGGGCGAATATGTCACAAAAGCGCGATCTCTTCCAACCAACCTAAATAGGTATTACTACCAACAACAATCATAAGTTTACTTAAGTCACTTGTGGCAGTTTTATATATTTTCCTCAGTCGGTAGAGCTTGAATTGGAAATCCAATGAGACCCCATTCATTACATACTAATCTCAAAGGCGTGGGTTATTTCCACCTCTAATTTGATAATTACCATTACTGAATATGATTCTAAAATTATTTGTGATATTTTCACTGTCAAGTCAATGCTATGCGGTCTCATTGAATACTCCACATTCATCATGGGAGTATTGATTTAATTCAAAGAAGGTTTCAAATAAAAATCTTTAATCCACTTCCACTATACACTGATAGTAGACAGCTGGTTTTCACAACTTTGTTAACAAACTTCTTAACTAAATTATTACATGATTATCAATTTTTATATACATCCTTCGTCACAATTATAACTAATTACACTCTGACTTGACCTTCATGTATAACCATGTATATACATGCTGAACCTTACATACTAATAGTGAAATGAAAATGTGACCTGTTGATTTCCTGGTGATTTTAATTAATTATGAAATTCGGTTGGCTGTATAGACGATCTGCAAAATTAGACATCACACTGTTCCCGCCTGTGTGGTTAGCCTCCATTAATCTTGTAGATTAATCTTTCCAGATTCATCTGCTTATGGTGATATCATTCTATTTTAGCCTGGGCACGTGGTATCACTCGCATCAATGAATGTTAAAACCTCCCGAACTCTAATCCCCCTGGGTATTTACCGCTTCTTCATGTTTAGCGGTATAATATTTAGATCCTCGCTCGTCGCAATCAATTTTGTTCACAATATTAATTTACATTCCTTCTAAAAGTGCTCGCAGTTATGCGACACGACTTGGTAATAATTTAAAATGTAACACTCCACATGAGAGATTAAAATTTATTACATAGGTACCATGACCTACTAATGATCACTTCTTCGCGGTCAGACGTATAAAGAGACTTCTTCCTGGGTTACTCCCAATTAAATAGCTAATTATCCGCTATCTCTCTCATTACGAGAACTACATACGTCACGCCACGTTGTTTTTAGACTCCAATGAAGTTCGTCACACATCCCGCGCTATTTCCGCAATCACATCCAAAGACAAAAATTAAATATTTTTCAGAAACGCTCTTCTTCTTTTTCTTTATTATATTTAACCCTGATAATAATTCTGTTACAAACTTCCCCTCTTCCCGCAATAAAAAAATTAATGTTAACCATTGATTTTTTTTTTAAGGAACTTCAACAGGTCACGCAAAACTAGTCAATGAAACTAACGATAGTATAAAACTTGAGGAAAAATCTAAAAATACACTGAGCCGGGCTTTTCAGAATGAAAAACTAGCTTGGGCGCCATCCGAAAATTCGTTTTTCTTTATTTGACAACTGCAAATGGTTGAAAACGATCCTTAAGGAAAACTAAAAAGAACCAAATTTTTTTTAAATAATCAAGAAATTTAATTACTAAAGTCAGTGTACTTTCTGAGCTTCCCTCATCTAAACTATTTACATATATATTTTACTTATCCTACTCAACGATTCACGTCGACTTTAAGTTGATTTTTAACTCCTAATTTCATAACATGTAGTATCTAGTTTACAATATTTCAATGTATACATAACTTTATATAAAAATTCATTAAAGGTGAGTACATTCCACCAAATTATATCTTACTTAGATTTAGTCAATTCCATGTTTACATTGCATTCTTAATCTTAGCCTATATACTATGTTCTGTTACTATGCATAAATAATGCAAAAAAATAAAATATATATACATATATGATTCAAAATTGTATTAGGCACCCTTAAAAGTTTTACCTAATACCTGCATTGCATATGCTACACCTATTATATCTGTAAAGAGATTCCCATTTATAATTCATTTACATGACACAATTGCTTTAACTTTCTAACTTAATGACAAAATATCCTTACAACTAACCTTATAACCTGAATTATATCATCACAACAATATATGCATATTTAATCCACTTACATAGTACATAAACCTTGATTATTTCTTAATACCTAAACATCGACTTATGTTTTCATATAACATAATTCTGAAACATACATACATTACATAATATATCTATTCAATACACAATAATACAATTTAGAAATGTTCCAACACATCTCTTCACCTCGATACTCAGTATGCAAAGTATCAATCACATCACAATCACAATATTGACCTTGATCAAGATGACTAAACCATATGAATGTCCCTTTCCTTCAGAATTACCTTCCGATTCATTAACTGCTTTGTCACTCATCTACGGAGTTAACTTTGAATTATTTCATCGCATCCTAATGAATTTACCACATATTTTTACGTCACCCCAATACCTATCACGTATTAAGAGTTTCCATATTCTACCTGTATATTCTCGACGTTATACAGTACTCATGTCTGAGGTCATAAATTTCCTGCAAACCAACTTGTCACCCTTTATGATATGACGCTGTGTGATATCATATATATGTAAGCTTTTTTTCGACAGTTTCTACTGTCCACATATAAATTTTCGTTTTGTATCTTATTTCTCTCGGGAAATAATTGAATATTATCTATATTCGTCAACGCACGAATTAAGTCAAATAAACACTCTCTTAAGAGATATCTCAAATAATACTATAAGAAGTATATTCCATGACTGTCATTCTACTGTCTAGTACGATTTTATATTAACCAAATGCACCTACTAACTATCAATTTTTCGATCTCTTCTCGTATACTATCCCTACCAATCTTTCATGCCAATTTTCATTCATACTTTCCCTCACAAGAGTGCACCAATATACCTAACAAACCATCTTTCATTCATCATTCTTGTGTAACCTGAGAAAGAACTAGTGACGTCATATTTATGCATTCGACACTTATCCATTTTACTTTTTAACCCGTAAACCTCGTCTATTTTTATAAGTATAACTTTACTTACGATGTTTCTTAATCTCACATTAAATTTCTCAAATCTCTGACGTAGATAAGAACTTTTATCTCTTTATTTTTGGCTGTCAATTTCCTTTTTTTTTATATATACTATGTACATTGTTAATTACACACTTCTACCGTTATAGAGCTTATTTGGCCTCTAATAGGAATGACATCCCTGTGTAAGGTAACATGTCCATGTGTAACATACCTTAACCTAATATATATATATACAATTATATACATTCCTTACATACCTAACTTAACTAACCTAAATTTTTGAATTTTTATTGTTGACCATCCCTGCTAGTTTGATTAAATGAACTACCAGGTAAATTGTTAGATGTCCCTTTTGATTCCATTTCCCTTAACTGACGCTTTCGTTTGTAACAATCTATTTTCACATGACCTGGCCTATCACAGAAGTAACAACGCAATTCCTTTTTATTTGTTGAGAGATTATTATGGTTGATATTACCCCTCATATTTGATTGATGAATTGACTTGTTTCTAAACTGGGTTTCTTTTGAAATAATATTGCTCTGATCTGCCCTTTCATTACTTAATATCTGACATGCTTTGCTACAACATCCTTTCACTGATATGTTTTCGGACCTTACTTCTTGACGTTCTGATTCTCTTTCGTACTTATTTAATTCATAAACCTTTGATTTTGTGACAGATTTCTTTTGGTCAATTACCAAAGAAAGTGACTCAAATTTCCTACACAATGTCATCAATTCTTCTAAGTCGTCCAGTGATGCCGAAACTACAATACCCGCGTATTCAGGAGTAAGACCGTGGATAGCTATCTCAAGTAGTTCTTTATCGTCTAATGGCTGACTTAATAATTTGTTTTTATTTATAAGGTTCAAGATAAATTCGGAAGCGTTTTCTGCGTTTCCCTGTTTCGCGGTCATGACGTCAATACGCAGTGAACGCTGTGTGTTCAAACCTTCAAACTGATTGATAAATTTCGATTCGAATTCCTCCCAGCTATCCCCTAAATTGGTAGCTCTCAGCCATGTTAATGCTGAACCTGTCAGTAACACTGGTAGGTATCTTAGTAATGCCCCCCACTGTATGCCATAAACCTCAGACAATTCCTTCAGTCTTAATAAGAAACCTCGTGGACTACTAGTACCATCGTACTCGATGCCTAATTTTCTGGGATTAAAAAACTTTGAAACCGGATCTGGGTTTTGTTTCAAAAGCATTCTACTACTATTTGTCTTTTTAATTGTTTTCTTTGAAGTATTTAACCTCCTAACATGGGCTTTGACACTCACAACAGAAGTACCACCTGCCTTGTTGGTTACCTCATTGTCTAAATCTGATTCCTGATGTTCATCCATACCTACTATATCTTTATCAGCAGTTGACATTTTGAACTAAAGTTTTATATCATTTACTATTGAAAAATACCGTTTACTGAGGTTTAACCTCACTAAAAATCATATGTCTCCCAAGTTACATAAATGTATGTATAATATTAAATATATTTCGAACTAATTAAACTTGCAATTAATTAATCATACAATTGTAAATAATTTAATTATGATGCGTGTATGGAGAATATAATATGAAGCCAAACAAAAATAAACCATTTAAAATAAGCAAGTGTATGAAGATTGCAAAAATCTATGAATACCTAAATAAATTATTATTATTTAAAAAAAATTATATTTTTGTACAGAATCCTTTCAATGTTATAATGTTCCATTTGGTCCCACTGACCGTACATATTATCGTCATCGATAAACAAACAACTAATATTAATATGTTTATACACTATTTTAACATTTGCACTCCGTCGCAAACAATCAATTCTATATTACATTATTATATTCCAACACACAACCTAAATACCTATGCACTATCAATACAAACTTCATCGACCATCGCATGATGTACGATTTCTACTGCGTTAGAGAGAGACGAAACGATACTTCCCAATATCGCATCAACTGGTTTGCGTCTACGCTAAATTTCAATGATGATAACAGACACCTGCTATACGTTCCATGTACCTACTCACTATTATTTAAACCTAACGAAAATAAGGCGAAGGACATTCATAGTTCGGTATAATCTTGCCAAATCAGACACAGTCAATATTTATTTGAACATTAAAATCACTTACCGAAATGATGTGAATGTACCTGACATGACACTGGCCGCAAGCTGTATCGATATGGTGAGATGTGTGAATTTCCAATGCTTTCCAAAATCCAAAATTGAACTCATATGAAAATGTCTTCATCCATTCAAGCTAGAACATACGTTTTGCAATCTAATAAGTTTCCATACACAAATACATTTTTATTCAAATTCAAAATTTCAATGTTTCGGTTCATTCACTTGCAAACAAATGAATAGTTGAGCAATACAAAATTACACAATTCTAAAATTCAATTTTTTTTTGAAATAATTTTACCAATACTGGACTTGTAAAAATTGACTTTGTTACTTTACAAATAAACCTAGCAAAATCCAATTGAAATAAAATTTCAATAAAGTTGAACCAAAACTTTAATAAAACATAATTAAAACTTGACTAAAATCTTTACTGAATTGGATGTTTATTATAAAATTTACCCTTTTGACAATCCAAAGTTGCAAAATTTATTTATTCATTTACCAAAATTACGATAATACAAATTCAACAAACATTGCATGTGGCAATTAGTAGAAAAATTTATTGTGGTCAGACCCTTTTTATAACAAAAATTTTAACATGTGCTCCAATAATTTTACAATTTACCTACAATTTACAAAGTATCATGTTGCAAAAATTATGCAGATTTTTGTCACATTTACAAATTTTATAAAATTAATTTTACCTACCAACGACAAAAATATCATATGTTTTTGTCACATAATTTAGCAAAAAAATTTTTGAACATTAATTTACATGCATTTAAAATGTACTTTGATTATGCAAATTTTTCACATGGTTTTTACTTTAAAATTTTATTTAAACATGCTATTCCAAAATGTTATTCTATATCTCTTGTTACATATTCTAAAATGCTATTCTAATATACAATATTATTCTAAAATGTTAATCTAACATGCTAATCTAACTGTTAATCTAAATTGCTCTTTATACGTTTAAGTTGAAGGAATAATCTAATGTTATATATTTTTTTTATATAGAGGTGGAAATCAGTATGGAATGCCAATAATATAGGGTCCATACGTTGGGCGCAAATTCTGTGGCAGTTTTATATATTTTCCTCAGTCGGTAGAGCTTGAATTGGAAATCCAATGAGACCCCATTCATTACATACTAATCTCAAAGGCGTGGGTTATTTCCACCTCTAATTTGATAATTACCATTACTGAATATGATTCTAAAATTATTTGTGATATTTTCACTGTCAAGTCAATGCTATGCGGTCTCATTGAATACTCCACATTCATCATGGGAGTATTGATTTAATTCAAAGAAGGTTTCAAATAAAAATCTTTAATCCACTTCCACTATACACTGATAGTAGACAGCTGGTTTTCACAACTTTGTTAACAAACTTCTTAACTAAATTATTACATGATTATCAATTTTTATATACATCCTTCGTCACAATTATAACTAATTACACTCTGACTTGACCTTCATGTATAACCATGTATATACATGCTGAACCTTACATACTAATAGTGAAATGAAAATGTGACCTGTTGATTTCCTGGTGATTTTAATTAATTATGAAATTCGGTTGGCTGTATAGACGATCTGCAAAATTAGACATCACACTGTTCCCGCCTGTGTGGTTAGCCTCCATTAATCTTGTAGATTAATCTTTCCAGATTCATCTGCTTATGGTGATATCATTCTATTTTAGCCTGGGCACGTGGTATCACTCGCATCAATGAATGTTAAAACCTCCCGAACTCTAATCCCCCTGGGTATTTACCGCTTCTTCATGTTTAGCGGTATAATATTTAGATCCTCGCTCGTCGCAATCAATTTTGTTCACAATATTAATTTACATTCCTTCTAAAAGTGCTCGCAGTTATGCGACACGACTTGGTAATAATTTAAAATGTAACACTCCACATGAGAGATTAAAATTTATTACATAGGTACCATGACCTACTAATGATCACTTCTTCGCGGTCAGACGTATAAAGAGACTTCTTCCTGGGTTACTCCCAATTAAATAGCTAATTATCCGCTATCTCTCTCATTACGAGAACTACATACGTCACGCCACGTTGTTTTTAGACTCCAATGAAGTTCGTCACACATCCCGCGCTATTTCCGCAATCACATCCAAAGACAAAAATTAAATATTTTTCAGAAACGCTCTTCTTCTTTTTCTTTATTATATTTAACCCTGATAATAATTCTGTTACACACTCAATAGGTACATGTCTTTACAATATTAATTAATAATTGAAATTTAAGATAATTTTCATGTTTCTACCTTGGTAAATAGCTTATATTTATTTATTAGGTTTCACATCTGGTACATGTTCTGCGTGGTGAAAAATACCGCCCTCTCCAACTGATAATGAAGGGGAAAATTGAGGGACGCCGAGGTCCCGGTAGGAGACAGATGTCCTGGCTGCGAAACATAAGGGAGTAGACCGGCATCCGAAGTGTGGAAGTGCTGTTCCGAGCAGCGCAGGACAGGGACAAGTTTGCCGAGGTGATCGCCAACGTTGGGGGGACCCGACAAGGCACTTGAAGAAGAAGAAATACCTAATACTTGAGAAAACAATGTCGTATGATTTTCAATTAATAATCGAAAAAATAAAACCATTCTGGTGCCGTCACTTATTTATGCAAGCGAGACATGGACGTTGTTGCAGAAGAACGAAATTAGAATAAATGCAGTAGAGATGCGATCGTTGAAGAGAATGATCGGTAAAACATTGCGTGATAAAGTGAGGAATAAGGATATTAGAAGAATCAGCGGATGCAAGCAGAAGTGTTGTGGACAGAATGCGTGTAAATAAGTTACGATAGTTTGGACATGTGGAAAGAATGGATGATAAAAGGTTGACAAAGAGGATACCCAAAAGTACTTTCAACCTTTTTGTTTTTATTCTTGTTTCATTAAATAATTATTCTGTCCAAATATGTCCTTAAATTTGTATATCAAGTTAAAATACCAACAACTTTTTTCATAACAAATCATGACAATGATTTTTGTGCAATATCAAAATTATTCCCTAGGAAAAACCAGCGTAGAAGTAAGTTACCAATAAACAAATTACAGTGGGTGGCCAAATTATTAGGGACAGTAAAAAAATTCTTATATTTTCCAGTTTCATTGAAGTTTTTAATCAAATCTTTGGTTGTACCCCACGCAGGTATTTTTTTATTTTAAAGTGTGAACTGTTGAGATCATAAAAATAACAAGTCACATGATTGAAACTATTTATTTTTTATGTAAAAAAATACATAATACAATAACTACCGTCTAATCGAATTAATCCTAGTATTTTGCGATGCCACTTTTTGCTCCAATTAGAGCTTCTATACGTCAAGGCATGCTGTCTATGCAGAATTTTGCATTATGTTGAAGCTTCGTATTGTGATGGCATTCTTTGATCAGAGTTTCAACCAGCTGGTGCTTGGTTGTGACCACGTCCTTGGCAACTCCCATTTATTGAGTTCCCACATATTTTCTGTAGGGTTCATGTCAGGTGAGTTGCCTAGCCAGGGCAAAATGGTTATGTTTTTTTCTTCCAGGAATGCAGTGATACTCTTGCCTTTATGATACGGTGCTGAATTGCTTACTCATCGTGACCACTGAACCTTTTTTCAAGTTGCGGAAGCAGTTGAGTTTCTAGTACTAGCTTATACTGATCCTGTCTCATCGTTCCTTTCACAATGTAAAGGCATCCCATACCCTTGGCTGAGATGACAAACCACGCCATGACACTAACCATTGATTTGACTCTTTCCACAAGACAGTCAGGGTGGAACCTGCTCCCCAGGACGTCGTCAAGCAAATCAAGTTTTTTCGACCAAAATCTGGAAAATTGCCGTCGGAGAAGCACACCAGTAAAATATTACAAAAACTTCAAAAATATGGTATTCTCGAACTTAACAGTACTTAGAAAGTAGTGTTTACTCGATTCCAATCTGCAACACTCATATTCCAGTGTTGATTGAATCATTGCAGCCGTTTCTTATTCATTGTTTTGATAAGGCGTGATTTTTTGATTGGCCTACAACCAATCAAGTTGTCTCCGGACAACCGTCTTCTAACTGTCTTATGGAAAACTGCAGATTCTTCATCCTTAATCATTGCAGTCAGGCAGGTCGTACTCATTTTCCTATTTTGGAAGCATATATCCCTGATTTTCCTATCGGTATGGGGAGTAATTATTCTTTTTTACCCACATTTGCTGATACGGCTACTTCCAAGGGCTTGTTTTGAGGCATTTTTATTTTGATTCTGGTGATTTCTGACTTTGCAATCCCTGTTACATCTGCTTTATGTCTCTGGGAATGTATAGAGTATAATTATAAGTTTGCATTTCTCTGCATTTTCTTGGAAACGTGTCTGAAGTCTTGCCCACACAAAATCGAGATAATTTTGAGGTAATTATCACATGCAATGTTCAAAAAAATTTAATCCACCAATAAATATATCTAAACTTGACTAAACAAGAAACATTACTTACTTTTTAATTATTTACTTACAAAAAAACATCAAGAAAATTAACTTAAAAATGTTTTATATGTCTTCAAAACATGAGTTGTTTTTAACATGTTTATAGCAAGTGACGACCGAATAAGGATTAATCTCACTTTTTTCGTAAATGACATATAGTAGCAGTATTTTCACTTATCAAAAATGATAATAGTGACACAAACAGTAAAAATAAATAAAAAAATCTTATTTTAGTTGATATTTTATGCTCAAATAATTCAGCAAAAATGAAAACTACATTTTTTTCAAACTGTCCCTAATAATTTGGCCACCCACTGTATATAATATTTTTATTAGAAATTTATTAAATATTTTTTAACATGAACGAGGCTAAAGACTCAGGAAACCGCTACGGTTTGCCAAAACATTTTTTCACATCATGTAGTTATTACTACAAACTATGCGTACAAAAAAATAAACAACATATAACGAAATAAATGTAAACACACTACCCACTTAACGAATATTTAATAATATTATTACTCAATAACGTGATGTATATTGCTTGTTTATAATAATAATTTATAATACAAGATAAAATAACTAGTGGCAGACATCAATAAATATGATAGAATAATAATAACATATTAAAGTAACATGTTATAATAACGTTATTTATCGCGCAATAAAGTTACGCGTGTGTATACATTGCGTTGGTTTGATTTGTAAACTGACTGAATAATTTATCAAATAAAAATATATTATGGGTAATCCTAAAAAAGGAATAGAATCGTTAGTTTCACATAATATACTAAAGAGTTTTTTTAATGATGGAATATCTTCCGTCTAAATAACCGAGTTATTCGTGAAAAATACTATACCGGGGATAACAATAGCACAGATAGAAAACAGTAGTTAACAAAGGATGCAAATGTGTTGGTCAAGCAGCAATCGTCAGGAGGTCGCGTGATTGTTTTTTGGTGGTTTGAGCATAGAGTCGTTAAAAGCTAAGGTATAGTCAACACTTGAATGAAATTATTACTGTACACTGGACTGATATCCTTGAAACATCCAGGAGTAAATGGTTAGGTCCCTCTTCAATGTATTTCGTTGTTGCAAATTCCATACTTACTTACTTACTTCCGATGACCGAATAGCCCTTGCAGGATCTCCAAGCCTTTCTATCTTGAGCAATGGAATGCCAGTCGTCTTTAGCATTGAGTTCCTCTAGATCTCGGTTGATGTTATCCAACAATCTTTGTCTTGGGTCTGCAAATTCCATGGTGTTAAAAAATCTTTAGAGTAAAAGGACAGGAGAAAGCGTATGTCGAACCATACAAAAGTTGATAAGGATACTAAAAATATGTTCAGATTTCATCAAACGGATTTAACGACATATATATTTTTTCAATTTTGAAGCAATACCGTCAGGATATTCATAGAAGACAAAGGTGAAGTAGACCAGCATTGAGAGTCAAGTGTCAAAACACTCGCTGGAAATACAAAACATTCGAGTCATGTCACCGACAGTTAATATATACAATTCTGCAACATCAAATGTATAATAAACGATAAAGTGTGCAAATCTACAGTGCATTAAAAATATGATATACGACCTTTGAAACACCCACTTCTAAGTCCATTAACTCCGCTATAGAGATTTTGGTAACAGTATGTGGAAAAACCACCGAAAAATTATTTTCATATTTTACGAGGGCAACAATCTTACATAAAAATAATGAAATTCTTGAGAAGCATTAACAATAATAATTTTATAAAAATATGAAATTACTTATAACGGAACAAACAGACAAGAACAATAAAATATTAATTATTATTGAAATATTTATGAAGCAATAAAATATTAACCAGGCATTCGATTCAACAATCCGGAGATTTATTTATTCATGCCAGGAGCGCAGGAATAAAAGAAGAATGAAATAATGTTAAACATTAATAAACAACATTGAATAAATACATATTGAATGAACCACAAAAATTGAACACTGCCGACAAAAGCCAATATCACGATCAATAATGCGGTATGGCATAAATTCCTAGAGATGTAAGTGAAATTTTTAAAGAACACAGAAAGCGTACTTCATGACTTACCTATACGTGGGAATCGGTATAAATATATGTATACAAGATTCATGGATTGAGAGACAACAAATTTCTGATTCGAATGATTTTCAAATGCGCTGACAAGTTACAGCTTTTTTTGTTAACAAAATGTGGTCAAATTCATCACTTACAGTATTTAAATAAAATAGTGATACATTAAACTACCACCAGTTGAAGATGTAAAGTAATGAATTCAGCAACCCGTTGTAACTTAAAATGGTACAACAAACGACAATAATTTCATAGCGAACACGTCCAGAATCCCAAATATTGTCCTACATGGACTACCTGAGGGACGAAATCCACCAGAAGACCCCCAAAACGATGGAAGGACAGCTGCGCCTCCACAGCGCGAGAGATTATTTTTGCATGAACAGAAGTCTAATAAAAGATTAAGAAGAAGAAGAAATTCGAAGCATATTGGGAAAATCAATAAAGCGATTATGAAAAAGGAGGTATCCAGACAAGCTTTCAAATTAAATGTTAAAATACAATAAAAGGAAAACAAATAAATGTAAAAAGTAAAAGAGATAATCAACAATTAAAAATACCAAAACAATATAAATGTATAGTAATGAGGTTAAAATTAAAATAAAAAACAAAACATTTAACCATAATAATAAAAGAGCAGAGTCTGGAGAAAAAACAACGACCAGAAGAGCAAATGTTTTAGGAACACTTTACATAAAAATATGAAATTAAAATAGATGTGTTCATTCGTATATGTATATTAATATGCATGTACTTTATAGACACCGTAATTAGACAAGACAAATGTAAAATAACACTCTCTACACGAGGTCTCACCATTTGGGCAGATTTGAGTTAAAATACATTACCTATACATAAACACTGAATCTCCAATAGTGACAGAGATACCTATTACAGTTTATGGGACGCCGTGTTGTCAGATTTGTATAAGATCAACATACAATTATTATTTTGCATATTTTGTCAAAATACAAAACTTTTTTTTATATAAATCGGGAGATTCATTTTATTCAGTTATTTTTTATTTCACAATAATACCTTTACGGCGTGAGCCTTGAATACGTTTAGAAAATACAGAGAAACAAAATTTAATCAAGACAAGAGATGAGAAAAGAAAAAAAATAAAAGATATATCTGGGTTTTTGTCATAAATCCAAATACAACCTTATACATCATTCACAGTAAGCAAAAAGCTTGTGTCGTGAGAGGGGAATTTGCCGGTAACTGGGATCGAACTACGGTCACCCTGTTCACGAGGCCGAGACTCTACCTCCAGGCTACTGAAGAACTTGTGGGTTTAATTAAAAATCATATCAGATACAAACAAACTATGTTATTATCTATATGTATAGTGTCCGAAAACTGTGGATGAAAAGATTACAATTAATAAAGTACAAAAACATATCACCAATATTTTACATCAAATCAAATATATTTTAATCGCGGGGTTGTCATTTTGTGATGATTACTTTCATTCTTCTCAGGGAGGTCGAGTAAAACTACCCTAGTAATAATTATTACGAGAATCTTGAATAATGTAACACTATGCAAAACTAATCGAGAAGTTTGCTAATGAGCAAAGTTTTTCTCATGATTCACACAAAAAGGACAACATCATAAAACGCTGAATTAGCTGAAATTACGAACTATCATTAATATTAACGATGAAAAATGCATAATATTTTATTGCTAAGAAATAATTTAATGAAAGTTTTTACTTTATGAAGAATGGACTTCGCAAAGAAGTGGACAGCAAAGCAATCAAGAGAACTGATGAAGTTGCAACGAAAAATTTAATTTAAGTTTGATTAAAACATACAATCTTGATCTCTCTCCAATTTAAAGATTAAGAAACGCGTGCATACGCTGCTACTTCAAGCAAATCATATTCACTGTGTTGCTTTTTAAATCCTTAAAAAGTTTTTCTTTCCATGCAAGAGTTCTGATTCCTAGATTCTTGATTAAAATATAATTTTGAGTCACCGAATTAAAGAGTAAGTTTCTAAGCCAAATGGATCATTAAAACTCAGACTTATTTATACCCTAAGAACCGCGTATACATTCACAAGATATTTCACTGAGTACTTCATTAAACTGACTTATTTTTTTCTACTAACGTGAACACGAAATGCGGACACAACCAGAAGTCTGGAGAACGGTTAATTCGATGGTTTATATGGAATCCACGTTGAGCATAACCTAATACATGTATGGCAATTGTACAACAAACCTTTTCGATAATGTCTCTCGATTCAATGAATAACTTAACAATAATCGACATAAGAATAATACATATCTCGAAAATTCATACATCGCTCCTGCAAACTACATCTTAAAGTAAATTTGATTAATAGCTGAAGATGTCATCCGCTTCGAATGTTTCGAACAAAGGACGAATTAGCTACTGAGCGGTTTGAGCTCACTTTCCAACTTACAAAGACACGAATTCTGTTATAAATATTATCAACAGAGATGCAACGAAGTGTTTTCACCTGAAACGGTTGCAAAACTATTCATGAAGTTCAAAAGTCTTTTAAAAAGAAAGCCAAATCTTGAAATCATTGAAACAGCAAATAAGAGAGACATCTTCGAAGAAAAAACATACTAACGGAGTAGAACTTTGAACCATTGATTGGCTTAAAGAAATCGTTATGATAAAATAAATTATTAATTCAATATACGGCTAATGCTTTCTACAAACAGATAACAGAAACGCTACATTTCACATTGATTTAAAGTAAACATAGTAATGGTAGTAGTTATTTTATAACAAAACAATACACAACATACAGAAAACAAATAAAACACCATACATAAGGGAAAGAAAATATATACACCAGGCATATATTTTCTTTAGTATGTAAATCAAGGACTTTTCGGAAGTGGAATCCAAAGAAGTTAAAGGCTTCTGCTCGAAAAAATACAACTCAATAAATTGCTGCTTTGTAGAAGAAGAAATACTTTGTATTATGTTTTACGGTACAGGAACAATCTGTTTCTGACATGCAGCTGGTCTGCTGGCTACCACACTTGTGGGATATGCCGTGATGGTATAGTAGTAGTAGTAGTAGTAGTAACTATCTGATATTTATCTGTCAGCTGTGCATCTGTTTCAATGAAATTTTTGATTGATTTTACTGTGTACCATCACTAGTTATTTTATTACGTAAGAAACGAAGACGAATTCCTCAAGCACACATTATGCTGAATATGTTCGAAGGTATTCGCTGGTATGATTTCACGAAATAACTTCGCTTGGTATTATTAAAAGGTGTGCGAAGGAATTCAGAATGCCAAAATCATGAGTTCTATGTTAAGATTGCCTAGATTGTACTTTAAATTCAATAACTGCGGTAATGAGTAATGCTGAATATGTACTAATACAACACACTAACGAGGACGATTACAGTTTTACACTGATAAGCCAAAGTGTCATCTTAAAGATTTGCCATCAAACCTGAATAAAAATGTCCACATAAAATTTAAATCGGTGAGAACCAAAATCAAATATTGGACTTATGTCAATGAAAGCAACTCCATATAATGGATTAGTTGGAAGACATCTCATTTTAGCGATTAACTCGCTCTCTGTACATTGAATTGTATAACTGATATTTTTATGATACTTTGTATTGATTTGAAATAATGTAATCAATGTGTACAGTGAAGAATAAAATAAATAATGTTATTTAAAAGATCCATTCATGAATTTTACAAGAATATTTTTTTCCTTGCATGACCTGTGTGTTTATTACACGTCATCAATCCACAATTGATACTACTTATGGAGATACAAAAACAGTTTGGACGTATAGAGTATTTGTCCTATTCTCAATTTGTTTTTTCTTCTACTTAATAAAAATGTGAAAAAAATTTCTCATGTAAATGTAACCATGAAACAAGAATATTCACACTTTTTATTTAAATAAAAATGATCAAATGGAATTTTTAGAAAAGCATTAATTTGGGTTTAAAATCAGAGTTCGTGAATCACAATAGAAAAAATAAAATTAATGTCATATTGTCAATAGCTAATGCACTGAACATATAAACATGTAATAGCTCACAGTGTGTGTGTGTGTGTGTTGTGACTCACGAAAGACCCCACTAAACCGCTCATTAATATTGGGCGAACACACATTCATCACACGCCCCGCATCCTTGACATTGTGTCAAAATACGATTAAAATATCTACATTCATAAAAACAATTTAAAGCGATCGAGAAAAAATATTATATTTTGTAGAACATTGGAAAGCGATCCACCTCACACTTGGATATCTCAGGAGTTGTAGACTCTTATTTGTCCACACATTCAAACTAAAATTGTCCTCACGGGCGAGTCACTGGGCAGGCCTGAAGGAATTTGCAGAACATTTATACAACGGTACTATACACTTAATTTACTTTCTCACTTATTCACATATTCTGTTCATCGATTTTGTTTGTCCATATGTTTCTAGCCATCTCTAATACCTTACAAAGGGAAGGTTTTCGTAAAACCTCACGCTTAAGACAATAATTAACGTCTAAATGCAACAAGATAATGTGAGCCAAGATTCATAGATGTCGGTAGCAAAGAATAAGGGCACACATAATATATTATGAAATTGTTCGCCTTCTTCTATCTCTTCTCCGTCAGTCACTCAATTCTGAGGATTATGACCATCATGCCTCATTCGACCCGCCATCTGTCTTCATAAAAAAACGATATTTAGCCACGTGCAGAGGCCCGTGTAGGGAGTATAATTTGCCTAGCCAGACATGGTACTGTTAATTAAATTTTATAGAATCATCGGGAAATCGTTACAGCCAGCCTGAACCGATTCGAAAAGGTCGGGTTACGCCTTACTATTAATTTTGAACTACTTCCCCTTTTTTACTTTAGAACGACTATATCTCCGACTCTTTTTTACTTTAGAACGACTATATCTCCGACTCTTTTCAGTAAGTTTTCAAATATCCTGCGAAAGGCTGATATAGGTATGTAAAAAAATCCGTTTAAGATTTTTACCGCCTTCAATCTTAACTTTTATTGGCACGACTTGCGAACTTGTACATGCAGATAGTCTGCAGGCTACCACATCTGTAACTAATGCCGTAAAAGTATAGAAGTAGAAGTATTAAAACTGTCTGATTACATACTATGAAGCGTTACAACTCAATGCGCTATCAGTTCACACAATGTCATATTATTTTATAATGTTTACGATCGGAATGCGAGATTAGTTTGAGATGAGCGGCCTAAGAATAGCTGATAGGTATGTCCGAAGAACAACAGCGGAACTAAATATAAAATAATTCCAACGACGTCACACCATGCCTAATGATACGATATCGCTAGTACAGTGGACACACATTAATCAATGGAAACTATTTCAATGGTCGACTAACAATACACTGACTCTTTGCAATAAGCGCACCAGAAAAACAATGTTGGCAACTTATATTGAGTAAAAATTATTCTAGGTGAGCGACTAAAAATAATATTTCTTAAATAACCTATATCGATTGAGAAGCCAGTGAACTAACTGATGAGATAAAAAGATGTGTAATTTTACGTAATGTTTTACGAATACGTGCCTTCTACAGAATAATAAAAAAACGGACAAGAGTGTGACCTTTTCTTCATTAGGGACTTCACAGTTCATGATAACCGCTCACAGTCTGCATAATGGATGATATTTTTGATGAGCGATTTATGACGCTTTTCCAGCTGCCAAGTGGATCAGAAAAAAAAATATCTAGCATCAGAAGCATATTAAAATCTTTACTAAGAATATTAATCAACAGACACCTCATCCGCACAACCAGCAGACTGTGCAAACTCCCTTTTGTATGAGACATGGGTAAAGTGCACTTAAACCAGCCTAAGCCGATTCGTAAGCATCGGGACACCTTTCCTGTTTCATACAAAAGGAAGTTTGCACAGTCTGTTGATTGTGCGGATGAGGTGTCTGTCGAGTAATATTCTTAATATCTTCACTCTCGCTGGTGTGAAAAACCAACTAAATGCGAAAACTTCGTTTAACATTTAAATTCTATACTATTTACTCACTAGCGCCCTAGAGGATCTCTAAGAACTATTATCGGCGCCAAAACAAAGTCATTCGTAATAATTAACAAAAAGAGAATCATCAGGTCACCTGTTCATCGTGTGATGATGATGATGATTTTGGATGATTTTATTTTATTTACGACGCCGTTTTACAGTCTCTAGACCGTCTCAAGAGCGCCAGTGAAGAGTTCAGTTTTTAATTTGCCTCTGAGGCTAGTGACCGTCTGACCATCTCTCAGCAGCACCGGTAGGCGATTCCACATAACTGGTCCAACAACACCAAAGGCCCTCTCGTAGAAATTGGACTTACCGGCTCTATTGGGCTCAGTAAGTCTATTCACAGCCAGTTCCATAGAGCGCAGAGGTCTTCTAGTGGTCGAGTCAAGGGGACAAAGCTCTGTGAGGCACGATGGTGCCATTTTGTTAATAGCCTTGTACACCAAAAGGCACACCTTGAATGTCACCCTTTCCTCGATCCTCAACCAGTTTAGTCGTTCTAAGAGGGGAGTGATGTGGCATATTTTGCCTTCTCGGAAAATGAGCCGCGCAGCACTGTTGAACGCCAGCTGCAAACGATTGGGAAGGCTTTGAGGTAGTCCAGCATAAACAACGTTGCAATAGTCCAATCTTGAGACAACAAATGCTGTCACCAGATCCCTAATGGCACTTTCGGGTAGAAATCTAGAGACGTGATTCTGCCGCCTTATATTACAAAAATTATTCATGAAAATGGTGCAAATAATTCGGCACTCATTGCGTCCGCACAACAATGTTAGGAAATGTCGTCCCTAGACTGAATCATCTCTGAAGAATGAAAACTGAAACACGTTGTAGCAGCGACGCGGTCGTATCGGTAACTTTATATTAATACGATAACATTATATAAAAATGTAATATAGTATAAAAGATACCGGGACCCGTTGCCAGAATTTATATTATGTACAATGTACATACATACATACATGCAAACATAACTGCACAATTATTAATGCTTCAAGATGTAAAATATAATATGTATTATTAACACACATGTATGTATGTATTAAACATCTATTAATGAAGTAATTATGTATAGAGGTTATAAATGTGACAATGTTTTAATGGAGACAGAAAAAAATTAACTGAATCATTGTTATTATTATTGTCAAACTATTTTATATTAACAGATTGATGAGGAGCGTATATACAAAGATAATTATTTGGATCAATATGTTCCGTCGAACACACGTGGTATTGACGATGACATTGCACAGCGCTCAAAGCTTGGATGAATGAATTGGAGATCTGTTTCTGGTGTACTGTGTGACAAGAAAATGCCAATAAAAATCAAGGGTCAGTTGTACAAAACTGTGGTCAGACCAACCATGACTTATTCATCTGAATGTTGGGCCCTAAAACATAATCACGCCCAGACTCTACACACCAATGAAATGAAAATGCTCAGATGGGCTGATGGTGTAACAAGGATGGATAGGGTGAGAAATGTCCATATCCGTGGTAGTTTCAAAGTCGCTCCCATCGGTGAAAAAATAACCGAAAACCGATTAAGATGGTACGGGCACATCTTGAGACTACCACAGGATAACATGATTAAGAAGACAATGGACGTGGAAGTAGGACCCAGAAGACCAGGCAGACCAGTGACCACCTGGATGTCCACAATTGCCAGGGATATGAAGGAGGCAAAGTTGCGCGCGGAGGATGCAGGGGACCGGAAAACTTGGAAGATGAGGACTAGGAGAGCCGACCCCAAGTAAATGAGATAAAGGCGAGGGCGAAGAAGAAGAGGTGTAGTAGTAGTAGGTAGTAGTAATTTCGATAAATTTATCTTCACCATCACGGCATTTCGTAAAATTGTTCTTTTTGAACAATTGAGATTTAGACTTATATACGCCTTATTCTCTATTTGAAGTTTCGAATGAAAAAATACAGATTCACCACTTCTTGTAATATACCAACAAGTCGTCCTCTTTTAGCCAATAAAAGTAAAGACTTTCAGGATGAGTCCAGTACCTCATTGCTAAAACTGATTGCTTCAGATAAATATCTTGAAAATTAAATACCTGACTTTTAAAGGACATTGAAAAACTTTAAGGAAAGGGTAGGAGGCCTATTCTTTACCTGGAACTCCAAGATATTTCAATAAAATGTATTCAAATCTTATCTACAGTGAACATAAAAACAATAACATCGAAAAATAACGGGAACTAATT
Source organism: Athripsodes cinereus (assembly GCA_947579605.1). NCBI lineage: Eukaryota > Metazoa > Arthropoda > Insecta > Trichoptera > Leptoceridae > Athripsodes > Athripsodes cinereus. The sequence goes on along the minus strand of OX388322.1, from coordinate 20,513,572 downwards.
ATTTGTACGGCTATTAATCCATTCGTTCGGCAAGAAAAAATCAGCATTTAAGTAATTTGCACAGCAAACAATGTTTTCATCAGCAATAAATAAAAAATAAGCGCAACACTTGTTTTACAAACAAACTTGGTTATATCGGCAATTTAAAAAAAATTAACAGCTTAATAAATACTCGCACAGCAAAATAATTAATTGACCAGCAGAATTGTTATATGAGCAGCAGAATTATTATTTGACCGGCAGAAAATATTAGATAAACAATATATTTCACACACCGATTTACCTTCGGATCCACATGAAGTTTTTGTGATTTTTTACCAAATTAATGATGACTACGAAAATAATGCCAGTTTCCGCTGTGCTATATTAACGAAATATCTAACTGAAATGTCGAAAAACTCTAGTGTCGTTCATTCAGATGCTACATATAAAATCACATAAAAAGATGCTACATACGAAGATTTATTATTTGAACAAGATTAAAAATTTAGCTTTTACAAGTTTTATTAAAATTAGCTCACGGTTTGCTGCTCATTTATTTATTTTGCTGGACAAATAATCATTATGCCGGTCAAATAATAATTTTGCTGGTCGATTAAATTTAGAGTTTTACAATATCATATTATTTGCAATAGAAATATAATATTCTCGCTGGGCATAAGTAGCGTATCAACATGATATATTTGTCGGCAGAATATATTTTTCTGCTGAACATAACATCAATATTATGCTGATCGTTTAAATGATAGCCAAAAATAACTATTTTTAGGTTTCTCTTGGTTGAAATCTATAAATATATATAAGACAGAATTAGATTTTGTCACCTTATAAGAAGGAAGGCACAATTAATTCGTAATACACAGCAGCAGTAGAACCCCAGCAGGTAACCAGGTTACCCGCCCACCGGTTACAGGTAACAACACCCCGCCCATCCGCCTAGCATCATCTATACAGTTGTATAGACATGGCAACATGACGTGAGTGTTCTACTAATATAATAATACATACAGTTTTTTTATTATATATTTCGTTTTATTCCTAAATAATATCGTTATTAAATTTTCAGAAATTTGTTATTAGTACCTACTTTACTACTACTATACTTTACCGTCAAGGCATATTCTATGAGTGGGGTAGCCAGCAGACCAGTTGCATGTAAATACACGGTGTTAATATGACTGTGTCGTCACCCGATAGTTGAATCAAACAGTTAACTAAACAGCTAAACGCGGGTATTCAACTGATTGACTAGGCTCAATCAAAAATATAATTTTGAAATATGTAAATTTTGAACATGTTATAATGACAACGGAATAGTGGATGGTCTTGAGAAGAATAGAATAGAATTACAATAGAACAATGGTTTTTATTTTAGAACGCCGTAGTTAAAATGAATACTAAAATTGATCTTGGGAATATAAAAAAAACACTTTCACAAACCTAACTTACAACGGAAAAGACCAATTCTTTACCGGGTACTTCCTGTTTATTACAGGAAGTACCCGGAAAATACCCACAGTTCCACTTGTGGGTATTTTCTGATGGAAAAGAAGTAGTAGTAGTAGTTAATAATAACTAAACTATTATTTAAACGTTTCTCTACAGAATCAAAAAACGTTATTAATAGCTTATTTCTTGAATTACCTACTATACAAGTAGAAGAATTCCATTATTGAATATTTTTTCTAAGGTTATTATCAATGTTTCTTGTTATCCAGTTACTTTTAGCATTTTTAACAGCTTATTAATTAATATTAGGAAGTCCAGAAATAAATACTTATTTTTACATATTATAGGTACGGAAATACTAACAGCCGTTATTTTCCCCATCTATTAATAACGGGTACCTACCTAATAATACCTTAGTAATTATTCTAGTATTTACGTCATCCATCCATCCCGTACAATGTTGCCATATTAGATCGTATTACGTAAAAATAGGGTTCATTATTAATTGTTGTGATGTACATCAACCTGATACAATAACATGCTATTTTAGAAACAACTTTGTTATATATATATAGACATTGTAGACAGAGTCAAGAATTCAAATTCAAATTCCTGGAACCTTCTTCGTGTACTTCTAGCACCGTTGACACGAACCGTGACACGAAAATAGATTTAATCGATATTTAGAGATTGTTCTTAACCTATCAATACAAAACTTGATGGTTAATGTTTTATAAACCTATCTGGATATAAATTAAAAGTTATTTCCTATTATTTCCCACGAATATTTTAACAACGGAATCTATGTCCATCGTCAGGACATATTCCACAAGTGGAACAGAAAATAAACTATCTACATGTAATGAACAAAAAAGTCGTCCCCTCCGTGACTAACAATGCCTAGTCTTGAATGTCTTAAATTATATGAAGGAAAGAAAGTTCTGTGAATTTCTATAGGTATAACTAATAACAAGTGTCAAGACTATCTTAATTACCGCTAAACCTCATCTTATTTTTGTATTGATCGACACGAATTCACTAATTTCCAATCACTTGAACGAAATCAACAATGATAGTTTTTCTTTATTATTAAATCGTATAAAATGACATACGAATACTAAAAATACAGCTTTCAATAAAAATCCAGACATAATAATACGAATGAGCGATAATAAAACCTATCATCTAGTTCCTGATTACAGAGTCTATAAAAATATATCACTAGATTAGTTTTTAAGTTCAAAGACTTTGGCAATTCAACGTATAGACAATAAAAAAACGTCCTTGACTCTGTTTTCCCAAAGTATGTAATAACCGAAGACACATCTTCAACAGATCGTGTTATAAAGATGTCGATGGGTCGTTCATAATGCGACACGCGATCTTCTATTTCTACCGCATACATTCTCGTAGTGTGTGATATGTTGTTTATTATTTGCTATAATCTTTGAATCAAGCCGTTAGCGTCTCCATACAATGTTCGCAGCCAATTAATGAAGCTGAGATTATCCACTAACATAACTATTCGTAGCGATAGTGGCCAATCAATGTAACATGAAACATTATAGATGTAACCATAAATATTCACACAATACCTACGAAGTGTAGATCGGAATACGCCAATAGTCTTTACTCTCTTATCTAGTGAGATGCAGTCCTATCATCATTCGAACCATTTGAGGACCTCAAAGCCATAATTTTCTATTCTCGAAACAGCAAAATTCGACAAATGTCTACGAGCATAGTTAAATCAAATGCATTTTGACTTTACGAATGGCAAACAGCATGTCACTACCTTTTTCCAAAGATTTTTTTATGCTTTTCTGCGCCAGACGGCAGATAAATAGTTTCTTCGGCTGAAATTTAACTGAATGAATAAAACGTTGCTTTTTGGTACTGCATGGTAATGTATGTAGCAACCTATGTAGAGAGAAGAATAAAGAAAATAAATTAGGTATTCACTACTGACTTAACACATTGCAGAATCGTTGTCATAACCAATTTCTGCAAAATATCCATCTGAAAGTACCTACTACACGAATACAATAACTTATCCATCTTATTGTAGACAACTCTGTATAATAATAATTAATTCTGCTAGGATATAATAATTAATTCTGCTAGGATATAATATGTCCGGAGGACGCACAGAATAGAGCCGAGTGGCGGCGAAAGACAAAAATGGCAGACCCCACCATCATGTGGGATTAATAATTGCCCAGGGAGAGAGAGAGAGGATATAATATGAAATAATGCGAAATGATATCTTATAAATAATTGCAAGCTATTGCTATTTACATTAGTTGTACTGTATTACATTGTATGATTATTAATTAACCTTAGCAGAATTTATCACCTTGTGACGCGTCATTACCACCGAACAAATTTATTCCTAGTATTATTACACATGGTATGTCCGAACTAGAAAATAGTGTTACTAAAATGTTTACAAGAATGCTTGCTCTATTCCAAAGCTACGAAATAATCCATGGAATGAATTATAACTCCAGCTTTTCCTATAATTTTTGAGTGTCATGTAAGAGACGAGTAAAGCATCATTTTAAGACATTTCACAACTTCAATGAATCGATTACAACTCAGCGATGAGATATCCAACTAATTCTGAATGTCACATTTGTAATGCTACAAAGAGGGAGGATGATCTATGTACATATATATACGTTACATAGGTCAATTGGCTAACCCACTAATAGGAAATGCCATAATGGTATAGGTAGACGATACACTGTATTATAGTACCTTGCTAATAAAACATTTTCTATGAAAGCACACTCTACTTATTATGAAAATACAGTTTTGACGACCGTGAAGAATTTTAATCAATTTGCCTCGAAACGTTTTTCACGGTTATCTATGTATTATCACCTACTTTAATACTAAAACTTATATACATTGGTCAAATATTTCAAGAATTTCAAAGCACTTTTTTATTTCTATATTCAACAATAACAACACTTGTAGTAGGTTCCCACCTTATGGCGACGAGTTCTGTATTAATTACCATATTAAACATGTAAACAATAAACTAATTATGAAATTGTAAAAAAAATAATATTTTACGTATAACATAAAAAAATAAACGTCATTCGATTCTATATTTATAGTCTGTCCACTCGTTTGTGAGTAATCAGAATAATTGACGCATATTGCGTATCTTAAAAATATGAAATAATGTCTTACATATGTAAACCGTCAATCCAAACCAAAACCCATTTCTACTACTACTACTACTATACCATCACGGCATATCCCACAAGTGGGGTAGCCAGCAGACCAGTTGCATGTAAGAAACACGCAAGCTTTATACTGGCACGAAGAGGACCCATTTCATAACCATTTTATATGCATTTAGATTTGACTTTTATAATCATCCAATAAAATACACATTTTCGCACCGAAGTACATGGGACGAAGGTATATTTTTCAAAACTCAATTGCCTTAAAAGACACAACACATACCACCTGTACCTATGTCACTAATACACACATTCCCAAACAGATTTCTACATACAGCAATAACATATTAATACATACATACACGTCACCAACACTTACAAACTTGCATCTCCATTTTCCGACTGGACTGCTTTATTATTACATATAACTTTAAGCGCCCTATTAAAGAAGTGACAGTGCTCATCTCTAGAGTTTTATTGTTTACTAATAATATTATTTTTTGCCTTTTTATTTTATTATAAATAATGACCGTGTCACCACAGTCACTTGTCGTCTTTTTCATGTGACATTTATTGATCGTATTTTTACACGTCTCGTTAGCAGCTATGATGTCGTGTCTTCAGAACTTACTAACTCACTCACCCACTCGTTCGTTGTCCATGCATTCCACACACAGTTCCATAATGTGAATCAACACTTTAGTATATTTCAAGGATCATGATATATTTCACTCAATCAAATTTTAAATTTAAACACTTCCCTATAAAAAAACATTTGACATTAGAACTTACTATTGAGAAGTGGTTTGTTAAAGGGAAACAAGTCATAGTATCTCCGTGCCCCCTTTAGACTGATAAAGTTCCTGAAGGACAATATTATATAGACAAGTAACGCAGTACTAATTTTCTCAGATAACATATTCCAAAATTATCATAAAAACGTTTCACTCCACAACATTAATACAGTAATGGTATCGATACGAAAGTATTGGAAACCTACATACTTTGTATCGGTCCGAACGCTAGCGACCAGCAGTGATAACACGTGTCGTCCTTAGTGTGTAACAAAGACGGCAACACAACACCACCCACCTGCAGACACAGTGGAGAAAGGAACAACAACATCACTTCGTTCCTCTGGTCGTATACTGCTATGATATTGCATGATAATACTATACTAATACCTATTACAACATTTACTTACAAACAATAACACATTTAGTCTTTAGTTGCCTATATTGGTCGACTTTTTACTACCTAGTTTTGTATGTGTATGAGTATTCATATAACACATTGATTTTTTACATTTCCGTCTCGACTCTTATGGATCTAATTTTATCACCTATCATTCAATTCGTCATTAGCATAATACGATTACTTTTATGTCACATCTCGCGCTACCATGACCTTGCGTTACACCAGAGATGAGCTCCTTTCACTCAGTGTCTTTGACAAGTCTTCTTGCGACATACATCTCTCACTACCTGTCCATCTGTTAAGATCTCATCGTCCTTCAACTTATGTTAAACGCCACCGCGGCTGCAGGGCCGGCTCACATGTGAAACGAAACAAAACTACCAGTAGACATACAGCTTCATCAGTCACTTTCAGAATTGGCCACTGGAATGCCAGGTCCATCACAAATAAGGTCGAGAGCATTCATGATCTGTTCACTGGACATGACTTGCACTTCCTAACACTAAACGAAACATGGCACGACAGTTCGGAGTCGATTGCAATCAAAACTCTCCGCAATCATGGATACACAGTATTGGACAAGGCCAGACCCCGCAACCCAGAATCTGATCGCTCACTGAAAACCAACCATGGCGGAGTTGCCATCGTCTGTAAACCAGAATTACGCATATCCAATATAGCCTCCTTTGGAACATTCAGTACTTTTGAGTATGTTGGCTGCAAGCTAACTCTCGACGGTACATCATTCATTATTCTCACCATATACAGACCCGGTACTTGCTCACCCACGTCTGACTTTTTTACCGAGGTCACTACCATCCTGAACCTCACATCTCGTTTTGCAATACCAGTCATACTGACGGGAGATTTTAACATCCACGTAGAAAAACAGAACGACGTCCACGCAAAGAAATTTGTTAAATTACTGGAGGATCACGGCCTCACACAGAATATTACATCTTCTACCCACGATGCCGGAGGAATCCTCGACTTACTGATCACACGCACGGACTTTGTTCCGTCATCAACCGCAGTCCTTGATGTGGGACTCTCGGACCATCGACTTCTTGTCTCAGGGTTTCATGTCACTATTCCACCGCCTCTCTATACAACTATCACCTCAAGACAATGGCAAGATCTTTGTCCTGATGCATTCCGAACTCGCTTGCAGAGCTCGGTATTATGTTCTGATGTCATTCATGCCAACGACGACATAGATAACCTTGTAGAACAGTATAACTCTACGCTTCATGACATCTTGAATGAACTTGCACCATTTACATCAAAAACTGTCAGAGTTCATAACCCTCGACAGCTGTGGTTCAACTCTGAGTGTAGAGCTGAAAAGGCCAAAGTCCGCAAGCTTGAAAGAGTCTATAGGCGTCAAAGAACACCTGAGTCTAGGAGCACCTGGACCTCCGCCCAAAGGACATACCGAAAACTCATCGAGGAAGTGAAGTCTAGGTTCTGGAGAGAGCGAATAAACATCAACAAAGATAATCCAAGGAAGCTTTGGCAAGACCTACAAGGAATCATGGAGACGGAAAAATCTACGACGCCTACAAACTTGAGAGCTGATCAGTTTAAGACTGCATTCCAGACGAAGCTCGACGAGATTTCTGCATCCCTTCCAAAGCACAACACCGTGGTCACACTTCCAACAACGTGCTCCAATAATCTAAGTACTTTCACACCTGCATCTGAAACAGAGCTCAGAAAAGCCATAGGAAATTCTCCCAACAAGCAATGTCAGCTTGATCCTGTACCCACACAATTGTTAAAGGAAAATCTTGACCTCCTCTTGCCACTAATTTTACGTATATTCAATCTTTCTTTGACGCGCGGAACTGTGCCGTCACTTTGGAAAGTGTCGCATGTCATTCCTTTACTCAAAAAAAGAACACTTGATGCCGACGACGCAACCAACTACCGACCAATCTCTAATCTTCCATTTCTATCCAAGGTGCTTGAGCGAGTCATAGCGTCCCAGCTTACAGCCTACCTTGAGAGTAACGATTTGTATCAAAAGCACCAATTCGCATACAGAAAACACCACTCCACCGAATCCGCCCTCACAAGACTGACATCTGACTTGATTGCGGGCGTTGCATCAGGAAACATCGGTCTGGTAACGGTCCTTGACATGAGCGCCGCCTTCGACACCGTAGAACATGAAATGCTCCTTCAATGTCTGGAGATCGAATACAATCTTAACGGCACCGTCTTAGAATGGCTACGCTCCTACCTGACCAATAGAAGGTGGTCTGTAAGAGTCGAATCTGGCTCAACTGATGAAGATATCGTAACTCAAGGAGTTCCACAAGGATCGGTTCTGGGTCCAGTACTTTTCATATTATACATAGGATGCATTGATCGCCTGCTGGAAGAGTGTGGCCTGCGAAACTATGCATACGCTGACGATCGTGTCCTCGTAGGCTTCTGTAGCCCGGATCAAAGAGACAACTTGGTAGCTACCACTGTCCAGTGTGTGGCAAAACTCTCGAACTTAATGGCCCAGAGACGTCTTAAATTGAATCCAACTAAGACGGAATTTATGTGGGTCGCCTCTCCTGGACGGCAACATCTCTTAGACACCAAACCGATCTCTGTCTCCGGCACTGATATAACACCATCGCGCACCATATCTGTTCTCGGCGTCCTACTGGATGGAGCACTCTCTATGGAGGCTCAAGTGTCAAAGACAGTGAGCACAGCTTTCTTTCATATTCGCCAACTGTACCTAGTATCAAGACACTTATCTGTAGACGCGGTTAAGAGTCTAGTCGCCGCCTTCGTCGTCTCCCGTCTAGACTATTGTAACATCATATGTACAGGACTGCCCCAGATCCTTCTGAATCGTCTCCAAATGGCCTTTAATGCTGCTGCCAGGACCATCTATAGAGAGAACAAGCGCTGCCACATCACACCACTGCTTAAGGAGCTACACTGGCTTAGAGTCCCAGAGAGAGTAGAGTTCAAGCTGTGCCTCACGGTCCACAAAGCCTTGAACGGCACAGTACCTCTATGCCTCGCTGAGCTATGTCCCCTCGACGAAACTCTGAGGCGACCACTGCGATCAGCTTCCACCGCTGTAAACAAACTTGTGGAGCCCAACAGGGCAAACACTTCCAAATTCGCAGAGAGGAGCTTTAGCGTTGCGGGGCCAACTGCCTGGAACCGATTACCAGCGGATTTAAGAAAGAACCAGCCCACTGCAACGTTCAGGAGTAAGCTGAAAACACTGCTTTTCAAGAAAAGTCATGGCGCCCTTGAGATGGTCACGGATCATTAAACGGCGCCAAATATAAATTGTCTTTATTATTATTATTATTATTATTCACAGTCATTTAATGAGCCTTTTTGAACCAATGCTTGTATAAGACTGATTGATATGAAATTACTATGGCCGCACGATTTGATTGGTCGCATTACCAATTTTACCCTTGAATTTAAATCTGTCAACTTGCATGTCTATTACACACATTTAGTCTATTCGCTACTCCTCTTGTGGAATATGTTCAAAGATCTTTAAATATCTTTGAACATATTCCACAAGAGGAATAGCGAATACCTAGACTAAATGTGTGTAAGTAAAGGTCTTTGTTCTATTACAACATATTCCACAAGAGGAGTAGCAAGTAGACTAAATGTGTGTAAAGATCTTTGTTCTATTACAACATATTCCACAAGAGGAGTAGCAAGTAGACTAGATGTGTGTAAAGATCTTTGTTCTATTACAACATATTCCACAAGAGGAGTAGCAAGTAGACTAGATGTGTGTAAAGATCTTTGTTCTATTACAACATATTCCACAAGAGGAGTAGCAAGTAGACTAAATGTGTGTAAAGATCTTTGTTCTATTACAACATATTCCATAAGAGGAGTAGCAAGTAGACTAATTGTATGTAATAAACATGCAAGTTGAACGTTCATAAGACCCAAGTTGATTATTTTATCGTTAGTATTGAGTCAAATATAGATTATAAACGGTTTGCATCGGAATGGATAACTGTGGGATGTGCCGTGATAGTAGCAATAGTTGCTTCGCCTGTTATACATTCTGATATATAATTAGTTTATTTGATGTATTATTTTTCTAATATGAACAGCCACGATATCCATTAAATGTACTATATAATAAAGAAATAAAATATGACAAAAAATGATTATGGCAACACAACAAAGAAATAAAAAAAAATGAAAACTAATGTTTCATTAAATGCAATAAAACATTACCAATCTAATTTATCTACTTTCAAAAGATTCACAATATGATCATTAATAAAAGCGTCATAAGAAAGTCGTGCAAACTTCAGCGAACGTAACATAATATACAATATTGTGATTCACCTTTTAATATATTAAATAAATATTTGCAAAATAAAATAGTATTTCATAATAATATACATTTGATGCTTGTGACGCTTCAGACAAATTACTCTGGTTTAAGATAAATAAAATATTATTAAAATATGTATCTTACATTAATCGGGAACGTCTAAGACAGTCTAATCAGAGAAAGACATGATTCCGTTAATACATTAATTTCAAATTAACGAAGCTAAGGAGATAGTCAACCTTTTATCTTTTAAGTTAAATTTATCGACAGACGGTTCATGATGGAAGTTCAAATTATTAATGTATTAACAAAACAAGATTTAATATAGTTATTCCACTGTTGAACAGTCGTTAACTTACAAAATCTCTTACGGAAACTTGTTGACAACTGTCTAAAAAAAACGTTAATTAATTAAATGAATATTATAAAGGATATAGTAGGTTCATCAGTGATAACCAGTGCCAGCTTTTTTAATATCGTATGGATATCTACCTTTTTAGAAAACGACGTTTTGAACTCTCCGGTTATTTGGAATTACCTGTAATTTGCGGCACATTTTCAAAACGTAATGAACTAACGACTAACAATGTTTAATCTTTCGTTAACATATTAACGAAATTAACTATTTTTTAACGGATAAACAAAGTAAAATGTTGTATTACTAATTAACAGCACTCAGCTCTGGAGATAAGTGTTCACGGAGAGACATGAAACAACAAGATAAATAAATAGAGATGTAGAGATAGCTACTACGGGCGTTGTTTTGTTACAAAACGATTACATTATAAATTTCCAAAGCTATAAACACTAAACAATGTCAAGACGCGTCCCACAAACAGCTGTTCGTGTCAAAGTCTCGGAAATCGGACGAAAATTTTATTACAATGTTGTAAGTACTATAAGCGATTCGGCAAGATGTTTCATTATATCGCAGTAAGAAACATATAAAAAATGGATTTATTTACATTGAATTACTTTGATTTATGAAGAAAACGATATTTCACATTAGGAGTAGGTATATTGCAGTAAGAAAAAATATTATAGAAAAATAAAATGGATTTAATCATATACTTTGAAAGAAGAACTCGTTACAAGATTGGATTTGCACATGTTACAACATTACGTTTGACGCCACAGTATTCTGTGGCGTCAAACGTAATGTTGTAACATGTGCAAATATGTGCAAGTGCAAATACTCTTGATATATTTGATTTTGTCGGTGTTAACGCTGTGAAACTTCAGTTTAACACAAAAGTAAAAGAAGTAAAACACAAAGAACACTTATCTTTCACTATTTATTATGTCAAACGACAGAGGACTTTTGGAATAAGACCATCTTCAGTGCCAGACTCTTAGAAACTTTTTGATATATTCAAGATATAAGAATTTCAAAGATTAGAGTTAATTTTTTTTTTAAATATATATCTGGGTTTTTGTTATAAACCTTTCACAGTAAACTACAAAAAGCTTGTGTCGTGAAAGGGGAGTTTGCCGGCACCTGGTATCGAATCACGGACCCCATGTTCACGAGGCCGAGACTCTACCTCCAGGCTACCGACGAACTTAAGTAAGATTTAGACTGATCCAACAAATTTATCTATCTATCAATATCCTCTGGCCGTATCTTAGGTAGGATAAGCAGAGAGAACGGAACGCCATATTTACCTTTTCTTATATATTTCTTTCGGTTCCTCCACATTCATCCAGCATTCATACATGGGGAAAAAAAGAGTAGCTACAAATGCTGATAATAAGAGCTTTTGACTCCTAAGATACCCGGCAGCATAGAGGTTTCCTTCAATATACCTAATCTTAAAATTGACCAACCCATGTCTTCTGCTCTGTTTTTCTTTAGAAAGAAAAATACAGAGAACGATAATAGTTAGGCGTTGAGATATTCTAGATCGTGAAAATTTATTCTCAAGACTACAAAACACAGTAAAAAAGTTGACATTAAGAGTATTGTTTAACATTATGCCACAATTTTTAAAGAAGTTGGTCCGTCCACATTATAAATGTACGCAATTAATGCGAATAAAAATGAATATACAGCAAATGGTATATTATTATCCACAACATATTCGCAAGCAGACATCATAACGAGAGCTAAAAGTTTGTACAAAAGGAAAAGTATTGTGTCAAAAAAAGTACAAGTAAATAAGACGAGAGATAAAAATAGTCACATTGTGTAGTAATAATAGATTACTGCGGTCATAGAAATAGGAACATCCTACTTGACATTTAAACGCTTAAAATAACATTAAGTCACTGAAACGGGAATAATAAACTATGCTAAGCATATTATATCTGTACCTAACACAGTATGTGCAACACGAAGACAATAGACTTGAAAAAGTGGACTGTATTACAAATACTTCGATAGAATATTCTATTTATCATTACCAATGCGAAACTTCACATGCAATTGGAGTTGCCAGTGGACCAACTGCATGCTTATTACATACTGCTAATTAAAATTTTAGACATCTAGGTTTGTGGCATGCCTCATTGCTGAACTGAGAATGCAGAATGTTGACCGTGATACACTTGACGATGAATTGGCATCCCTCTTTTTCGTAAATTTTCAAGTGTCCTGTAAAAGGCAGGTGTTCGAAAAATAAAAACATTCAATTTTAATTTCATAACACGACTTCCAATCATTTAATTTAAAAACGATGTATCATTCAGGGCAAAAGTGACCTAAAAATTTAATTAAATAATTTTGACATTCATAAGTTAAAAATGGAAATCAACGTGAATTTGATATATTTCCAAAGGTTTCTAAATAATAAAATAACAATAATTCAATAATTCATTTAAGAAACTGCAAAGAATAACATGAAAACTTGAAAATATTTAACAAATTTACGAAGGTAAATATTTTGAAATACTAATCGTCGTAGGAATGTCACAATGTCACAAGCGAGAAAACCGCATCACATACCTAATCTGCAGTGCGTTGCACATCGTGCCATACTTCTTCGGGTGACAGAAAGAATTTGGCAGATGTAGTGTTCTTCTCGTTGTTGTAAAAACAAACTATAGATAATAAACACACATCAACAAACAGAATAACACCAGAGCTGGTGTTTCTGGCCGTAAATATTATCAAAACATCACAAATATATGCAAGTTAATAGCAAGAATATTTGAGACTGTTAGCATGTGTTTTGTAATGTATTATTGCTATCGCTTATAGACCCTTTTTTCAGAATAGTAATATCAAAAATAATACCATGTATAGTAAAATAGGATGATTTCGCGCATTTCAATCTGAAAAGTAATAAATGATAAAGAAAGATATGTGATATATAGTAATTTATTTATTTAATAAACAAATATGTAAAACGATATGGCACATAAATGTCACTGAAAGAGGGGATGTGAGGAAGCGCGGGCGTCCGAGATCTATGTGACTTTCTATGTGAAATTCTCTAGGACGATTGTGTGTCAAGTATGAGAAATCCCATGAATATAGAAAAACGAAAGAAGTATGTGCACTGAGAAAAATACTAACGAAATTTCACAACGGATCATAGGTACGTACTATCAGATTAGGACCAAAGATAGTACAAACGATTCATTATTACGAATCTATAATATTAACTTAAATAAAAAAATAAGAAATACATCTAAAATAAGTATTTCATCTTTGTTTCCAAAAACAAGTCAACAAATGATGTTCAGGTGATTTCCTCACTATTATATAACTGAAAAATCCTAGGCATAATCAGTTATATTTGTCGTTATACTGAACGAAACAATTTTGAAAAATATTTATTTATTTATTTATTTATTTATTTTATTCTTTACTGTACATTGGTTACAATATTACATAGTGAAATAGTGGCATAAAAATAACAATTATAAATTCAATGTACAGAGGGCGAGTTTATCGCTAAAATGCGATGTCTTCCAACTAACCCGGTATATTCACCCATCCAGACATCGAGATCAATAAACAAAACGCGGGTTAACTAAGAAGTAGGTATAATCACTGAAGTTTTGAAATATAGGTACACATTTTCTCATTTGAAATAAAAGAAACGTCGGGTTCAATTACTTGTACTGTATAATAATATTAATACGTTAATACAGAATGCACAAAGGTGAACGCACTAGAGGATTATGTGGATTGCGTAATAATAACGATGATGGACAGTCGTAAAACATGAAAATCAAAAACAGGTGACGTCGTACGAGATGAAAGGATGATTTGCAAACACGCGAGATATTATAGGCGAGTGTCTATCTACTCGTGGCTCGCTGAAATCGTGAGCGGAACGTTTGAACGATCCAAAACATTGATATGAATCAATGAACTAAGCAATGTCGCACGGTGAAATCTGCATAAATAGGTATCAGATATTTTGATAAATTATAGTGCAAGGAAAAATGATATTTATGTACAAATTCATTTTACTCATTCAAAGGGTTCCAAAGGCTAAATATCTTTTAGAGAACATAGTTCCTATGGAAACGATATAATAGATTTACACTTTTAAAAAGGTGAACCAATTTAAGCAGAGTCGCTCTGAGTGGAGGATGCTAATTTTCAACCTGTGTTTCCGAGAGGAATGCTAAAGAAGTGATATCTGCTGTATTTCGGTTGAAATAGCATGCATGGGAGAAATTCAGTTTCCAGAGATTTTTATTTTAGGAGTTTTAAAGATTTATCTAAACATCGAGCCACACGAAAAGTCAAGTAAGTAGTATAGAACATTAAAATATGGACCATCACAGAATTTCCCACGAGTGGGACAGCTAGTGGACCAACAACATGCAATAAACATGCAAAACGTCAATGTCAATAAAAATTAAGACACTAGGGATAGGAGACATATTTCATTGCTGAATTGTTTTACGAATACAGGACATTTGAAAACGTACCGAAAAGAAGGGAAACCTATTCTTTGCCGGTTAATTCACGGATACAAAATACGCATTATAAAATAAAAACATAGACTTTATACATACCAAGACTCGAACATTCTAATCATGTTGAACATTGGAACTTACCTGGAATAAATAAAACAATGAAAATTAGTTGGAGCTAAATAATAATCACAAAATACAAAAATAAAAAATGTGAACACCTTTATTATCGTACTTGGGAACCAAATCATATAATCATATTTGATTTGTTCATTCCATAGACGATTATGATATGTAGTTTATGAAAACGTACAAAATACTTGGGAGCAAAGATTCATAATCATCTTATAAAATCCAAAGGACCAACTGCATATTGAGAACATAAAAGTCATCCTTTCTGTTCCATAAAATTAGTTCCTTGCACGTATTCTCCTTAACTTGCAAAATTTAATGGTAAGAGATAAAAAAAGGTCATGAAAATAACTTCATTCCAGAAGATAAACAGCGTGGTTCAAAAATGTGGATATATATTCAGACACCCATAAACGAACTAAAACAATAACCAAACACTATGAGCAATGACAATAATAAAGAAAAAACGAGTTAAATGTCACATTTGATGAAACGTTCATCCTCCTAACCCCTTCCTTGCGTCACGCGGAATTATGTGAATGTGACGCAAGCAATAAAAGAACATTCAAATAAAATAATATACGTGACGGCGAAATACCATCAGAGGGTTTACATTTTATACCGCAGTTACTCATAACAGCGGTGACGGCAATACAACAGTCATTCACAATAAAAATAATTGCATCTCTCTCTTTCCCTCTTGCACTGGCGTCAGAAATTTAACTGACATCTCGTTCGCGCCAATTTTAAAAATGGAATTTATTAACTGTGTAAAACGGTTAACAGCTAAAAAAAATGTGTCGAATCCAAAAATAATTTCGCGGTATATGGGTTAGAAATAATACGTATTGTACCTAAAACAGATCATTGAAGAATTTGGAAGAAAAACCCAAATTTATGTCACGCTGTTATAATTACAAAGAAATATAAAAAACCAAAGGTTTCGGGGCATTACATTTTTGATTACTGACTCATAAAAAAATCGTGTTATGGAAGAAATAAAATATATTTGGTTACCCACATTCTAAATGGAAAGCTTACTTGAAGGTACAAAATATACTTGGTGGGTGATTTTATCCAGTGAGGGCCATATTCATAGCTTGCTCAACACCATAAAATATATACAGTTATTAAAAATCTGGAAAAATGTAATGTTTACCTATAATGAATAGGTTTTAGTTTTCAATTATATGCGACTTTAACTTTACAAAAGACTATAAATACAACACAAACTTTTCGAAAAAAGAACGTGAATAAGAAACAAAAAATATTATGTACAAAGAAAAACACTTTACCATAATTCACGTCATTCATGAAGAGTAAATTATTTTTAACACAGCGCTTGGAAATATTTGAGTTCGGTTCAAGAGAATCCAGGATGATTTGTTGAAGTATAGTTGTATTATTAAGATTGTTTAAGGGCGCACCTGTTCACAAGGCGAAAAGTCAAGATATCCATTGAAAAACAACTCATCTGAAATGTTAAGTAATTCATACAAAAACTAGATCGTTTTGATAAAGCAATTCTAAAACAATATACGACTGAAATATGTATATAAATAAACTAAATTGACAGTCGAGAAAATCAAAAATGCAAAAGAATTAAGATTTTGCAGCAATAATCGTATATCTGATCCAGTATCTCAAGATGACTAATACAAATTAAACAAATTCGGGCATTACGTGTCAAATATTTCACTGAAATATTTTCCGTGGCGTGCTCCAGTGGGTCATGAGGTGGAAAATTCCCGTAATTTATAACAGAGAGTTATATTAAATAATGACGAAATTAACATAAAATGAAGGGAGACTGACAGAAGAAAGAAAGACGGAAATCGTCAAATTAATTTTCACTAATGACGCCCAATAATAATGCTACAAATAATAATACTTCGTAGCAACAACAAGCCGAACGACATGAGCGCCAACGGGTACATACGAATTATATTCAAAGTAATATTTAAAATTGTCTCGTGACATACGACAAAGAAAATCAAACTGAAAATAATAACAAACCGATTCAAGTAAATGATTATATTGATTCAGCAAATATGAACGCTTTCAAGAAAGAGGCAACTGATTCCCACGATGAAACATTTTAACGAGTTTCAATGTCTGAGGACATAACTGATAACCATTGAAGGACAATCTGTCACCAGCTTTAGTATCAATTTCAAGATTGCACTTATCATCAGCGCCTTCTAGGCGGTCTGAATATAGTTAAACGATGGCAATGTAAAATCATCCAGAATCATCACCATCATTTCCTTTTACAATAATTTTCAATCAACGAGTCGACATTCTATTTCATAAATGATGGTCACGGTTTATTTAAAATGACTGTTCCACAAAACTCAGCGGAATGAGTAAGTAGATGATGTGTTCCATATTTCTCTGTCCTTGAATCTTCTAGGGCGCGTTCCAGATGTTTCCGTGTCTCACAGAACGTACAAAAAACTATAAGAAAGTAGCAAATAAAATTACAATAAAAAGTCGAAAATAGAACCAATTGACGAGCAGGAATGACAAACGACCAGCAACACTCTTGGAAATATCAAAATAATATTATAACGATACAAACTTTACGCCTTCTAATGGATACTTAAAGTAAATGAGTTCCGCTATTCGTACAGTACGATTCGCGATATTAAAAATTATGTAAACACATGTGGGTGAATTCATAAAAATATCAAAGAAATTACATTAATCTGATTCACTCCAAACATTGCAAGCAAAATTATCATCTCATTGCTATGAAAGCGATTCAACGGCGACTGATAAGGTACTGTAGAAGTTTAAACAGGAGGTCTTTGGCCAATAGTGGACACAAGACAGTTTTCTTGTCCGGTCTAGATCTTTCCATTCCAATAAGTGGCGACAAAAATGGCTTTTGTTATTTATTAGAATCAGCTACTCAGGACTACGGACGTTTTTCATCAGTAGGCATATTAGAGCTTGAGAAGTGAATATTAATCCAACCAATCCTTGATGTGTGGAATTATTAGATAAAATTCTATGACTTAGCCGAGACGTGAATTCAAGATAACATAAGTCTATGGTCAATTTTTTAACCTTTTTTTTAAATATGGGATGTCAATGTCTGCTTTTAAGATAAATTTTATAGATGAAAGATTAGAAAAGAGCAGATTTTAATGGATGAGTGACACTAGGATATCAGGAGTATATAAAGAATTAACCAACATTTTTAAAATAACATTTATGTAATTCAAAATGAATTGGACGCATTAACAAACTTCAACAATATTACAAAATATGTATAAAACTTTCCGACTTTTACATGTTCATAAGTCAAACTGTTAGTAATTTATCTACCTATTCTATGACGGCACATCCTTTAAATAGGATACCGAGTGCATTGTTGAACATTTAAATAAATAAAATAATATTGACAGCCCAAAATTCACTGAAATAAAGAATTAACATGCGAATTATCAAATATAGATCAAAAGACGGAATCGTTGCTGAGCAACATTTCCAGTCCACTTTTATCCCTAACACATAGGCATATTTGTATCATATTATATACATATTTGTATCATAAAAAAAGACATGATGGCTACAGACTTTACGAATAGGTGGCATACATCATCTCTTTTGAATTCAAGATTTAAAATGTCTTATACGTGGCGTGCTACAAATACCTACCGCTCACAGGACACTCGGAAATTTGCAGAAATAATTTAGATATCTATTTTGGGAACTTTGCGACATTTTGCAGGAAAAGAGTGTTGATGTTATATAAAAACGCAGGAAAAATATTTAAATAAAAATTGAGAGCGGCATTATTTCGACTACGAAAAGTTCAAACGAATCGTGTTTATTTTAGTTAATGGAAACAATACGAAAAAAAAGACGTCGCTAAAAACACGTACGCATGCAAGCTACACAGAGATTTTGTCATATGCAACTAATTAATTCAATAACAATTAATGGCATTGCACGCTAACTTAGTAAAACACTAACTTGTGAATGGCGTTTAAAGAACGTGAGACTTAACGGATATCACGATATGATAGAGCGAGAGCGAGTATATGTAATACCTACGTGTTTTTTGGTTTTATCGCGAGGAGTTGGAATAGCAAATGTGTATATTTTAATAACACATTATAGGAAACACTGGATAAGTAAGGACACAATTTACATAGACGCTGTTTTTCAATCTTATTAGTCGGGACAGACAACAATTATAATAATGATCAACATAAAAGCTTTAAGATCATCGTGGGAAGATGTAACTTAATTGAAGCAGATTCACTATGAATGTAGAACGTTTCTTTTCACTCCGAAGTGAAAAACTTTTTTGAGACCTTCAATGTGAAAAATATTCAATACATGCTTTTATATTTCCGCAGATGTCTTTCAGGAGAAATCTGTGATATATACCTGAATAATAAATTAACTAATCTTTCAGCTGATTGTCTTGAAATATGTTAAGTGATCAAAAAGCAGATGGTACAAATTTCATTCCCTCCATCACGACAATCAACGAAATAATATATTTACTAAGAATCGTGAACAACTGAGAGTAATACCAATTGATAAAAAAAATAATGGCAAATGAGCTGAACGAATGACGCTATTCGAAAGAAACGTTAATTGGACCCACGTGAACCGGATGACGCCTGTGATATTGTGGTATGTGTCACAATTTCATTATGTGACGTATTTGTCGTATTGGACGTCGTTGACACCGTCAACTTCAGCGCCACGAATTAACGTCAACTTTTTTGCCAAGAACGATTATTATGAATTGAAATGATAGCAGCAATAAAAGCGAAGATAATGTAAAATATTTATATGAAAAAATAACTGCCCAACATTTAGGTACTACATATTTAGATGAACCAAAACTATAATCATGAGTAAAAACTCTCGGTAACGAAATGACATTTTGTATGTCAGTAAAGTTATTTATTTACTAATTCAATATTGTAAGCTACATTTGGAAAACATGTGAAATACATCATAACATAGTTTTCATTTGTTTTATTTGAATTTATTTTAATCTTACAAATCCTAATTTTAATTTTACAAAGAGTAATAAGAGCAGGTATTTGTTACGTAATTTGTATTGAACATTATATTATTGTACTATTAATTAGAGGAGACAGTCGTTTATTGTATCAATAAATAAATAAATATCAAGAAATATTCAATACATTTACAAACACATGATTTACAATTTAATAATAAAATGGTACATACTAGAGAAAAATGAAAAAAAAACTCGTGAAAAAGTCGTGCTGTTTATTTACTGCATAATTGGTAAAAACCTGACAAATGTAACTAGGAACTGATCGATAACTAGGAACAATATTATCTTATACTGAACAGCTACCATCAATCAATTAAAAATAAAATGTTTCTTCAAATTTACACATTCTGTCTTCCATTTTAAAGAGATTATAATAAAATGATTGGCAACTGACTTTCTTAATACCTTACATGAATGCAGAGTTATAACTATAGTTCTAAGATAACTTCATGTACAGGGATCGCTTGCATACATGATGATCATTGGTGATAAAGTCAGTTAACTTACCACATTATTAAATTGATAATGAAAGAAGAGATTTGGAAATCAAAGATCAGTGTTGGAAATCGAATGCGATTCACTTAAGACTTTTCTTAAATTCTTATAAATATTTGTACCCACATTTCTATCAAATGTTATTATAAATACAGTTCGTTCGCTCTAAATAAAATAAATAAACACCACTCGCTTAGTAAAAAAGATAAACATTGCATTTGAAAAAATGTTATGTTTTTAAAATGTTATTCAAGTACAAATTATTAGGTGAAAACATTATTAAATATCTACGTAATATTACGTGTTAATAATAAAACAGTGAGAAGTAGCAACGAAGTCCAATTCTTGAATGATTTATTTCCAAAATTAATACATTTTTCAATCCCTGTATAATTTACCGAAGAAAACATAAGTTGTATATAAATAATACTATCAAAATATATCAGTTTAAAAGATAAATAGCTTATCTAATATTATAAAAACGAATAGAAATATTAATGGCTAGTATATCAATTGAAATTTCTTAAGCATTTTATCCGCGCAATCATTTATTCATCATGTAAACATAATAGATAATGTTAGATAAATAAACTATAAATATCTTACTCTATGCGATTTTAAATTATCTATTTATCCATCTACACACTCACGACGCATCCCAGGTGGGGTAAGCAATGAGAATGGAACGCCATATCCAATTCTTACATACTTATTTCACTTCCTCTACCTTCGTTCAATATCTTATGCATGCATGTTAACGCTCTCTACCTGCTCCACAAGGATACATTGTAATAATTTGGTTAAAATAATAGACTTTTCTTCGATAAAAAAATAAGAATTTATTTTCAATTCATATAAAAGTGCCACATCAAAAAAAGGATATGCGCTTAGTTTAAGATGTCAAATATATGTTAAATGTAATCCCAAAAATATGTTTGTGGTATGAAGTAATCAATTAATGGTGTATTGAAAAGAAGAGAACATTTTATATTATGGAAAACATGTTCTAAGGTTTGAATTTTGGTGGACAAAAAAATAATAGGTTGGCACAATAAAGGTCTGAATTGAAGAGGATTGTTGCTTATTTTATTATTTTTGGACATCATCATTATACAACGAAGTTAACAAAACGAAATTTGAAAAACCTAGCATGATATGCAGTGATGATATTATATCACTATGAAGTGATTTTTTCCATCTAACTAACTATGTTCTCAATGTTCCCAAGAAGTAAGTAAAAGCAAAAAATATCTCTTCTTGTAAAAAATCCAAATCTTTGAGTTGAGTTTAAGGACCACTCTAGATCTGAAAAATGTTGTAGACGAAATACAAAAAAACGAATAAAAAATAACATCAAAATTTTCTTTGAAAGTAGAAGCAATATGATAAACATAAAAGGTCAAACGACGGATCTAATAACATGCAAATTGACCTTAAGAAGGTTTTCACTGACAATAGAAACCCCCTCGACTGCGGAATCCCTAAAGACGCAATCAACAAAATGAAAATCGAAAGAGGGCAGAAGAATGTGAAGGAAGGAGAGAAGACAACTAGAAATAAATAGCAATGTTAAATTATCGCAATATAATAGAAACTGGTTAGAAAAACAACGAATATTACAGGATCTGGAAAAGTAAATAGACGCTTTGGAACTTCAAAAGTATTTACAAGTAAATTGTATAGTTCTAAATATATTAAAGTCAAAATATTCTCGTACATTTTATACACTGATATTCCACAGGTCTTTAATGTATCTTATTTATGCTCAATTTCTCTCACGGTTTCAAAAAAAAGAAGAAAATATGTCGTGTCATTCATAGGTTCTACAGGCAAAAACCAAGTGGTTTATACAAAAACTAAGAAATAATGGAGTAAAAAGCATCATATTGACAATTGCACATTCATGTAAACTATGTAAATACAAAAACATCATCACTAAAATCTATGAAAGACCAAGATATAAGGTATTGGATAGCTTGATATGAAAGTTTAAATGAAGACATATTATTCATCATTTTAAAATTTTAAACATGATAAAAAATAAAGATTTTGAATAGACAAATTTGCTTAATTTAAAAGATAGTCAGAATTCGAGAAATCCCAAGAGAAATTTCGCTGTAAAAAACTTCAACTCCATAAGACGTAATGACAAACTTAACCAACGATACAAAACAAATTAAAAATACGAAGTTTTTTCAACCGGAAAAAATATTACGTGAAGGAATGCAACTACGTCTACAATAATTATTAATTAAAAACCACGAAACGGAGAATCAACATGAAAATAAAATAAAAAGCAAGATGTCTAGAAGTTGAAACGAAGCAAGAAATATTAATTTGAATCAACAGTGTCTAGAGAAAAGTGAATGAAAATACGAAATTACTTATTTAATTACATCATCTCACTCAAGTGAAATATTCGCACTTTTTTTCAAACAATACCTAAGCATCTTTATTCAGAACAATATGTATATTTTAATGCCAGTATAAAATGGTAGGATATTTAGCTGGTCTAAGCCTCATCGCTGAATACGAAATCTTAAATGCCTTTTTTGGATCACCTTATTTTTAGAGGACAATCAAAATCTTACGGAAAAGAGTGGGATCCCTTTTCTTTGCCGGGTGCTCCATAGTTTTACACTATTATTATTATCATTGTATATCAATAAAGTATTATTTATTTATTTATTTATAAACGACTTTTTTTAACGATTAAGAGGTCAATTAAAAAATACTGTCTTTTCTTAGATTATTTTTTTAATAATCAATACAACTTTGCAATCTGAGTTTGCTCTAGCAGAACGTAATCACAATAACCTAAGAGTGGTCAAAAACTTTAAGTATCTAGTATCAAAGACATGGACTTATTATGATGGAAGTTCACAATGGACAGAATTCTCTCCAACGTTAAAACGGCAGGTAGTCCTTTTAGCGTAATAATAATACTCCAAAGCTTCATAATAAATATTTAGTTCAAGAGGACAAAGGAACACAAGGAGTGGGAAACAGCGTTCTATGAACGAAAGAGAAAGAACTATTTAATGCCGCAGGAAGAGATATTGTAAATTGTACGAGGTACATGGCAAACGGAGGATACCGAGCAACCCGTAGAATTTTAATTAAGATCGCGTAACTTATTATCAAGTTGATAAGATAAATAATAATATAATTATCATTACTAAAATACATAATGTTATCAGAACACGGTGGCTTTAACCATAGAGAAATGAGAATACAGAGAAGAGAATAGATGATAATGATGATGATGCATGAATAGGGATGCCTAGAATTTCAGTCTTGTTTAAGTCTTCAACGCTTTCAGAGAACTTTGTGACAGAAGAATAAAAGGTTTCAATGCCGAAAGTAACATTCAATCATTAGAGAATAATGGACAAAGGTACAAGATACAATACAAAAGGCATGAAAAATATAATTACTTCTAAAATATTCGTCGATGGTTGAAAATCAATCATCCGAATTTTTGGCAAAAATATTATTTGAACAATGTCAAAAAATTTATTATGATTATTTACTTTTTTTTTAATTTGGGAAGAGCACATCAGAATTCTTTGGGTTTCGAAAATATTTCGTAAGTTCTAACCTTCATAGTTCTGAATGCTCACGCTGAGGGATTAAGACAAAAATTGGTATAATAAATTTATTATCATATTGAAGATTCAACGGCACATACCCAAATAAAGTCGATGTAATGAGTACTGGTTCGCAGATTAAAATACATACATACATACATACCATCACGCCGCTTCCCTCGCGGGGTAGGCAGAAAGGATCGAGCGCCACTTCCTTCTATCCTTGCATACATCTTTCGCTTCCGACACTGTCATACAATTCCTCATGCATGCTCTCCTGTTCAATGTGCTCAACACGTGACCGTCCGGTAGGATTTGATTTAAATGATCTTGCCATTTAATCCTAGGACGTCCACGTCTCCGAGCACCATTCCTCTCACCCAAATATATCTTCTTAGTCATTCTGTCCTCATTCATTCTTTCCACGTGCCCAAACCATCTTAACTTATTTACATTCATCCTTGTTATTACACCAACTTTCGTTCCACATTCCTTTCGTATATCACTGTTACGCACACGATCTCTCAGACTTTTATCACACATCCTTCTCAACGATCTCATTTCAACTGCATTTATGCCACTTTCATCCTTCTTTAACCATGTCCACGTCTCACTTGCATACATAAGTGTTGGCACTAAGATAGCAGAGTGCACCAACCTTTTGGCTGTTGTATGTGGTAGATTAAAATGCGAAGTGCGTTAAATGACGCAAAAAGGGCTACACAGTCACAAATTGATTATTTAAATATATAAATCATCGATTCTATAGTTCGTAAAATATTGTCGTAAGATAAGTCTTCAATTTATTTACAATTTTTTTATTGATTAACCGGATTTGGGTTCAACGTGCAGCCGACAAAACCAAACAGACATCTCGATTGGAGAACCATGTTAACACAATGTAACATTGAGCAAAATCTAATCGGATGAAGTGAAAAAGGCGTCCCAACGCTTACGAATTGGCTCTAGGCTGGCTTCAGTAATCACTTTCGGTGTCCATGGACAAACATTCATCAAATCCGTCATAATGGCGGAATTGATGATGAAATATTGTGTAAACATGAATCTCCAATCGAGATGTCAAATTAGTATTGTCAAGTCATTTATTTATTTATTTAACAGAAACAAACATCTCTATTTTAACAAACATCTCTATTTTCCCTGGGTATAAATATTTTTAGCTTCAACATACCCGCATGCTAATGTGAAATTACGTTTCAAAAGATAAAAGTACAAAGATTCATCAGTAAATCCTATCTCCACAAATACATCACCTGAACGCACGCGAAATATTTTCAGTTCAGGTTGGTTTTGTGAAAAAACGTCTAAAATAATTAAAAATGATATAGGTAAGTACTTAATTATTTAATTCCTTTATCTTTTCGGCTGTCATAATACGTGATGCGGGTGAATCAAAGATACTTATAATATTATTCTGGTATGTTTTCGTGGATCCTTCTCCACGGATTCGCTTGTCAAAAAGTATGTTCAAAGTGTAAAGTACACCCAGATAAAAGATTCGTCTCTTTGCGTTACTAGCGATAAAATAATTAAAGATAAAAATTGTGAAAACATTCACAATCTTTAAGTACAATATAGGTAAGGCAACAATAATTCGTTAGCGATATATTAGTTCATTCAATGATTAATTCAAAAAAATAAATGTAGGGTGGCAATTATGGTCTTATATTGATACGTTATGTATAATATCAATAGTATCAAAATCTCCAAAATCTATTTCAGTTTAAAAGAGCATAAATAGAACTAATTGAAATGTGAGCAGATTAAAAAATATAACACATAATTAAACTATTGCAACGCCCCCTTGATTTCAAGATATTTGATTGCTTCATAAGACGAGACTATATTCGGGTTGGCAGGAAGAAATCGTATATGCGATAAGCCCGTCTTTTGATTCTCTGTATAAATGTATTAGTAACCTACATATTTGGATACCAATAAAGTTTTAATTCAAGAGTTTTTGTGTTTACACCACTGTGGAAATCCATTTTATTAAATAAAATATAAAAATATATTATTGAGCACTGTTTGATACTACACTACTCTTACCAACCACCCCGCCTCTATATCTACCATTACCCCTCCCACTACCTTTACCCTTCTCACCACATGAACAATAGTTCTAACAATTTTTCAAATTTCAGTTTCCCTGAAGATGCCTAAAAGTATAGGCGAAAACGTTCGGTATCTAACCTTACAAAACGGAGATTAAACAGTGTTCAATAATATATTTTTATATTTTATTTAATAAAATTAATTTTTAAAGTTTTATTTATTTATATTATTTGACAAAACTGTGACTTACAAGGCATTCGTAATAACTTAAATATGCGATAAAGTATTTTAAATTAATACGAACCATTGAAATTATTAGACGTGTAAAAACAGTAATACATTGTAAGCTCGGAGGAAATAATAACTTGAGATTATATAATATAGAAAAGAGTGTAGGCGTTGCGGATGCGTATTTTGAAAGTATACAATGCCATTACGCACAGGTTGGGACTGCTCGCGTATAGTTTCAAGTAGTAATAAGCATAAATATTTTTAGAAACTATACATGGTTATGACGCTCTTATCGTGTATATTTTCCAATAACGTACACTAAAATTTGTGTGAAAAACATACTGCACAAGTTTCCATTGAGGAATAATAGTGTAAATTTTCTAAGCGCTACACAAGGCAACGTTCTTAGAATCTATACGCGACTAGTTTCCAAGTAGCCATTTTGATTTGTTGCTTTCTCTTTTTTTAGCGTATAAGTAATTGTTTTTATTATTTTTTTACATCTTGCTGTTAATATTAATTTTTTATTGCTTTTATTAACTGTATTTTTGTTATTTTGGATTTACTTGTTGTTATAATTTCTTAAATTTGTCAATATGTAAAAGCGAAAATTGTAAATGTACTTAAATAAATTTATATTTTTATTATTATTTGACTGGCGTCTTTTTAAGTAGCACTAAAGTACTTAAACATTTGTGTTTCTTTTACATAATAAAAATATTTTTGTCCTTTGTTTTGTTTTATAATAAAAATATTCATAAAATATTATAAAAAATATTTTTATATACACGATAAGAGCGTAATAACCATGTATAGTTTCTAAAAATATTTATGCTTATTAAATATTTGAAACTATACGCGAGAAGTCCCGACCTGTGCGTAATGGCGTTGTATACTTTCAAAATACGCTTCACTGAATCAGCGTCAGAAAGTATACACGACAATTACGCAGAAATCGTGTATATTTTCTGAGACTATTTTTCGTTACACAATTAGAAAACATACATTGCAAGAACACTATGAATGCGTACTGGCATTGTATACTTTCAAAATACGCGTTGCGGATGAAAGGACTTTGATATAATGTGTGTAAGGTATTTGGAATTTCTAGGACGCAAGAATCTTTTATATACAAACAAGGTTTTCTTCAAATAAAAGAATATATCGTCAAGTAGATAAAGAAAAAGATCTGAAAATTATTTAGAAATCGTTGAGAACAAAGAACTGGATTTTAATAATAAATTAGTCAATGTTAACGAAAAGTGATATATAAAAAAAGAAACAAAGACATGAAACAAAATTAAATGGGGATAATCCGTGATTAACAGCAGAACAGTGATTGAATAGCAAAACAAAAAGAGATCAGTGATAGTAAGTAAGTATATTATCTTAAATAGTATTGACAACAGGGCTTATTAAAAGACAAAACGTACTCTCAAACTGTGTGAATTTTAACAATACATCCAAGTGGATCTTTAAGATTTGGTAGTTGTTTACATTATTATTGGCAACTTTACGTTCGACAATACAGATCAGTGAAAACAAATAAAATTGAACGAGCACGTGTAAGACTACATTATGTATTAATAATTTTCAAATCAATATGTTAGGAATGGCAGTAAAAAATTATTTGCAATATGGTCATTAGTGCAGGTAGCACTCATAGAATGTTTTTTTTTTTTTGTATAAATATAAAGCATGCAAAATCCATAATTTACGGTTCACCCTGATTGAAAGCACCGTGGTTGGTTAAAAATGTTAACTGGCTTGAATTTCAAATTTCCGGTATAGGTAAAAATACCATCCGTCACTAACTACCAAATAGCAACACTATGGTCACTGCAATGGCAGTGAAATTTCTAATGAGAAATTTCAATTTCTCGATACAATATCTACATTTTACATACTTTGTATCGATTAAATTAGAGATTCGAACTATCTTCTATTAACTTCGAAACTCTATTTGAAAGTCTGACGTTTCCCAAACATTAAAAACTCGGTTATTTTAGAAGGATTAACTATGTAACAGTTACGAGACATTTCGAATGATTTTTAAGTATTCTAAAATGCACATCCGTTACTTGACTATTTAAATCGCGATCGATTTCTAATCAAGTAACGGATGTGCATTGTAGAATACTTAAAAAACATTCAAAATTAAAAAATCGAACTCATTTCAAGTATTATAAAGAGAAAAAGCCATAGATGATGAACCTTCTTTAGTAATTATCTGTGCTTTAAGTCGAATAAGAATAAAAAATAAATAATATAAATTTTATTGGTAAAAATTTAACACAAAATACAACAATATACAACCTTACACAAAATGAGAATTGATAAATTTAGACCAAAGGCGAACTTATTGCTGAGCAACGTCCAAATAATATAATCGAATAACAAATAAAATTCCCAATAAATATATAACGGATTACTGCAAAAAAAGCTGTAAATTCGTTTTTATGTAGTCTAAAGTTTATGGGTTCGGATATAAGAGATAATATTTAGCACTGAAAGGAAAGACAATACAATGTATAAAGTCGTTATAAAACCGAGACAAAGAAGTATCTACATGGTGGATCTCCTCTCAGATTTCAGTATGATTTATTACTTGGAGACGTAGAAGACAATAGAAATAGTCGTAGCACTGTTATCTATCTATACACGTAGTAGGGTAATAAAATAAACGGGCGATAGATGAAAGGTTACGGGAGACAACAATTATTATTGAAACGGGTCATTTTTTCACACGAGCATACGCAAACAACGACAACGATATCAGAGCGCAGGGAATGTCGTGGAAAGAGGTGACGCAATTGGCACAGAGACGCTCTGAATGGAGGAGGCTGAGGAGCGTTGAGGGCGATGATTTATTTATTCAACCAAACATACGGTTTACGCCATTTACAAATATTAAAAAAATAAACCAAAAAATATAAACACCTGCGCACTCTTACAAATATACATACATATTGATGATGATACGCTAACAGGCATAACATACAAATTAAACAATGAAAGAAAATACAATTTTTTTTTTTTTTTTTTTTTTTTATTTTAATAATAATAATAAAATAAAAAAAAGAAAATACAATAAATCAATGTTGCACCACATTATAGGCACAAATCAAAGTAAAATTTGAAAAATCATTAACTAAAAGCAGGGTTTTTTTATCATCAATCTATTCATTCTATCACGGCATTTCCCACAAGTGGGGAAGCCATCGAAACAACAGCTTATAATAAACATGCAAGCCACTCTCTCCATGCCAAAAATACATTGAAGGACCCACCGTCCACCCGGATACCGCAGAAGTCTGGGGACTTCCATTTATCCGAAATTCTACACTTAACAAATCTTGTCCACACCGGAGGCGCCATAGTGGGCAGCCTGAAGGGCTGGCCGGCCAAACCACCAAACCGCCAAAACCTCCGTGTGAAATCTTTTGACTAAACTCCTTCGATGTACCTTTATACGAGAGAAGCAAACATATACAAAAAAAAAAGAAAAGTAATCAAATAAACAAGTTATCTTAACCTAAGTTACAAAATAATAAAAAGTAAAAGTGCGTAATATATTTACAAAATAATTGCATAATATTATGGAACAAAAGCTGAGTTGAGGTGTCCAGAGACTTTTACTAGGTTATTCAGGCCGGCGAACCCGAGGGTCGCCGTTACCGGGGCTGTTGCAAAGACGCTTCCCTCCCCAAGGGACATCCCAACCAGACCTAATACTCTCCACCAAGGGAGACAGGACAATACAAAGACGAAAAAAAAAAAAACGAGTTCGCCCGCGACAGTCACAATCACACAAGGCAAAATCAACCATCAAGCTCTCCTAAGCGAGCCCGGCTCACGCAGGAGATCCCACCGAGACACCCAGACATCTACAAACTTCAAAAAGGCCCTGAAATTCCCAGGACAAGTCATCAACTCCGCAAACCAGAAGGGTCTAGGAGTGTCATCACTCATACTATCAATCATCACGTTTCTTGCATCCATCATCAATGGGCACTCCCACAGGATGTGCCCCGCAGACTGAGCTCCCGTCCCACAAGCACACCACGGGTCGTCCGCAAGCCCAAGCTCGAAGAGCTTGGCTTTTAGCTCCCCATGGCCCGTCACCAACTGAACAGAAAAGTGGTCAAAGGACAGGAAACGCCTTTTAATCCTCTCTCTCACATCTGGGAGAAAACCGTAGACAAGCCTAGCGGTTCTCCCCCGGTCCCATCTTTCTTGCCACACTTCCAACGTTCTCTCTCTAATTCGGCTGAATGCCCTACTTATTCCCCTGATTCCGGATTCCACTTGAATGGAAATACCGAGGTGCTCTACTCTACCATCCGCCTTGATCCTACGTCTGGCCACACTGTCTAAGACTTCTAAATCGGCAGGCAGTACACCAGCAATGACTGGAAGGCCATCGCTAGCGGCTGTACGATACGCACCAGTGACGGCGAGCAGCGGGAGTCTCTGTCCCCTCAAGACCGCCGTCGACACAGAGCCCACCAAGAGTCTGTGCGACCAAACACGGGCAGCATACGTGACTTGCGCCACGTACGTCGCCCGATATATGGCTCTCACAGTTCCCGACCTCAGACCCCATGTACCACGACTCAGTCTGCGAAGAGTAAAAAACAGTACTTTCGCTCTATCGGCAGTTGCTCTTACATGCGGAAGGAAGGAAAAGCCTCTGTCCAGGACAACACCCAGATATCGGACTTCATCGACCACCCTGACGGGTGTTCCACTCATCCGAAGGACCGGGCTTCTGCCCCTTCCAAGCGTACTCTTCAACCACATCGCGGAGGTCTTGCTCGGTGAGAAAACAAGCCTATTCACACTGCCCCACGTCACGACGCGCTCGATCGCGGTTTTAAATTTGTCCTCGATCGCTCTTCTCGTGCTGCCAGACAGCAGGAGGAGAGCATCGTCGGCATAAGCAAAGATTGTGCAGCCAGGCGGAAGATCCATTCTCAAAAGGTCATCGAAGAGAACGTTCCACAGGAATGGTCCGAGAACCGAACCCTGCGGACAGCCCATATCCACACCTCTTTCAACCATGTGTCCTGCGTGAGTGATCACCACCGACCTGTCACTGAAGTAGCTGCTGATGACTTCAAACAGCCAGCGGGGGCAACCCCGTAT
Source organism: Athripsodes cinereus (assembly GCA_947579605.1). Classification (NCBI taxonomy): domain Eukaryota; kingdom Metazoa; phylum Arthropoda; class Insecta; order Trichoptera; family Leptoceridae; genus Athripsodes; species Athripsodes cinereus. Next base: position 20,481,787 of record OX388322.1, on the reverse strand, counting down.
CTTCAGTTTGACCAGGATGAGTGGCCACCACGCATTATCAAAGGCCCCAGCTATGTCAAGAAAGACACCCAGTACATTCTTCTCTTCTCTATCATCCCTCCACTTCATGCAGGCGTCAATGGCGTGCTCCGTGGATAAGCCCCGGCTGAAGCCAAACTGTTTTGGATCTCCCGGCGCAAGGGCCCCAGCAAGCCGGTTCCTCAACAAGATCTCTAGTATCTTGCCAAAGGAAGGCAGCAGAGTGATGGGCCTATACGCCTTGAGATCCGACAGTGGCTTGTCATTGCCTTTGGGGATTACTCTGAGCAAGCCTCTCTTCCATACTTTCGGAAACACTCCCTGTCTCAGACAGATCTGGAAAATGCCAATAAAAATTAAGAGACTCAATATGGATGGGATACTAAATTGAAGATGTTGAGTGTCCCAAAACATGATGTTTTACGAATACTTGGCTTTTAAAGAGCACTTGAAAAATTACATTGAGTGTGGGAGGCCTTTTCTTTACCGGGGACTCCATGGAATTTTTTTCAATCAATCCAAGATAATTCTTTCATTTTATTTTGACCGAGTAAAAAAGTAAACGAAAAATATATTTTTAACGGTAGGTATCTATCTACACCATCGGAAGATTTCCTATAGGTCAGTTAAGGACCAACATATTATCGCTTATATCTGTTATGTAAAATCGCCTAAAACATGCCAAAAGGACACCCGCATATATTTCAATTCCTTCACGTGGAATGATAACACATAATAAAAGCATGTGTGTGCGATGTGGCATAGCGGTGGCGATAAGGATTATTTGAAAATACCACCATCTTCAGTACAATCACATATAGCAGTGATAGCGACACAACTGGATTTATATTATTATCACGATTTTATATCGCTTTTAAAATGAAACATTACTGCCGACACCCCCCATTAACCCTTTGGGGTCCAGGGGAAATATATTCTCCAAAGACATAATCTTAATATTCGAGGAATTCGATTCGTAAATATTATTTGTTTTTTAGCCATAATATTTTTTTTAGTTCGATACACCATTTTTTTATAATCTGGTAATGTTAACTCAAGTATTAAAATATTAACTCTAAAAATATAGTATTGGAAAATCCTTTTTTTTATGAAATTGCAGTTTTACACGTCTTTTGTTTTACCGTGGAGCACCCGGTAAAGAATTGGTCTCCCACTCTTCTGCGTAAGTTTTCGAGTGTCCTGTAAAAGGCAGGTGTTCCAAAAAAATAAGACATTTTACATCTTAAATTCAGCGTTGAGGTTTGCCACCCATCCTGAATGTCTTGATTTTATACTGGCACAAAGAGGACAGTTTGTATGTTTCTTACATACAGCTGATCTGCTGGCTACCCCACTTGTGGGATATGCCGTGATGGTACAGTAGTAGTAGTTGTTTTACTATTATTAAAGAAAAAAAACATGAATTGTGACTTAAAGTATTATTAACATTTTAACTAATTACAGCTCTTGATATACTGTTAATAAAAGTAATATTTGTTATGTAACTAGTCCTTTTATGGACCAAGAAAAATATTCTAGGATAGGTACCTACATTCTTTTTTTCAAAACTATAACAATTCACGTTACTTTATTATATTGATTATAATGAAAACAAAATTGTTTTTAAGTTTTACTATGATTTATTTGTTAAATAAGTTACCAGGTTTCGACCTATGAGGTCATTGTCAAACTAAATTTACTATATGCCGGCGTAGTTACTAAATTTACTATAGCGGGCGTAATATTGAATGTAGGTTCCTGGAACATAAGAAAGCATGGCTTAATAACAAACCAGAAAGTTCTCAATTTGCCAAACACCTTCTTATTAATAACCACTCAATCCAAGATACCACCCTTCCAAAAAAATTACACTCGGAGAAGAAAGGTATACGTCTCAACGTATTAGAACAACTTGAAATCACTAAAGCCAACAAATCAGATGGCACACTAATAAATGAACAAACAAATTGTTTTCATTATATCAATATAATGGAGTTTGCATTCATCGGAGGTATACAAGGCCTCCATACTGTAACAGACGACGCACATACATGGCTTCGGACCCTCGAGATCCAAGTTTAGCGGGCCATAAGAAGAAGAAGAAGAATGGAGTTTTACATTAACGTCGTCGACTCACTCAATCAATCACTTTATTATACTTTTAGTAATAATTCTTCAATTTTAACAATAAAACAGAGATGGATATTTAAAATGACTTGTGGAATCCTTATGGTCTTGAAAGGGTTGCATATAGACGCCCTTTATACGGAGCAGAGAGGATTTTAGTGTTTGTAAGTCGTTTCAGTGTTCTTTCAGAAAAGTTAAATAACGTTGAAACGTTTTATTATACATAAATTACCATAATACTGTTGTGGAGAGTGTATTTGATCAACACTTGATACTGATGATGACGTATAGTGATATTATTTAAACGGCCGTTGTGGCGCAGAGGTAACGCTCTAGCCTTTGAGTCACGAGGTCCCGGATTCAATTCCCAGCCAGTGCAAAATGAAGAATAACTTTTTCAAATTGTCCTGGATGGACATGCCTAGGTGTTACATTTATACGTGTTTAATGCATTGTATACTATATTTTATTGAATAAAATTATTTTCTTTTCTATATTATGTATGTCGTCGCGTTAGTACCCATAATACAAGATTCATATCTGAGTTTGGAACAAGCTCGATCTATGTGAATTGTCTATGTATTCATGCATGTTATATAATTCAAATAAACGATTATAATGTGAAATGGTATTTTTATAATGTGTCTCCTACACACTATTATTTCAATATGATACGAAAATCCTCGTTGACTACCGTCTTGAGAACGACATAAATAAAATTTGAAGTGGTTGGAAGCGTTGACGATAGATTTTTGGACCATTATTCCAAAGATAGATCATAAGTACAAATCCTGCCGTTGCCGACGCACACCATCTTCAGGACACAAGCATGTTGCTTATAAAGAAGTATCTGGTTTATGACTTACCCAGATAGGTACATCTTTTAAAAATATGTTCTGTGGACGCAACAAGGAAAGTAGTCTGGGAGGTGTTGTATCCACAACAAGCCTTTAGCTTACTGTGAAAGGTGTATAAGGTTGTATTTGGGTTTATAACAAAAACCCAGATATATCTTTAAAAAAAGGTGTTTTATTTATAGTAAATAAACATTTAAAACTGAACTTTGTGACAATATTGCGATTTTAATACACCGCAATTAATTAGATTCTTAGAACATTATAAAATAATTACAGATTCACTGTTTAACGTTTAGCTTCATTTATTGGTTCATAGTAATTTAGCGGAAAAAAAACAAGAACTAGATATTAACTAACAGGTAAAATTTGTTCTGTTACAGATAAATTACCAAACTCCATAACTGTCATTCAGTTACCAAAACAACACTATTAAATCGGTTATAACATAATATACTAAACAATACGTGTTACCTAATTCAATGCAACATTAACTGGTTGAATTATAATAGTAAAACATTACGACCCTATGTTATATCATCTAAATAACTCACTCGATAACGTATTAACTTAATGTGGGGTCTTTACACAAATATTAATATAATATAATATATAGAAGCCATTAATATAAGGCAATAGTACACCCTTAAAACAGAATCAATTAAGTTACGTACTAAAACACGGTCACAAACAACAAACGCTTGTTGGGTAACATTCGCTAAACGATATCGGTTGTGTGAATCGAACAATTAAACTGTTTGAATGCAGAGACTGCTTAGATTAAGTGCTAACTAAAGTGGAGAGAAACTCGTTACATAAATGTGTAGTGACAATGTCAATTAATTGAAATTTCATTATTAACTCAATTGGTAGTTATATGAAACATTTATATACTTCAAAATGCTTACGATTCTAACTACTCCATATTCCGCATCAAAGAAGCATATCAATATTCCTTTCATAGTGTTTCTAGAAGAAAAAATCTTTTTGATTCATAAATATAACATAACATTCCATCAAGAAACTCTAATCGATGATATTGACTATACAAAACTATAACCAATATCGCATTGATGATTTCAGATTTGAACTGGAGAAATGATTGGTTATTCTGAACAATTCTAACCGTCAGTTCTGACTAACGATGAACAACATTAAGGGTTTCATAAACTGTCAACAAACGACATACTGTGCACACCAAATAACGGTCGCATTGGCGGCGTATCCCGTAGCCTATAATAGATAATAAATCGCTCACATATAGAGCCATGTGAAAATTGAACCATTCTCATGCAGGAAACTCCGCATGGGAAAACATCGGCATACATACAATATAGTACTCAACTCACAATACATAATATGTTGAAATATCCTCGTTTCAACAGTAATACTCTACATCATAATTAATGCTCAACTCACAATTGACAGAGAAAAAGTTCGGTGCTATTCAAACAGAGGTAGTAAAACTGCAAATTAAAAATAAATAAGATTATTTACCTGACGTCGTTTCATAAGAACACGGCCTGAAGAATAAATTATATCAGCGTGCTTGAGGCATAAAATGTAATAGAGGTGAACAAATTAATAAAGTAATATTGTTACTAAAACAATAATGTAAATAAAAGTGAGGAAGGATAAACCTTCGTTTAAGCAAATAAAATATCTTCCAAAACAATGCCAACGTTGATACAAAGCATACTCAGGCTAGTCAAGAATGGTGTGTATACAAATAGTAGGTATAATGTAATATGCGCAACCGAAAATAGTTTGTATGGACGGAATGCTGAACGTCCACCAACCCTACAAACAATACACCCTCTTGCAGAATTTCAGTCTTGTTAATAATACACGAGTCGTCCACTCACACATAGAAGAGCATTTAAGTTTCGCACCCAGAAAATCATTAAATTTCGATGTATGAACGGAAGGATGACACAGAATAATTAACAGGTGTTTTCTTTTATGAGAAAATGTATAAATACAGAAGTAAGAATGATAGATCTATACGGCATTCCTGTCATTCATTTCCTCTCTGGCTATCGCACTTGGGACACGGCGTGAGGGTAGGTATAGTATAGCTTGGTGAAAATATTTTAGAAATGACCGTTGCTTTGAATTTCGATAAGCATTTTGATGTTTCATAAAACATTACATTATTAATAAAAAATCGAAAAAATTAAATTAAACAATATATGTACGAAGACATGAAATTTCCAAACGCAAAACAAAAAAAACCTTTCAATATTTGATAATATTGTTTTTCAGCGACAAAGTTTGTATAAATAAAAACATTAAATAAAAGAAAAATTAAGATAAGATGAACCGCATCTACGATCGTAAAACTGCACGCTGCACACCCCATATTGATTGATGAAGTTATCTTACGCCGATAAAACATATTTCTGCTCCCTATGTCAAAGGAAAAACAGTATTCAATATTATTTGATGAAGACACAGTATGTTGTTATGTATCGTGATATTACACGGTTCATCATGCTGCGCTACACTTCAAAGTACGGACGTTGAAGGAACTAAACCGTAACCGAGTACAAAGCCGGTCTGAAACATTTAATTAATTACATTATGAAATGACAATACCATACATATCTAATACAAGAGTAAAGTGAGTGAACTATGATAATATATGTAGTATGAACTAGCAACATTGTGCATCGAATTCAATGTAGACGGTTCTTAAACATCGTCAGTGAATTCAACAAGCCGAAATTTTCGAAAATTATGATTTAATTGGTAATTTATATAATCAACTCCACTCTATTCACTCCAGGAACAAATAACTTTTAAAAATTCACGGTTCCCCTTTTATATCATATAATTTTTAAGTTTATGAAAAAAAATAAAACACCTATTGTTAATTCCACAAATGTATATTTTTTTTTTTTTTTACTATTGAACGGAACAAAGACAACATAATGCCTCTAACAGTGCAATTATTATGTGGTATATTTCACTTTTTATTGTGTTTTTAAAGCATTACATAAATAAACCAAAATTACAAAAATGGCGATTTCTCGAATATAAGACATTTCGACCAGTTGAGATGTGGAACTGAACCGTTGATATGGTGATTACAAAATTATTATTGATAATTGAGTAAATATTATATTTTATTTATTTTTATTTATCCATTCTTTACTGTACATTGATTACATACAATTTCATAAAAGGCATACATTCAAATTAAATACAATCAATATACAGAGGGCGAGTTTATCGCCAAGGCGAATTTTTAATTCATAAAAAAAAACAATAAGGGTAATGTTAAAATCACTTTTAATCCTACTGTTTATAATGTGTTCAAAAATGTCACAGATTTGGATAAATATAGATATTATACCTAAAATGAAGACTACAAAATAATTAAAATATGCTACGACACAAAACTAAATCGGGAATGTTTCACGAAAGGTCCAATGTTTTTCTGTTAAAATTTTCATTTTAAATAATTCCTAATACAAAATGCATTGCAATTTAACGTCAAGTTTCTCAGTTTCAGAAGCGTTTCGGTTGAATTCGCTCAAGAAACTTTATCAGTAGCATTATTCTGGTCAAATGTAGGTACATCTATTATGTGTGTGTGTGTTGTGTATGGATATTGTTGTACATAGTGGCATACGTTTAAGATAATTTACAACATTCAGCGAGTGACCTCCGCCCCACAGCAACAAACCAACCAACCGAGTGTAACATAACCGGAACAAACAATAACCAGTTGACGGCATTAGAGACAGACCGAAATTCTACCTTCGGCCTAGCTAGTTTCGACAAACGGTTTTTTACGATTCTGACAGAAATACTCAATTTATGATCGCCGTTTTTGAGTTCGTGTTATAATATTGATGATTCGTCTTCCAATAATGATATTGGCGATTAGTGTTAAGAATTTTAGCAATACGTAACTGTAATAACATAGTTTGTAAGAATATTGTATAAGTGAGTAATGCCTTGTAGTGAGTATCTTTTCCAAGGGACATTAAGGGTTGTAATTTAGGGGAGGATTTTGTCGGAAAGAGCCTTTAAGGAAAATCCTGAGCCCTCCTTTTGATTTTTTTTTGTTTCGGAGCTCGGTTCTTAAAACATCCAGGTGAAAGTGGCGGGAAACCCTTAATTGCTGATTTTCAGGCGTGTGACGATTATGGTTGACGGTTTTTATCTTTTGCTATTCAATATCTTCATAGCCCACACTTCTGAACAAAGACCTCATCCGTCTTGAATGAATAATTATGACTTTTACATTTGGGTAATTAATTAATCAACCCCGTTTATAGTGTATTCCATAATGACAGAGATATTTCCTTTATTATAGGTTAAGACCGAAATTGCCATAATCGCCAAACTTGTGCTAAATTCTATTTCAATCGTATATTGCTAACTGTACAGTAGAGGTTCATCTTTTTAGTTTCAAGTACCTAATAAGTACATTGTGTTACGGATTAATTTAATAGGATAGGATAGAAGGGGATCATAATAAACCATTAAGTGTAAGTATCATATTCTATAGTAATTATTTTTAGAAAAGGGACTGGGTTTTAACAATACTACCAATAGTGTTAAGTAATTAAATACCTACCACCACTCACTTCCAAAAATCCTTTTCTGAAAACGTTAACAAGGGTCAAGTATTAGAAGAATTTTCCAATCACATCTCGAATTGAAATATGTAGAATACACAATGATACGCAAATTTTTAATCTCATTATGGTGTCTTATGGTGTGGTCTGTGTAAGAAATTGAAATTAAACAAAATATTAAGTAATTCCACTTGTGACTCGCCAATTGGATAACTAAATATTTCGATTCATTTTAAATTTTTCATTACATTGGATTTCCACAAAGACTCATCGGTCAATAAATTAAACTTGAACTTGTAAGGTTGAGATTTGATGAAAATCACATGCCACTAGAAAACTGGAATTTTTCTCATCTGAAGATTCCATTCACATACAAGACCATCATCCCGCCATTCAACACACCTCTCGAAAGCACAGGTCTGAAACCAGCCTCTTCCATTCAGGGCGTTTTTGCGCCAATTGACACACCTCTTCCCACGACATACCTAGCATCCAATGTCGTTGTCATAGGAAAAATGTATTCATTTTACGATATTGAAATAAACTATGCTTCTTATTGCTGAAACACGTGGAAAAATTAAATGACGTCTTGACGTAGCAAACATGTAAAGATTTTCGTACCTTATTTGTCAAAGCAACCTCTTAGAGAATTCTACACAACAAGTCTAAGAGATTACCAGTGTAATTACATTTTCTAAATATAGACGAGTCGTTGGTATAGTTCAGCTCCGTAAGACAGTCGACGACGAAGAGGAATTTAATTGGACTTATGTATTTTCGAAAACAAACACAACTCCATTTTGAGGATAACGAGAAAGGCTCCACTGTATATATTATAACAGTTATAATATTACAAGTTACCACGATGCTAATAACTTAACTTGATATTAAATAAACAGTAATATTAATTAATGAGACATAAGGGTTAATTTATGTGAAGATATACTTATCTTATCCATAAACTTTTGTCGATAAGTGTTTTATCAAATATAACTGTAGCTTAAAGTCAAACATACATCAAATGTTCAATTACCCTCTTATTAATGTAAGCTTAGTACAAGAAATTTATTTCAAGTTGAAGAAATAAAAAACAATATTTGTGGAACAATTAACAGACAGTGGAATCATTCCATACTCTACAATACATTCAGTATTCAGAAAGGGTGGCATAACTCATCACTGAATGGAATAAAGAACACAGCATAGTTAAAAGTTTTGAGGACTATAAAATCTACTACTATTACTATTACGCCATTATGATACATCCCACAAGCGAGGTAACCTGCAGACCAGCTGTATGAAGTAAACATGCAAGCTAAAATAAAAAAATTATAAAAACACTAAACATCATCGCCGAATTTAGATTGCAAAATGTCATTATTTTTCAAACACCTGCCTTTTACATAACACTCAAAAACTTACGGAAAAGAGCGGGAACCAATTCTATGCCGAGTGCTCCATAGAACAGAAAATCAATAAAATTAACAAAGTGTTTAAATTAATCAGTTTTTCTTCTCCAGAAACGTCTTTTTGTTCTGCCCCATCGCACAACAACTTCGACATTACAGATTCTTCTTATTTCTGAATTTCTTATTCTGTCACGAAGAGTTACACCTGCGATGGGTCGTAGAGTTTTCATTTCGGTGGTTCTAAGAAGGCTTTTTGTTCTGGAGAGATCATGTGGGGAGGGCGAGCTCAGATCGAGTGGTCAGAATAGCAGCAGATGAACGCATGACAGGAAACAGACCCCCAGGAAGACCACCTAAACGATGGAGGGACAGTTGGACATCCACCTCCCAGGAGCAGGCTCCGAGAATCACAGGACAGAGTCCCAACTGAAGCAAAAGAAGAAGAAAAAGTTTTTCTTCACTCCTTAAGTCAAAGCATAATCAATAAGGGATGTTGTTATCACTTTGAATATCAGTAATTTATATCAACCCAGGGTGGCTATTAAGTTGTTAGCGACGATTCCAGTAGACATTGTGAAAAACATTCTCTTTTAACCAACCCAATATTGACAATAAAGTCCCTTAGTTAAAAAAATATAACATTTTCGCAGCACGAATTACTTTTCAAACAAGCACAGGTACAAAAATGATCGTAAAACGTGTCAATAAATGGGACACAACAGTTATCGTAAAAATAAAAACACTCACAAACGAAAACAATATAACTACGTGCACGTCATATCAATAAGTAAAAAAAGAATACAAATAAAGCAACAAAACGCACCCTGCTACTACAACATGTAGTACGTCAAAATTTACTAAGGAATAACAGGGGAAATAAAAAGCAGCCGAGGTGGACTGAAAAACAGGCTGGTGAACCGATATTTATTATGATTTCCATATAATTACAATAATGATGCGTGTCGATCAAATATTTTAGGACATGTAGTTTCTGGAGTACTGGAGAAAGATCCTGATATGTCCAGTGATTATGTAATTTGAAACTAGTGTTTCTTTCTACTATTGGTTATTGATTCCCAGAGAGACGTCTTTCCACTTATAAGGTCATTATCAATCGATTGATCAATAACCAATAGTAGAAAGAAACAATTGTTTCAAATTACATAATTATGGAATTCTACTACGTGTGCACCGACACAATTAATAATGTCCAGTGATTATTGGCCAAGGTTCCCGAAGATCTGGACGACCCTCTTTAAAACTATAGCGTTCATATGTATTTCATGGGCCCTTGCGGTGTTTTTTTCCACAAAACCACGCATCTTAAAAGTTTTTATTTATTATTATTTAGCACAGAATTACACTATAAATGGAAGCTTGTTCCTAGAGATATTGAGATGATATTATCACAGTATGGTATAAGCTGTCCAGATGTTATTATTACTATAATATTTGACATTTAAAATTAAGAACTAAGCAAATTATGGACCCAAAAGTTCACGAAGCTGACTAGGTGTGTTCTCAACGGAAAGCATAAACTAGATTAGAGCTGATAAAACAACCACTTTTATCCTCAAATTTTTTTCAGCTTATGAGTCATTTTGAAGCAATGTTTAATAATTTAAAAAATATGAACACGGGCCTATTCTACAGTGAAACATTAAGGGTATGGTAGGTACAATGACGAACACTTTCGTTAAAAAAGTTGTACTCGTATAATAAAAAAAAAAATTAATACAATATTTTCACGTAGCGGTAGATTTCCCGAAGGAGTACGATTACCTTTACACGAGCATGTACCATTGCAAATTCAATTCCACCAAAACGTTGTTCGGAAAAGACGAGTCATCAGGAACGGACATTGGAACATGACCAACATCGAGAATAAGAAGAATGAATGAGAAACGAGGTAGTAAGTAATATTTCAGATTTCTCAGTGAAGGATACGTGGTTCGAATGTTGTCAACCTAATTCACAAATCACGACAGAAATTCTCGCTTGATCATATTTGGATTCATGAAAATTCCAAATAACTTGACTAATTTCGTGTATAAATAATTGTTTTACACTAATATCTTAATGTGTGTGATTTCTTAAGTCCTGAAAAATCTTAGTCCACCTTAAATTAGTAAACCTTAATTCTATGACAATTCTAGAGTCGGGAGCATTTTATTGGATAGTTTTGTCTGCCCATAGGATAACATTGTCAGAATTGTAATTAAGAATTGTAATGTCTGTAATATTTTTTTATGGAATACGTTTTGATCATTGTTTCAGTTGTTTTTATGGTTATTATATTGTTATTGAATATTTTTTCTTAAAAGTTTTGTTCATTTTAATTTTATGTGAATAATTTTATTATTAAAAGCTTCAAATTAATATGACAATAAGTGAAAGTTTACAGTGTTTCATTTCTTATTTTTTATTATCTTAATAAATAATTTTATGTTCTGTGAATGTTATATTTTGTCACTGCAAAGGTGGAAACTGTAAAAGTGAGCGGTGATATTTCTTATAAAATTAACAATATACCAATATAACGACCTTAACAAAGATATGGAAATTCGTGACCCAGCTAGCATAAAGTCTGAAAAGTAGATGGCTGATTCCTACGTATGTTTCCGGAATGAACAGTTAATTAAAAAAGAAATAAGACTTCAAAACGACGAGTAAGGTTACATAACTAATATTAATGAACCAAACGCAACTCCAACTTCGACTTCTCTATAATTATGATGATGTTGATGCAGGTAAAGTAAATAAACATATAGACACGTGATGGTAAAGAGTTAGTTGCCACAGAAAGTTTACAACTACAGTCAACTGCAAGATGAAACAGCCAAGTTTCAACAGTAAGTTCATGTAATAGCATATCGGCATATGGATCACTAACAGCCGTATCAGAGTATTATTACTGGAAGGGTAAAGCGGTCAATCTATGATCTTCTTTTACATTTGCTTCTCAATTTCATCTACTAGTCTCACCTAACAACTTGTACAGAAATATATACAATAGAATTAAATCCAATAAATAAATAACAAAAAAGTTACTAAGCTAAACGACTGAATTGATTTGTATGTTGATTATATTTTGGAAAGATCGAACATGAACAGGAATGAGACAATCGGGACGCTAATTACATACTTACTAAGATGAACTTACTTTATTTTTCGGGTCCGGACTTTAGATTTTGCCACTCAAGTATTCAGCGACGTATATCACCTTGTCATTCGCCATCAATAGGTCACTCTCATTACATGCATTCCGCATCAGCGGGCATTGCAATAAATGAGAATCACTCTGCACCTCCTCGCAGTCACAGCTAGTGTCCTCCTCATCCAAAAAGCCCCACCTCCGCTGGTTACTTTTGCACCTAGTCACCCCAACCCTTAGGCTGTTCAGTGAAAAGCAGGTATTTATTACAGATCTTAATATTTTTCTAAAGAAAATTCAACATTGTGTATTTTTTTATATCAGTAAAGGTGAATTAAGGTTTGCACTAAGCCCAAATTTACTCTGTAAAACAAGACTAAATTATTGAATTTGAATTTAAGACTCAGCATCGAAACTCGCGTCACGGAATTATTTATTGTTTATTGCAAATCATTCACCATAGGCCCCTTACGGGACACTTGGGTTCATCATAATTATACACGATAAAAAGAATAAAATAACATAAAAAGAATACATGAAAGAATACAAAGCAGTAAGGCTTCAAAAGCGAGACGATTTTTGCTAATACGAGTACATCCGAGGCTTTATTGGTTGTATACCGAACACCTGGGCGTTATAACAATAATAATTACCTGCTCTCATTTAAAAAGGCATCAACTCTTTGACATCTACAATCTTTAACGGAGCTTTTGAGAGTACTAACAATTTTCTTCAACGCTCGGTAATTATTATGGTTAAGTTTCCCCTAATACATTAGAAGTATTTAGGTAGTAGCGAAAAGATAAGGGTTCCGATATAACGTTTCCTTACAGAGTAAATTACTAACTTTATGTAAATAAGGAAACACGCAGTAATATTACTTACTACTACTACAGCTAGTAAGAGTACATCACAGGGAAGAAGATGTATACGATATATTACTACTACTACTTCTGCAACTAATACTTCCTAGGAAATGGCTAAGAGATTGGGAAGCAACAACTTCGCCCCTAAATTTTGACAATTCAGCAACTTCCAAGTACCACGCTTCCCATTTCATTAAGACCGTTAGAACTTTTTACACAACTTTAAAACAGTCTCATATGATAAGAAAAAATAACTACATTCGTACCCATCAAAAATTTGGTGATGGAATGGGTAAGTCTTAGACAAGATGATCCGATAACATTAAGATAGTGGTGGCTCTGTCCAGCAAGAGAGTTGTGTTTAACAGAGGATTGAGGAAATATAAAAAAGCCTTACCAGACACAACAAATGACCCAAAAATAATACGAAGAAGGGGTTCAATCTATTCAAGATACTAAGATATGGGAAACTTATATGACAAACTGAACACAAAAAGGCTGATTACAATTATACATATTAAATAAAATTACTCCTGAAAAACGTCATAGACTTGTAGCCTATAAGAGATTGACAAAAATAAGAAACATTCTCTTAAAACGCAAGTGGATAAATATCAAGTATATATTTTATTGGCTTATTATATCTCAATGAACCTAAAAAAATCGTAAAATAACAACAACAAAAATATATTGTTAAAACAACGTGTACACAGTAGTAACGTATTCCAAAATGAACACGACGACCAAAGATCAACATAAAATTTAAAATTAAAACGAAAACCAACAACGAAATCATAAATAATAATTTCAGAAAAGAGCGGTTTGGGCATTATTACAAAATAATATTATTTACCGTTGTAAACAAACGCAGCCCCTTTCCAAACACACAATGTTCGTAATTAATTCCTACTTAGTTTTCACGGGACTAGAGGTGTGGTCGAGCTTTTCGGTGGTTGAGTACGGTCTTTTACGTATCACAATTTTACCATAAATATTTGAAACTGTCGGTAAATATGTAGAACTATTAAGTCACAAGAATAGAAAAGGTCTACTACTTTTACTGTATGTTTTTGAGAATACTGTCAGAGGCAGATATTAGACAAATTTCAAAATTGTATACCTACTTTAGTGTATAATGCTCAGAGTGTGTATACTTGGTGACTTCCGGTGGACGAACAGTCTTGCAGGGCTTTGGCCCCCAAAACAATAGATCTCCAAGCCGTTCTATCTTGAGAAGTAGATTAACAGTCGTCTTAAGCATTTAGTTCCTCTAGATCTCGGATGATGTAACCCAATAGACTTTGCCATGGTTTGCCAAACGCTCTTCTGTCATCAGGCATACACTGCAGAATACATTTAGTCGACCTTTCTTCTCCGGATTTGACAAGGTAGTCAATCTTCAAAGTATGTACGTGCGTAACAATAAGACAATATGAAGTAAATAGCAAATGTTAGAAGTTGCCCATAATATCGAGAAGATACGACTGAACATTATAACTAATAATAGGAGTAATCACTGTTTATATACCTACTACTTCGAGTTGAAAGCTAGTATTATAATAGGCAAACGAGCGAATATAATATGTAGGTAATAATAGTACAGACAAACGTATGGTCGAATTCAACAGGCTAGATTATAAGTTTAATATACGTAGGTATGGAAGGAAAGTTTACGCAATATTGAGTTGAATTTGATAGGGGAATAGTAAACGCATAACAATATGTTAGAGACGATTTAAACTCTTGTGGAAAGGAAAGATAAAATCAGATTTACAGTTTAAATCAAAACTATATTTTGTAGCAAACAGAGATCTTAAAACTTAAATCCACTCTTTCTTTTCCCTGTACATTACTTTCATTTACTGCATATTCTGACTAAAGAGTTTGATCTCTATGATCAATCGATGTGATTCTCAGAAGCTGCCCTTGTTTTAAACATCTTCCTTTAAACACACTCCATCAGCAATTTGGATAATTGCAAAGGAAATTTATTAATCTAATTTTGATAGGTACTGTATTTGTGACTCAAATCGCGTACCACTATTTATTAAAATTTATAAATATTAGACTAAAATGAACCAACTGTTGAAAGTAAAATTGCTGTACAAACTCAGTATAAAACAGAACAATTCCACAGATAATACTTTCAATAAATCTTTCAAACTGACAAACATCATAAACAGGGTTTTAGTTCGATAATAATCAGAGCTAAGAAAACAAAACAGACAAGATACAAAATCAACCACATTGCGGTGAATCAGTGTGTGGTTGAACAAAATGAGTCAATAAAGTGCAAGAGTTGGCATGTGAGAGACATAAACAGCTATTAAAATAATGAGCAACAAAATGCATGATAATATTAGTCATCAACTAACATGAATTAACGACGGCTATGAGATTTGTTTAGAAAAAGTAATGCGTATAGCGAAGAAACAACAAGCAGTTAGGGAAGATATTTACGATTATGAGATGTTTGAGTCCGTTGCACTAATAACTGAATGAAGGTCAACAACAATAATGGTTCTTAGTATCAGAGACGATTAGAAGGATTCATATTCTATTTTAGCACGAATGCACGCTTTAATCCGGATTAAAATAATTTAAGTACCATTGTATATTTAACTTGGAGAAAGAGCAATGTTGAACATAAGATTATTCATCTGAGCTTGCGTATCGCTGATATACATACCTACGTAAAAAATAAAGAATTACTAACATTGAAGGTATTGTGGCTCAATTTAATATAAGTTATTTAAAGGGGATGATAGTGAACTGTAAACCTCGTAGAGATAAAAGATAAAGAAAGAGAAAGAGATAGCCCCAATACAATATGATGGTCGATTAGCATATAAAATGCTATTTCTATGAACATTATTATATCACAAATAAACAAATATTGTAATAAAAGAAATATATCTCAAATTCAGTAACTGTGCAGAGCGCATCTTCTAAAATGAGGTAACTAACCATCTTTAATCATAGCGGAAGAGGTCAAGAAAAACATGTCAAAATGCAACATCAATTCGCAAGGTGAAAATATATACGATCATGTTTTAAATAAATTGTATCAAAGTTAAAATATTTCCTCACTGGTAAGGGAATACAAACAACACGACCTCTGAAAGTAAACGTTTTGAAGACTAAGTGTGATTACAGTTTCATATTGTCACAAGCAGCTCGATCTCTACTAACCTTACTGCCAAAGTGGAGAGAGCGAGTAAACAAGGTTATATTATTATGTATTGTAATAGACGACGCGAGAGAAAATTGAATATTATTATGTTCGTCGTCCAAACTATGTACGTTTAATCCAACAACGAAGAGGCCGGCCAACAGGGCGAAGACATGACGTTGTAATATGTAATTATTCAAACAATGGACTAAAAACTACCAGAGTAAAACTTAAGTGACTTAAGAAAACTTGAGATAAAACCAAGTGACCCTACTCAAATATCATAATGAAATTTAAAATATTGAAAATTTAAAATTATATTTCCCACAACAAACTTCCGTACCACTAATCAAAATACATTGCCTTCTAGATGATTATGTAGGTAGTAAGTCGTGGCACTAATTCGCGACTGATATTTAAGTAATATATAAATAACAATAAATTAATAACTTAGATAATTAATATTATTAACAATATATTATTAACGGGCAATCGAATATATTAATAACTCAGACGCAGAGCTATAGCTCTTAGTTAACTCTATGCACAGGGGTCGCTTGCATACGAAATAATAATTTAAGTAATAGTTTGAACAGTTGAATCGATAATAGTTCGTAAATAAGAAAAACGGTTTTCTAAAAATACCCAGTGGAATGAGAACAATAATTAATTAATTACCCAAACGCGAGTAAAGAAACTGTAAGCACGACAGATAAAGAAGCAGTTCGTTTAAAGTAAAGACCATTTACGAAGTTACTTTACCAGGAGCGCAGCGTACAAAGAGGGTAATGAGGAACGGTACATACTCTTCAGTTTACGTTGCTTCGGTAGGTAGTAGGTTTTCTAGTTTGATTTTCATTACGAACTATGTACTTTATTTACCGAGATGATATTAACGTTGCGAAAATCTGCTAACTGGCTGTGGAAAGGATTTCTGTTTATTCATACTACTTTTAAAGTATATTCAATTCGACATTTGTATGCAATAATCTATGCAAGCATTGCAATTAAGTGCATAAATTAGTGTATCAAATTTAAAAAAGTATAAAAATAAAAAGGTACCTAATTTGACAATATTTGACTACAGATATTTCAGGTAAAATGCTGGAATTTATATTTGATACCCTCAACATCTGGATAGGCGAATCTTTTCCGGTAGAAGTTTGGTTTTTTTCAAATTATGAATGACCATAATACGCAAATGTATATCAATGCCTTTATGAGATCTGAAAAAAAAAATAGAAAAAACTCCATTATTTGTTTATAATGCTTGAATAAAATATCCTACCTTGATGCCCTAGAACTTATACGAGTACCTTAACACCCTACATTATTTTCAAAGCGCAAACGAGAACAAAAAGCTTCTTTCAACTTTTTAAAGAATGCATCGTTGGTAATACATATTACGAGTTAGGAAATTGCACGAAAGAAAAACTATTCCATTATACGATTTTAATAATACGTCTTTCAAGATGAAAGTCATTAATCAGATTACTACGAGGAGAAAAATCGCGATAAAAAGCATCTGATATCTTTCAGAGACGATCCTGTGATTATATTATTAAAATAATCGTTCGAGACGTTTGAAAAATGGCGTCAATATTTCAGGGATGAATTTTTATCGGGACCGTACAGACTACTATGGAGTGTCTCATTTTCATAATAATAGTAATAATAATGCCAAGAAGTGGTCCGATATCAGATTGAAAGCCGACCTTAGCTCTTTGGGGAGATGACTCATTCGTCAGAGTGTAAGAATCCCGCATCCCGAAGATTAAGATAAAAAAGTCATTAATGTTATATTGGATATTGGGATAAATTATCTAACAGCTTTTGGGGCACATCGCTCGGGGTGCATTCGAGATAGAATATCAACGTAATCAATCTCGATGAGATAAAAAGAATCTATGAGCTTATATATAAATACTTGTTATAGGTACTATGAAAAGTATGTTTGTTCATCGCATGGGAATAAAACTAAATTTTTCACTTCTTGATCATGGAGTTTGCGGGTGGCGTATCAATCAACATGTGAATTAACCGATATCATATTAAAAATATTAAATGGGCCGACAGACATCAATTATTAATATATTTTTCTTGGTGAGAAAAGTGAAAGGTATTCAAATACTATTTTTTTTATAATTATTATCATTTTCAATATATTATGTGCAAGTAGATTTCATTACAACAAACAAGAGTGTATTATTCAGTAAATGCACCCTTACCCTTATTTAAAAGAAAAACTTTGAATAAAGGTTTAAAATTATTAAAAAAAATTAATGACCGTAGTCAAAAATAAGTTGAGCATAATAAAAAACAATCAGGATTCGATAAATCGATGATAGTAAAAAAATATTATCGATCAACGGTCCGTAATTGACAGGCAGCATGCTCCAATGTGAGATTATCCTGGAAAAATATCCGGGGCGCAGAAACAATTAAGGGTATACACAACAATAACGCAACATAAGAAGAGTAGGTATGCGAGTAGGTACAACAACGCATACCATTGTATGGAAAATGACTGTAGATGACAATAAAATAGCGACGTGCCGTGCAGTTTTTAATGGAAACGTTTTGTTGTTACTATTTTTTAGCGGTGAATGGAATACATTTACAGAGGAGTTACAACGTAACGTAACGGTGCGGTGAATATAGCAATCTACATAAATTCAAAATACACACACACACACAAAGGGCAAAAAACCAGTAAGGAGAGTATCAACATTTAGAAGTACTACAGTATTTAAAATTCTGGAATACAAAGTATTCGACAACACTGTATTTATTTATGATATGTATTGAAATAAAAAAAAAAAATGCAAAGCCCATCATAATATCATCAGCCCCTTTTCTGATCCACTCCATATTTCTCTAACTCATGGTCTCCTTTTAAGAATGTTGGTAGTTCATCTGCATGATCCTTGACTATTTGCACAATATCACTATCGCCAATTATTAATTGTGCAGTTCTACAACGTCGACTACTTTAACACAACACAGATTTTTATATTGGGTAATTTTTTTTTCAGCATAACTTAATTGAATGATTTTATTATTACCACTTCTTGTTGGAATCATTACAGCTTAGTTGATACTGATGTAAGCCAATGAGAATCCACAGGATACCGCGATACAGCGACGAACGCACCCTTAATAGATTGCGTGGTGAATGTATATCTTTTATGTATAATTATTTATATACCATCAAATTTGTGATAATTACAAGTGTTTTCAAAATTTTACAATAGTTAAATAAAAATAAAAGGCGCCCTTGAGACGGTCTAGGGACTGTTGTACGGCGTCAAAACAAAATCATCATCATCACGACATCTCTCATGGCGTAGTCGGCGAAATAATTATATGAAATTAATGTATAGGTTGGCTCTCTGAGTCATAAAAAAGAGCATTAAGGATAAGCACTATACTTACCCCATAGCTGAATTATAGACATCTGTCTTCTATGTGATGTTTACGAACATCTTCCTTTTACACGATACTCGAAAACTTACGAAAAAGGGTATGAGACTGGAGAATCCATTGAAAAACGAATTTATTTACCCATGGAAAAAGACCTTGTAACCAATATAAATAACACGAAGAATTAAATATAGAAATGGTAGAGTACTTGAAAATTGTGATTGGAAAGTCCTCGTGTGAACATAGGGACTAAATGTAAAATGCAATCAGCTGGCATTGTTGTGTACACGCAGGTACGATATATTATACAACTTCATAGATATTACAATAATATAATACATGTTTACCACAATGCCACTGTTCTGTTCCGTTGGCTGGTTGGTAAATCTATTGTGCTATTCGCATTAGCGATAAATGAAAGGATTTCCAATATATTGTAACTACTACTAGTACTGTAATAATAACAAATAATAAAGTATTACATACATACATTGTAACGACACATTATAACTACGTTGTATTGTTCAGGGGTATTTTACAGCTTTTACGTGAATACATAACGTGTAAATAAGTTTTTTCTCTATTATTTTAATGCAATAATTCTCTCATGGCTCATACAAAGTGATCAATTTTGTTTAAAAATGGGAGTTGTATGGCTAATGTATAAAATATTAAAACACATAGAAAAATATCAAGTTTAAATTTTATGTAGGTACACTGGTACAACTTTAAAAAATTTCAGAGACATGTATTTCATTACTTTGGATGGATGGATAGACAATTGATTCAGATCAAGCTAGTCCCAAACAAAGATTAAATCTTGTATTATGGGTACTAACACGACGATACACATATATACAATGCACTAAACACATATACATATAACACCCAAACCCAGGACAATTTGAAAAAGGTCATTCTTCATTTTGCCTTGGCCGAGAATCGAACCCGGGACCTCGTGATTCAAAAGCAAGAGCGTTACCTCTGCGCCACACCGGCCGACTTTATAAGTACCTACTATTTCAATTATCCTACATCTCTCCTTCTAGAGAATATTTTTACATTAGTTTCCTGTATTTTAGTAGGTAAACAAATGAGGCGAAATTAAAAAAACATGTTTTCTTCTACCATATTATGTTCTATTACATATAGAAGAAGAAAACATTTGTTTTCTAGTTTCGTTATGGAATTCTACTAAATAAACACCGAAACAGCGAATGAATTAACTAAGGGGAATCTAACTGCATTAATATCATTCTAAATTATCCATCATGTATTAACTAACAATGTAATCAATCTACTGAAAGGTTCATTGCGAGTAGTTCAAACAAACATGTATTATACTAAATCACGAAACACAATCATCGCAAATATTAACATTACAAATCAGCATTAAATATATATTTAAAATCAATATAATCGTAAAACTGAATTGTTTAAAATAAACAATTACTTATTATAATAATTAACTACACGAGAATACAATTTACATTTGCCGGATGCGCTGACAGCTATTTTTATACAAAACGCATTTAAAAACACAATTATGTTATATTTGTAAGTTACAGTTAAGTAATATATTTTAAATTTTGTTCTAGAAAGATTAATGCGCGCTAAAGACGCGTTTGTTTTGACGTATAATGCGCTGCTCATTTGTCTTAACAAAATAAATCTGACTATTGTTTTGTTTTACTCCATGATTTCGGTAACGAATGATTTGGTAAGAACAAAGTAAGCTATAAATCTCATTTTGAAATAGTAGTCAAATAACAGTCACGAGTCGTATTGATAATATTTTATCTGAAACAGCGGCCAGTTCCGTGAAAAAGAAAATAAGTCTCTTTAATTTTTCATGGGAAAAAAATTCTAGTAGTAACTCATATAAACTAAAAGAATTTTGACATTTCGGACTTTATCTTTATGAAATTAGCCGATAGTGCTGCGTATATAACTAACGACAAAATAAAGTAGGTATTGAAATTAAAATAAACTTTAAAACATAAAAAGAAGAAAATGGCATCATTCACAAGATAAGTAGCCAGTAGACAAACTATATATATATAAAAAAAAATAGATTGTCCTCTCCGTGCCACAAAAGATAAAATATTCAAAATGTGCAACATCCCTCATAACGTCCCTCTTCTGACTAACTGTCGTATCTGACATTTTTGGCGAAATCGAGTTATGATCACCAATGTGTATTTATAATTATGTGCCCTGCATGTTCTCACTGAAGATCACACCTGTAACTGTTACCGTTATCCTGGAAAAGCTTTCTCATTTGTTGTCGTGTTTACGAATTATTCTAAATAAAATCTGTTGTATCTACTAATTCCTCAAAATTTCATCACAAAAATGATTCTGAGATATATAAGAATAGGTACAAATAAAATAATGTTACATATTTACAATGTATCATATTGCGACGGACTTTTGCATATACTTTTTATTCTTGCACTCTCATGCGCTCTTTTACCTTGTACCCCTCATGGTACAAGGTAAAATAATCAATTATCACAATCTCAAAAAAATAATTTTTAGCTCAGTCGGTAGAGATTTCAAAAATAAAACAAAGAGTATTGGAAAGTACAATTGACTATACGATAAATGCTCAGGGTCGAATGGGTTAACCCAGATCTTATCACAAAGACTTCAAGACTTTTCTCTCTATAAATTCAACAATGCATATTGCCATTAAATCAACGGTGCCTTCCAACAATCCCCAATAAGAAGGAAAGATTCAGAAACAAAATAAAATTGCTATTTCATTATTTTCTTTTCAATTTATTCCAAACCTCCAGTATTCGGTGACACCTTTGGTATGGTCGATGAATTTACATACATTTTATATAAACTTTCTCGACAGTAAAATAATAAAAGATTAAAACCTTGTTAATCATTTGCTATGTGGCAATCTAACTAACCCTTAGATTAAAAGTTTAAAATTAAGTAATAATTGTGGCACATCATCCTTAACTCTTACCCTTTCTTTTCAGAAACGACCTACATATATCATAAAGTTATCAAACTCTGTTTGATTATACAATTTACATTAACTTTAGAACAAAATATTTAAATATAATTATGAATGAATGAGAACAACCTGATCAAGTTATCTTCCTTCGAGTTCCACTTCACTTCCCGTTTCCCGAAATTGAAGGTTCCTTCCTGATAGGTACATAAGGTTTATTCTGGTATTAGAGGAAGTCAGCATCTTGATAATTGAAAGAGATTTATTCTCTTGTTAACTGAAGAATTTATTTTGGTAACCAGATATATCCTGAATAATTGAGAAATTCATGCTGGTACTAAGACATAACTTGAATTCATTCTAGTACTGAGGCGTATCCTGAATAACTGAGAAATTCATTCCGGTACTGAAAGCCGTACATCCTTAAACATTAAAGGACAACGTAATTAGTATTTATCAAACTATGTTTCGGTTTATTTTATTAAACAACGAAATTTCTCTCATCGAAAATATAATTGTAACAATTTAGACTCACCATATTTTTGATGACGGCCTGAATTACCACTGATTTTAATAATTAAATATGATTAAACTGTCAATCGACAAATAGAACACATTTCTACAACTAATTTATACATTAATCAACCATTTTAAAATGGTAAGGTTTTTTTTTAAACCTTAATATTCACTATCGCATTTTGCGATCTGCCAATTTGGAATGTCGAATACAAAAAGAGGAAGCATTCCTGCTTTCGACCGCCGATATTGAGAAATCCTCCCACCACGCATGCGCGGCGTCGCGTTATCAATTTCTGTCTTGCCAACGAACAAAATCATTTTTCTATAGTGATATAAAAATATCGCTACATATTACCACCCACGCCCACCAAAAAAATAGTGAAGCTATTTTTTTTTTATATCAGGTTATTCTCGTTCTATGTTCTCATCAACCCTATAACTTACTCTACTTTTTTTTTTTAAAGATTAATCTAAGCACTGCACTGGGCCCAGCCTTTTCTTTTAAAGAAAAACTGTAATTCCATAGGCGCCAATCTTGGTTTCGTTTAAATTTTAAAACTTTAAGTTACATTCGTTTCCGAATATTCGGGTCAAACGACTTCCAAAATGAACAAAAATACCCGTAAATAATAAGTACTTAATGATAAAAAAATAATTTCTAAACCAGTGCAGGTCTCATCTTATCTTTGCATTTATAAATTACACTTATATATTAAATAATACATTTCTATTTTGTTACATTTACTAAATATCTTTTCAGATCTACTACATTTATTTTAAATTGTTTTGTGCCACAATATTCAAATATCTTCTACTACAAGCTCATATGATTTGCCACATTTTCCTTAGCTACATAACAAATTATATTAAAATTTCTTATATCTAAACTATATACATTTTGTGCCTTCTTTTTTTTTTTTTATTCAACATTCAAATACATTAAAATCTGTCTGTATATTATGCATTTATATTTTATATAACATTAAAAATATTTGATTCAACCTTTTGAATTGACTCACTTCAACATCATGTCATTTTTCTTTCTATTTTCATGTATGAAAATATCAATTTATCATCAATTCCATTTTCCTGCCATGTCTTATTCTCCCATCTCTCCTCAGATAAGCACATGCAACTACAACCAAAGGTTCTCAATCCCTTTCTTTTTTTATTTCCCTTTTATCCGTAAAATTACGTACTTTACTAATATATTTTCTTTCGAAAATTTCTAATCAACGACCCCATTTCATAATATAAGTTTCTCTACTTTGTTAAATGAATTTAAAAATCGTATACACAATTATTTCGTAATTACTCGTTTTTTTATGGAGATAATTAAGGATTCTCTTCTTTACCACCGTATCCCCGATTTAAATTATGTATACTATAACTCCATTATCTACATTTTCTCACATTACCTATCTCTATATTTTTTTTTTTTTTTTTAATATTTCCACTTTCATATTGAAAATTACATAGTCAATATACTCACAAAAGAGATATAACGAACATCAACATTTGACCTTCTCGACATATTTCATTTTCAAATTCCCCTTTTACTATTTGACTTTAAATCGCGAGACTATTGAGTACTACAAACCTATCATTTATCAACGTTGCAAATCCTTACTTTCATTCTATTACAATCATTCACTTTCATCCTTCGTCTATCTTTTTCCCCTTTCACCGCCTACATACCTACTACTTTCATTTGATTCATAATTAGACCCACAAAACGTTTTGACAAGACGGAATGATCAACTCTCATCTTAGATTACAAACTTCTCTTATTGGAATTCATAAACCATGACCCAATACTCATCCCTTGAGCATGCATCCACTTTTTCTATCATATCATATAAGCACTACGCATACTTCTATATACGTCTTGCTAACTCGTATCCCTAGTTTATAAATGTATACACCGCGTATAGCTTGACACACTCGTATCAGAGATTATGCCTTTATGCATACTACAAACTTTCAATACAAATCATTACACATCCCAATAATGACATTATAACACATGACCCATCTTACAGAGAATCATATTCTTACCTCACCTTTTTATCTGACCCTTTCTGTATTATGTACTCGCGTAGAGTTCATATTATCGAAGAATCTAAATAATTTTGCGAAGCGATTTTTTTCTTTTTAATTTTATCCAACCCTACTCTTTCGTAATTCTACGTACTATTTACTACGTAAATTTTTTTTTATCAAATTCATCTCCTTTTCCCCATTTCATTAAACTTAAATAGCTATATCCTATAATACCTAACTAAAATTTTTACAGTTTTTTTTTTTTTTTTATTTACATTATATTTCAATTTTCAGACGTCTTCGTCTTCTAATTTTCTCCCTTTCTTTCATCTTGTCGTTGCATTTCCGTTTTTACGTTATAAAATTTGTTATTGGGATTCACATCCCTGTTTTGCCTTAGTCTTGCAAAACAATTTATATATACATGTCCGGGTTGGTTACAAAATCTACAAATTATATCCTTCCTATTTGACCCTTGTCGATCAAAAACTCCTTTATTTCCATTCTTCTTACCATCTTCATGTTGGTACCTTTGATTACTGTCACAGCCATTCCGTGTTTGTTGTCTCTCCTCATTTTCGTTGTTTGAAGATCTGCAAGTTCTACTGCAACAAGCTCTGAACCCTGTGTCGTTGTCTTTATCTGTCAACCTCCCAGACACTGCTTCGTCCTTCTTTAATTCAAATAATTTTGTCTTATAATTAGATTTCTTCAGTTCGTTATTCATTGTCAACGTCTCGAACCTGGTACAGATCGTCACCAAATCTTCCATATCGTCAACTCTTGATGATGTCACAATACTTGCATATTCCGCATTCAAGCCGTGAACTGCAATATCTAGCAATTCTTCCTCATCTATTGGTGGACTTAGGTAGTTATTTTTATTGAGTAAATCGATTATGTAATCTGAAGCACTCTCACCGTTTCTTTGCTTGGCTGTCATCAAATTAATTCTCAGTGTGCGTTGTGTGTTTGTTCCTTCAAAACGTTTTAAAAATTTCAATTCAAAAACATCCCAATCATTCTCTATACCTATAGTTCTGAACCATGTTAATGCTTTATCAGTTAATAAAATGGGTAAATATCGCAATAATGTTCCATTATTTACGTTATATACTTTAGCTAATTCTTTCAATCTTTGGATAAATTCAATTGGGCTTTCTGCACCACTGTATGTTATATTGAACTTTCTAGGATCAATAAATTTTTCTACTGGTTCTGCATTTGTTTTCACAAGAGATTTACTACTATTCGTTTTCTTAATTGTTTTTCTGTTATTATTTACCTTCCTGATATACGATTTTACATTTATAAATGAATTACTCGATGACGGTTTACTTTCCACTTTGCTTTCTTCCATCTTCTCTTCTTTATTATCATTAGACGAACCAGCAACTTCCCTATTCATATTTTCTTGTACTTCTCCTTTATTTAATTCCTTATCCGCCATCTTGAATTTCTAAATTATCTATCTATTGCACTAAAATATGCCAATCCACAATTCAAAACTTTACAAAAAAATATTCTAAAAAGAAATAATACATTAAATATTAAAGTCTTCCGTTATTCAAAATTACTCTTAAATATCCCCATATCTATATAAACTAATATCATTAATATTAAAGTTTCAATCTCCACATTAATTTAATATATCCATATTAGAATTATTTGAAACGACTTTATCGTATTAAATTGATTATGTAAAAATATCAACAATCTACTACGTCCATAATAGTATAGTTTACCCTATATATAAATATTATCATTCGATATTAAAACATTGAAATCCAAACCTTTGTATCTTCCGTCCGCTTTACAATCTTCCGTCTCTTTCTAACTAAAGTTATTAACAATTATTATGCGTTGGAGAGAAGAGTACATTCCTATCACAGTATGTACGGAATAGCATCAGAATAATAATAATATTATTTTCGTATTAAAAATTCTAATCATACATATTTATTTCAGAATCGGACAATGCTCAAAATAAATTATTTTCTTTATTTATTTTTTTTTTATTTAAAATTAAATCTACTTTGTTCAACTTATTCCTTAGTTGTGAGTTGCAATAGCCGTACCAGAAGTATGAGAAGAATTCAGACAAGGCAATCAATCAAATAAATTTTCAATTTAAAATATAATAAAAACTCACCAGAAGGTTGTTTAATAAGTTAATAGGTATACTCCTTTTTGAATAAAATTAAAACTCGTAATCAGCTCTCTGTATTTTGACATGATGTTGAGTTTCGTCTTTCCATATCTTATCACACATTTCCAATCAGCAATTTGAGCTAGAACATATTTTTTTAAAACATATTAAATATCAAATTCAAAAATCATTTTTCACACTTCTTTTACTTTTTTAACAAAATTTTATTTTATTGACTATGGTAATACCATTCAATTTTATGATAACTCAAAATAAAATCAACCAAATAAATTGATAAATAGATAAATTTTTATCTATCATTTTTCAAATTAGGTATTCCACGAACAAAATTATTCTAAAATATTTTCAAACAATTTAAAAATTGACATATATTTTTTTTGACTAAATTCCTTTCTTCAATCAATCATCTCAAAGCATGCAAAATAACATTAACTCAACAAATTAAAATAATAATAAAATATTGAGTCTACCCATAAATATTCTTTTTTTTATTATGTTACATATTCAATAAATATATTTAACTACCGCGACTCTGAAAAAAAATGTTTTGTTACATATTCAAAATTTTTCATTCTTTTTAATTTACCTACAGTATTTTTTTAAACTTTATGTTACAATTTTTTTATACTGTTAACCAAATATAATTTGTAAAATTAAAATCGAAATACAATTTAACCCTTCTGCCACCAAAATTCAAATATTAATTTTGCCACATAAATTAAAATTTTTAAAAACTTTTTTTTTCTAAAACAAAACTTATTCTACTTATAACTATTAATGAATGCTCTTTTGTATTCAAGATACCAGATTAGACAATTACTAAAAATCTTGAGTCTAAGTAATAAAATTTTTGGGTTCAGCGCGTCTTTACATTCTACAAAGGTTGGCTGACATTTTGGGTGACATGAATATGTGACCCCTCTGCCACCAAAATTCAATTCAACTTAAATTATATAAAGGTTGGCTGACACTTTGGGCAACATGAATATGTGACCCCTCTGCCACCAATATTCAATTCAACCTAAATTCTACAAAGGTTGGCTGACACTTTGGGTGACATGAATATGTGACCCTTCTGCCACCAAAATTTAATTCGTCTTTAAATTCTATTAAGGTCGGCTGACACTTTGGGCGCCATGAATATGTGACGGACTTTTGCATATACTTTTTATTCTTGCACTCTCATGCGCTCTTTTACCTTGTACCCCTCATGGTACAAGGTAAAATAATCAATTATCACAATCTCAAAAAAATAATTTTTAGCTCAGTCGGTAGAGATTTCAAAAATAAAACAAAGAGTATTGGAAAGTACAATTGACTATACGATAAATGCTCAGGGTCGAATGGGTTAACCCAGATCTTATCACAAAGACTTCAAGACTTTTCTCTCTATAAATTCAACAATGCATATTGCCATTAAATCAACGGTGCCTTCCAACAATCCCCAATAAGAAGGAAAGATTCAGAAACAAAATAAAATTGCTATTTCATTATTTTCTTTTCAATTTATTCCAAACCTCCAGTATTCGGTGACACCTTTGGTATGGTCGATGAATTTACATACATTTTATATAAACTTTCTCGACAGTAAAATAATAAAAGATTAAAACCTTGTTAATCATTTGCTATGTGGCAATCTAACTAACCCTTAGATTAAAAGTTTAAAATTAAGTAATAATTGTGGCACATCATCCTTAACTCTTACCCTTTCTTTTCAGAAACGACCTACATATATCATAAAGTTATCAAACTCTGTTTGATTATACAATTTACATTAACTTTAGAACAAAATATTTAAATATAATTATGAATGAATGAGAACAACCTGATCAAGTTATCTTCCTTCGAGTTCCACTTCACTTCCCGTTTCCCGAAATTGAAGGTTCCTTCCTGATAGGTACATAAGGTTTATTCTGGTATTAGAGGAAGTCAGCATCTTGATAATTGAAAGAGATTTATTCTCTTGTTAACTGAAGAATTTATTTTGGTAACCAGATATATCCTGAATAATTGAGAAATTCATGCTGGTACTAAGACATAACTTGAATTCATTCTAGTACTGAGGCGTATCCTGAATAACTGAGAAATTCATTCCGGTACTGAAAGCCGTACATCCTTAAACATTAAAGGACAACGTAATTAGTATTTATCAAACTATGTTTCGGTTTATTTTATTAAACAACGAAATTTCTCTCATCGAAAATATAATTGTAACAATTTAGACTCACCATATTTTTGATGACGGCCTGAATTACCACTGATTTTAATAATTAAATATGATTAAACTGTCAATCGACAAATAGAACACATTTCTACAACTAATTTATACATTAATCAACCATTTTAAAATGGTAAGGTTTTTTTTTAAACCTTAATATTCACTATCGCATTTTGCGATCTGCCAATTTGGAATGTCGAATACAAAAAGAGGAAGCATTCCTGCTTTCGACCGCCGATATTGAGAAATCCTCCCACCACGCATGCGCGGCGTCGCGTTATCAATTTCTGTCTTGCCAACGAACAAAATCATTTTTCTATAGTGATATAAAAATATCGCTACAATATAACTAGGAGAGACGAAAATATGCACGGCAAAACATTAAAAACGCTCTCCTGAACAATTAACGTTTAGGCAGATACGACAGTTAGTCAGAAGAGGGACGAATTAACTGTAAATTTGAAGTTGTTAAATGTCTTAAAGTAATGTTTGAAAAAATAAACTGTACTTTGCAGGACACTATCAAACTTATAAAAAAGTTGGGAGATATTTCGGGACCTAAGGTGAATTTCCAGCTATACGCAATCTGGTTAATAAGTATGCTCAAAAGCGTTACGTACTAAAAATTAATCATTCATTACTCTACCAGCACTACTATACCATCATGCAAACTGTCCTCTCAGTGCTGACAGCAAAAATAATGGATGTCATGCCTCATCGCTGAGGCATGACATCCATCTTTTTCGGCTTTTTACAGAATACTCGAAACTCATTGAGAGGGTGGAAGATCTATTCGTCACCGAATGCTCCAAGGGATCGCTGACAATTTTTTATTTTTTTTATTTTTTATTTAATAACAAAATATTCCAGATTAATGTAAAAAACTTCTTAATTCATAATTAACTCATACTGGATTGGTGATTTTATTTTGATTTCTAGTAATTTAAGTGACGTGAGAAGAGAAAATTCTCCAAAGAAATTTCTCGAGAACGAGAAATATCTCCGAGAATTTCTCCTCTGATAGAAGAGAAATTTCTCTCCATAATTTTTCTTAGTGGTATTATGACTTTTCGCCCGGTATACTTCGCAGCCAACCTGATCGATCCAAAAATTTGTGGGGCTTATTAAGGCCAAAATCAGAGGTTATTAACACTTTTTTCCATGTACGTACCTGCAATTTTTTTTTAACTTAAATATGGGCATGTGGGGTGTCAAACATCAAGATTTTTCATCAGTTATTAGCACTTTTTTCTATGTAGGTACCTAACATTTTTTTGTTTCCATAATTAATTGCAGCCGTATTGGTGATAAATTGTCTATACATTTGTACATTGTTATTGATTGATTGAATAAAGTATTTATTATTATTATACTGTTAAATAAAAAATAAAAAAAATCTCGGAAAATTCTCTACTTCGAGAATTTTACCGAAAACTTTCTCGGTAAATTTCTCCAAAAAATATTTCTTGAGAATTCCACAACACTAAGTAATTTAGGATTTTTTATTTTTAACTTTTACTTAAACTTTTTAACTTTTGCTTTTTTTCTCAAGACTAGGACATTTCTGGTAAGTGTGGAATCTTTGCTGGACCACATGTTGAGTGTGTTAATTGTTGACATGTTATGTTATGACTGTTTGATTTTACAATAGTGTAAAAATAAAATAAAATAAAAATAATCACGTCTCTTGTTCACACGTAAATTATTATAATTATTATGACCTTACAACATAGAATAGATTACATAGGTACGATCAGTCGCGAAAGTAACAATATGTAAATTGTTCCAACCAATATTCTGAGAAAATGTTGTGTACACATTGGATATGTATGTAAAGTGAGTAAATACTTCAAATATTAGTTGCTAAAACCTACTCGCACTTAATCCTACTCTTGTCAGCTTCGAGTAAATTTGACATTATATATTTCCGCTTAATTAACTTCCTTTTCATATCGTGTAATAAATTAATAATTAACCACTACATACAATCATGTACGTAAATACACCTTCCAACCCCCGTCGTAATATTGGAACATATTGTAAATACTTATTTACTATGAGTGGGTGACACGAGAAAGGACTTGTCAACGCAACAATAATGTAAAATGAATTTTAAATAAATAAATAAATAAATAAATAAATAAAAACTTTATTACACATAAATTAACATGTAAAGGGCGGATTTATCGCCTATTGGCGATTTCTGCCAATCAACCCAACATTTCTGCCAATCAACCCAACCCAATTCAATTTTAAATTAAAATAAAACAATGCTTACTTCCTCTATGAAAATGACTAGATTCAGAGGGCTTTCAGGTAAAACACCCATCATCAGCGAGTTTTTACATGAAA
Source organism: Athripsodes cinereus (assembly GCA_947579605.1). Taxonomy (NCBI): domain Eukaryota; kingdom Metazoa; phylum Arthropoda; class Insecta; order Trichoptera; family Leptoceridae; genus Athripsodes; species Athripsodes cinereus. Next base: position 20,449,899 of record OX388322.1, on the reverse strand, counting down.
TTGAAATGAAAATGTTCAGTAATCTGAAAGACATAATATTATCTTATCTAATTTTAATTTTTTGGACAAAACTGAATGTCTGCTGAACGGACATTGGTTATTAATGTTTTTATTATTATTATATTTATATGATTTTTATCTTGTTGACGATGTACGAAAGGACGCGGATGTTGATAATAAATAATGTAAAGCGCCCTTGAAGTGATAGTGTCATAGTACGGAGCTATATTAATTGTCATATTATTATTAAAGAGATCTACATGCCTATCTTTGTTAGACATTGTTAATCTCTGAAGAATCATAAGACTCAAGATAACGAAAAACGTCTTTGTCGGTTTTTATAAACATTCAAATACACGTGTTTTCGTTTTCATGCGTGAAAAATGAACAAACGTATTAATAAATTAGTAAAATAATTATATTTCATAACACGCTAATTCAAAGTTAAAGTGGCTACATAGGTACGTCTGAAGCCAGCACGAAAAAAAAACTAATTATCATGAATAATTAATTATTGTGTATTTGTATTATTAATACTTTGTGTGTATGTGTGTTGTAATAGGGGAGAATATTTTTAATGATTTTTAATTATTATAGAGTCGTTTCAAGCAACCACACCACCATTTACCCACCCTCAGTCGTCAAACAAAACAACATCCATAAACTTAAAATAAAGAATCGCGTGATTACATATAACGAAAGAAGCAGAAAGAGAAAGATAGATAGAGAGAGGGAGTGAGTTAAGAAAGAAGTTCTACAATAATTCTAATTCCACCCAAGCGAAGGTGACAGATATTTAATTATTTATTTGATCAGTCTTTACTGTACATTGATCACAACACATACAGATTTTATAGAAAAATGCATTCAAATTAGATAATGTAATCAATATACAGAGGACTAGTTTATCGCAAATGCGCGATCTCTTCCAACTTACTTAATAATACTACGTGCTAAAATACGAGATTCGTCACGAACGGCTCGTAGCATTATAGTAGAATCGAGTAGTTACGTAATATTATGAGAGAATGCCACATATAGACATTTTTTCATATAATTTAACATTTACTGTCTTATCGGATTCCTCGCTCTTCTGCTTGTTTTCGGCTGCCATTCCAAAACCTCTTAAGTCCACCGAGAGTCGGAACACCTGGCGACATTTCCTGCCCAGCTCCACTCTAAAGTAGCTGCCCGTTCGATGACGTCAATGATCTTGGTTTTCTCTTTTATTCATTGGTTTATTTTTCGGCTTTTGGGCCAGTTAGAAATAATCAAAAACAAATGTTTTTTTTCTACTATACTGATTTTAATTGCGAGAGTCGTCTTTCAATGACATTGTCAATCTCAATGTTTTTTATTTCATAAAATAGTTTTTTGTGTTGCTCGTTTTTTATAAATTAGTGAAATGTAATAACATTCATATAAAAATATACAGAAAATAGATTGAGGGAAACCCAAATGATAAAGTGAATGGAAAAATGACGTCACGATTTCTCGATACACACTAAACCTTAATTAAACAAACAACAAAACAGAAGTCTATCGAAATAACTCGTGCCTTTACATACGACCCTTCGAACACAAATCGATAATATCTTTCATAATGAATCGAACGTAACACAAAACGTACAATACATACTACGGATATTTGGAACGTTCTCACGACAAATTCCGGCCATCGATCGTTAGACATTTACATAATCATCCATACTAAATAAGGAATTACTGTTATTCCAGCTTTAAGACCTGACTAAGTGACAACAAGTGCTTACTCACAATAACTGGACAATTTTTTTAAACCACCGGAAAATGAATGGGCCCTTGCGGTGGAAAAACCACCGCAAGGGCCCATTCAAGAATCATAACACCTCCTGAACAATGGGGACTTAGTTGAAGATGACATGCTTATAAAATCAAGAATACCTATTGTGATAATAAAATTGGTCGACGGCCGGATCGCATTTTCGATCAAGAGATTACGGGTGCGAACCGTATTTCCTTTTGAAAATAAAAAGAAATTGGTGTTTTTTATCAATCACTCGATATATGTAGGTATGCAACCGCTCAACTTGTAGTTTTCGTCGCCCGTTTGGTATTTTCAGTCGCTCGGCTAGAATATTATCGACCGCTTTTGTAACGCGGTAATGGAACTTTGTCACTGATATTAGTCGTAGACTTGTTCATTTGGTCGAACATCGTTATAAGTATAAGTCAACCATTTGTTTTTTCGGTCGCCCATTGATATATTTCCCTCATTATTAATCGATACAGCACAATAACAATATTCACAATTGAATTATGGCCACCTCGTAGGGGGGTGACAGAGAGGACAACACACAATAGAAATAATTAAATTCAACGTAAACAACATCAAGTGCCTCCTCCCTTCCCACAGGACAGTACGGCATGCTTCATTAAGGCATGTAGGTTGTGATAGTGACACAGTGATATTGATTATAATGTTGCTTGTCGGACAACATTTATAGGAAAGGATATCACAACACAAGTATGCAAGCAAAATCTATATTACTATACTATACCCTGACTCCGTGTCCCAAGTGGGGTAGGCAGAGAGAATAGATCGCCAATTCTATATTATTTATTTGTAATTTCCGCGTAAGTATAAACTGTTAGGTACTTATATGAATAATTAAAGAAATGTTTTTTTTAGAAAGAAACGAACTTTATTCCTAGATGTTTTGAACATACGTAAGAACACATTCTCCTATTTGACTCAGTCCGGATTATTGCGCTCAGGGATTTCTTACAGAGACCATCAGAGATTCCTGATATCAGAGTCACTGGACACTTTCAGTTAAGATTTAGGGTTTTGTGATTTGACGAAATCTAGCATACGGTACAAAAACATTTGAATAAATAAAACAGAGTATTTAAACCGAACTTTACATATATCTATCGCATCATTATGGAGTGAAAAGCTGGATGTGAAATTAATACATATCACAACGAAAGAATACAGAATTATAGTCGATTAAATATTCTGGAAAAATGGGAATAAACCTCGTTGGTATGACCATGCCGGAAGAACCGATGAGACAAGAGTGTCAATTAAGATATAGGTCAGCAGATTTGAACCTCAATTGTTTAGTTAATAAAAATAAAACACTAATATTTGATGCTTCCACATTGTTTAGATTAAATTATGGAAACTAACTAAGCACATTGAATAGAAGAACAGCCGTGAGAAACTGCACGTAAGTCAATACAGATATTCAATATGTCAAAAGTTCATGAAACTTAATATTGTACAAAAATATGCTTTAAATCTAGATACATAAAACTAGGAATATAATAATACTTTATTCAATCAGTTTACACTCAATATGAATTGTAATTTATTCTCTCTGTCTTCCCCGCAAGGAAATGATAAGTACTGTGGACGTATATACAACATACACAATCAACAAAATACGTCTTCCTTCATAGTGTAGTGCGGGCGGAATAATAATATACAATTAAAAGTTATATTACTGTTTATTTACGTTTTTGTTTACCTGACGACGAATGCTCGGGGCTATCTGAAGATGACGAAGTTTTTACAAGTTTTTTTCTCTCTTTGTAACTTGTTCTTTGGACAGCAATTACACTCAACAGACGGGAGAAGATGAAAGATGTCAACTAACTTACCTGAAAAAAAGAGAAATAAACATTGTTATTAAAAAACTGTTGATTAACTTGATATTTATTTTATAAAACTCTATGTGAATTTATGGAAATAAATACAAAATTTCTGTTATAAAGACGCCTTGAATGAAGGAGAATTTGATGATAATACATTCTTTCATTTTATTTATTTATTCAGTATTTACTGTACATTGATCATGATACAAACAATTTCATAAAACAATGCATTCAAATTGAATACAATCAATTAACAGAGAGTGAGTTTACGACAAAAATGTAATCTCTTCCAATCAACCCAATTGTGACGCAGTTTGAAAACCTTTTGAAAGACTGTTATAAGGACACTGGTGAAGAGTACAGACTTTCAATCGCTTCTGAAACTGGTGATAAATTTGATTTACCAAGAAATAAAATAAATTTCATAAGAAAAAGAAAAAAATTGAAAGAGTTTAAAAAATACATATCCATTCAAAGGAGCCGGATAAACCTGTACGAGGAAACAAAACGGAAGGGGTGGTTTGTTTAGAGGGTTGGGGGTTGGATCAACCCTTAAATGGGCCAATTTCAGAATCGTTTACATATTTCCAATATTCTGGTTTTACATTTCAAAATCAATATCTAAATTAACCGTTACATTGAATAAAAAACGCAAGCTCAATAGGGAAAGCTCAGTGACAAAAATAATATATTGAGCAGAATTTGGAGACTCCAGGATTTGATTTCCAGAAACAGAATAAATATCTCTTTACTTTTTGCTAGATTTATGAATGTCCTGTAAAAAAACAAATATTGTATAAAACATAGTAAATTTCTTTTCAGACAGCTTAGGAGCGTCATTCACACGAGTGTTAGATATTTATTGTACGTAAAAAACGACCTGTACACCTACGTTAAATGCAATAATTCCACTGGACACCCCATGTGTGAGATATTACCCGATGGTTTAAATGAATATAGAAAGATTTTAACAAGTTCATGATTAAAAAAAAAAAAATTATTCATGCATCATCATATCCGCCGGTTCCACAATTCTGAGGATAGTGATCACCATGCATCGTTCTAAAGATCATAATGTGTCTCCACCTCGAGCGACCCGAAATGTGGAAGGCCCCATGCAGTGAGCTCTGTGTGGTTTACTTTTTTTTTGTAACTCCACATCGGCCCCTCCACGCCTACCTTCATTTATTAAATATTTTTTGTTTTAAAAATGTTGCGGAATTTCCTAATAAAGTCTCGATTGCGTCGTACCTACTCACCTTCAAAGGGAACAAGCACCGAAAAATATATTAAATGAAAACAAATCAGTATCGACATGCTGAATAACAAATGCGGTAAATTTATTGGTGAAATAAAGGTAAACAACATGATCGGTATTTCATAATGGGAAATGAAAAATAATAACATTTTTCAAAGGGCGAAAGGAGATTTACAATTGAATGATAAACCAAGAGCATTTATTGCTGAAAATAACCTCGGGGCAAACGTTTACAGGTATTAAAAATTCTCTTCTTTTTCAGTATTTTTAGAAAAAATCTTTTTCAGTCACATTGGATCATTTGCTATATCATACTAGGTATGCAGTTGGTCCGCTGGCTACCCTACTTGTGGAATATGTTGCGATGATTTCATATTAGAAGTAGATTTTGAATTCAGCGACAAAGCTAACAACTACATATCTAGAAAATGTCAGTTACATTAAAGATATCAAAATGAATTGTAAGACATATTATTAGATAACGTAGTAATAGAATAAAAACAAAATGAAATCCGTAAAACATCCTTATTTCACTAAAATGAACTGAATTGGGGTTAGAGGGTATCTTTTCCCGGATTATTTTTGTTCCCGGGAAACGGGAAATTTCAAAATGAATTTCCCGGGATTCCCGGGAATCCCGGGAAATTCATTATTATATTTATAAATATTCAATTTTCAACAAATTTGGTATAAAAACTCTCATAACTTGTTGACCCTTGCAAACATTTTGATTTGATAAAAAAAAATCAAATTTTTGTTACCAATATAAGTAATTTGCTTAAAAAAAACTAAATAGCTGACTGACGAGATTTATTTAGGTACTCTATGTTATATCAAAATAAAAATTGTTTACAAAATATATAAACTTTTAATTTTTGATCATCCTATCAAGCAAAAAAATGTTATGGATTTTGGCAAAGCTTTTTAAAGATTTTTGACTTTAAAAAATGAGAAATTTCGACAAAAAAAGATTTTTTATATCGGTTAATATCCATGAATAAAACAAAAAAAAATGACAGTTGGCTGCACTAATATTTTTGAGAACTATCTAACTTTTCGAAATATGTAAAAAAAAAAACATGAAAAATTGTAGGATTCTTATACATTGTCGGCCAAACACACGATTTCGAATTATATTTAGAATAATTATGCTTCTTTCAAACGAATACATTGAAGCTATAATTAAGTTTTTCTTTTAAAGTATAACACTTATATTGGTAATTAATATTATTTTTCATATTTTCATATCAAAATATTCGTCAGCTTCTACAAGTTTATCACGACTATTACAGTTAACTAAACAAAGATTTCGGTATCGGTATGGCAATCTGCATGACTAATAATTTGTATTTTTTCCCGGGAAAGGATTCGATTTTTTCCCGGGAAACGGCAAATAAAAATTAGAGGGTTTTCCCGGGAATTCCCGGGAGTAACCCTCTAATTGGGGTAGTATAAACATAACGTACTAAGGTAAAAATAAAAAAACACGAGATCGAATTCAACAAATTGATGGCATTTTTTACATGAAAGGAAATTCTTCTGGTCACATGACGTGCAAGATTAATGCGACCTTAGGGAATTCTTGTAGTACTGAAGGAATAATACACAGAGTTGCAGTTCGGTCGGAATAGATACTTAAAATAGGGAATTATCACGAATAAATTCAATAAGAAAAATAAAACAAACAACTGAGTCCCGGCGACGAATAGGTATTTTACTCATTTCTGTAAGTTTTCGAGTGTATACAACCAAAATGCACTATGTCATTTTATTGAGATGACATGGTGAAAGTTAAATGAAAAAAAAATGTTTAGATCAATACGAATTCGCCGTGTATTATTTGAACTTTAATTAAGATGATATTGGTAAATGACTATTAGGCTTTGCAAACAAATTTAAACATAGGAAAAGAGTTAATTACTTGAATAGTTTTTGACATTTTTTGTAGCACTAATCTGACTTAGTGCATTTTGGTTGTATACCCTCGATATCTTCATTTCAAAATTTCGATGTTATTGACCGAAGGTACTTGTTGAAAGTCCATTTCAAGAAATGGCGAAGTTAATAAAAGTCATTTGGAAGTTAACTACATACTGTATTTTTTTTTCAATTTATCTTCATTTTAGATGAGGCATATCACCCTATCTAAATGTGTAGATTTTTTAACGACAGAAAGAATAACATGCAAGTTTATTACATGAATAGTTTATTACAATGATAATTGGCCAAAAAGAGCACTGTTCTTCCGTCCGCAGGGGTTCCGTCGGCCCGGGCGTCCCTCTTTCACAAAACACCGTTCCTATGACAACGATATTAGAGTGCAAGGAATGTCGTGGAAAGAGGTGACGCAATTGGCACAGAGACGCTCTGAATGGAGGAGGCTGGTTTCTGCCCTGTACTCTCGAGAGGAGCGTTGAGGGCGATGATGGTGATGATGATTATTACATGAAATTAATAAGCTGGCTACTCCACTGGTGATATATGCAGTAGATAGTAGTAGTATGACGTGTAGTAGTACGTGCTTAAGTAGGAGAAGAACAACTAATATTGTTTCTTGCATCAAATTGGATTTTTTCAGTGCGTAGTAGATTTACTGTATTTTTCATTCTCATCATTCAAAATCCTTAAAAGATATTAGAAGAAATTGGTGCTTAAAAATCGGTTCAGGCAACATCAAGCATTTTTAAGTCACGCCAACGTTCGCCAAATTACACCATGTGAATACTTGCCTCATATTAGATTTTTTAGAACGTGTTTATGGACCCAAATAAATTCGTTCATCCAATTCCGACCACCAAAGAATGACAAAGAAAATACATAAATCTTATAGAAGGTGATGAGAAAGCGCATGATATGAGACTCGCATATTTTGAAAAATAAATAAATTTCTTAAAACCGCCGCGTGTTGAATAAAAGCAATCTATTTTATTCAATTCAATGTTCAGAGGACAAACAGAAGGAAATAAGAGAAACCAATGTCGGTTAAATCTAATATTAAAAATAATTTGTATAACTTCAACGGGATAATACCCCATTCAACAAAAAATCTTAAAATGTCCTCTTGAAATCGTGACAACCAATCTTGTAAACGATCTATCATAGAGGACAACTCCCGAATTCCTACTTTGCTACTTGTCCCAATAATTCATGTAGCATCTAGGTAATCTGTCAAAAGTTACAGTCAGCAACGATGTATATATTAAATAAAGTATTGTCAATAACCAGGACATCTGATTAATTTAATACAGCATTAAATAATATAATAATGGATTGATCGATGTTATTTTTACGATTAACCATTGTATGAGGCTACATATAATAACAAAAGTTAATAAATATTAATTAATATTATTATGTTAATTTAATAATATAATAAGACCTAGAAGAAAGAACGTCACCATATTTGGTAGTGTCCCAAACGGGACTTGAACTTGCAACCCAGTCTTTTGGCGAGATGCTTATTTATAAAAAATTAAAATTTTGCATATTTATGAAAAATATTTGACATAAAATGATTCTGACTCATTCGATATGCTTGTATTATAAATGGATGTGTGGGTCTCAAGATGGGATCTGCTACGTCAGCCGGGTCCCCCGCCCACTGACGTGGTAGGATCGTTGATGCCAACACTGGCATAGTGGTATTAAACTAGAGAGAATTAAAATATTAATAAATCGTCACCTAAACGGATAAATAGGAGTCCTTGGACTCCTGCAATATCCGAGAAATAAAGTTATTTCAACATATATATATTATAAAGCAAAAAGAGGAAAGTCCCGTATACGTAGTGTAACAGAATTATTATCAGGGTTAAATATAATAAAGAAAAAGAAGAAGAGCGTTTCTGAAAAATATTTAATTTTTGTCTTTGGATGTGATTGCGGAAATAGCGCGGGATGTGTGACGAACTTCATTGGAGTCTAAAAACAACGTGGCGTGACGTATGTAGTTCTCGTAATGAGAGAGATAGCGGATAATTAGCTATTTAATTGGGAGTAACCCAGGAAGAAGTCTCTTTATACGTCTGACCGCGAAGAAGTGATCATTAGTAGGTCATGGTACCTATGTAATAAATTTTAATCTCTCATGTGGAGTGTTACATTTTAAATTATTACCAAGTCGTGTCGCATAACTGCGAGCACTTTTAGAAGGAATGTAAATTAATATTGTGAACAAAATTGATTGCGACGAGCGAGGATCTAAATATTATACCGCTAAACATGAAGGTATGTAACATTTGGTATTATTTAGTGGAATGCCGTTTAATGGATTATTATATTATTTTATATCAGAAATTGATTGTGTCTTCTGTGTTTGATACAGAAGCGGTAAATACCCAGGGGGATTAGAGTTCGGGAGGTTTTAACATTCATTGATGCGAGTGATACCACGTGCCCAGGCTAAAATAGAATGATATCATCATAAGCAGATGAATCTGGAAAGATTAATCTACAAGATTAATGGAGGCTAACCACACAGGCGGGAACAGTGTGATGTCTAATTTTGCAGATCGTCTATACAGCCAACCGAATTTCATAATTAATTAAAATCACCAGGAAATCAACAGGTCACATTTTCATTTCACTATTAGTATGTAAGGTTCAGCATGTATATACATGGTTATACATGAAGGTCAAGTCTAAGTGTAATTAGTTATAATTGTGACGAAGGATGTATATAAAAATTGATAATCATGTAATAATTTAGTTAAGAAGTTTGTTAACAAAGTTGTGAAAACCAGCTGTCTACTATCAGTGTATAGTGGAAGTGGATTAAAGATTTTTATTTGAAACCTTCTTTGAATTAAATCAATACTCCCATGATGAATGTGGAGTATTCAATGAGACCGCGTAGCATTGACTTGACAGTGAAAATATCACAAATAATTTTAGAATCATATTCAGTAATGATAATTATCAAATTAGAGGTGGAAATAACCCACGCCTTTGAGATTAGTATGTAATGAATGGGGTCTCATTGGATTTCCAATTCAAGCTCTACCGACTGAGGAAAATATATAAAACTGCCACAGAATTTGCGCCCAACGTATGGACCCTATATTATTGGCATTCCATACTGATTTCCACCTCTATATAAAAAAAATATATAACATTAGATTATTCTTTCAACTTAGAAGTATAAAGAGCATTTTAGCATATTAGCATACTAGCAATTTAGATTAACATTTAGATTAGCATGTTAGATTAACATTTTAGAATAATATTGTATATTAGAATAGCATTTTAGAATATGTAACAAGAGATATAGAATAACATTTTGGAATAGCATGTTTAAATAAAGTTTTTAAGTAAAAACCATGTGAAAAATTTGCATAATCAAAGTACATTTTAAATGCATGTAAATTAATGTTCAAAAAATTTTTTTTTGTTAAATTATGTGACAAAAACATATGATATTTTTGTCGTTAGTAGGTAAAATTAATATTATAAAATTTGTAAATGTGACAAAAATCTGCATAATTTTTGCGACATGATACTTTGTAAATTGTAGGTAAATTGTAAAAGTATTGGAGCACATGTCAAAATTTTTGTTATAAAAAGGGTCTGACCACAATAAATTTTTCTACTAATTGCCACATGCAATGTTTGTTGAATTTGTATTATCGTAATTTTGGTAAATGAATAAATAAATTTTGCAACTTTGGATTGTCAAAAGGGTAAATTTTATAATAAACATCCAATTCAGTAAAGATTTTAGTCAAGTTTTAATTATGTTTTATTAAAGTTTTGGTTCAACTTTATTGAAATTTTATTTCAATTGGATTTTGCTAGGTTTATTTGTAAAGTAACAAAGTCAATTTTTACAAGTCCAGTATTGGTAAAATTATTTCAAAAAAAAATTGAATTTTAGAATTGTGTAATTTTGTATTGCTCAACTATTCATTTGTTTGCAAGTGAATGAACCGAAACATTGAAATTTTGAATTTGAATAAAAATGTATTTGTGTATGGAAACTTATTAGATTGCAAACGTATGTTCTAGCTTGAATGGATGAAGACATTTTCATATGAGTTCAATTTTGGATTTTGGAAAGCATTGGAAATTCACACATCTCACCATATCGATACAGCTTGAGGCCAGTGTCATGTCAGGTACATTCACATCATTTCGGTAAGTGATTTTAATGTTCAAATAAATATTGACTGTGTCTGATTTGGCAAGATTATACCGAACTATGAATGTCCTTCGCCTTATTTTCGTTAGGTTTAAATAATAGTGAGTAGATACATGGAACGTATAGCAGGTGTCTGTTATCATCATTGAAATTTAGCGTAGACGCAAACCAGTTGATGCGATATTGGGAAGTATCGTTTCGTCTCTCTCTAACGCAGTAGAAATCGTACATCATGCGATGGTCGATGAAGTTTGTATTGATAGTGCATAGGTACTTAGGTTGTGTGTTGGAATATAATAATGTAATATAGAATTGATTGTTTGCGACGGAGTGCAAATGTTAAAATAGTGTATAAACATATTAATATTAGTTGTTTGTTTATCGATGACGATAATATGTACGGTCAGTGGGACCAAATGGAACATTATAACATTGAAAGGATTCTGTACAAAAATATAATTTTTTAAATAATAATAGCAGTAAAAATAATAATTGATTTAGGTATCCATAGATTTTTGCAATCTTCATACACTTGCTTATTTTTAATTTGGTTTAGCTTCATATTATATTCTCCATACACGCATCATAATTAAATTATTTACAATTGTATGATTAATTAATTGCAAGTTTAATTAGTTCGAAATATATTTAATATTATACATACATTTATGTAACTTGGGAGACATATGATTTTTAGTGAGGTGAAACCTCAGTAAACGGTATTTTTCAATAGTAAATGATATAAAACTTTAGTTCAAAATGTCAACTGCTGATAAAGATATAGTAGGTATGGATGAACATCAGGAATCAGATTTAGACAATGAGGTAACCAACGAGGCAGGTGGTACTTCTGTTGTGAGTGTCAAAGCCCATGTTAGGAAGTTAAATACTTCAAAGAAAACAATTAAAAAGACAAATAGTAGTAGAATGCTTTTGAAACAAAACCCAGATCCGGTTTCAAAGTTTTTTAATCCCAGAAAATTAGGCATCGAGTACGATGGTACTAGTAGTCCACGAGGTTTCTTATTAAGACTGAAGGAATTATCTGAGGTTTATGGCATACAGTGGGGGGCATTACTAAGATACCTACCAGTGTTACTGACAGGTTCAGCATTAACATGGCTGAGAGCTACCAATTTAGGGGATAGCTGGGAGGAATTCGAATCGAAATTTATCAATCAGTTTGAAGGTTTGAACACACAGCGTTCACTGCGTATTGACGTCATGACCGCGAAACAGGGAAACGCAGAAAACGCTTCCGAATTTATCTTGAACCTTATAAATAAAAACAAATTATTAAGTCAGCCATTAGACGATAAAGAACTACTTGAGATAGCTATCCACGGTCTTACTCCTGAATACGCGGGTATTGTAGTTTCGGCATCACTGGACGACTTAGAAGAATTGATGACATTGTGTAGGAAATTTGAGTCACTTTCTTTGGTAATTGACCAAAAGAAATCTGTCACAAAATCAAAGGTTTATGAATTAAATAAGTACGAAAGAGAATCAGAACGTCAAGAAGTAAGGTCCGAAAACATATCAGTGAAAGGATGTTGTAGCAAAGCATGTCAGATATTAAGTAATGAAAGGGCAGATCAGAGCAATATTATTTCAAAAGAAACCCAGTTTAGAAACAAGTCAATTCATCAATCAAATATGAGGGGTAACATCAACAATAATAATCTATCAACAAATAAAAAGGAATTGCGTTGTTACTTCTGTGATAGGCCAGGTCATGTGAAAATAGATTGTTACAAACGAAAGCGTCAATTAAGGGAAATGGAATCAAAAGGGACATCTAATAATTTACCTGGTAGTTCATTTAATCAAACTAGCAGGAGTAGTCAACAATAAAAATTCAAAAATTTAAGTTAGTTAAGTTAGGTATGTAAGGAATGTATATAATTATATATATATATTAGGTTAAGGTATGTTACACATGGACATGTTACCTTACACAGGGATGTCATTCCTATTAGAGGCCAAATAAGCTCTATAACGGTAGAAGTGTGTAATTAACAATGTACATAGTATATATAAAAAAAAAAAGGGAAATTGACAGCCAAAAATAAAGAGATAAAAGTTCTTATCTACGTCAGAGATTTGAGAAATTAAATGTGAGATTAAGAAACATCGTAAGTAAAGTTATACTTATAAAAATAGACGAGGTTTACGGGTTAAAAAGTAAAATGGATAAGTGTCGAATGCATAAATATGACGTCACTAGTTCTTTCTCAGGTTACACAAGAATGATGAATGAAAGATGGTTTGTTAGGTATATTGGTGCACTCTTGTGAGGGAAAGTATGAATGAAAATTGGCATGAAAGATTGGTAGGGATAGTATACGAGAAGAGATCGAAAAATTGATAGTTAGTAGGTGCATTTGGTTAATATAAAATCGTACTAGACAGTAGAATGACAGTCATGGAATATACTTCTTATAGTATTATTTGAGATATCTCTTAAGAGAGTGTTTATTTGACTTAATTCGTGCGTTGACGAATATAGATAATATTCAATTATTTCCCGAGAGAAATAAGATACAAAACGAAAATTTATATGTGGACAGTAGAAACTGTCGAAAAAAAGCTTACATATATATGATATCACACAGCGTCATATCATAAGGGTGACAAGTTGGTTTGCAGGAAATTTATAACCTCAGACATGAGTACTGTATAACGTCGAGAATATACAGGTAGAATATGGAAACTCTTAATACGTGATAGGTATTGGGGTGACGTAAAAATATGTGGTAAATTCATTAGGATGCGATGAAATAATTCAAAGTTAACTCCGTAGATGAGTGACAAAGCAGTTAATGAATCGGAAGGTAATTCTGAAGGAAAGGGACATTCATATGGTTTAGTCATCTTGATCAAGGTCAATATTGTGATTGTGATGTGATTGATACTTTGCATACTGAGTATCGAGGTGAAGAGATGTGTTGGAACATTTCTAAATTGTATTATTGTGTATTGAATAGATATATTATGTAATGTATGTATGTTTCAGAATTATGTTATATGAAAACATAAGTCGATGTTTAGGTATTAAGAAATAAACAAGGTTTATGTACTATGTAAGTGGATTAAATATGCATATATTGTTGTGATGATATAATTCAGGTTATAAGGTTAGTTGTAAGGATATTTTGTCATTAAGTTAGAAAGTTAAAGCAATTGTGTCATGTAAATGAATTATAAATGGGAATCTCTTTACAGATATAATAGGTGTAGCATATGCAATGCAGGTATTAGGTAAAACTTTTAAGGGTGCCTAATACAATTTTGAATCATATATGTATATATATTTTAATTTTTTTTGCATTATTTATGCATAGTAACAGAACATAGTATATAGGCTAAGATTAAGAATGCAATGTAAACATGGAATTGACTAAATCTAAGTAAGATATAATTTGGTGGAATGTACTCACCTTTAATGAATTTTTATATAAAGTTATGTATACATTGAAATATTGTAAACTAGATACTACATGTTATGAAATTAGGAGTTAAAAATCAACTTAAAGTCGACGTGAATCGTTGAGTAGGATAAGTAAAATATATATGTAAATAGTTTAGATGAGGGAAGCTCAGAAAGTACACTGACTTTAGTAATTAAATTTCTTGATTATTTAAAACATTTTTGGTTCTTTTTAGTTTTCCTTAAGGATCGTTTTCAACCATTTGCAGTTGTCAAATAAAGAAAAACGAATTTTCGGATGGCGCCCAAGCTAGTTTTTCATTCTGAAAAGCCCGGATCAGTGTATTTTTAGATTTTTCCTCAAGTTTTATACTATCGTTAGTTTCATTGACTAGTTTTGCGTGACCTGTTGAAGTTCCTTAAAAAAAAAATCAATGGTTAACATTAATTTTTTTATTGCGGGAAGAGGGGAAGTTTGTAACAGAATTATTATCAGGGTTAAATATAATAAAGAAAAAGAAGAAGAGCGTTTCTGAAAAATATTTAATTTTTGTCTTTGGATGTGATTGCGGAAATAGCGCGGGATGTGTGACGAACTTCATTGGAGTCTAAAAACAACGTGGCGTGACGTATGTAGTTCTCGTAATGAGAGAGATAGCGGATAATTAGCTATTTAATTGGGAGTAACCCAGGAAGAAGTCTCTTTATACGTCTGACCGCGAAGAAGTGATCATTAGTAGGTCATGGTACCTATGTAATAAATTTTAATCTCTCATGTGGAGTGTTACATTTTAAATTATTACCAAGTCGTGTCGCATAACTGCGAGCACTTTTAGAAGGAATGTAAATTAATATTGTGAACAAAATTGATTGCGACGAGCGAGGATCTAAATATTATACCGCTAAACATGAAGGTATGTAACATTTGGTATTATTTAGTGGAATGCCGTTTAATGGATTATTATATTATTTTATATCAGAAATTGATTGTGTCTTCTGTGTTTGATACAGAAGCGGTAAATACCCAGGGGGATTAGAGTTCGGGAGGTTTTAACATTCATTGATGCGAGTGATACCACGTGCCCAGGCTAAAATAGAATGATATCATCATAAGCAGATGAATCTGGAAAGATTAATCTACAAGATTAATGGAGGCTAACCACACAGGCGGGAACAGTGTGATGTCTAATTTTGCAGATCGTCTATACAGCCAACCGAATTTCATAATTAATTAAAATCACCAGGAAATCAACAGGTCACATTTTCATTTCACTATTAGTATGTAAGGTTCAGCATGTATATACATGGTTATACATGAAGGTCAAGTCTAAGTGTAATTAGTTATAATTGTGACGAAGGATGTATATAAAAATTGATAATCATGTAATAATTTAGTTAAGAAGTTTGTTAACAAAGTTGTGAAAACCAGCTGTCTACTATCAGTGTATAGTGGAAGTGGATTAAAGATTTTTATTTGAAACCTTCTTTGAATTAAATCAATACTCCCATGATGAATGTGGAGTATTCAATGAGACCGCGTAGCATTGACTTGACAGTGAAAATATCACAAATAATTTTAGAATCATATTCAGTAATGATAATTATCAAATTAGAGGTGGAAATAACCCACGCCTTTGAGATTAGTATGTAATGAATGGGGTCTCATTGGATTTCCAATTCAAGCTCTACCGACTGAGGAAAATATATAAAACTGCCACAGTAGAACCACATTATATCAAAAGTAGAGATACAGGTATTGTTTAACATAATATTACCTTTAAAATACAAAATATGATTTTCCTCATATCTCTCCCAATAGTTAAATGTATTAATCATTGTATATTATAATGTCGATTGAAAGATGGAAAGAAAAGAGTGATGGTTATCAGATGACAAAACAACGATATTATACAAAGGAATAGATATTTAGGGAAGATAGATGCTCTACAAGACAAAGCGTAGGAATGAAGGAATAAGGGTGTGAATTATAAATTAGAACATTGAAGTGTCGGAGTAGGTAGTCAAGTGGTACGTAGGAAGTAAGACGGAGGACTTGAATAATAATTATTTATGATGATGAAATTGTAATTAATTTGATGTAAGTAGTACCTACCTATACAGATACACCTACGCACACATACATACTTGTGTTGTAAAATATTATTATATAAGATTAAATAGACGTTATGTAATTCAAGTAGATCACATATTATTACAATAAGGCGGCCAAAGATCGAAGAATTTGTCGGAATAACTGTGAAACCTTCAATTTTACCATTTTTATTACATATATCCTAGCTGTTCTTCTGCATACCCCACATTAGGGATATGCCGTGATGGTGTGGTAGTAGTAGTCATAGACATCTTTTAAAGGGATGTTGTTATGGTATAGACAGATGGAAAATATTAATATTCTACGTAATTAATTGAAAATCCATGGCAGACATTTTCGATATATCTAAATAAAAAAAGAATAATGGCAAAATATTTTGGAGAAGATTTAGAAAAAATTAAGGTAATTATGAGTTGAAATTAGGCTTAGTAATATTAATTGATAACTGCAGACATATATTATGACAAAACTAAACCACGAAAAGAATTACATACCTTTTTTATTAAATTTTAGAGTTCAATTATGGGCAAGAACTATGGTTATTAAGAAAAAAATATAAGTAAAAACTTTCAGATGTCAGATATTATCGACAATATACGTCTTACAATGCGAATTAATAAAATTCAGGTCAACTCACATCCCATAACCAATCTTTCTTAATCACTTTTTCGTCAGTCAAGGACGAATTCGGTCTTTGACTTTTCGATGCGTAAACCTATTAAGACCGCTCCCCCTCAAATTAAGACAATCAATAATTATTTTAACCCATTCAAGTTGTACATTAATAAATCATTAGAAATTATAAATAATAATATTTAATGTTAATATTTCAATCAAGATATCTCAAAACAGAATATATCTTTGTACATTATTGAATATGACAAGAAGGGATTAATGTATCATTAAGATTTTATGTAACCGTCCGATATTTGTATTAGCCAGCATTGAATTGAAACCATATAACAAGGTAAAATTTTAAATACATATGTTTGGTGGATCTTCCATCGTGGCAATGAGAATGTCGGGATTGGTGAACGATATCCATAATCACCGAAAGTTCATATTCAAAAATCTTTATTGAGACAATAATAAACACATTAAATATATATATACAATAAACAAAATTGTAAATTTTTTTCCGACTTATTCCAATTGGAGCGCAAGATAGAGGGAAGACGGAGAGTTGGCAGAAAGTAGATGTCCTGGCTGGGCAACATTAGAGAGTGGACCGGAATGAGGACGGTGGATGACTTGTTCAGAGCAGCATAGGACAGGGAGGTGTTCGTCGGAATGATCGCCGACGTCGGGGGGACCTGACATGACACAGGAACAAGAAGATACACTTTTTATAATATCTATTTTTTGATTATATTGATTGAGTCGACGTTGATTTTGTAAAACTCCATTATATCGATATAATGAAAACAAAATTGTTTTTAGGTTTTACTATGATTTATTTGCTAAATAAGTTACCAGGTTTCGACCTATGAGTTTAACAATGACCTCATAGGTCGAAACCTGGTAACTTATTTAACAAATAAATCATAGTAAAATCTAAAAACAATTTTGTTTTCATTATATTAATATATATTTTACTTGTGATCACTTAAGTTAGCCTAAAGTTAATTCGTAAGTGTTGGGACGCCTTTCTCACTTCTTCAGATCAGATTTTGCACAATGTTTTCCAATCGAGCTATCTGAGCTAACTCACTGATGATGGGTGTCTACCCGAAAGGCTTCTGAGTCAAATATTGTTCATAGTGAAAGTAATACAGTGTTTTATTTGAAATCTATTTTAATTCTACAAGAAATTAGTTTACAAGCCACGTCATTTGTGGAAAATATGATATAAATAGTAATAATAATAATCTTTACACAATATTACAATAATAATATGGGTAGAAGTAATGGTGCAAAGAAACGTGGCCGTCCAAAGATTAAATGACAAGACCTTATAAACCAGATCCTCCAAGAAGAACGTGTACTGAGCACACTAAAAAGGAGAGCATGCATGAGGAATAGTAAAATCACCTATAGCAGAAACGGAAGCGAAAAATGTATGCAAGGATAGGAGTAAGTGACGCTCGATTCTTCCTGCCAACCCCGTAAGGGGACCAGCGTGATGGTCACGATGATATCAAGGCTGTATGATAGTGAAAAAAAGCGCCTAAAAAACATTCAAATAAATCAATTCTGAATTGGAAAGGAAAAATAAGAACGACTACCAGTCATATAAAATATAAACAACATTATAAAGTATTCCTTAGTAAACGGTAGATTAGGCAAATAAAAACACCAATACCAAAGTTACAACCGAGTAGGTACGTACATATTATATTAAAGCAATAAATCTTTCAAAACGAATAAATAATAATGTTGAAATTATTTACACGAACAGAAATAATAATAGGGAAGTACTGAGTAATGAAGTGCCGAACGATCCGATGTTTTAAGATACTAACATTCGCAATAAAAAATGTGTGAATTATTGCGAATATTTATCGATGGTTGAGAGTGTGACTTGGTTGAAAATAATCGCATCTTGATTAATCATATAATATAGTGTAATATAAATGATTGTCAAAAACCGAAACATTTTCAATTCCTATACCAAACTGAATATATGTCGTCGTGGAATACAAATTTGCAAGCTGGATACTATTTGAATCTTCTTTACAAAAAACAAGGATAACGTAAGTACGAGTATCTCAAGTTCATTCACCAAGAAAATTTGAATGTTGCATGTTTACTTAATCCCCATATCAAATCTTAAATACCTATATCAAATTGTTTTGTATAAATGTAATACTTATACGTACTCTTTTAGAATACCTGGTTTTATATATAATAATAATAATAATAAACTTTATTGTACAAAATATATGGATACAAATGATGTTAGTTACATGGTATAAACGAATAATTTTGCACAATGGGCGAGTTATATATGTATGTATGCTTATTTTATATATTTTTTTGTACATGATTTTTTTTGTTTATACTTTGAAGTTAGTTGGAAAAGATCGGGCTATTGCGATAAACTACTCTCCCTCTATATTTAGATTGTATTAATTTTGAATGCATTTCTCCATAAAATTGTATGTATTATGATAAATGATCAGTAAAGAAAGAATAAATAAATAAAACACGAGAGCAAAAAATAATGATATTCGCATTAGCGAATATCAAAATTAGCTATTTGGCGCATCACTAGGAGGTATTATGTAGTAGGTTCCTGCTTGAGAAGAATTATTATTAATATAACGCGAGTGTATTAATAATAATGAGAAATTAATGGAAAGGATATAATGTACACGCTTTAAAGAAGAATCCTTTTAAGCCGATCGGGTGCGTTAATATTAATAATGACAATAATAATATCAAAACGCTCTACAGTTTATGTACAACAAGAAAAACAGGGTTTTGATTATCTGAGGGAATTGGAAGACGACTGCCAATCTACCGCGCAAGATTACAAGTTTCTTAGATGCAACTGGAGAGATAAAATTCTAAAGTTGTTCGATTATCGAAAGTAAACTGAAACGGAAGATTCGAGTGTTTATTTGAATGGGCATTAGCATAATGACACGAAATTTATCCGAGTAAGTTCAGTTGCCAATCACTATTCAAAATGACGAGTCTCAAGCGTTTCAACTGAAAAAAAATGAGTGTGACTTGTTTGGGTTATCCGACATATGCAGTAAAAACTATGACATATTCAACATTGAACGATTTTGAATAAAATCAGGAAATATTGAAGAAATCTGCTGGCTACCCCACTTGTGGGATATGCCGTGATGGTATAGTAGTAGTAGTAGTAGTAATATTGAAGAAACTTGAAGGCGATTTACCAAGAAACTTGTGATTGTATTAATTTTATTTTATACGCCACTCGAATATAGGGAAGGTAGGAACAATTTGTTTGATTTTGTTGGCACTAACCATGTGGTAATCACGTAACATTTTTAATTATAAGGAATTAGTTAATTATGTACCTAATTAACTAATTCCTTATAATTAAAAAGGTAGGAACAGACAATCTGAGTGCATTCTAATAAAATACCCAGATGTATTAGATTCTAGGAGACTCGAATGTTGAAAACCCTTCTTCTTCTTTCTGTGCCGTGTCAGGTCCCCCCGACGTTAGCGATCACTCCGGCGAAAACCTCCCTGTCATGTGCTGCCCTGAACAGGTCATCCACTGTCCTCATTCCGGTCCATTCTCTAATATTGCGCAGCCAGGACATCTGCTTTCTGCCAACTCCCCGTTTTCCTTCTATCTTGCCCTCCAATATAAGGCGGAGGAGACGGTACTTCTCTCCACGCAGCACGTGACCCAAATATGAGAACTTCCTCACTTTGACAAGCGACAACAGCTCTCTCTCTCTTGGCTCCGGCTCTCCTAAGTACTTCGATGTTTCTGACCTTTTCGGTCCAAGGTATACGAAGCATTCTTCGGTGTACCTACCCACATTTCGAATGTATCTAACCGATTTGATTGAAAACCCTGCTCGATTTAAGTATAAATGAATAATTAAAATATACCTTAAATACGAAGAAAGTTAAAAATAATAATAATAGTACAAAAACGAGAAGAGACTTAACGAAAAGCACGTAATTTTAAAACCATAAATAATAATATTGTCGCTGTAAATACACAAGTGGAACGCTTCCCATTAGAAATAAAAACGAGACGAAGGAAATGTAAAATATGGCAATATATATATATATATATATATAAAGAATCTAATTCCACGGAAACTACGTGCAAACGTAAAAAATAAACAGCAATTATAATGTTCGTATATAGGGAGGAAAGCAGGTACAGGCACTCAGGAAAGATATGGGAATTCCAATAAATAATAAAACGATGATCTTATCATCTGAAATATTAAAAACAATCTCGATTACCCGAAATTCGCAATAAGCTGAAGTTCGATTTCTTGAAAAAAAAAATCTTTCTCAAAATCCAGATATCTTGAAATTTAACATAACAAATACAACTAATCGCATGAAGTTATTAGATTTTACCTTATGAAATAACGAGTACGAAAACAATTAAAAATCGACATACAATCGACAAAAGAAACTCGCCAGAAATAATTTCACCGTTTATTAAAAGTTATTAAAAACCTCGTCGACTCGAATCCTCCATAACTTCGGAGCACAATAATGGCTCAAAATCTCGAAACCTTGATAACTCCAAAGTTGAACAACTCGATTTCTTCGAACTCGTGCAGCCATCGAGATTCGCGTGTAAATAAAAAAAGGGAACGACAAACAACCTGTTAACGATAAAACAAACAATAATGAATGGAGATGTTAATAATAATGTGTTTTCTAAAAGAAATGGGTTCGTGTACGCTTACACATGGAAAAAAATACTAATATATATTTCACAAACAGAAGAAGAAATAATACAGAAGACATACACGAACAATAATAATAATAATTTGTTTGATGGGGTGGAAGGTTATGTTGTGGAACGCGATAGACGAAAGAAAAAAGTTTGATGTGAATTTTAAATTGTTATAAAGGGTTGTTCAACAAGAACTTTGTTTTTTAATTGTGGCAACACCAGCAACATGATAGTTTTGACATTTAATTTTTTGACGTATTCGTAGTGGATGCATTGGCAATTGTTGCAATGAATTCAATTTCGCTTGAAAATCGCATTAAAATAATTAAAATCCATTATGAAAATGGTGGTTCTGCTAAAGTGACATTTCGTCAAATTCGTGATATTTTCGGACAACATAATCGTCCTTCTGAGACCGCTATTAAGAATTTGGTCGCTAAATTTGAGTCGACAGGCTCGATACAAAATGTGTTAACACCAACGCGTGTACGACCGGGTCGTTCAACTGAAAACATCGCAACCGTGAGCCACAGTGTTGAAGCAGATCCAAATTTGTCAATTCCTCGACGTTCTCGACAATTGGGGTTATCCAAAACCACCACATGGCGAATTTTGCGTAAGGATTTGGCTTTGAAGCCTTACAAGGTTCAACTGGTGCAGGAATTGAAGCCGAACGACCATTCAAATCGCCGTAGATTCGCTCAATTCATTCAGGAACAACCCGCTGGTTTTTCTGAAAAAATCATTTTTTCAGACGAAGCCCATTTTCACTTGTCAGGGTACGTCAACAAGCAAAATTGCCGCATTTGGGCTTCTGAAAATCCTAGAGCAATTATTGAGAAGCCGTTGCATGCTCAGCGTGTCACTGTATGGTGCGCTATGTGGTCTGGAGGCGTGATTGGGCCGTTTTTTTTTCGAAGATGAGACTGGAAATGCGGTAACGGTCAAAGGATCACGCTATCGCAAGATGTTGACAACTCAATTTTGGCCTATTATTGATGACGTGGATATCACTGACATGTGGTTTCAACAGGACGGTGCCACATGTCACACAGCCAATGAAACGATCAATTTATTGCAAACCAAATTTCCCGATCGCATGATTTCACGAAACTCAGCTGTTGCCAGCCAGATCGTGTGATTTAACGCCACTGGATTATTTTTTGTGGGGCTATGTTAAGGACAGAGTCTATACGGAGCCAATCGAATCGATTGCAGCCTTAAAACTCAAAATCCGTGATGTGATTAGCGAAATAGTCCCGCCATTTTGCCAAAAAGTGATT
This sequence comes from Athripsodes cinereus, assembly GCA_947579605.1. Lineage (NCBI taxonomy): Eukaryota > Metazoa > Arthropoda > Insecta > Trichoptera > Leptoceridae > Athripsodes > Athripsodes cinereus. Next base: position 20,426,675 of record OX388322.1, on the reverse strand, counting down.
AAAAACTTTGATGAAAGAATCGACATCTGTCAGCGTGCTCGTGGTGGACATTTGTCAGATATCATTTTTCATGCATAATTGCCAAACTTTTCTCTTTGTAATTCAATAAAAATTTTAATCATCTTCATCAAATTTTTTTGTTTTATTTTGTTTTAAAAAACAAAGTCCTTGTTGAAAAACCCTTTAAAACATGTCTATATCGAAAAGGGGGATAAAGTATATCAAGATAACATGATAAGCGTTTGTATCAAGAGGTTTATTTTATGTAATTCTGAAAATAAGTTTCATGAAAATTATTTTGTTAAACAACGTAGAAAGGTTTTTTAAGATCTGTTAATTAATAAAAAAATTAAAATTATAGTATAGGCATATGCTCTTGGACAATATTGAGTGAGATCCAGAATTTTAAAATCTAATAAATTACTGAGAATCTAATCTACAGTATACCATAACAAAATCTTCGCTGTGATGGCTTAACCACAAAAAGTTCAGTAATTTAAAATAAGCATTCTAGCTATAAACTCTTCCTCTGTATATTGAATTGTATAACTGATATTTTTATGATACTTTGTATTGATTTGAAATATTGGAAACAATAAACAGTGAAGAATAAAATAAATGAATAAAAATTATGTAACTAACAATGGATAAAAATTGGCATATTAGGCAGACGATAAAAGAAAAATAGTTGGAAGGGAGTGAATTCTGTGGGCATAGGATAGATGCCTGAGACAAAAGAGGATGTCCATGTCTAATAATTGAATCAAAATAGCTAACACGATTCGGTCAAATTTAGATAAGCACACTAAAAGACAACACGTGTCAAAACATATTATGTGATGTGCATGAGAAGGTACAGACAAGGAGAATACACGCTTAAGATGAAACATGGAATGAGAGTTCCATCTTTGAATTACGAAAGACACTAATAATTGGAATGAAAAAAAGGTCATGGAAAACCCAAGCTGCTAGGATTTAGCAAATTGGACGGGACAATAATATGTTATGAAGATGGTGAACAAAAATAAAATCCAGAAAAATAAACGAAAGGTCTCATTTCTGTACTTTTCTGTTTCTCATCTCGTAAATTTACAAATGACAGGCCACAAACTACAATTATTATGAAACAAAAAACAACAACAAACTAAAACCGCAACAGAATAATATCAAGAAAAGAAGAAAATAAAAAACCTTATACCTATACTATGTATGTGGGAAAATCTTGGAAGGGTAGATGTTGTATTTATAATATAATATGTAATATGTACGCGTAATCCAATAGTAATAAATTCCAATTGAGTACGGAATGACGGGACAAGTTTCATTTCACAGATGGAGTAGTATGGTAGCTTTAATCATGCTATGAATATTATAGTCAACAGTCCCGTACGTGGCAGGTGAACAAGACTTGAAAAAAATCTAGTTTTTTTTTACCAAACGCCCCACACTTGACGTCGTTGAATATTCCCCACACAATATTCCCGACACGAATACAATATGCATATGGCAAATTCTCGTTACCGAGTGGCACTTTGGTGGTTGGGAAGGCATTAAAGAATCTAGTTATATCACGTATGGTGAAGAAAAAATAGAAAACAGTTCATGTTTTACTACATTCACATACTGTAAAGAAAGAACACGAGCCTTATTTAAAAATATTACTACTGTACTATCCAATATACAACAGCTCTCACGCCGTATCCGGAGTGGGGTAGGCAGAGAGATCGGAATGGCACGTTAATCTATCCTTACATACTTTTTTCGCTTCTTCTACATTCATACAATTTCTCATACACGCACGTCGATTTCTCTTACTCAACACACGGCCATCTATGAGAAGTTGATCCACACCATCAAGCCAAGTGGTTTTCAGACGCCTGCGCTTCATCTAATCCCCTCTTTCACATAAAAAATTGCTACAGGTAGGATAGATAGTCCCAAACTGGGTCATAATTTGAAAATGCCCGATGACAGTTGGCCACAAAGAGCCGTGTTCTTCCATCAGTTTCGATAACCTGGACGGCTTTCTACCAAAACATACCTTTCCTAGGACTACATTAATTATTTAATAGAATCGCTCCGAATATTGACTCATTTAACTTAACTTAACTCACGCTGAATTATTGAAGAAAGTGTAGAACCTTTGTGTTTCATTTTCTGTGATATAATGATAGTAATATATATAATATCGTGATAAGAGATCATTTGATAGACGCTTAATCATTCTGAAGATGGAGAAGGCTTATTTCCATCCAATGTTTCAGAGAGGAATATCGAAACACAAAAAAGTGCAAAGAATAATTCGGTGGTCATTGAGAAAGATCTCCTACGCTTCTAATTTGAGAAAGATAACCAAGATGATAGTTAATAATATAATAATAAATATTTGCGGTCGTGAGACAATGAGTTTTGCAATAAACATAAAACTAAATCCCTCTGTGACAAATTACGGAGGCACGCACAAGACAAAATGTTCCAGAACGATAAAATCGTATGAAATATGTATCTAATTATACGCTAGCTACTATATACTACTACTAGTACAGCTTATATAACTGAAATACTGAAAACACAATATTTCAAGGGCAAATTACAACCGGCTGTTAAAACAATACCGTTATTATTGAATCCTAAGTACGACTGCGAGAAATTATTGCATTCTAAACCCGCCACATCAAATTTCATAATAAATTATCGCCAATTTTTTTAAATGCGAGAAATACGAAGTGCACTTGTCTGTATTCTATGAAATCCAAAAATGATTATCTATCTATTTACACCCTCATGCCACATTCTAAGAGGGGTAGGTAGAGAGTGTGGAATACCATTGTAGTCTACATTTACATGCGTCTTTCGCTTCTTCCACACTCACGTAAATCTCATACATGATTGGAAAAAAAAAACTCTTTTTCCGGTGCATCATTTTTGTAAAAAAACTTGATATATGTGATTAAAAAAATATTTAAGCAACTAGAAAAATAATATTAAAAAGATACGTAACAAAAAATAATTCGACATAATTTAATAACTACAAAGTTTTATAAAGCCTGAGAAACGATCATCCATTCACATTATCACTGTATTTTCAACAAGTGGGGTGGCCAGCGAACTGACTGCATGTAATAAACACGTAAGACATCCTCTCCGTGCCAATAAAAGTTATCAAATTCGTGATGGGCGGCATACATCAACGTTGAATTGAGGATGTCAAATGTCTTATTTATTAATTTTATTCTTCACTGTATTGGCGGTTATCTAATCACGGCGGTTACAATATTACAAATCAAAACAAAGTACCATAAAAATATCAGTTATACACTATCAGTTGTACAATTCAATGTACAGAGGGCGAGTTTATCGCTAAAATGCGATGTCTTCCAACTTATCCGGTTGGAATCTTATGCGATGTCTACTAACTAACACGGTTGAAATCTTACAAGAATTTTTTCACGAATAACTGGCATTTACTCCTAAAGTTATATAGAAAAGAGTAAGACAAGAAAACAAAATATGGCGATAAAATATTGCAATAAGATAGGGTGGAAATAAGGAAAACGTCTGTCTTACACAATACTGTTATTGTTTAGGTTAATACCAAGACGCTTCAGTTGGAAGTAAAACCAGAGATCTTATTGTATGTACCTAGTCGAGAGGATTTCAACGGAGGTTATTATAATGGTATAGGTAATGAAAGACTATAAACGGATTAAGGGCTTATAGCATACAATTTAAAACTAAGTATTGGAAAATGTATCTTGTCTATTTCTTAGTTTCATCAGATTACATACAAAAATAAATCCTAGTAACAACTTGAAAACATGACTGTATAATTACCATGTAATAGTAAATTCTTAAGGCAAGCACTTGTAAACTAATCATATGGAATTACACTTGTGCCTAAGAACGAAAAAGCTGGCATCTTCCGAATTCAATAACTCCTAAAGGAATTATGAAAATATACGAATTCAATATTGAGTTCGTCGGTAGCCTGGAGGTAGAGCCTCGGCCTCTTGAACAAGGGGTCCGCGGTTCGATCCCAGGTGCCGGCAAACTCCCCTTTCACGACACAAGCTTTTAGCTTACTGTGGAAGGTGTATAAAGTTGTATTTGGGTTTATAACAAAACCCAGATATATCTTTTAAAAAAAAAAAAAAAGAAAAAAAAAAAAAAAAAAAAAAAAATTGTCTAAAACTGAAGCAAAGGTCACCATTAAAAAAACTAAAGTAAACAAGAAATAAAGCCTAAAATCGAAGGACCATAATAAATAAATATTAAAGTACATAGTGACTAAGTGAATGAATAAGTAATATACTTTTGTCACATTGACAAAATATTCAAAAACAAGGAGTCAGAAAAGTAACACGGAATATGGCTGAAAATATCATCTAAGATCCGAACAAGGAGACCAGAGACACCGACAAACCTTTCAAGAAAGACAACTGTTCGCAATGCTTAAACTTTTCAGATAAGTTATACATCTCCTTGAATCCAAAAAGCAAGAAGCAAAATCGCGTGACAAGTGTTACCAAATTTGCCAACAATACAATACAAATAATACAACGAAATTAAGCACAAACAACAACAAATAACGCTAAACTTTGAATGGAGGACGTATTAATTAATGTATTGATAAGGGAAGGCGGATACAATCGACGTTGAATAGTCAACTATTACGCGAGGCTATCAGACTTAAAGCTGCTATTATCTTTCTTAACATCTGTTAAACAAAATATCACCACATTTCGCAAAACAACGAATTTAATATTACAAATTTTCGCAAAATTGTTAACAATATAACCTAAATATCAGAAGTAGTATGACAAAACTTACCCTTCCATAAACATTTTGGGCCACTCACGATTACGCATATTGAAAGCTTTTTTATGTAGACTGGAGAGTTGTGGGTTCAAATATCGCTTGGGGGATAACACCAAATAAGATGGCGATATATTTTTAGCTCTAGAGTGCTGAATTAAAGTATGTGGGTAAAATATCCCCAAAAACTGCCTTTATCAGAATAAACACGTCAAAAATTATTATTCACATCCATTGAGTGGTTCTTGTGTAGAAAACCAAATTTAACAATATCATTTTAAGGCCGATATTTTATAATATAAAATGACATCATAACTTAGTTTTTTTCTTTTCACATTTTCTCCTAGGTGCTCCTCCAAAAAACAGACGATTTTGGAATTGTATCTTTAATAACTTTTCGATAAACGTTTTCAGGTATGAAGAAAGTGTTATAGTTAATTTGTGTTGTTGGAGAGTCCCAACGAATCCAATCATAGGCGTAGCGAATTAAGTTCGTAATAAAAATATAACACTAAAATACAGAATAATAATAATATATAGTCTAGACAACATATAACGAAAAACTAAAGCTTTGGACAATACAGGAAAAATTATGAAAATATAGGCAGGAAAAATAACATCATGTTAACAGGGGAAAACCAATGAGTACAACATAAAATAACAACTAATATAAGAATACAAGTTTACGATATAAAGTATTATATACAATAGTAATAGACGTAAAATATATTGGTATTCATAGAACAATCCATAAATAGACTTGGCTAACTAACCATGACTAGTATGAGAATAAAGCTATCCCTGACTAATAAATGAAAAAGCCTTACTAACAAAACAATTTTTACCTACTCAATATTATTACAACGTAAATTCAAATTCTGCGTGAATATAAATTTTGTTCCGTAATGTCATTTCTGAATTTTTAAAATGGCAGCTGACCCCACAGACAAACCGCACTTGGCGATCGACTACAAACGAATTTTCGACAATAACCGCAACAATAACGCATAATTACACATTGTAGGTAGATTATCGAAAAGTTCGCCAGTAGTCGATCGCTAAGTGCGGTTTGCCTACGGGCCCTATTGTTCTATGGTCACATTGCGTGAAAAACAATAGTTAGCCGGGATTAATTTTAGCCATTCATAGATTCGAAAGAACGCTTCGAACGTGGTTCGGAACAGGAATTGTAGGACTGATGAACATTTGGATAAAATGTGCTTAAACCGACCTTAATAGATTCGTAATCAAACGGGCACTTTTCTTGCAGCCCACTAAAGAAAGTATTTATAAATCTTCATTTATGCAAATGTGAAAAATCCGGTCATTTGTTAAAACCAAGCTAATATATACTTGTGATTAACATGTCACTTAGCCAGACATAACAATCGTTTTATTGGTTATACCGTAATTGTGGTGAGTAGGATTTTTTTTATTTGACAGTAAAATAAATAGAAAAACTCTGAACTAAATAACGAAAAACGTAATGGTACGTACGGTAATGTCTTGGACATTAGATGATGCCAATCAAATTGTACGCACGCGATATATTCAGACAATTTAGTTAAATATTTATGTTCACTTATGAATATAATATTGAATATATATTTATCAAATCTATTTTTTTTCTGTAAATCGAGAACGTGATCAAACATGTTTGTAATTATTTACCGAAAGAGAACGATATGTGGAATTTCAGTTACATACGTCTAAACCAGAATCGAGTAACCTAATTTCCAAGTCCCGTGTCAATATTTCCACTCCAACAGGCATCGGCTTGTTATTTCCGAGAATCAGGACTTAAGAACTTCAGCCGTCCCCCAATAGTGGATAGGTATATTGGTAAATGACTATCATCCTGAACTGTGCAAGTAGTTCACCAGGTTATTAAAGTACACGGTTATCTGATATGGTAACGTTTCTGACATTCAATTGAGACATTCTAGTTTTATCTCTCCTGTTGTTGACTTACGATTATTCTACTTTCACGATACATGCATATTGTTTATTTTAATAGTGTTAGGGGTATATTCGAGTATAAAAAAACACACAAGAATTTGTAGTATGCAATGTGAAATTTTGAATAATATAAATGCACAATTCACGTAACAATAAAAATAAATGAGATTATCGACAAGCCTCACAAATTGTTCAACAGTAACGGGTGTAATGGCTGGTTCACAGTAAACACAAACATTAAAAAAAAAACATCTTCCGAATAGTATTAAATACACATACGACATGAAACGAGACGAAACATTCGCAATAAAAACTGTAGTATTTAATGAAAGTAAGAATAATAGAGAAACAACTAAAATGTACGACACAAATACGACTAAATAGATAGATGTTGGTATAATACACATAACAATACATCTTTCATAATAATGGACTGAAATAATGTCGCAAAGTTTACTTAATGAGCTTGGCATAAAAGAAAGTCTCAGTGATCTACCATGAAGTATAACACAGTGTAATAAAATATACATAAGTTATAATTATTATTAATCTAAATTACACAAAAAAATATAAATATTAAGTCAAGTCGTTCGTACGCTTATACCAAAAACATACTTTGAAGCTGTTCAATATAAAGATATTTATACAATCTTTGAGAAAAGTTCAGAACATCGTAAATTTTATAAATTTATTTATACCATTTTGGTTAGCTGGAAGATATTGCCTCCAGGCAATAAGCTCGCCAATTGCTCATGATTTTTTTCTGATCAATAAAGTGTTCTTATTATTATTATTATACCATCATGTTATCTCTGATAAGTTGGAGAAGCCAGCAGATCAACTGCATGTAATAAACATGAAAGCCATCCATTCCGTGGCAACAAAAAATAAGACATTGATAAAAGATTGTACACCTCATCGCAGAATACAGTAAATTTAGGTACATAGCACTTTGTACCAGGTTCCGGAACTTGTCCCTGTTCTAAGCGACCCGAAATGATTCTCCAATCCTACTCAATATTTTTTTGTATGGGATCGCATAGACCAAATTTTTAATGATCTTTGCACAAAATTATATATTTCCAGTATTATTACAGGTCAGAATAATTGTAGTGTTTTCCCATGATAACAAGATGAAATAATTCGGTTTATTGTATACAATTATTTTTTATCTCCAATTTAAACAATGCCGATTTTAATCCGGGTATAACAATAGTTTCACAAGACGGAATGAGCCAAGACATGGCGTCTTCAACGAATTAAAATCGGAAGAAAGCAGTTATCATGGAGAACGAGTACTTCAAAAAATTATAAGAATATGATCATAAAAAAAAACAAATATCGAAGAATATTTATGTTGAGAAGATATATTCGTCAGAATGATGGGAGATAAATTAATGTAATCGGTAATAAAAGGAACGCTTATGGATTTTAACGTCTGAAATTGCCTAATAAATCTAGAAAGATGATATTTAAAGCGTATGGTGCTATGTCAATCATTGTAAATGACGATGAATTATGAAGCGCTATGTTTTAGAAGTATTTTGGGAGACAAATTAGCAAGAAATGGGCGACATCGCGTATAAAAATGTTAAGTGAACTATTTTTCTTAACATGAGGATATTCAGATTGGAAAAACGGAACTCGATCGTGACAACATTCGATTTGCTCAAAGACTGAAGAAAAATGAAGACATTAGGGAGAAATATATTCAATACTAGACACGATAATTGATGGTTAATGATAATTTCAATGCCTTTCATTTTGAAAATTACAAGAGCTTAAAAATCTATTCCCTTGAAATACACCCAGTAAAAAAGAAATGTCGCCCACATAAGCATTTTAACTCCCATAAACAAAACAAAAAAGGAATTGGCCAGTGTTTTAAAATTAGGAGTTTTATAAGTAATAGTTATCATTATCTTCGGGAGTTACAAAAGAAAGTATCCATAATTTTCTTGAGATTAATGCGTTTCTGAAATACAAATGGATTATAAGAATATTAAGATGGTCGTAAAAAATGGATATAAGACGGCACCGCGTTGAAGTGTCATAAAAATAAATAATTACAATAGAAGAAATAAACGAGGGAGAGAAACAAATGACTAAGAGAAATTTGTTTAATTATTTTCAAAATTTGGGACAATGACGGCCAAATACTTAAAATACCATTACAACAACACACAATACAGTAATAACAGCAATAGAAATAGGAATGCCATTATAAGTAATTATTTTGTTAAATTGTTCCGCAATTTCGTATGTTGGTACTAAAACAGTAATGATTCTCGACAAGATGGCCGACAAGTTGGGGTTACACAATAATTAACGTAACACTTAACGTACTTGACATATATCTCGCGAGTTCTACTTTTGTTCACAAATTCCTGAAAATTATATTATACTTTAATAAAAATTTAATTTCCGTCGGAAAAAACAAAGTTTTTTTTTTCCCATAGCAATTCCCATTTTCCCATAGCAATTCCCATTTTCCCATAGCAATTGCCGATGAAGTTAACCTACTGGCTACCCCACTTGTGGAAGATGCCGTAATGGTATGAGAAACCGAAATACCGATAACACAGCCCTTAATTAAAACCTTATATGTTTTGCGTTCGGTGTCACGTCAGGTCCCCCCAACGTTGTGTACACATGTGAATGTGTTCCTTTTCAGGGTATTTCGAAAGAGCTCCTCGAAGCTCCTAACAGTCCTAACTCTTGTTCACTAATATATGTTAAGAAGCCAAGAGATCCTTTACGACTATCTATCTTACTCTTAATGATAAATCAGGCCATTGCTATAAATACTTAAATTAGCTATGTAATTTTCAGCTGACATCAATTTCCATTAGCACCTGACGATGCAATCATGTTAAATTTTCGCTTTACCCAACAACATTCACAGTATGCACTATATTGTCGCAAAGGAGGTACGTATTGACATTAAAATCGAATTTCGGATCCCTACTCTAGATGGAAAGTCAGTTCAGTACTCTATCAGGAATCGATGACCTCGGTTATTTCAAAATTGTTTTCGTTATATTGAGGTGGGTCTTTTTTCAATTTCAAGAATTATTCCGAGTTGCTTAACTTGTGTTTATGTTTTTATATTTCAGTTTTCAAAGAGCTCGATCGAAGTAGAATATACAAGGTTTTAAAGAAGAAAAAAACATTAAAATGAAATAAACTCGGTTGATGAAAATTTGAAATCCAATTAAATTACAGAAGAAACGGTAGAATTATTATTTTATAAACATATCGTTACTCTACTAGCGATTTTCCACCAATGAATTTCGAAAACAGTTATCGACTACATTCTCATATAAAAGTTATCACATACATTTTTAATATAATGGATTTCTGACGGTTCTTTCTAGAAATACCTCTTCATAACATACGCTTCCCGTAACAACGATATCCAAGAATCAGGAATGTGAAGAAGTGAATCAATTGGCGCAAAGCTCTGAATAAAGACTAGTTTCTGCTTTGTGCTCCCAGGAGAAACGATAGGGGCGATTGTTTTGGATTGAGAAGTAAATCAGCAAATTAAAATAAAATGTTTGCTTCTACTAAATGTTTTATTGCAAAAAGACACGTCTTTCATCTTGTAAGACATTGTCAATCTCATCGAGATACAAGACGAAAGACGTCTCTCTCGACAGTAAATCATATAGTAAAAGAAAGCATTTTTTTTAAATTTAGTTATGGTATTCTACCACCTAAACACAGACACAATGAATAAATTAAACAACATTTCTTTAAGGTAAAAAAAAAACTAAATTATTCAATACATTAAATTTTCTTTAAAGCAACAAAAATACAGACATAAAAGAAAACATTAAATTAGCATAAATTATTGCCAAAAAATTACAACTGACTACCGCAGTTAAGTATTATAAATACAATTACCAAAACTCACTGATGTATGGAAGGGAAATTACTTATTGGCTAAATTACCATACCATTTGGTCACGTGATGTACCCATTATAATTTAACATTATCAACTTCTTTCAAAAGTCTTCAATAACCATGAAAACCTAATAATGACTACATATAGTTACGTGAATATCTGCACGAGCTTTTTAGCTTAATAAAAGTTAAATTCAAACAAAAAAGACAATCTTGTCAAAAAAAATTATATAATATTTACTTAATATGTAAATATTATATAATTTTCATAATTCAAGAGTTTTTGTGTTTACGCTGTGGAAATCCATTTTTAATTTTATTAAATAAAATATAAAAATATATTACTGAGCACTGTTTAATGTTTTCGCCTATACTTGTAGGCATCTTCAGGGAAACTGATAAGGTATGTTCGTTTATACAACGTGCTCAACAGATAAAAGTTTTCAAAGAGAATTTCGGTTCCTCCGTTATTAGCCTGACAAATGTATCTGTAGCATATAATATACAAACTTCTACTTCTATACTACTACTGTACCATCACGACACATCCCACAAATGGGTAACAATAGGATACACAAACGTACATAAATATTTGTGAACATACTACAATATTAATTAAATTATTTATAAGTCGTTTTCAAGTAAATTTTTTTCATGTAAAAGAGGAAGGTTTGGGTAAATAGCTACATTTAATTTTCTTCTTCGATTATTTTTATTATTTATTTTGATGATCGATATTCCTGAAGCTGTTTTACATTATTTTTTCAAGTTTCAGAAAGCTTAAGTAGTCTGTTTACCCGATTAAACGATCCAATTGTATATAATAAAAAAAATCCAATTAGTAGGGAGAGTAATAATATATATCATGTTAATAATAACATTGCATTTAAGTTTTCTTATTATATTCTGGGAAAATAATAATATTGTGTATCCTCAGACAGTACTGGATGCAAATAAATTTAGAACAAGTAATATTATTTTTTAGAGATAGAAGTAAAAGAATCATTACAAAACGATATCTATTCAAACTATTCGAAAATGTACCAAAATTGTTAAACTGCAAAATTCTTCATGTCTTTCTTTGTATAAATGAGTGCTAGATGAAACGGACCTAACTACGTATGTAATTAAAAACTTTAAATTGTGTAAAATGTGTGAAATCAAAGTATTCGAAAGTGTACCAAAATTGTTAAAACTGCACAGTTTTTGATATCTTTCTTTGTATAAATGAGTGCAAGTTAAACGAACCTATAAATTACCTAAACCTTACTGAACAGTTTCTAGTGAATTATATTTCTATCACCTACTCTTGTATGAACGAACTTGCAACGAGCTTATTTGTATAATTTATATTTTTTATTCAATTAATGAAGTCAAATTTAATTATAAATCTCTTATAAATATTATTACTTAAATAATTACTTAAATAATTGATATAAATGAACAAAAACAATATGGTAATAATACATACATATATATATATACAATATAAGTATCAATTATTTAAGTAATTTAATTTAACCTCATATTAATTTTTAAATGAATAATTTATAATTATTGTTTCAATAAATCTTATTTATTGTGTCGTCTATTTTATTTTTGATTGATCATATATATATTTGTGTTTATTATTTATTCTACACACATAATTCTCTGGTTACTGTTTGATCTTTAGACACTAAGTAATTTTATACCTATGGTTATGTCACTGTTATCTTTATATTTAAAAAAAATTATGTCAACATGTAAAAGGCTTCTTGCCGTGTATATTTCAAATAAATAAATAAATAAATAAATAAATAAAAAAATAAATAAATAAATAAATAAATAAATAAATAAATAAATAAATAAATAAATAAATAAATAAATAAATAAATAAATAAATAAATTACCAGCTCCTAATGCATGTGCTGAATGGGGAACTAAGTAGATATAAATGTGTGTAATGTTATAAAAATAAACTTGTGTCATTTACTGTATAATTGTATTTTTTTTTTTTTTTATTATACCATCACGGCACGTCCCACAAGTGGGGTAGCCAGCAGACCAGCTGCATATAAAACATGCAAGCTGTCTTCTCCGTGCCAACATAAAATCAAGACATTCAGGATGGGTGGCAAACCTCATCGCCGAATTTAAGATGTAAAATGTCTTATTTTTTCGAAAACCTGCCTTTTACAGGACACTCGAAAACTCAATATAATTGTAAACTATATTTTATTGAATAAATTCTATTCTATAATTCCTGACTGGATCGTTAAGTTATCAGTACATATTTTCGCATTCAGGGTTTGGTATGATAATACACTATCTCAGCAGAATTAAGACAGCACTGGTTATCCAGAAGAAATTACAATTGTGATAAATCCGTTAGCTAATAATCCTGTAAACAGGTATTCGTTAAACATCGCTTCTAAGACATAATATGTAACATTTAAGATTCAGCCGTGGTGAGGTATGCCACCCATCCAGAATATCAAAATTTTATATTTCCATGGAGAGAATAACTCGCATGTTTAAAACATACAGTAATTCTGTCGGCTTCCCCACTTGTGAGACACGACAAGATGGTAAAGGTAAAGACAGAATATAGTGAGTAAAATATTACAACAATGTATTTTTTTTTTTTTTTTGACTTGGCATTTCTGTTTTTTTTTTTTGTTGTTGTTTATTTGTTCTTTTTTCTTTTATTTTTTCATTTTTCCTGCTGAGATTGCCTTGGCCAATAGCTGTTATGGTCTCAGTGTAGGGTGATATTTTTAAAATAATAATAATAATTTAGTGAGATCAGTTTGTGACAAATGTGTGAGAAATACCTTGCAAAAAATAAATTAATTTTTACAGAAGAAAATAATAGTCAAAAACAGATGTATTTGATTACTATAATTTAATTTATCTTTTCTACTTTTGAAGAGCAAACACTGTGGAAGTTCATATTAATTTTTTGATAATAAACAATATAAATATAATTAAAAAACACTATTACTTTCACAAATTATATAAAGAGTTTTAAATTTTAGTTCTAAGTTGTTACTGATGATGGACGGATGTCCGAAAAGTACTTATAACTCTTTATATAATTTGTGAAAGTAATAGTGTTTTTTAATTATATTTATATTGTTTATTATCAAAAAAAAAATTTATTTATCTTTTTCACAAATTCAAACAAGTATACGACAAAATAATTTCTTACTAAAATATCTACATTATTTTGGCTTCTTTTTTACAGTCACATGCTCAAGAGCAATAGTTGTAATAGGAACAATAAACATAAAATTACGGGCCTTTTTCTGACGCCATTTTCGCATAGTGCGTAAATAATACGATTGAATTTAAAGAAAAGTATCAGCTGTTCCATTTGAACTGTTCCAATGCGAAGTTTCCGTGTCTAAATCATTCCCGCGACACAATAGTGAATACTACTACGAGCAAAATAACACAATAGTGTCCGTAAAACGGGAATAATAAGTAAGTGAAGTGAAGTGAGTGATGGTGACATAAATAGTCGTCGTTTAGTGTGACTACGCTCTACAACTGTCGCGTATAAATCATAGACTAAAAAACAAATAGGTATGGAAGTATCTGAGCCCAAGTACCTAAAAGACTTTCCTAGTACTCAAACATAAAGTCTTATAAAGAGAAATATCCCGGATTGACCTCAAATAAAGATTTATTGTTCCTATCGATTGTTGGCCTGAATACTGGCGACGCTACCTACTGCAGAATTATAACCTTTTCTCGAATTCATTTTTCGTTTGGTGTTAGGACGGTATTCTTTTCAGGACGAGATTGTTATCAATTCAAACGGGCGGTAAAGAATCATTATCTCACTGTAAGGATCGAACTGAATGAAGAAAATATCGAACTGATCGAATTGATTTTTGGTTTTTATTGTCTATATTTTTTGTTATAAATATTGATTAGTTAACGAGTATGCTTGGTTATTTTATTTTATGAAAGAATTTGCTTCTCTCGGCTAGAAGGACGTCGAAGAATTGTGTTCAGAAGATTTCGTAGTGCAAATATGGTGGTTTGGTGGTTTTTTGCCAGTCAACCCTACAGATTACCCACTACGGCGCATTCGGTGTGGACAAGATTATTTATTTAGTGCAGAATTTGGATAAATGGATGTTCCCAAACATCTGCGCTATCGAGTGGTCGGTGGGTCTCCTTAATTCTATACAGAATCTGTTTTATGTGTCAACATGTAAAAGGATTGCGCCGCGTGCGAATGAATAAATAAATAAAATGCACGAGCATAGGAACTCAACAGACATACAAAAAAACGTATTTACAAGTTACTTAGTTTAAAATTAAATAAAAAAACATGTTTCATCACCAATAAAAAAAATAGTGGAAAATTTTGGAAAAACACGAGTAAATAGCAACTTCGATTAGCAAAAACGATTGGGAAGTATTGAGTCTGTGATAAGACAGTTTTTACAATTAAGAATAAAAATGACAACATCACAAAAAGTTTAGTTGACCAGAAAAAGAAATTGAAGCCAAAGCCCAAACGTTTATGAATGCAACAAGTGGCTGGATGATGGTCTCGAGTTCTGTCAACAAGTTATGTTCACAAAATGTTATGTCAACAACATAACAAAAAAAAGGAACAACATAATATACACTGAAATGCACGACAAATAAAATGTATGAAGTTTTAATAAATATTATACGTATAACCACTTTTGGCAAGTATACAAAACTTTTTTTGGAACTATAATTTTCAACATTTTAGGAAAAAAGGAACAAATATGGCATTTTGAGACATTGCGAATAAAAGTTAATGAATTCAATGAGAATAAATCGTTCTAATAATCAAAACACTATGCTCTTGTAACCTGCATATTATAACGTGGTTTATGCAAGGACACGTAAAACCAGAATAGGTTCATTGTCTGCATCGAGGTTCTATAAGCATACTATATTCAATGAAGTCCTTAAAAACAATAGTTCGTCGGTAGCCTGGAGATAAGAGTCTCGGCCTCATAAATATGAGGTTGGCGGTTTGATCCCAGATGCCGCCAGACTCCCCTTTCACGACACAAGCTTTTCGCGTACTGTGAAAGGTGTATAAGGTTGTATTTGGGTTTATAACAAAAACCCAGATACATCTTTAAAAAAACCTATAAGTGATATGGAGCCTGAAATGGAATAGTATTCAAAAGATTTTAATAATAATATGATGTTCATGGTCTAAAATGATGCCCAATTGGTCCAAATTAGATGAATTACTCGTATAATCGTTAAGAAACCATGAATACGAAACTAAAAATATTGAGACAGACAAGATGAACCTGTGAAGATGTGAATCTGGATAAAACAAACAAAAATAACAAAGACATTTAAATACCAATCGGAGAGGTACACACAATTATAAACGTCTTCGTTTATCTAACTAAATAAAACAGTAAGAACTAGTCCACAACTAAATTCCAATACGAATCCATGTTGAAGACGAAAAGAGGAAAATAAAACATCACAACAATAATAATGTAGACCAATAATAAACTATCAGTCATTAAACAATGATCCAGATGTCGACTATAGACGTACAACAAACAGTAATAGTCTATTTTTGTCAGTTCGTATGTTTATAAGTTCTTCATAGACGCCGTAATGAAACAAGTCAGGAGAAAATAATACACTCTATACGATGTTTCATCTTTTGGAAAGATTTAGGACTAAACTATTATAAATATCCTATATATGCCTAAGTTGAAAAAAAATCATATTTATTCATAATTTATTCATTTGTATCATTATGTAAGTTTTTTTCATCACGCAGCACGCCTCGATACAGTGCAACCTAGTGAGGTTGCTGCAACATAAATTTATACACATTGGTGATATAATATTGTCCCTGTTTTATATGTTTGTATGATTCTTGAATAAAGTACATGTATTGTTATTGTTATTGACAAAGATGCGTTTTTGTTGAAATTGTCAAACCGCTACATTTTAATTTCAGTTTTTTAAACATATTTATCAAGGAGGATAAAAAAACAGTATGTTGTTACCTAGATAAAAAATGTCCAAAATTTGTGTTTGTATAAAAATATAACATTTGCTAATAATAAATACTATGCAAAAAATAAATCTCCAATTACTTACATCAGATTATAATGGAACATTGGTAGAGCTGTCAAAAATATTTGAATCACGGTGTTGCCAGATTTTAAGTTATCTTCTATTTTTTACCCTTTCTCATAAAAGTACCTGTATGGATATTCTGTTTAGAAATATACTTGTATACTAAATATTTAGATGACAATAAAGGTTTATTTCTTTATTTTATCTGTGCTATCTGACAGTGTTAATTTATCAATTTGATCATATTATAAACGATATTTTGTGACAGAAGCCGGGTAAAAATCTACGCTAGTAAGAAATAGAGAGAAAATGCTAAGATGTTAATAAACAACATAGAACATTTTATAGTTTCATCTTGTTTATTATACACAGAGTTAAGTGAAAAGTCTTCAATATAATTTACAATACACTCTTACTAAAAACAAATAACGATAGTATGGCAGTACAATACATAATATAGTCGAAACGACCGCGTGTGTAATTGTCCCGTAGCTCCGCTGTACCATCGCCCGTCAAAACATTGAAAATTTAATACGAACCGATTTTCCCCAGCGCGACGCGACGGAGACGACGATATTGTGATTTGATCATTGAATTTGAATTTTTCATATTACAAAACGTTGCTGAAACTTCAAATTCAACGAGATTGTTTACAAACTGTCTCGAAAGATTCCAATCTGATAATAAATTAAAACACAATTATTCGTGGGTGTTGATGTAACTGAACTCAAAACTGAATCAGATCCATTATTATAAATGTGATATTTAAAATTCAAACTTTTATCTATTTATTTATCTACACCATCTCAGCATCTCCTGTTAGTGGGTAACCACATTTTTCTTACATTCAGGGTTGCACACTCCCTCAACCGTAGATGTTGTGTAGCCAACAAACTTTGTGCAAATAATCATGCAACTTGTCCTCTACGTCCTAATAAAAAATAAAGACATTCAGGATATAAGGCATACTTTTTCGCTAACTTGAAGACAATAAATATAACATTCGTGATGTTCTACAAATACCCACCCTTTGCGGGAAACTCGAAAACTAACAGAAAAAAGTGGGATTTCTTTATTCCGCCAGGAACTCCATAGACCATTTATCTAGAGAACGTTTGTCTAGATCTTATTTATATAATACGTTACTAATATCTGCCGTCAAACGTCGTATTAAAAGCTCTAGATGAGGCTTTTAAAAAGTTATCAAAACTATTGGTAAATTAATCATCGAATTCAATTATAGGTAAATGAGGTAATTAAATATTTTAATGGTTTCGTTCGGAATTTACGTTGATTTTGATTTGTTATCACTAACAATCATAGTTGAGTCATCTGTTTCAGAAGAGGACAAGGAGTTTAAATTGGTCACATCAAAATTAAATTGTATACTTTGTGGACTCAAATTAATCGCCTGTTGCAAACTGAAACTCGTTTCCATACACTTTGAGTTTATTCATTCATTCTATAATACTGTATACCGAGAAGACACAAGTGACAGGAATTGTGATAAATTGAAGGACTTAAATATTTGAAGACAAATCTTGTAATGCTACAGAGGTAAGAACCGACAATTCTAATAGTTCATTCATACAATCACGGCATTTCCCATTATTGAGGAAGGCAACGGAAAAATTGCACGCAACAAACATGTAAATAGTCCTCGCTTTGCGAATAGAAGTTAAGACATTCAGGATGGGTTGCGTACCTCATCGCTGAAGCAAAAGGTTAAATGTCTTAAACGTGATGAATTACGAACACCTGTATCTTCGAGGACACTAAAAAAACTAACAGAAAAAAGTGGAAAACATTCTTTACAGGGGACTCCTCGGAATCTAAAAGTTCACTATTTGAAAAAAAAATCACAGCAAGTATCGTCATTAAATATATTACACACAGCGAATACAAATCAAGGACATCTGAGACCATTAAGTCTAACTGTAAATACATATTATTGTAATTACGAGTACCAATTGTTCGGAAATGTGTGATAAATGCATACTGTGTGGGTTACTACCGAAGTCTAGAAAAGAAGAAACACTGACAGGACTAGAGCTTATACTAATCAGTATCCGACAGACATCCCTATCAGAAGATGAATTCTTAAAATAAGAATAAAAATTAAATATCGTCAACAATTCTTAAGTAACGCAATTTAAAACTTATGCTATTATCTCTACAAGATTAATAGTCTCATATCTGAGAACAAATAACTACCACAAACGAGGTGCATAGTCCAACAAAAAAAAAACCACCGGCAGTCTTTTGAAAAATAGCCGCATCGTTTGAGCGAGAAGTCGCAATAATAATTATCATTTTTATAATTATATCCATCTATTGTGGTCAGACAATTCACCAACGCGATGTAGTACATAGGAGACGATTTGGCAGTGGATTAATAAGACGTAAATGTCATACGGATGACAATGATGAACCTGCCGTAACTGTGTCATTATTTTACAGCGACACAATAATATTGCTATGAAGTTAGTATGACAAATAATACCTACGTATTGTGTCTGATTTGAAAGTAAACAGATGGATTAAAGTTGCGAAGCTAACCGATATGGCGGGTATAATTAACCGATTTGGCGAGTAAAACTTGGACGTGCGTTCTTCGGCCAATCAACCAAAAACAGTATGAAAGCTTTTCTTAAGATTGGAGATGCATACGTTTAACCAATGTTTATCAATAAGATGGATTAAGTTTGGAACTAACTCTATCTTTCTTTTTCTTTTTTCGAGGGTCAAAACTCACGCGGGATATAGTTCTAAATTCGAATTGCTCAGTTTAATATTGCAATGATTAATCGAATTTGTTAAATATTAAGAAATAATCCTAATACTAATTTAAAAATAAAGTACAATACAATTTCGATAATTAAAATGATTGCTGCTATATCTATACTTAGATATCAGAGAGAAATAAAAAAACCGGGTTAATCGGATAGCCGAAGAAATGATATAGCGTTAAACAATAGTAATATACTCGAAATTCAAAAATTAAAATTAAAAGATGTCAACACACGCTTGATTGATTACTGCGAGTGATTCAACAACAAAGAAAAAATAAAATATTATTGAAATTCAAAACAGAATATATTTAGAATAGTCAGTCAAACATAATATTCGTAGTACCCTCTTCGCGGTTAAGCGATTAGATGGAATGCCGTAGCAAAAACTTATGCACCTATAATCTATATACATACATAGATGACATTATTAAGGATATATAGTATAGTCGCGAGTCGTGAGTCATTAAAGACGGAAATAATTGCCGCAAATGACACGGGGTTAACCGAAATAAACGTAAATATAAAAAGAAAACAATAAAATTCTTTAAATCCTAGAAGACATCCCGCATTCCCCACCAGTTTAATTACGCGGACGTAAATTAGTTTTAGATTTATACAGCGCCAGACCTAATAAATTAACTTTCAATTGTAAATATTTTTTTGATCGCCATTTGTTATTTTCAAAGGCGATTAGCTTCAAAATACTTGACAGTCACATTGTGGAGAATTGTTTTCGTTACAAAACTATTTTAGAAAACAATATAGAAAGACAGATATTACTCAGTAACAGGTAAATATCAATAAATATGACCTGAAACTCCTGATTTTTCCTCCTTACGGCGGCATAAGGTGTCGGTTAACAGACCATCCATCAATGAGCTTATAGGTAATAATGATATGTCACTAATCCATTCTCTAATCCGAACTAAAAAGGGATTATTTGAAGATGTTTTACAGAGTGCTTGTCACTCTAACTTACTCTTTCCCATATAAAATTTAAGAGTCGTATAAAAAATATAGATGTTTAAACCTATCAGAAATATCATAAAGTCAAATAAAATGAACTACAACCTATTATATAAGTTTCAAGTTTTGTTATAAAAAAAGGGGTTTTTAATAAAAAAAAAAGTCAAAGAAATAGCTATGTTTAAAGTCGATTTTGAAAACAGTTCGTCAATCATGTTCCTCATCATGCTGTAATTCTTTTGAATTAGTCAGTAATGATACAAAACAAAATTTGCTCAAATCCTGAAATTTCACCTCTGCGCGAAAATTCAAAGACATTCTGTATTTAATAATACATGTCAATAAAGTTGTATTTATTTATTTATCTCCATCTTCAAAAACATTCTCGTCTGTAATATCAATAATCGCCATTAGTAAAACACATAAAGTAATGTACAGTTGCAATTAAAATATATATGGGCGAATAAAGCGCATTGAGTGAGTAATTCAAATATAATTCTTATTGTTAATGATAGATCATAAATAATAACGTACATCTTAATTATATTCAACAGTGTATTGAGAACAATATTCAAAGGAATACCGACGAAAAAACAGCTGCGAGGTTGGTTCGAGATAGTTGATTGAGCCATCATTCTTGAAACAATTCATTGCAATGATCCGAAGCATCATCTGGAGAGCTGCGGTGCACATTATTCAGAGAGTCATCATTTAAAACACTTAGTTCAATCTTCGCTGATAAGATACAACTAAAAATATATATCCTTTCGGTGGTATTTCCACAAAACGGCGCATCATAAATAAGTTGTCTAGTTATTATTATTATTATACATATAATTCCAAGACTTCAAACGAATCGCAGAATGAATCACAGACCCAAAAGAAATCTGAAAAAATAACACAATCACCATAAATCGAAGATCAACTCTGTTCTTCAATCATTTATGCACTTTGCTGGACATAAGATTCCACTATTACTTTCCACAAATCCTTACTTTACGAAAGCTACTGTTTATCTGTTTCCTTCCCGTAGTTCTCTTACGTCATCGGTCTTTTAACACTTGTCCTACATATTCCCGGTTGCCACTGTATAACGTTTTTCATTTGAAACGAATGACCATTTCTTGTAGAGCAAATTTCACGCTAAAACAATGAGCATTCATTGTAAACCTAATTGTATAACATAAAAAAAAACTAATGATAAAATTGGGTCAATTGCATGAATGAAGTAGAAGCTAGGATATGATATAAAGTAAAATAAACATAAATTTAAAAATGTTCTACGTAGTACTACGGTCACGTAAAAAGATGAACAAAGAGAGAGATTTAGAATAAATAAATGAAGACAGCAATAACTCTATGAGTCGTCGCAAAATATCTACTGAATGAATAATTTAATTTCACTGAATCATTCAGAGGAAAGAGTTTGTTGAAATTCGTGAATAAATCTTTTAATTCATCATTCAATTTGAATCTCGAATAGAAACGTAATTTGCAGACGACAATCGGGCGATGATTATAGACAGAGTGGGAGACAACCTGAAGATTTAGAACCTGCAGCTTTATAACATTAAAAATTCAAATAGTTTCTCTTGAAATTATTTTACATACTTAATACATATTTATACAATTTAAATAAATTTACATTATTTTCATAACCACAAAATTGAGCAGTTCTCGTGCTTTGAGGGTTTATCAGATTCACTTATTATAGATTAAAATAATTAGAAATGTGGGTGCCATTTTAACAATTTTGATTTTGTTACAAGTTATCCTTTGCATGTTATTGTTATTAAGGAAAAGCAAACAGGCCTAAAGTTTAAAGGACAGAAAAAAAAAATTCACAGCCATAAAATGTTTACATATCTAACGGAATTTCATTTTGAACAAAATTTGTAAACTCATTTTTTCACGATAAGTTTTCATTTTCTTATTGCCCAATTCAGCAAAACTGTCTCCTCTCGTATCTCAGAAAAGCTAAAGCCACGAGATTCCAAGCATTTTCTATAATCCATTATTTGAATAGAACTGAATCCAACACTCCGGTATTGGGTGGCGCAGTATTTAGATGTCATTATAATATTCAAAACGCTTCAATGGGAAGACGCTTCCGAGTAAAATTATATAAAAGGGGAAATTACAGATAATGGGGAGAGGATATAATTTCCTTTGTAAGCACAAAGGTGGAGGGTTTTAATAATTTTACATAGAAGGAAACATAATAATAATAATACTAGCAAAATACTCAAAAACTTGATGCGGGACTGATGTCTTCCGAAAACTTTGGGCGTGACTCGGATGTCGTGTCAAATTTTCCAAGTCAATAAATAATAATATGCCCTTTGACAAGTGAGAAAACTGTACATGAAATTGATCACTTTTGAATGAACGTGTGATGAGTTAAGAAAGACTTCTGTTTAAACATCGATATCCCCTTTAAAACAGTAGTATCCACCATTGTTTTAAAAGGCATATCTATCTTTGATAAAATTTAGACATGTACACTTTCACAAGAAATTTCTGAAAATAAAATACTTTATCTTTGTATCCAAACATTTCATGACTTAACGCTCGAACAATTTTCAAATAAAAATTCTTGTGCCAGGAAGTGATGAAGAATGCCAAATTATGTAATAACACGATTCACAAAACAAAATACTGAGTCCAACTTTCAGGACATGTCCATTTTACCCATCATTTGAATGTTATAATTCATTCAACCAACAAAACAAGCAAAACTGCCCCCATTTTCAATCTTATTTGCTCAATTTTCAGCCGCCTGAAATTATCTCAGAACTTCGACAAACGAATTCTTCTCAATGACCCATCTCTAGAGGCTAGCATCTTACATTCCGTGTCCAGCTCTCACTTGCGCTGCATTTATTATTCGCGCAATACATCAGTGTAATTGACATCTTTATTACCGCAGTAATGTAATAACAATTACACGAAACAAAACGTGAACAATAAATAATAAAAATAATAAGAGACGCATTATAATTGTTTATTATTATTATTAATAATAATAATACAAGAGAAAGACACTATTGTAATCCATTAGACAACATAATTACAATAATAATCGCACAGTAATAATTCAGTATTAGTGAGAGATGAATAAATAAATAAACAACAGACGAATAATGATAACATTCAAGAGAGTTAATAACTTATTACTATAGCTTATCTGAATATTATGAAGTGCGTAGTCATACGAAGATGTACCGAGTGAATCAAAAGATTTAAGCGATCAAGAATATAAATCATCTATATGTGTGATGTTTGTTGTTCCTAGTGCAAAGAGAATTAAGTCAAATTAAACATTAAATGATATTTGAAAGCATTATTCACAAAGATTAGCAGTTTCTATCACGTATGCGGGTTAGGAATCCAGGGTTTAAGAATCGATTGGATAATTTGGAATGTTAAAACCAACCAAAGTCTTTTTTTTTTCGGTGATATAATAATGTGAAAGTCAGCTGTAAATTTAAACAATAAACTACGCGATTTAACATCGTGGCACATTAAAAATAATTATTGTTGTATAAGAAATTTTCTTTCGGCCAAGTAATAGTCAAATAAGTAAAATTATTCATTGTGTCGGTGCCCACGTAGTAGAATTCCATAATAAGGTTAATTGAAACAAGTGTTTCCTTCTACTATAAATTATTGATCACGAGAGAGACGTCTTTCAATTTATCAGTGTGCCCTGTGGTCATAATCAATCGATAACTGTAATAACATTGAAGGAGACCCACCGACCGACCGGATAGAGTAGAAGTCTGGGGGCTTCCATTTATCCTAACTCTACACAACACAAATCTTGTCCGCACCGGAATAATAGATGAACTGATAAGTCGAAAGACGTCTGTCTTGTGATTTATAGTAGAAATAAATGTATACTTGTTACAATTTACCTAATTGGCTAAATTGACTACTAAAGAAAGACAATGCCAATGGGTACAAAAGAATCTAATGATTAGCATAGATAATTATTATTATAATTATGGATACGATGCAACCTTTTACGAGAAAGATTCTCCCGCACAACTTTCTGGCTTCATTACGATGATTTAAAGAAAATTTTATTTGCCAAGAATAAGTCAGTGGTTAATAAATTAATAAAGCATTTTTCCTTAAAAATTTGCCTCACACCCGTTTTCACTTGAAGTATATTAAAACAATGCGTACTATAATAGCAATATAGACTTTAGATTCTCGATATAAACACAGCGACTTGTACATGAGTGTTATTGTGAGTCATTAATCTACGGCCGCATGTACAAATACATAATAATGGACACCAGTCTCTTCCGAATGCCGATTGCGTTAAGTTGGGAACATAAATATAGATACAAGCGTTACGTATATATTGAATACGTCAGTACCTATGTTTTATTACACAAGACAATATAATATTCACGATACTGACTATTATCATACGTGATTTTACTACACATTTACATATATGGGCTGTATTAACAAAACTAAACAGGCTATAGGAGTTAAAAAGTGTCGAGCTGTAATAAGAACAACGAACATATGTATAATGAACACGACTGCAGGACTTGCGGATTTGTTACTACGAAACATTTTGATACAGACAAAAAGTGCGCTTTTTTTTTTTTATAGCTTTTAACCGTTATAAAGGTTAAACGCCATAGGGATCGAATACATTTCCAATTAACAATGTATTACTTAGGATTTTGCAGATGGAAACAGGAAAATAAATACACAATTTATTCACTGTGTCGGTGTTTAGGTATCTAGTAGAATTCCATAGCCAAATAAATAAAACAAATGTTTTATTCTACTATTTGTTTATTTGGACATTGTCAACCCTAACAAGTCGAAAGACGTCTCTCTCGTGCAATTAACAAATAGTAGAATAAAACATTTGTTTTATTTACTGCTTACTTTTATAATGAATATGACTAGACACATAGGACTCTAGTCATATTCATAGTGAAAGTAAACATTGTTTTATTTTTTATGTCAAATTCATAAAAATGAGCTACTTACCTATCAAAAAATTAATCCAAATAAAATAGAATAATTTTTAAATACACATTTGAGGGCTGATAAAAAGAAAGCAGAAACGCAAATTCTTATAAAAGTCTTCTTTCAAAACCACATTTAGGTAAGTACGTACTACAACTAAAAAAATAAAAAAAAAAATGCAATACGTAAAAGAATCAATTCAGCTGGCAATAAACAATGAACAGTGCATAATAAATAAAGTACGAGTACGTAATATTATGTTGTACGAGTATGAATAAGCAGCCAAGACTCGGACATCTAACAAATTAATATAACGCCCGTATGATATTTGCCAAATGAGCCGAAACATCAAACTTTATTTACATGTAATTTATACTTAATAAAATTGTAAGACATGTAACTGCTGTACTTGCAATTGTACCATATAATACAGATATTTATTTATTTTATATATTTATTTATTTATTTATTTAAACACAATATACGGCAATAGCCTTTACAAGTATAGGTACAGATAAACTTTATAACGTCACACAATCATTCAACACATGTACAAAAATATAAAAACAGACAAAACATTCTCCAGTTAAAGTCAAAAAATAAAAATGAAAATTTAAATACAAATACAATAAATTCATTAAAAGACAAATTTTAGTCACTAGTCAAGATATTAAAAAAAAAAAACAAAAAATAATATAAAAGATATCTATCATAATATTGTGGTTTTTGATTTTTTTTTTTATTATTGGCGATGCATCCTTGTTTGGATGATTTCCGCCATTTATAATCATGGGTTTATTGTTTCAGGTTATAACTATAGATTAAACTAATTAGTTCAATAATGAGCAAAAGTGATCAATTCTTCAAAGTACAATGAAATTATTGGTTTATAAAATTATGTTGTGTTTTGTCCACTGTCTAGCAATTAAGTTTTTAACTAACAAGCTGGCAGTGGAATATAATTTTTAAATAAAATAAAAATACATAAAATAAATCAAGATATTATTAAAATATTCTTAAATATAAAAAGCTATTGTACGACAATAAAATAGAGTGTAATTAACCTACATAAGAAAATAAGACTAGATAAAAATGGCCCAGAGCCTGGATTTCGACTTAAATTAATATAAACAATTAGCCACATTGAGCACAATAATTCAGTCGGTGTACTTAAGCTCAAAGAAAGTATTTTTATTATTAAATGGCTAAAAGTAGCTCATCACACTAATATAAAAAAAAATTAAACTTGGTATGAAGAAATTTAACAAATTATACACACATTTTTAAGTCTTTTGTAAAATCTTTAAAAGATATTATAAAAAGGTAACGACATTGTTTTATATTAGTATTTTCATATAACTGTATTATTCCTTGATTCAGTACAAATGTATGTGATTATGTTTGCTTGTCTTTTGTTACTATTGATTGATTCTATTTTTTGTTATAGAAAACTGTATAATTTTCTAGTTTATATTGAATTGCAAGGCAAAAGGCAAGACAAGAAAGACAGACCCCACCACCATATGGGACTAATTAATTGCCCAAGGAGATAAAGAAGAGAAAAAGGCGTGAGGCGCATGAATATAAAGAAATAAATATAACATAGTCCGTGAAAGCTTGTGAATTGAAAAGGTTTCACCACTCTTTTCTGAAGGTTTTTAAGTGTACTCTAAAAGTAGCAACACTTAAAGAAGATACATTTAATGAAGGAGTTTCATACAACATTAAAGTTCAAAGTAGGTCAAATTTACATAATGCATTAACCGTTGCATCTACCCTAAGTTTAAAAAAAATATTTGCGAAACATCAATAAATTTTATATGTAGTTAAAAGAGCAACTTCTCAGAGATACAATTAGTCGCGATCTTAATGACATTATGCAAATGTATGCAATGAAATAACAACAAATAATATAAATGAGCAATGAAATAAATTTAATAACCGAAAGTAAAAAGAAAAAGTTTTCGAGTGGGTACTAACGGCCGCGAAATGTTGAGACGGGAGAAACAAACTTTAGTGCGAAACGAACGGGACATATTTTAAACAAGTTTAGCAGTAAAAACTACTACAATAATTTCATTATATAGAGAAACAACTCGGATGATAAAGTTTTGAAGATAATATGTATACAAAAGAAACAAACTGTCTCGGAATGAGGTTTATGTGTTTCACTCCATCATGCAAATCGGAATGCAAATACGAGTACTTGTTTATTTGAGAAACGAATTTCTAAAAAGAAGTTATTAACATTTTTTTATCTTTTATCGATCTAAATATATTTCATAAAGCTGATAAAATTTCCAAGTTGAAACGACACCATGGAAGGACAAAAGAAGTATAGCAGGATCCCAAAAAAGGTGGGTTGACGATATTGTTTAGATGATGGGAAAAAAGTGGGATCGTACTGCTCGAGATAGAAAAGTGTGGATAAGTTTTGAAGATATTTTATATCCAGCAGTGGAGAGAAGAAGGCTAGCAGTAAGTAATATATTTCATTAAATGCTTAGGCTTAAAGAATTCTCGTTGGTAGGTATAATTTGTATATAACCACTTACCACAAGACACGCTGCTAATTACAATTAGGTGAAATTGATTGATCTTCAGGATATAAAGATCGATGATAGACTCATCCGGAAATTGAGGACAAACGACACAGAATAAGATAAATAAAATTATAAAATGAGCTGCAAGTAAAATTATTAGAGGTCAAAAAGTCCAAGTATCAACCATTTAAGTACTCCATAAAAATGTAACACATAAATTTAATATTTTTCGAAAATATGTGACACGAAATAGTTTAATAAACTAAAAAGTTTGTAATAGCAATTAATTAGTGCGCTTAACGACCCCCATACTAATATAAATACTTTTAACACGTTAACGCGAGACATGCCGCTATCTAGACACATGTGATACTTACATAACACGCGAGATGCACGTAATAGTGACGTCAAGGAATGGCGGGTTAGGGACATTATTAAAGTGTTCATAATATTCCAGACAAATTGTTTCGCGCCTTTGATTTTATATATCGATATGTCAAATAATTATAAACGAGTTTCAATTTTTTTGGTGTGTCTTGTTTTCACAAATTTTATTCACAATTTTTATACCATCACGGCATATTCCGCAAGTGGTTTATTTATTTTTTAAATGAGACATCAGATGCTTAAGGTAGCAACTACTAACGCCACCCACAAGGTTTGCCGAGCTCATTAACTGTTATTCGTCACGAAAGAACAATCAACCTTTTTCAGTTTCAGGACCAAACTTAAGATTGCACTCACGAACGTCTTGGAGACAAAGATTATATTTTTTTCCGAATATTTGAGGAGTCAAATAGAGTAGGTTATTATTGAATTTACAAGTCTTAACGAACAGTAAGAACAAAAAATGATTAATTTATATAAGTTCCTATATAATCGAATGAATAATTGTGAAAACGACACAATTGTCATACGTATTCTATAAAAGTGAGTGTAAAAAAGTCTTTATTACATTTATATCTAACATTAAATTAGGTTTTTTTACATAGAAATTCAATAAAGTTACACAAAAAACACAGAATCTTTAAAGGGAATTGTTAAAAAAGAAGCTGAGACAAATTGAAGTCAATAAAAAATCATTTGAAAAGGAATAAAGCGTAAGCATAGTAAGTCAACAAACAATAAAGTGCAAAATTAATGTTTCTACCACCTAACATTTTCCAAGAGATAAATGTAGTAAAGTTAGTCTGCGTTAAAAAAAAACAATATTTAAATTCCTCTCTTCCATAATCGGCTAATAAATTACAGATAAGAGCACTCGAAATTCACATCGAAACAAAACATTTCGTACATTTTCTTTTAAAGTCTACGACAAAAATAGATAACCATCTACGACCTGTTCAAGTGGTCCACGAGAATTTTCGAGCAGCGCCAATTAAGACTTTTTTCCAATCACTTCAACTAATAATGCGCAGATTCAAAGGAATTTTAATCGCTTGAAAAGAAATGGATGAGAAACATTAATTAGTTAAATTCGATAACAGTTACATAGGAAACGCTAGAGCATAGATAGATAGTCAATTTATATATTTATGAAACATATGTACGGTTTACGCCCTTTTACAACACAATACAAACAAACAAAAAATACGAGAATAAAAAATATATCCATTATTTTCTTAGAACGAAGCAAAGTACACCTTATAGATATACAGTAATGGGAAAGTATTAGAAGTAGTAAGTATAATGCTATAACAAACCATAAAATTAAATGAAATCAATCAACAAAACAAAAGATAAGCAAACATAACTTTATTAAGTATTAATACAATACCAATAATACTATGCATATATTTACTAGGTATTACATTTAACAGTTTGTTGCCCATGGTATCTAACGACATAGGCATTTAAGTGTATAGTCGGGTATCCACTGGGTATCCATATACAATAATGCATTCTCAATGTTACCAATAATCTTTACTGAGGACTTAATTATGAAATTACGAGATTGTTTAAAATACTTTACACTGGTAAGACAACGGATCAGCTGCATGTAATAAGCATGCAAATTGTCCTCTCAGTGCATAAGACATTCGGGACACAGACAAGATAAGACATTTAAACTTAAAAAGTAAAATTTCTTTCTCAAAAACTATTTTAGATGAATTTCTGATTTCAAATTTTTTTGTTAAGACAAATGTTAAACTTGTATATCTATTACACGCGATTGGTGTACTGGTTACACAACTTTGAGGACTTATCCTAAAAATATTAATAAAGGATGTAAGACATAATTTTCACTACACTTAATCAAGTGTCAAAAAATATAAATTAAATTTTGATATAAATAAAAATATAGGTATTTATAGAGCAGTCACGAGTGATCAAAGAAAAGTTGAAAGAACTGTAATAAATGATCTATTTGATATTCACAACATCAACAAAAAAATACAAATTTCATTTCATTACGTACGAGTTCTTTTGATATTTCACTATATTCCGAAAGAACATCCTGTTGAGGATGTGATATCCTTTAAATCTTGACGTCTAGAAATGAATTTCGGAGATGTAAAACATAGTACGTGAAGAATACGAAATAAGCAATATATACAGATATTTACGTACTGTATATGGAAAAAGGTAAAATTTTTCAGACGTACGATAAATATTCTTAGACGATATACATTTACAAGTTGAACTGACTGTCAGTCATAAAACTCTTCCTCAGATTCGTAAAACACAAGCAGATTTCAACCACAATGAACATACATCAATGGTTTGAGGTCCAAAGAGGACAAATCCATTTTTTTTACTAACTATTTATTTCGAACACATTGTGAGAAGGGAGCCGGAGAACCTGGAAAGAGCAATAGTAACTGGGACTGCGAAAGAGTGGCGTGGAAGAGGCCGAGTACCAGCAAGATGGAGCGACCAGTTAAAGGAGGCCACACAGAGCTCACTGCATGAAGTCCTGCACATGGCGGAGGATTGCTCAAGGTGGAGTTAGACGGTCTATAGAACGCTGGATGATGATCACGATCCTCAGAATTGAGGGACCGAAGGGATATGATGATGAAATTATGCAAAAATATTATTTGTGTGGAGTTTTATAAAACTGCATTTCGTATTTAAAAACAGCTGATAAAATCAATGTAGGTTAGTAAGGAAATAAGTAAAAATCTTACTACATAGTTTATTGGGCTCTACTATAAATAGATTTATTCACTTTCTATACTAAACCACACATAAGTGAATGTGTATTGGAAAAAGATAAAGATGCCATCATTTTTAGATAATGGACTACCTACACATATGTTTAATACTATTCGAAAATTTATAACTCATAAAAAGTACACTGACCCGACAATCATTAGCGTTATTAATAAAATGATATGCCTAAATTCCTGTTTAAATATTTTACATAATGTAAAACAATAAAGCGGCAGTGCTATATTTTTATTTGAGCAAGAACAAACATAACAGAGCCTCAAATGAGACACTCATTGCTTATGAATCAAACTTTAATAATATTAATGCTTAAACCGATTTCTCGCAAAATTGAGAATTCAAAGACACTTTAAATTATCTGGAGACTTCGAAAAGTTCATGCGATAAACTTTAATATTTCTCTATGGTATAAAAATAGAACAAACAAGAAAATATTGACTTCAAAAATACAATACGTTCAGAAACAATACATCCCTACTTACTCTTATTGTTTACGAAAATAACAACGAGAGTCGATAGTAGTAACAGTGTATCGAAATGGCGATGTATCGCAAATGTAATGTGTAAATAATATAAAAGAATAGAAAAATTGCTTTCGATACGATAATAACAAAACCAATATGGACACAAAGCTAAGGAGACCTTTGCGAAAGGCAACAAAGTCACGTACAACGAAGGCGGCTCAGCATAGGAAACTTCGATCGCAGAGGTTTTAAACAGCACATCGATAGATCAATTTTTGCAGCCTGTTTTTATACAACAAAATATTTTTGCAGCCTGTTTTTATACAACAAAATATGTTAAGTTATAAGATAAGTACAAGAGACGACTAGAATAATAAAAAAAATAACATATAAACTAGATTTGCATTACCAAAACTGGTTCAATTAATCGAGCGTCAAGCCTATTTGTAAAAAAGAAAAAAAAAAGCTTTGACAGCCCAAATCTCGTCGAATTAGCGAAAGTTTCTAAAAATCTCATGTAGGTATCTCTGCAAAACAACGACAGTCCACGCACTTTAATGACTGGTTTTGATATTTTTACAACTATAAGACGACAGACTATATGACTCACGATAAAACACAGAATTCAAGAATTGGAATAAAAGTTTTTAATGCTCTCTGTCTCCCAGTGAGCAGAGCTACGGAATGATTATTACATCCTTGATCATGCTATTTTTTTCGTTAAACGATAGGTACATAATATTACGTCCGACAAGCAATTTTCAATAGATAATACCATTTTCGATGACGGTAATATTCTCTATCTTCAAAGATTTTATCGCGATAAAAGAAAGTTTCCATTTAAAATGTGTAGGTACCTATCTATTTTAAAACTGAAAACATACGAGTTCAAACACAACAACTCTCTGGATGACTCCGATACAAAAGACCAAATAAATATTTTATGTACTATTATAACCACTTACGGTTATTACTGGAAGTAGAAAATAAATATTTAAAGAACAGATCAATAATAAAAACACAACACCATGTCTCGGAACAAGAGGACGTATAAGATTATTAGAAAATTATTTGAGGCAATGTGTTTTGTATCAAAGATCAATTAAATGAAACAAATAACGCATTAGTCATAAGTATTAAATGATAATAATATTCGAAGAATGTGTTGTGTTTTTAAAGATACGAAAGATCGATGCATGGAAAGAGTAACAAATAAGACTCGGATCAAAGAGACTAAACAGTAACAAATCAAACTTTGAAACATATTTTAGTTTTAACATTAAGAATTTTAAGTAGGTACACACATAGTCATATTGCAAGCAGGGACCAATTCACACAAGAGATGGTGAACTTAGCTAGTCCATGTTCCGAAAGTTGGTATTATGTTTAACTATATTCGACTTAAAGGAATATTCTTGCTTAGAATATCAGGTTTCAAGACATCTTCTCCTTAGGCGATCACTGAATTCTAAGGATCATGAAAAACGAGCATGATTATTCCAAGATAAAGAAAACTTTGTTGTGGATTCTTATTATAATTAACATTATCGAGATTGATATCCCATCTTATAAGATGATAGATCTGGTTCGATTAAAGTGAACTGACTCATAGTAATAATTTCGACAGCTACACTATAAACACTGTGAAGAAAAGCAATAAAATAACAAAAGATTACGAAATATTATGGAAAGAAATCAACGGGCAAACAAAAGTGTTCAAAACTATTTTCCTTATATTATTCTAGAGGCAATAAGAAGGTAAGATAAGGTAGAATAGTATTCCAAACTCATGAAAGCAATTCAATATTATTATTATTAGAAATCAAAATACACCTAATATAGTTTATTAATACAAATAACAAGAACGTCAGATGTTGAAACATGCCACTAATAATATTATTTCAAAACAGACAAACAGACATACGAGGAAAAGTTCGCTCCAAGTTTTACTCATACGAATCTGAATCTCTAATACGAAACAACAAACAAATACTAATAACGTATACAACTAATTAGTTGATAGAGAAAACATATTTAAGTGTTTGGGTGGTTAGGGGGGAAAAGAAAGTTTACAAAACACCCCTAGAGGAGTTGGCAGTAAATTAAATATCTTGTAATAATTAATACCAACTATCATACATAAATAAGAATCTTTCAAGTTTGTGAATAAATGTGTGTCTGAGAGGTTGTACGTCAAGATTCGATCGTTCCAGAATATAAAAGATGGCTGAGTATAGTGGAATCATTATAGAAAAGATAATATGATAAATATCATGAGTATGATGAAACAAAAAATATACTAATACGTATGTAGAATTTAATTTAGTATTTCACAAAACATGACATGTCAGTGAATAGCTTGACTGATTATTTTACCTTAGTATCATTCACTGTTCACATAGAAATACTACTTACATGCATATCATCGTACAGATAAGAGCGCCAAAAAAGATTTGAAACAATTCACATTTACACAAAAATTTCATTGACAAAAATTAAAAAAAAAAACATAATTAGAAACATAAAAAAGAAACAAAATAAATAGACATCCGCGACAAAGCTTATGTCAAAAATTAAATCAAGTACATACAGTCGTACTAAAATAACAAAAACATAGTTATTGTCATTATACTAACATAAGAATTGTAAATATAATAATTTGAAAATAAAAACAAAAATCTGTAGTCTATCTCATTCACACTAACCATTTGTGTTGTGTAATGATCGCGATGTATGAATGCAAATATTATTCAAGAAAAAAGACATACATTTTCTGGTAATATCTACTATATCCCCAGTCCACAAAAGGGTGAAACGGTAGGTATATAAAAAACATTTTTAAACAAGATTGAGTGTCAAAACTAAATCCATTCCTAAGCAGAGGTTCAGCCTTCTACTTTCTTTAATGAGAATTTATATTCATACGATTTTCCAGAAATTTTCTAACCTATACATATTGTTTGGAAGTTACTCCTTTCGTAGACTTTTACTTACGTAGAATATCAGACTTATACAAAACACCACTTTTGGAATTAGATTAGGAACATTCAGATACGATAATACTAACACCAAGATTCTATGAATCAGATGTCTATTTGTTTACTAAGCAAAACAGAATTCTTGATGTGAAAGCTGGTAGCGGTGGTAATGGGAATAATATAATAACAATATCAACATGGATAAAGCAATTTCATTCTTAGAAATAATAGTCGCAAAGTGCCAAGAGCCTTTGTTTACTTAGCACTTTAATATCGAGACGACAATACTCGTACTAATACTGTCTGATACCGACACGTGTAAGACAGAAATAACGATGCAAGGCTTCGTTAAATAAATGTAATAGGCTAGCTCGTCAAGTTTATTTCTTGGACTGGTGTTAGTACAAGTCCATCCATTAGGTACTCACTTTTAAGTTACACGGTAAATCAGAAATTGTTAGCACTTCATCAAAATGTTCCACTGAAAAAGGGAATTGGGTGAATACGGGATAGCAACAACATATTTATAAATATAAATATGTTTACAGAATGATACTCTTTTTTTAATATTTAAATCCAATAAATAATATATGGAATCAAATTACATTCGACGACACAGAAGTGCATGCAAATATTATGCTGAAACACAAATTATTTTGCTGCAAAGCAAGTACATAATTGAGAGTTGTCAGAAGTATATTCGAAAAGCTTCACAGTCAATAATAGTAATACAGAGATAGTGGGTGTATGAGTAAAATATCTTAGCTTATTTCACGTTACAGAGAAAAACCAATAATATTATACACACACGTGCATAGGATTGAGGTATAACTTCCCGGCACGCTCCGGTGAATAAATCGATACAAATCAAATTACCTATTACCTTTCTGGCTCAAGTCTGTATGTACCTACTTTATGTGTGTGGGTGTGTGTATACGAGTATGTGATCGTTTGAACTGCTACTAAAACGAAAGACACCCCACCCGCGCAATACAGCAGCATCTTAACTGAGAGAAAGTCGTTCTGATCAGGTAGCTGAACATTGCACATTGCACGTATGGAAAAGGGTTGTAAATAATAATATTAACTCGAACACGTGATGAAAAATGTTTGAGATACGATATCTACCCATGTGTGTACTAAAACGCAAGATGCATTGTAGTCAATACTATAATGAATCTCATATAATACGAAATGTTTTTTTCTACGACATGATCTTTATTGAGAGAGAGAGACAGATGTCTTTCGTCGTTTTTTAATTTCATTGTGGAATACTACTACCCTAACAACGACACAATGGGCTAGTACCCCGGCATAGACCTCTCTGTTCTGTGTCGAACTGTACAGGTTTCCCGTTTTGCGAACATTTGAAAATGTCTTAACGGTTTTAATAATGGTCTAGCACAAACAAGGTTTAAGTTCACTTGGCATTCCTGGGTTATTTATTTTTTTACGCAGAATTTAACATTATAAACTGACACTTCATATATAATACTTGAGGCACAAGACTCAACTGATTTAGTCGATTCAAAAACTCCTTCAAAACATCGCGATATGTTTCAAACAAATCGAATATAAAATAAATTAAAATTATTCAATAATTCAAGAAATTGTCAAAAAACAAAAAATATGATTGAACAAAATAATATAAAAACCGTAAATATAAATTTATTCCAATAAACTGAGAATATAATGAAAAAGTACAAAGATCTTTGGAAAAAAGTTACGACAAAAGAGAAATATCAGAACTGGATATTATGGCAATAAGTCGTAGAAGATTATAGCATAAAGCAGAGTGGGGCTTTGTTATTATTACCTTTTCCCGGAATGAGTAGATTAAATACAAATCACAAAATATAAAGACGATAATAGTTATTATGTACTCAGGACATTTCACAGTGAAAGAGAAGGGGTAGATGCTCTGCTTACCTGTAACAAAGGAAAAAATAATATTTAATACTAGCAATACATATGTAAACGGAAATGGAACAGTAATAACATATACCTAGGTATCATCGAATTAAACTGTGAGCATTTGTATGTTCGAGTTATGGAGTCTAATACCAGGCAAATTCATACTATTTTTCCTTTCAATTTCATACAACTGTATATAAAATAACGAATCTTTCAAATACAATACGGATAACAAAATTTTCGATGTTTTTGGCGTAACTATGTGATAATTACGCGACATGATTAGATAATGAGTTTCATTCACTATGTATTTAAATTATCACTTATGATTTTTTATATAGGTCAGAGCAGATTTAAAACTGTTTAAATCTGGCCGTGAATGATACTAGCGTATCGAAACCGGTCGCAGACCTATATAAAAAATCATAAGTGATAATTTAAATACGGATAACAAAACTTATTATGATTATTTATTTACTATTACCGCACATCATATTTCTTTATGTTAATTGATTTGCTGATTTTGTTATGTGAATGATAATGTGCGAGAAGAAATATGCAAAATAAAGCATTATCATACAACAGAAATTACAAAACAAAGAAAAATAAAAACGGTAGAGTGAATCGTGTAGCCGGAGAAGGAACCTGGAAATGGTCACTCAATAATCGAAAAATGAAAACCATGAGATGGAAAAGGGGAAAGAAATCATGACTCAATTTTGTATTTGCCGTTGATACGAGTGCAAGGGTAGCCCGTGAAAGAAATAAAGAGTAATAGGTGAAAGGTCTAACGCCTGCAGAGAAGAGAAAGCTAATGAAAACGAAAAAGAAGAGATGTAACATTTTCATTCATTAGTCACGATATTAGTCCCTAGTGGCGAGACCCAGTGAACTAACTGTATGTAATAATCATGCAAGTCGTCCTCTTTGTGTCAATACGACGTTAAGATGCTCAAGATGTGTGGTAAACTTCATCGCTGAACTGAAAATGTTAAATGTCTTAGACGTGATGTTCTACGAACACATGCCTTTTACAGGTCACTCGAAAGCTAACAAAATGACTTGGAAACTTATTTTTTGCCTAGGACTCTAAAGAGATATAGAATGTACTAGCTAATTTACCCCATACAGTATTTCAGTTCTGTAATATTGTTGATGTTGTTGTCTTTAGCTTGTACCTACTGAGTGTGTAAACAGGGGAAGAGGGGTCGTGCAAACAGAACCCTGTTACTACCAAAACACAGTACATTATACATAAACATCCACAATACTAATAATAATATAATAATGTTAGAACCCTACGCAAAAAGTATTACTTATATTGGGTTCGGATAACACTGTCATTAATATTATTTTGTAATAATCTTACCTTGCTAAAGACACTTTTCACAGTATTAATTAGCTTGAAATCGTCGACTCATATCAGACGTATATATTTAGCTTTCCACTTCAATTTCCGTCACAAATCCTCATGGTTTCTTTTGAAAATAATAATAATTAGTATTGGTCTGAAAGAGTGCGGGTTAGTTGGAAGACATCGCATTTTAGCGATAAACTCGCCCTGTGTACACTGAATTGCATAACTGATATTTTTTATTTTGTAATATTGTAACCAATGTACAGTGAAGAATAAAATAAATAAATAATAATTATTGCAAACCTAGACAATGCGTTGTTTTGTAGAAAACCGCCGCACGGGTCCATTTTAAAATGATAACATCTGTTGAAGAATAGAATCATTCACCTTGCTTTAAAATACCTCCGCAATCTTGAGAATACTTTTTCAATTTAGAAATATGTGAATATTGAAAACTATAATTATTATCATAAAAAAATTATACTGCAAAAGAAGATCTTATAAGACGCAAGGATTCTTAAAAAAACATGCGTCAACCGGGACTATTGTCTCCCACAGGTCATAGACATTAACACAAAAATCGTAAAATATAACGTTTCTTCCAGCCCTTCGATCAAAATTTGTCATTAGTCGCAATAGTCAATATCGTTTATTGCTCATATAAATGGGAGTACTAGCATGCTACCTCAAAGAAAATGCCAAAAGCCGTAATACTGTGGAATTTTGTCATGTAAGCTTAAATTCTGAAGATAGGTAGACTGACCACAAAAGTAAAAGGCAAAATAAAAAATTTAGTACACAGGAGGTATCCTTTGAAAACATCATGATATGAAAAGTTATATGAATGAATACTTATCCAGCCCAGCACTTGTATATTATAGAAGATGAGCTGGTAGCAATATAAGCAATAGAAGGGTAATGACGATACGGTATACAATATAATTAGCAGAAGACATTAATGACTAATTGTAACATAGCCCAAACGATATTCTCACTAAGGAATAGTAACGATAATTATAATGGAATGGAGTACTCGTACACATTTACAAACGAACCAATAGCTTTACTAATATAGATAATAATCAACGTACTGGTACTTTCATCATAGGAAAGTCTTCTATCTATACAATACAATAAATGTAAAACTAATTAAAAACCGGCATCTTTTTGGATAAATATTGAAACGTATATAACATAACAAGTTATGACATCCAAGATGGGTGGCATACTTCATCGCTGGGCTGAAGATGTTATATGCCTTAGACATGATGTTTACGAAGAGTGAAAATTCTTTTCATTTGTTGCAAAAAAAAATATCACCCTTTTTATCAGGGATAAAATTATGTTTCCAGCATATTTTTACGATTACGTATTAAATAGAAAGGGTATTTAAGAGTATTAGAAAAATAAAATAGGATAAAATGCTTAAAAAACCTTAGTATTGCCGCTCACGAGGGCATATTTTGTTAAATTTATTTATCAATCAGAACATAAAATAATCCCAAAATCCTATATTTCCTATTCTTAACAATAATAGCAAGTCGAGAAACGAGATTGAAAATCAACCATAAACGAATAAGTAAAAGAAAAAAGATAGACTAGACTTCAATTACATTAAAAACAACTAGGCACTTAAAATAAATAAACGATTCCAATGATCAAAAATAGGTAGGGGAATGTATTATTATTTCTATGGGGTATATAGAAAGGCCCGAGGGGTCTAGAAAACTTTCCACCGCATGAAAAAACATATACCCTATCACGTACAATCGTATTTTGGTACTGACCTTTGGATGGGTCTAAATAAAGTGTACATATCAGCTGATCGTTGCGAGCAAAAATACCTTGGAGTACAAAAAATACGATTTGAACGGTATGGACTTTTTTTATAAATAAAAGTGAACCATTTTTCACAGTCATTTATCCAAATGCACCCGATAAATCTCCTATAAACATAACTGAATTCTTACTTTTTACCTATGGTCATTTTGAATGTTAGTTTATCTTAAACTAAAATAATTAAAATTAACAGGGATAAGAAAGAGTAGATTCTCTCGACGCGATTTTATTCTAGAATATTAATCTAATGTCTCATAAAAGTCAAATCGATATTCTTGAAATTGAATTAATGATTTGAAGAAATAGGCCGGCAAACTCCCCTTTCACGACACAAGCCTTTAGCTTACTGTGAAAGGTGCATAAGGTTATATTAAATAATAATAATAAACACTTAATTGTCTAAATATTTTTTTTCTATTTTATAAAAAAACGTATTTGGGTTTATAAAAAAAAAAACAGGTAAATCTAATTAGAAAATGAAAAAATATGTATAAAAAATTATAAACATAAATTACTTTTCTGTTAAACTGAAGATTTTCAAAATCATAAAAACTAAGCAATCTTTTATGATATATACATTTCAGGCTATAACACCTAATTTTAAGACCACTGATTTGACGTTTCTAAATATAAGTTTAAGATTTTTCTCCAGGAATAATCGTTCAGATAATGATTGATCACTATTAAATATTCATCAAAACATAGCCAATAAAATCTGGACTTGAGGTCTTTTCGCTTGCACTGACAGATATTAAGTAGTATAAACGTTAACACCCACATAACCGATGACACTCTGTAATATAACAACAATGTACTGTTTATAGTATTGGAAGCTCAGAACCTTTCTGGTGAATACAATTTCATAAACATCACTATTTAACCATATAAAAACCACACAGTAATGTATCGAACACATTGTTATTTACTAAAATTAATTTAGTTGGCGTAGGTACCTACTACACGTTAATTACAATATTATCGAGCGGCGGTGGAAGTCTAGCTTTAAATAAAGTACATTGAGTTTCAAATATTGTTACCGAATATCGCTGTTGCGAATTAAATTAAGTAAGTATAGATAGTTGGTCGATTATGACTTCTATATGTCTCATTTGCTTTTTTTATTCAAAGATTTAATGAAACCATTTTCTGTATGAGAGCTAGAAAACATGTATAACTTGACTGCAGTCGTTTTCACATATCGAAAGAGTAATATCAGAATTTGGCCAACCAAAAAAACACACTCGAGAGTGTATTTATTGCACAAACAGGTCAACGCATGTATTGTAAAAAAGGGATTTGATGACCGTAGCATAAAAAACTGGCAAGTCTACATATAATACTAATGAAACTCAAGAAAAAATGAAAGTAATTCTGATCTAGCAAGAAACAGAATGCTGTAGGTAGATTTCCTACATTGTTTCGTAAAATTGACGAAGAGTCTAGACTAGACTCGAAAAGTCATTTTCAAATTAAAATATATTTAAATATAATACATTCCGACAAACGGGGTGAAATTGAAAAAAGAAATTTCTTGAATGTCAACAAAAATAATAAGGTAGAAAAAAAATCTACGACGAATAAAAATTGCTTGAATGGGTATCAGGAGGCAATAACGGCAGAGGGAAACAAAAAGCAGACGGCAGAAGGCAACAACAACAGGTCTCCGCTATTAACGATGCCCTCGCAGTCTGGCAAAAATCCCGAAACGAAAGAGTACTGGCTTCTTGGCTGGTTGCAGAAATAGACTTTGTACAGCGCATCAGGTCGAGGTGCAGATCGATTTATTTCAAACCACGTGATCAAATATTAAAATATTTGGTTGATCTGATTTCTATATTTCCAAATTTTCTGCAACTGGTGCCATTAGTTTTAATCTATTTTTGAATAAATGTCTGGTCTTCGATCTCCCACAATTTTCGATTATAAGAATTTCAGTACTAACATCATTTATAAAACTTCAAAAAGTTTTGCAGGAAAAATGTAAATACAGGCGATTGCACGTACTGCTAGGTAAGAATCGCAATTTTTTTGATAATTAGTGATTTCTGTTTTGAGCTGGGTGGTGAAAATAAAGAACAAAACTGGTTCAAGATTTAGTGTCAAATCATCGTAAATTATATCAATATTATTATTAGATAGAATAAATATTCATTTAGAATTGACATCTGGATCAACATTATCTCTATCGTGAAAAATTAAAACAACAATTATTCCCCATCGCCCCAGCCTTCTACGACGTGTTTAGTGTGGCCTTGCCATAGAGGAAGTGCCGTCATGCATTATTCATAGCTCTGGAAGCTAATATACTGATACGTGATGGGGTGACTGGAGCGCAGGGGGTAAAAAGAAATAAGTAGGAGTACGACTACGTAGATCTACGACGAATAGTAAGTACTACAGCGCTACGAAGCTACGGCGATAATGATGCTGGGCTACGAAGGGATGGGAAATTATAGTGGAACATATTATCTACTATTCAATCTATCTATGTGTCAGAAGTGACTATTTCAATAGACACATTGCTATCAAGTTTTTTTTTTATACAAAGGTAGAAAGAGAAATCACTGGGTGTTCAAATGCTAACGAATTGACTTAGGCTGGTTTGAGCATGCCTCTAGAAACGTTCATCAATTCGAAAGCAGAAGAAACGAAAGAAGTATAATTAGGGATAGAGCTGTGTTGCGTTCCGTTCTCCGTGTAAATTGTATGTATGTTGGATGATTAATTCGGCGCCGTTTAATGGAGCATCCATTTCTTCCTTACTTGGGATACGACGTGAAGGTGTAATATAGTATAGTAATAGTTATATAATATACATAGACCACAACGAAATAACGATATTATTAGCAAACACCGATGTATTTAATAAGCGCAGATTTAATAATATTATAAATCTGTCACGAGCGCCACCTGGTTACAAGCGATATCCTACAGAGACCATAACAACAATAGCAATGTGTGCGTTGGAAATTAATAATTGAATCCCTTCAGACAGACAATACATAATACAGTAGTAATAGTAGGTACCTACCTAATAAGTAAATTATCAAAACACGCAATATTTGGATTAGGTTAGCGCCGTAATACAAAGAGGTAGTACCTACATACTTATATGTAGTAATGAATTTATACTACGAGATATTGTGTTGAATATTCGGGAACCATTCGGCATCCGACCGAATACCAGATAACGACAATATACCTAATAATGGAATTTGAACGTGTTTTATTAATAAATCTTTCACAAGAGGTCGAACTCTGCTCAATTTTAACGACATAAAAATTGACTTCTAGTCATTGTTAAAATATATTGTGTTTATTGTATGTAGGTAGGTACTAATTAAAAAAAAAATGTACAATATTCTAACAGATGAATGTTTGAATTTAAAAATCAACAAATTCATCGCGACTGAGATCTATGAATTAGATTTGATATAATTTTAATGAGGTATCATTTTTTTTTAACAAAAAAATCAATTTTAAGTGTAACTACTACAACCACTACTATACCATCACGGCATATTCCACATATTAGGTAGCCAGCAGACCAGCTGCATGTAATAAATATACAAGTCGTCTTCTTCGGGCCAACAAAAATTAAGAG
This sequence comes from Athripsodes cinereus, assembly GCA_947579605.1. Taxonomy (NCBI): domain Eukaryota; kingdom Metazoa; phylum Arthropoda; class Insecta; order Trichoptera; family Leptoceridae; genus Athripsodes; species Athripsodes cinereus. Next base: position 20,383,263 of record OX388322.1, on the reverse strand, counting down.
ATTAAAGGTGGGTGGCTTACTTACTGCTAAATTTAAAAACTTACTGCTAAACTTAAAAAAATCAATACTTGCAACCCCGTATAACACTTGAAAATATAAAAAAAAATATCACTAACATTATCCTAAGGATGAAACATCATACAGAGGGTATTATTTTTACAAATCCTACTTCCATTACAAATATTCATACGCTCAGATTCATATAAATATATTTGAATTATTTTAACATATTATTATAGTATTTGTACATAATTATTAGAGATAATATATTATTTAATAGCCCAAGAGAACAATGATGTGTCCATTGACAACAATGGATACTGGATTATAAGTGTACAACTCACAGGAGTTCCTACTGCTTCCTATTATGATAATAATATTATGGAGATCAACAGACAGACAGGCATCGTGTAACTAACAGTTAACTGATAGTCACATAAGTCCCTGCGATGTTGTAAATTAGATTCAATGATTATAAATACATATTATGTATAATGGTAATAAATTATTATGCAAATTGTAAAACACTAATCTCTCAATAAACGGTTAATTATAATAATAACGGTTAAAGTAAATAAATAACGATCACCTTTGGGGACTTAAGCATTATTGAGGATTAAAATTTTGTGGTATTGAGATATAAAGTATTTTAAAACTCGTGTCAGCTTTCGTGTTAAGTAATTAATATGTCATTTGAAATATTTCTACATCGGTATAGTCTCACTCTAAGCTCTTGTGTATTATCGAAACTCGAATAAAGTGTTATAAACTTATTATTATAGAAAATAAAACAAAACCTATGTGCACAGGGAAAGAAAATTTATTACAAAACTCGTAATAAATACTATCAAAAGCTGAAAAACAGAGGTAGAAAGAACATTATTAAAAAATATAAATACAAAATAAGTGGAATCTTTAATTTGTCATGTGTAATTCTTTCTATATCTGAACACTTGCAATGAACACATTTCAAAAATAGAGATCCTTCTAAAATAATATGAAAAGTGCATATCCTTTATTATTGAATCATCTATTTGTTAATTTTTCCATTATTCACGTTGATGTGATGTGTCTCGTGATGATGCAACAAAACTCCGTATACGTAAACCGAACGGATGTATAACAAAGGAAGTACCGATACCAAAATAACCCTCACGTTGGGCGCCATCACTAACTCTAAGGGACCACTTCATTATCAAAGTGTATAATTTACAACGAGAGAAACCGTAACAACGGAACCATAAACGTTTATCTTCCTTTAGTAACGTCGTCTTTGTGAAACGTACTACTGTATATAGCAGAACGTTATAACCAGGACTAATTACAAATACCATACGTAAGAACTTATCTAACAATATTTTTTTAAATATTGAAAAGCATATCGCTAAAACAGTCTTCTTATATTTCAAAACCCTAAAAATAAATATAGAAAATAACACATTTTTTTAATTTTTCGAATTCTGATAAATTCCTTACATATTTATTTCATAAATATTTCATAAATAAATATGTAAGGAATTTATATTTGCTTTATGCGAATTTAGAACAAGAGTTTAGAAGCATATTATCGTATTTAGGAAATACACATCGTACGAAATTATTATATTTAAAAAATCTCGAAATTTCAAAATTATGTAATTAGATCATGGGTTATTAAACAATGTTCCAATTATAATTTCTCTAATTAGAATGACTTATTTGAATATTTTAGATTGACATATACATAATAGTTATTTCACTTACACTTATACCTGTTTGACAATAAATCTCAATCCTCTTTTGACATTGAATTTTTAAGTATTATTGATTGACAAAAAGAATAATTATCTCATTACTCATTTTATACTTGTATGACTTTATATTTATGAATCCTCTACTTAAAATGACCTGTTTGAATATTTTATTTTGACATATTTATAAGAATTGTATTATATACATTTATTTTACCAGTATGACTATTTTTGATTCGACACATTAATTGTAATTTTTTTGTCATGTTGTTGTTCTCTATTCTGATTTGATTGTAAACATGTTAAAGGCTAACGCCGTGAATATATGTAAATAAAAAATAAAATAAAAAAATTAGAAACAAAATTTGTATTTTATAAACTGGGTCACGTGCTGGACACGTTTAACAAAGCATGCGAGAGGAACTTTTTACGAAGCGAAATATTTATCTAAGGGCATAAGTAGGTGACATTTTATCATATTTGCTTATGTATGTACGATCATGGGTTATGTAAAATATCAACTTAAGACAATAAATAGTCAAAATGTGCACGAGGAGAGCCGGAAATAATGCAAAGTTCATAATAAAATTAATAAATCTAAGAGCAACCCCTTACGACCCTGTTTACGTGAACGAAGTAGGTGCAATTTGTGGGGAGCTACCTATTGCAAGGAGATTTATAAGCGGTAGATAAACCTCCAGCTGATGCCTTCCGCATGAAAAGCAAGGAGCAAAACCACTAAATTACGCAGTAATATGATCCCGGATACGAATATTGACTTTCCTGTGTTTTAGTATAATGGTTAAAAAGGCACTTAAGCACAATGGAGACACGGAAGTAAAAAAGTATAACAAGATCGATAGCCCGATTTGAAATAAAATATATCTCAATTAATTTGTCGGAAAAACGAGCGCTAAAGGATTGGAAACAGTGGAATGTGAAAGTCTATATTCTAGGACATTAACTGGTCACACGTTGTTACTAAATAATATGCAGAAAATATCAATTCAATCGAATATTGTTTTTAAATTATATATCTGGGTTTTGTTATAAACCAATATACAACCTTAAACAACTTTTACAGTAAGCTAAAAGCTTGTGTCGTGAAACGGGAGTCTGCCGGCACCTGCAATCGAACCACAAGGCCGAGACTCTACCTGCAGGCTAACGACGAATTCGTATATTCCTTAGATCTACGCATTCGCTTTTATTTGAATAGTTTTTATTCGAATAGAAAATATAGTGAAGGAAGGACTAAAATAAAAAAAAAAGTCAAATGCATCCAAAACAAAACAAAAACGATTTCAAAACTTTAATATAAATTAATTAAATTGAATAAATTGTGAAAATGACGCAATTCATTTAAATTTGATTGATCACAAATTGCTTTCTCTTAACTCCCCGCGGAGTAATAAGAATCAAAACAAAATCTATCTGTCAATATTTTACAATTAATTTAACTCGTAATATCAGAGCAATGACATGTAAATGTCTGAAGTGTTGACAGCGGCTGAAGTTTTACAGCTGTTTAATTAATTATGAGTGGGAGTTACACACCGTTACTTCCACTACACGTATTTACAATTATTATTAAGACCATTACTAAGACTATTAACAACTAAACTACATATTATATTCGTGTCTTTTGAGGAGTTGGCAGATAGTCCAATGTTGGACGTACTTCTGTTCATCATTTATTGTGTGTCATCATATCAACGTGTTTAACAGTTTCACATACTAAGAAAACATTTCGATCAAGAATAATGATTCAATATCGATTAAAAATTATCAAATAGCATACATATTAAAATCATAAATATAATAATTCGAACGATTTGTAGGGTGTAGTAAGATCCAAATTATAAACATTTTTTACTTTTTAAATTTATTGGACCATGTTTGCTCTGGTAGCCATTGAAATAACTCCAATTAATAAACATGCAAATCGACGACCGGTGTAGTGCAGAGTTAACGCTCTTACCTTTGAGTCCCCGAGGTCCCGATTCGATTCCCGGCCAGGGGAAAATGAAAAATAGCCTTTTGAAATTGTCCTAGGTCTAGCTTTTGGCTCTTTGGATGACATAGTAACTGATACTCCTGTAACATCCATGGATGAGTGAAGGTGCAACCCTTAATGTATGTCCTAGGATCTAAGTCAAGATGTTACATGTATTTGGTATATTATATATGTGTATCGTTGCTTTGTCCTTTCCGTGCCAATAAAAAATAAGACATTTTCGTGATGAGGGGCATCCCTGATCGCAGAATTGTAATGTTTATTGTATTACACGTGAGGTTTGATGAACACCTGTCTTTTACAGAACACTCGAAAACTTACAGAAAAAGGCATGAGGCCTATTGTTTACCAAGAACTCCACGGGGTTTTCTATAATGTAAAGATATTGTGGCAACCTGCGAAGCTTGCCAAAATTTATTGTTCAATTATATATGTTATTGTAGATGAAAATTCATAATGTGTTTCAGTAAAATATGTACATAGCACCGCCATCTATGGAAGTCAGAAAGAAGCGAAGAAGCACCAAGATTTACCAAGATGCAAACCTTCAGGTTGACCAAATAAAATGTAGATGTCTGTTATAGAGGGCGCTAATGTCTCACACAAATGCCACCTTAGAGTAGCAGATAGAAATGAAATCAGTTCACTTTCGGCAGGCAATTATAATAGTTTAACAAATTAATATTCTCCTTTAACTTTTCATTATCATTGTTACAATATTTTATTTTTCTGTAATTCAATTTATTAATTAAAACAAGTGTTAAATATAATCGATTCTTTTATTCAAAACACACTGTAAGTAAAAATATAATAATTTAAAATATAGGGAGTAGTAAATCTTTTGGCTATAGTCTAATTTCATATTCACTTTATGTGAATGGAATTATGAACTAAAAGATTTCCTTTATCTCCAAGAGAGCTACAGACGCCTATAAAAGGTGACTCCTATAATATCCTTCAGTATAAAAGAGTCCACACGACTACCAAGTATCAATCTTCGAAATAAAAACAAAATTATAATAGAAGTCGTGCCTTATCGTCGAATATTAATCATAAACCTCGAAGCAATGCCTCAAATGACATGCTTCATATGCAATTTGTGAAAAAAAAATCAGTACATTACCCCGAAGCTCTGAGAATATATTTTGATAAGTGGGTAGGTACACATATTCACAGCATATGCTCGGATGATAAATGTAATAAATTAGAAAAAGACTAACAAACAATGGACTTTTAGATTAAGTTTAGTTTACTCGAATGTTTTATTGAACTTTAGTTTTGAGACAACTAAACACTTGTACCAAAATAACATTAGAGATTATCTCATATGAATATAACATAATAGTTATACAATGCATGTAGTGGGGGATATTGAAGATGATGTTACTCCTATATTAGAGTCTCTGTAAGTTAATATCGATCATCTACTTTCTGAGAATAATAATATCAAAACGTTATTCCGAGGACAAACTCGTTCCAAGTATCTAATAAAATAGTAATCGATCATAATAAAAATAGAAATGAGCCTCTCGTTCCGCGCTCAATCGTGATCTACAATATTAAAACACCATATTGAAGACCCATAACGTACATAGTTGTCAAACTTCAGCAGTGATTATAATAATATAAACGAGGAAACCATTTGAGACATTTGATAGCATTTCATGAACGGGATTTAAATTTACTACAGAAATGAACGAACTCAGTCTTAACTGGGTTTTCTTTTGATAACATTCAATCATAATATATAATGAGTTACAATCCATTGGATTGGTCTGCAACGAGTTTGAATTTTCTTCTCCATTCCTCCCTATTTTCAGTTATTCTCTTTAGTTCTACGTATGTGCCACAGCTCATGTCCTTCTTCAGTTGGTCCATATAAGCGTCTCATGGTGGGCCTCTGAATATTGAGTCATTAACAGTACTGTCCTTCCGTCCACAAGATTTCTAACGACCCGACTGTCCCTCTTTCACAACACACCTATTCATTCAAAAACAACGATTCCCATAATTATGAATAACGTGGCAAAAGGTGATTGGATTGACACAAAATAGCTCTGAATAGAGCGAGGTTGTGCCTATCATGTACATCCGAGGAGAGCAGCGTTGAAGATTGAAAAAATGAAAGAATAAAAACATTTTAGTGTAGCAGAATGATAGGGTGAAGAAATGGACATTGGTAGAAAAGGAACATCCGATACTGGAAAATGCCCGAGAAGTGGAAGAGCTTTTAAGCCTCGTGAGAGACAGAGGCATTGAATTAAGTAGCTGCCGACGTTGGGAAGACCTGACGCGGAACAAAAAGAAGAACAACATTTTGAAAACCCTTTTATTTTCTATACAACATAATATCATAAGAGAAGCAGATTAGTAACGCCCTCATACATATGTTAGAACTAACTAATCTCTCTCTTATAATCATGAAAAGGGTCCATAAAGCGGTCGATGATAGTCCATAGAACATGTTGAATTTATTCAAATGAATAATAATGAACCACATATTAATCATCTACTTATGGTGATATTGTGAGAAAATAGAATTTCACAGTGGCTAAAATTATTCCAAAATATTCAGGTCATCCACGAGTCCCATATATTTTATCTGCTCGATAAGCAACAGTTTTCCTAATATAAAAATCACAGATGATCTGTTAAACTTGTAGTGTTCGTGAAAAAAAAAGAGTTCTGGAATCTTAAAATGACTGGCCGATGTGACGCAGAGAGAGCACACTTGACTATGAATTATGAGGTCCCGGGTTCGATTGCCGGCCGGGGAAAAGTGATAAATGGCCTTTTTCAAATTGCAGTGGGTCTGGGTCTTCCACGTGTACGTGTAACGTGCATTGTATTATGTATGAATCGTCGTGTTAGTACCCATAATACAAAACTCATATCTTAGTTCGGACTAGCTGAATCTGTCTAAATTTTCCACGTGTATGTATCTTACGTTACAATGTTACCGTTTTCATTTCTCAATAAGTTATTTTTATAAAAGCTGAAAGTTCGAATTGTGGTCGTGAGAAAATATTATAGAAAATTACGTATTAATAAAGTTCAAAACATGGGTATGGGAATATAAAGTGACGTGTAGACGATAGAATGAACCGCGGCACTGTATAAACGGTCCAAAAGGAATTACCATAATAATAATACCAATTCATGAATACAGAATAGTAATACACAATATGCGGAATAACAATACGTCGTCGTATCATAGTCAACAAGCTTCACTGCCTCCTGTATTATTGCTACACATAGCTCAGGCAATAATATGGTATGGATGAGGTCCATAGCTGGCGGCTGAGATAAACAAGAATAAGCGGCCACGATATTACTTACTACCCGCAACACAATATATAGCAAAGTGGTATAATAGGTTATCGTGTTTAGTGTTAGTCGTTATAATGACGGATAGATTGATTTTAAGCGCTGTTATTTTTAATAACTCGTTGTAAATCAGCTGCCCGTTGCCAAAGATCGAAGGGCTTGAAAGTCAATTGTTTCAGAAGCCGATGTTTTATCAGTCATCGGAAGTAAGTTATAACAAACTAAAAATTTGACAAAATATTATATTCTTATAGACGAATTTAAAATTATACACTGAAAATCCACTTCTCTTAAATAAGTCAAATCACAGAAAGAATAATGCAAAACAGTAGGCACGCTCAAAGGAAGAAGTTGGAACATTCAACTGGCAATAAACACTATCATAATGAAAGCTATTTTTCTTGATTTTAAGTCTTCACGCTTGTTTAAATGATAGAGGAAGACATAGGACTCGTTAACCTATTATAAACTTAATTTATGTGCAAATTCGAAATCAATAGGTATAAGCTATTTACAACGTAATATTAAATAGCAGTATTAGTAGCATTCATTACGTTTAGGTTACTTACAATCGCATCCGACTCTAATGTTATTTGTATGCTTGTCACAGATGCCAAAATGTGCACACTGAATGAGTGGGGAGGAGGGGTGGGGGTTGCGTGTTTCCACACCCCAAAGCCTACGGGGTATGGAATTACTTGATAGGGCACCGATTAAAATCCGTAATATTCCGTCAGAATATTCAAATACCCCAATGTTTGAACGTGCGTTATTGCGAGCGACACGACGCCCGACTACCAAATGCACATCGTCAACGTAACGTAATACGTAAGGACTGACTCTAGTTCCACGTCAGAATTTCTCTCATTTCAAACAGCAAATAATAATACAGCGAAAATATTATTATTATCATCACCATAAACAAACTGACTATATTATTTTTATTTAATTCGTGACACAAAATGCGTAAGCCTGAAACTGTAGCAGGGTATTAAAGAAATAACAAAACAAAAATATTACTAGAGAAAAATTAGGAAAAATTTACGCTCAACAACACTTTCAACTTTTGCATCAAATTTTTGTGAGAGGATTGAAATTGAAACCTGTGGTATTTAAAAAAAAAATTACTGGGGTGTTAAAAAAGAATTTTGAATTTCTAAACTAGTAGACTTTCTTGCCATTTTAATTGTACATTTGATACTAAATACATACTTTCATACAATAATATTAGTTAATAGTGCTTTCGGCGAACCAACGCAAATTTTCAAAACTAATCATATTATGAAATACCGAGTGAAAGAAAGAATTGAAACTTGTCCATGATACTACTATATTTTTTTTTCTCTCTCTCTCTTCAATAACTCCCCAATTCTGGGAAGTCATGATCCTCGTATGTCTATACGCTCTTGCTCTTTACGGACAACCTTAGCCCTCATATTTTGTTTTAAGCCAGGCGAACCGCATCTAATAAGTAAACACTACCGTAACTACTAATACAACTATTACTATCCTACCACGGCATACCCCACATGTAGGAAAGCCAGCAGACCAGCCGCATGCAATAAAGGTGCAAGTTCTGTCTTCTCTACGCTAACAAAAAATTAAGACATCCACGATGGTTAGAAGACCTTATCGCTGACTTTAAAATGTAATATGTCTTTATTTTTTCGAATCATAGTATGATAAGCAGAAGTTGAAAACAGTTTCATAGAACACTAATACTTTATCAATGTTTAGATTTCGGAAGACAACTTATGTTAACATAATCACGTCTACACGGATAGATGATTGCTACTAATACAACCAGTACAACTACTACAGTATATGGATATAGGATATTAATACTAGAACACCATCCAAACAGGCCCGACGAAGACTGCCAAACATGTCAAAACATAACGTCAACGGTTTGGAGACATTTTCTCTATACGCGATGTACACATAGATGTCGAAATCGAGTATCCGGCTATTGGTTATTTATTTTTAAAATCCTTTTGTACAAATCTATTGTGACAATAAAGTGTTTATTATTATAAATTATTAATATGTAATAACTAATACAGGGCAACCTAGTGAGGCTGCTGCAACTTAATTGAAGCTAATTGGTGATATATTGTTTCAACGTTTGTACATTGATATTGATATATAAAAAAAAATAAAAAAAAAACTTTTCTCAGAACGTTTTTTCTGCTAATAATAATAATAATAACTCTTTGGTAGCCTAATATCCCCTTCAAGTAACTAGCGATACTGCATAGAGAAGAAGGCATATTCCCATTTCTTCCCTTCCCTTTTTGAACCAAATTTTCTGGTATGTGGCCGCTAATTCTAGAGTGCTCCCTCGGGGCAGCATTTCTCGCTTTAATGCGACATTAAATCCTGTTTGTGCATTTGTCTGTCGTTATGGAGATACATATCTCCAGGTACGGCACGAGGTATGTGGCGGGCGCTGCCCTTTAAAAAAACTAATAGGCACCAATTTAAAACGACATAATAAGTCTCATTTCATGCATACATACAATTAAGGCATTTGCCAGCGGATCAACTGCACGTAACAAACATGCAAATTGTCCTCTCCGTGCCATTAAAAGTTAAGACATTCAGATTACGTGGCATACCTCATCGCTGAGCCGAAAATAAAAAATGCCTTGAACGTAATGTTCTACGAATACCTGTCTCTTACAGAGCACTCGAAAACTTTAGAAAAGAGTGGAAAATCAATTCTTTATCAGGGAATCCAAGGAGAACTCCTTGATAAAATATTCGAACTTCAATTATCCGGTATTAGGCAAGATAGTTGCAGGATGTTCGTTTCTATTTGACGTACTGCAACAACGAAGCCGAACAGGTACTAGCAAATATATCTGGTACGCTGACAGCAGACATGTGGGAAATCTGACATAAATCGTAATACCCGGAAGATAAACAGGCAACCAAACCATGAATACCCATACACGAGGGAGACAAGTTTTGTCAAAAAGGATAAAAGGCAGTTTGCCAGCTGAATATATTACTTTTGGATAATGAATGCAAATCAATTATTATTTATTTTATTTAATTAACACAATCATACAAACAATCAATACAAGTAAAAAAATATGATTATCCAACTAGGTAGACCTAATCTAGGACAATCCCTACAGTATCAAATAAAATAATATCATTTGTCATCTTCAATTCAGCAATGACGTATGTCAGCAATCCAGCAGGGCTACTCTTGATAAAACTAAACACGATCTTAATCTAGTCTTGATATTGATCATACGACGCACGAAGTGACTATTGGCCAAAAATACACGCAAGCCGATCGCGCGTTAGCGGTAGCGCGGTGTTTTTGACCATAGTCCCTTCGTGCGTCGTATGATCAAGATCAAGACTAGATTAAGGTCGTGTTTAGTTTTGTCAAGAGTAACCCTGCTGGACATTTTAACTTTTGTTGGCACAGTGAGGACGACTTGCATGTTGTTACTTGCAGTTCGTCCGATGGCTGCCCTTCCCGTAAGAAATTCTTTGATGGCATGAATGTATTGACAAATAATAAGACATTGAATAAGAGTACAAGAGTATGAATTGAAAATACAGAATAATAAAAATAGCATTGATATATAAGGACACATTATGTGTATCACTCTTACAGTCAGTAGGATCCTTTGAGATCTAATATTAAAGACAACCGGTGTGGCGCGGAGGCTAACGCACTTGCCTTTGAGTCACGAGGTCTCGGGTTCGATTCCCGGCCAGGGCAAAATGAAGAATGACCTTTTTCAAATTGTCCTGGGTCTGGGTGTTACATGTATATGTGTTCAGTGCATTGTATATATGTGTATCGTCGTGTTAGTACCCATAATACAAGATTCATATCTTAGTTTGGGACTAGCTCGGTCTGTGTGAATTGTCTATACATGTTATGTTATGTTAAATGTGTTCTGAAATACGACAGGCGAAGTAGTAGGTAGTAGGAACACATTATTGGACGGCAATGGGACGAAGAGATAGCGAAGAATAAATGGTTGAGGAAGGAGGGTGGATACTTCATACTAGAGATGTTCCATAAGAGTCGGTCTAGTTTTACAATCGACTTCCGGTATTTTCTCGAGATCTTATCTATGATCGAGTATATTTAATAAAAATTACGATGAGTCTTCTTAGATATATCACCTTCTTCGATTTTAAAGATCAGCATTTAGTCTCCATTACAAAATGAATCATAATTCTCCAGAGAAAACTTTAAAGATCTGCTTTGATTTTTTTAAATTTTTGTAGTTTGGTATCGATATGGGACAAACCCATTTGTAGTTAAATGTCAGTAGTGTCCAAAAACTAAAGCCCAAAAATTACGAAAAGGGGGCTTATTGCATATGCGATTTGTTCCAGCCAAACCGAAAATAAATGAAAAAAAAAAACAAAACAAAATAATTTATTATATAAAATTATAAATTTTCGAATAAATAAATATATTTTATTTTATTTTTCAAACCAGTTTCATAGGATGTGATAATATAATTTCACAGAACGCAACACGAAGAATATTTTGCATACTTAGAAAATGACATTATTTGATTTTTCCACATTCGATTCCAAACCATTCGTATGGAATTTATCACTTATTTAAATGAAATATTTCGAGACGTGTTTACACTTTTGAACGACGCCGACGTAGGTAGGTATCTGTAAGACGTTCGAATGATTTAGCATTCAAAAAGTTCGCATCTCTAATACAAATTAATATAGATAATGGCTTTTTGAAGAGTGCCACATCATTGACACTTCGTTCCAGTAATTGTTTTCAATAAAAATAATATCTGCGAATAAGATCAAGTGGAAAATTGCAGCACAATGCACTCGACATTATTGAAAATTCATAATATGAAAATCTAAAATATAGGGGAAGGAAATATGTATAGAGAAGAAATGTAGAAAAAATACTACTCGAAAGATAATAAAAAAGCTCGAAGCGAGCGAAACGATCATTCCTAAACGTAGAATTTCCGGAGAAGAGATATATTATATTCTCTGTCGAGTCGACTAGAAAAACGGTAGGAAAAAATAAAAGTATAAAACTCACGGTAATGGTTCTGACAACTCAAATGGAGAAAATATTGCGCTTTGCGCGACCGTTATGCCATAAAATATCAAATAATTGCTATGACAGAGGAGATAGTTATGTACAAAAGAAAAATTTACAGAGAAATGTTGAAATGTAATGTAAAAACAAGGAAGTTAATTAAAAGACAAATTTACAAAGCAAACAAGTACGGGGAAATGAATTGAAATAACTGCGTAAACAATCCTAGAATGGAAGTTTTGCTTCTTGCGTCAGATTATTTCAAACAATGTGAAACTAGAATAAACAAAGTATCTTGCAAGTACTCAATGTTCCGAAAAGTCTTCATTATGGAAACAGAAAAAGCACATATTTCACATTCAGGAAATTACTTTAACTGAAAATAATAGATTTTTCCAGCTTATATACCCATTTAGCAAACTCCATTGTCTTATATTCGATAAAAGGTCGTCTACTTTGACTAGATCTAGAGTGTCAGCTATGCTCTTTGATGAACTAATTTGTGTAAGAAAAATCAGCAATGTAGTCAAATGTCATTCATTTTTTTCAAAACATATCCCAGACTGGATCGAGGTTCGTTTTCGTACACCAAGATATTGGATCTTTACAGAATGCGTCCAGGCTCAGCCACATTTGTGAAATGTATAGGTATGATTACTAGTAAAAATAAAAACAAACCAAATATGTACTTACCGTTGCCTTACTTCGGCAGGGTTATATAAACACAAAGAATACCACATATGATAGAACTCTGTTGATATACGAGTAAAACGAAAGGTAATTCAATTAATACAATACGAACACGACAAAAATATATTCGTAAATACAAGAAAATCAAGTCAGTAGATAGATAAACATACTATATATATAATCCCACAAAGCATAACATTGTATCATGAAGTATCTTTACAAAACCAAGGTAATTTACCAAAACAAAGCCAAATAATATTCCATGATAATAGACAAAGGTGATACTGACAGAGAACGTGCTAGAAATACAGATATGTCTGTATCTTTGAGACAAGACTTTGACGTACGCAAAATACAACTGGAAGTAAGTAATTGTATTATTAACGAATATTTGGCTACGATTCGGATATGGAAATCTTACGGTGTCAAAATATGTCTAAATTTGGATGAAAAAAACATACATATATTACTTGAGAAATTCGTAAAATCCGTGTTTTGCGAAGAAAAAATAACAAGCTCATTATTGTGACGAAAAATAAGACATATCTACAAATGAATTTGACATACAAATTGAGGAGAGATATACTCGTATTCACACATAAAATAGCACCAAAAAAGCGTAAGATTCGAGTATGCAACATAACAATATATTTTATACAGATGATAATTTCTAATCCAATCAACAATGGACTTTTTTTACATAAAAACCCGTTAAATGAACCAAACATTTCGCATAATTTTTGACATTAGAGGTTTAGTCACATTTGACATTTATGAGTCTGCCTTATGCTGCCATGGGGAGTAGTTTTTTCTAAATAATTACAGGCTTCTTCTAAGCAGCGAATCGGAGAAAGAAAAGGATAACAATTCTGATTAAAATTAAGACTCATTCTTCGAACCCACTTTCTGACTTATACATTAGATCATCCACGGACTAATTGTTTACGTTTTGTTTGTTTATTTATTTTTATTATTGTCTAACTCTTGATTCTGAAAAGGCCTAAAGCAATTCAAAGAAAACGCAGCTATACAAATTCAATACGATTATGACCTGTCAAAAACAGAAATAATATTCTCGTACATATTTGAATAAACATTGTATTTTAAAATCAAAACGAGATGACAAATCTGAACGTAGTGACATTTCGATTTCGTTGTGCGATATTTTAGTATTGGAAATGATATAACGCCGCCTATGGTATAAATCCGCCACTAATAAAGATCATAAATCCAAGAATAAGGAAATTACATAATCTGACATTACTTCCTATGGATATAAGAGTAATAATATATTATATTCCTTGCATGCGGTAAGGAGTGTCTCAGTAGCTCAAGAAGAATCAAATTGGATTTGTACTCGGAAGGGTTGTTCCTGACAGTCTTTCTCTAAAATCTCTTAGTATCAAAAGTACTAAATATTCGTAACATCGCAAGTAGCCAACGGACCAACTGCATGTTTGTAACATGCAAATCGTTCTCTCCGTACCAATAAAAGTTAAACACATTCAGGATGGGTGGCATGCCGTTGCACTGATTTTGAAAATATTAAATGTCTACTTCAGGATGAACTCCATGGAGTGCTACAGTATAATAAAAATTGGATAGCTTTACGACATCGATGACTCAAAGCATATTTTGCAAAATATATATGAATGAATATCTAACTATATATCTATTCCCTCACGCCATATCTCAAGTGGGGTAGGCAGAGAGAACGGAATGTCATTTTAGCCTTAGCGAAGGAAATATGTTAAGATAGATATAACATATTTCCTTCGCAGGTGAATTTGAGAATTACATTAATATATAGAGAGGCAGTTGGGAATCCGTGTCGCAGGAAGCCACCTCTTCAAATAGAGATCTGAAAGAAGGTATATAAGAAGATATATATAAGAAGATATATACCTACAGTTTATTATCATTATGTACATGTTATATGTGGGTACCTGGATATGAATTTATAGTATAATTGGTGTTTTTATACTACAAAGTATGTATGCACATGAATGCCTATAAGTACACATGTTTATGTTTGTATGAAGTTAATATTGGATAAATATTTAAATAAATAAATAAATATTTAAATAAATATTAATGTTTTATTGTTTGGTTAACGTTTTATTTTTTGTTTTTTTTTTTATATATATATTGATTGATTTTTGTAAAAATATGTTTAAACCTTACTTTTGTAAAAGTCTATAAGCCGTTGATGATAGAAATAAATAAATATTAATTAAATATTTCCAAGACAATAGATAAGATTCGCGTTGGGAGTAACTCTTCTGAACATAGTGTAACTTAGTTTTATTACTAAGTACGTGATCTAACATCAAAACGCTTTTACAACTACACACAGTAGTTCTCCTCGCAAACAAGTCGCCGAGGGACGAACCTTTATTTTCTAAAATATCATCTCTGAAGAGTCCTCGGAGATCTTATACTCCCTAGCTGCTGCAATATTATTTGTGATTGCATTTGAATGCATGCAGAATATTATTATTATTCAGAGCTACTATTATTATAATCTACGGCATTTCTCGGAGGTTGGTAATGTTAAAAATGCCGATTTGAAATTTTTACATTTTGAAACTAACTGCACGTACTAAAATAATCAACAATTTACGCAAGTATTTTACTCAGAAAACGATATAAAATGTAGTCTTATTTGCTTCTGGAGCTGTTAATTGGTTTTTTGACCCTTGACGTGGGGGAAGTAATCCAAAAAAGAAACAAGTGGTGATATATTCGTCTTTAAAGTTCGTCGGTAGCCTGGAGGTAGAGTCTCGGCCTCGTGAACAAGGGGTCCGTGGTTCGATCCCAGGTGCCGGCAGACTCCCCTTTCACAGCACAAGCTTTAAGATTACTGCTAAAGGTGTAAAAGGTTGTATTTGGGTTTATAACAAAACCCAGATATATATTTTTTTTAAATAAAATAAAAAATATACCTATTGAGGAGTCCTACATCAAGAAGTGAAAATATGGCTGAAAAGAGGAAAAGAACCAAATACGTAATTAAGTTAGGGATTATCTCTTTTTCAAGCTGAGTCATTGAAATTTAATGTGTATTTGTTAACTATGAAAAAATGTGTAAAAAAATAATGAATAAATAAATAAAAATATGTAGTTTCGATACAATGTTGCGCAGAAACTGTTACTTATATTCTATACTAAGTACAGTATATCCTCAAAAGCGTCACTATATTGAATACATGTATGGAGTACCTACCTACTTTGTTCATTACTGCCTTCATAATTACGAAATTCAGACGAATCAAGCTCGTGTGGAGTGAATTTTAATTCGAAATGAAGGAAGCATGCAATATTATATTAATAATAATAATAACGTGAAGCGTTGAATTAAACTGAAACGGTATCAAACCGTTCCGGGAAAAACCAACCAACGAACGCCTGGCACGTTCAAATTCACAAGTAATAAAATATTATGTACCTCTGTTATATTTTAAACCACTTATTTGAAGAGCTTTAGATAGAGTATTTTTTCAAAATTATAGTACGTAATATTTCTCTCTTTAATTTAAAGTTTTTTTAAACGCGTGTAGGATAGTTTTTATTTTATTTGTCAAAATAAGGATACAGACAGTTAACACAATAATTAATATCATAATTCTACACATTTCTCGGGCCATAATACCGTACTACAGAGGATTTAAGGTACAGAGGGGAGTGTTATGATGAAGACTATGATTTACTCTTTTCTCCTCAACTTGGAACTGGACGAGTCTGAGAGCCTGCTGTGTAGCATTCCGATGTAATATTTTTTTGGTAAATAAATTATTATTATAAGTATATACAATGAGCAACAAATAAACCAGTAAAGTGGATACTCAATAGCTATAAATTTATTGTAGTTTTTGAATTTAAAGATATTCTGTAACATAGGTAGTCATAGAATTAAGGTCCTCTGTGAAAGAAAAGAAAAAGTGCTAATATTAGGATGCATCGTTTATAATAATCCCTCAAAGCACGAGCTTTGCTCAAATTTGAGGGAATTAATGTGTTTACTGTGCATTTATATTGTTGTAAAAAAAGAGAAATTATCAAAATTCGTTTAACCAGTAGGCATGTAATGACAAACATATCAAATTTATTGGTGACCAAAAATGTGTTAGTATTTCAGTACAAAACGACATAATAGAAGATGTATTGCTTTGTGCTTTAATAGTTGCGAATATAAAATTTGAAACAATGTATTATATCAATAGTAAAACAATACTTTGATATTTTTTCAAGCCAGGATTATTTGTAAATTTTAAATATGAATTCTTTTTAAAAATAGTTTTATTAAAATGTGAATCTCTCGACAACACAAATATAAATACAAGATTGCAATATATTTAGCGCAGCAGGTGAGAAGTTCTGAAAATTCTGGACAAAGCTGAAATAGTTATTGAGGTGAACGCCGAGAAGGGTGGACACAGTTGATGTTTTATTGATAAGTTTTCAGAACGTGCTGAAAATCTATTTTGAACTAGACAGAGACCAAGTAAATGGAATTATTACCGATACAATGCGGACGATGATATTCTATAAAATTAAAGTTCTATTTCGTACACCTGTTACTGTCTTGGATACTGGTCCATCTTTTCGATATTACAATGATAATTCGAAGCAACAAGGAGAAAGGTTTGTATGAACATTAAAAAAATATACAATAAATAATTAAAATGCGATATTTTTAATGGATGTGGTGGGTATTCTGACCCAACAAATTTGAAAATGTCTTAGTCAGTTGACTGCGTCAGTAGTGAACACCTCATTAAGGTTCTCCCTAGCGAGCTCAAAATATTACACGGGATATTCCGCGATGTATAGTTCATTGTCTAGGCTGCGCCCTTTTTTAAATTCAGTAAGTACTACAAGATAATATGATTAACTTCAATAAAATGCTTTCGGAAGTTTTTAGCCTTTGGAGAGAATAGCATCACACATAAACATGCTGCAGAAAAATAATATAAAGAAGATTAAATTACCTATCAAACAAACGGCAAACACTTAAAAAAAAGGAGTGTTCATTTGACTATAATCATCTTTGAATTTGTAATATTTAAGAGAAAAGACATTCAATCATAATATATAGTGAGTTACAATCCATTGGATTAGTCTGCAACGAGTTTGGATTTTCTTCTCCATTCCTCCCTATTTTCAGCTTGTCTCTTTAGTTCTACGTATGTGCCACAGTTCTTGTCCTTCTTCAGTTGGTCCATATTATATATATTCCTAGCATCTCCCTTAAAGTCGTACCTAAATACCTTCTACAACGTTATAGTATTTACTTACTACTTGCAACACTACCATCAAGTTACTTAGTTGATACATTACAATATTATACAGAGGTTACGACACAAAAGCTATGTCATATAGAAGCAGGGAGAGAGAGGGGGAGAAATGAATTGAGTTACAGTTACAGCTACATGCTACATAAAATAACTGCATTCTATCTTCTGTCTGTAGGTACACTGTACCTACGTATATCAACTGCGGCCACCTTTATACCCGTAGAAGGGACACGGAAAAGGCGTGACCGATATTCACATGTCGCCATAGGTGGACGAACTTACTAAATACTGAGAGGAAGTAAAGTCGTTCCTTGTTATAGTTGCAACTAGAATATTTTACAAATTATGTCATTTTAATAACAATTTGTTTATATATCCCAAAACTGTATATATAATATTTCTATCAAATGATCAATAGTTACACGATGAGTAAAATAGTCCTCACACAATGTTCTTAAATAAACTGTAGGTATACACATTATGAGAACGATCGGTGTATAAGAAATGTTGTGGAGATATGTGATAAAACTATCAAATAATTCTTCTGAATGATTGAGATTCGTTCGAGAGGAATATTGTAGGGTCGAAGAAGAAGAATTGAAAAATATGTGAAAACTGATGGGAAATAATTATACTTTACAAGAAAGGATAAAACCGTCTCACGTCAAATTGCCTAAATCTAGTATTGAGATTTTACAAAAATTAAGATGAAAGAATATAATTGCCTGGATTCAAAGCACAAGGATTGAAACTAAACAAGTATTTTTAGTAATATAATAAAATAACTCTTTCACAACTCATTCAAAATCACACCATCAATGGAAACGATCATTACTTCAAAAAATAAGCAGTAACACTTTTTCTTAGTGAGTTATAAATTGAGCGACTATTTTCATATCTAAAAACCTATATATACCTTATAATAAGTTATAGCATTATACACTTACAAAAATGCAATGAATGTGGTGTGTAAAGGCTTATATTACGAAGAACAAACGGCATGTATGTGCAGAACCATCTACCTCTCTACTAAGCATATCCAACTTGAAAGATAAATTATTACATCCGCCAGTCAAGGTACAGGGTTAAAATACTACATTACTGCATACTATTACTACTACTAAGCTCAACAGACATATTATTAGTCAAGCGAGAGACTGAATTAATTTTTGCTCTTCGGGACAAGAGAGGAGATAGAACCAACCGAGTGTTACATAATAAAATATCTGAGATAAGTGAACTTATTAATGAACTGCGGTAGTTACAATATTATATACTAGTTTTACACCCAACTTCTCGCTGAAAAATAAACACATACTGAAAAAAAACAGTAAGTCAAAAGTAACTTCTTGCAAAACAAAACACCTCATACCATACTTTATTGATTTTTCTGAATAAGACTTAATGTTTTCTGAACACAATTATTATTATTACTTTGTTATCATGATTATTAAGTTGATTGTTTTATTAATGATCCTTTCTGACGACAATTTTTGAATTGATATTATGATTTAATTTAAAAAATGGAAGTGAATATTGATCCTAGGTGTTGTAAAGCGTCTTTTTTTTTTAAAAAAAAAGATATATCTGGGTTTTGTTATAAACCCAAATAATACATCCTTATACACCTTTCACAATAAGTTACTAAAAGCTTGTGTCGTGAAAGGGGAGTTTGCCGGCACCTGGGATCGAACCACGGACCCCATGTCCACGAGGCCGAGACTCTACCTCCAGGCTACCGACGAACTCGAAGTGAATTATCACAATACTTTGTCTTTGAAGTGATATTATCACAATACGGCGCTATATAATTTATATATTGAGTTTGTTGGAAGAAATCGCGCCTCTCAGATAAACTAGCCCTCTGCATATCGATTATATGATTGTATTCGATTTGTTTGCATTATTGTTTAAATTTCCTTGTAATCAATATGTAGGTACCTACAGTAAAGAATTAGTGAATAAACATGAATAAATTGTTGGCGCTATATAAACGGCGCCACTCGTGAGGGATGCAGTGATGGTATGAATTAAAGAACATACACATTCACTAACGTACGGACTGGAATATTTATGCGAAGATTCTAATGCTTTGTTACATTACAGTGTGCCTTGCTGTTCTTTAATGTTATACCTAATTACATTACGAACATAAGTCCACGGTGGCATGGATTTTCTCCCATGTCCCGTTTGTTGTATGGCGTGGTTATTCTACATACAGTAGACAGATTACGTATATGTACAGTTTGTGTCATGTGAAAAGTAGCTAGCAACAGCGGTGGTTGATAAATAATATCGTGTCTCCAGATTCGTAATACCGTGCTCTATGTATGGCGGGTTAATTAATAATGGAGGAATATAATATGCAAATTTTTTTATTATTTATTTTATTTTATTGTAACAGAGTCATACAGTTTATCTCACAATATAATACAATAACAATAAACACTTATAATACGTAAACCAATCAAGACTCTACACAGTAAGTAAAAAACATCAAAAATTACAGTGTAAGTACAAACATCATATAAAATTACGGCAACAAAAACATGTAGGTACACAAATGGCAAATTGATAAATTACAAATTCTAAAAAAAAGGTACAAGAAAAATAATTGAAAATTGGATGTAGGTATATATATGTCAAATCAATCACATTGGTAAAAACATCGGCATTAATAAAAATAAATATAAACAAATATACATGTATGTAAAATTAATCATGCAAGTAAAATCAACAGGGTGGAATGGATTCAATCAACGACCTGGATATACATCTCATGAAATTTCCAAGACTCATAGTCAAAATATCAAGAGTCCCGAAGAATGAATCATAGTTGGAAATATAAAGTTAGTATTTCTAAAGTCTTAATTTCATGGTGACAATTTTAAATCTACTTCGAAAACGTAGCAGAGCACGTGAAATTTTATTTCAGTTCTGAAATTTCAGCAAAAATTTTGATACAGAAACTAATTCTTGCGCAATTTCAAATAAATAATAAGTTCTGTGGGACAACCGGCAAAGAATTGATCTCCCAATATTTTCCGTAAGTTTTTGAGTTTCTTGTAAAGATGGTTGTTTGAAAAAATGAAAATCTTAAATTCAACGATGAAATTTGCAACCCATCCTGAATGTCTTAATAATTAGTTGGCACGGAGAAGATGGTTTGAATGTTCATAACATTTATCTGATCTAGAAGCTATCCTTTTGAAGGATATGCCGTGATGTGTAATAATAGTATTAATAATGTTAAAAGATCCAATGTAAATTCAATGAGCAAATGATGCAATAAAAATATTAGGTCAAGCAAACAATAGACAAACTGCTAAATGTAATTACAAAACAATTTGAAATGAAAAAGAACAATAGCTACGTGCATATTAATTGAAACAACAAGAGTGGTAAAGCTCTCGGCATCATAGAGTAGCAGTAAACAGTTGGTGCTGATAAACCGAAAACAAGATGAGAGACTGACTAGTCTATTTAAAATAAGAAGCCAGCAACAAGAACAAAAGCGAATGAAAGCAAAACAAAAGCCGTGTTCATCATTTACTACAGACTAAATGAGTCGCACGAATACAAAGTCCGCTACCTCCATGCCGTAAATTTTGAACAAATACGGAAAATTATCGAGAATAGTAGAAGTGTCGGATATTGACAATTGAATAATTTGGAATCTGAAAATCCAAAAAACAATCAACAATAAAACTTTTTTTTTTCATTTTATGACAACTGCTAACACATGAAGTGCGAATACTGTCAAATGTTTTGTCACCATTTTATTTTATGCAAAAACTGTCTTTATGTTTTTATCGTACCTACTTACTTTAATCGTCTCAGTTAATTCAAACAAGAAAAATTATGTATCGTACTTAATTTTTAAATTATTTTTTACCATTCTTAATTTAATTGCCTAAGATTATTCTAATGCACCCTGTAAAAAGCAAATGTTCGTAAAACCTCACATACAAGACAATTCACATCTACAGTGATTCAGCTGTTTAGTGTACTACCTACCCTGGTTACACCATTTGTGAGCAATACCGTGATGGTATAGTATTAGTTATTTTCGTGACGACACGGCGGCGATTGAATTTATAGAACTCTGATACATTTTACAGTAGGTAAGTACTGGATGAAAGAAAAAAAAAAACAAAGAAAGAAAAAATATCGAAACAAATATTATTTTCTCTTGTACAAAATGAGTAGAAACGGTAATAACAAAACATAATGCAAACATAGGTATGCTTCGGGATGAAGATTGGAATAAATAGAAAGAAGTATGAAGAAGAACACGAATGAATCGATGAGATTTCCACCAACCGAATCAAAAACTTTCGTAATTGGTTTTCTATTGTGCGCAAACAATGAGGATACAAGAGAAGAGCATCATAAGATAAAAATAATATGTAGCATGTTGTAGTAGTAGCAGCATTAACTAGACCAGAACACTACGAACCGAGTAAGGGGAAGAGGTATGAAAAAAATCGTATGACAATTATACATTGTCAGAAACGGAATAACGAATGGAAATGTAAAATATAAATAAATACTCGTAAAGTTCCATCCGCGTTTGAAATAATATAAAAAAATCTAACTATTATTACTTTTTATAGATCTTCATGGGCTTCATTTATAGATGTGACGATCTTCTGGGTTTACCGCGTCTCGTTGGTTTTCCTCCTTAGTCTTGACGTTTCGACTCTACTGATTTGAGTCATTATCAAAAGTATGTGAATGAGTGAGTCATTATCAAAAGTATGTGACTGAGTGAGCCATTATCAAAAGTATGTGACTGAATGAGTTTTTATCAAAAGTATTTAACAATTACTACACCATCACGGCATAATACACCAAGCGGGGTAGCCAGCGGAATAACTGCACGTTATAAACATACAAACCATCCTATCTGTGTAAAAATAAGACGTTCGGGGTGGTTAGAATGTCTCATCGCTGAATTTAAGGTGTTAAATGAAATTATTTTTTCGATCACCTGTCTTGTGGAAACTTATGGAAAAAAATGAGAAACCTATTCTTTGCCGGGTGTTTCAAATCTCAACAGAGAAATTATTGGTGTAACTACCACCACTACTATACCATCATAAGATATCCGACAAATGAGTTAGTCAGTAAATTCACTGTATGTAATAAATATAGCAGTCGTTCTCAACGTGAAAACAACATACTGAAAGAAGACATTGAGGATGGGTGGCGTACATTATCGAAGTCACGATTTTCAATAAAATATCTTTTCAGTTTTGGTAGTTAAATGATCAGAGATACACAAATAGTGGTCGCTAGAGTGATGATAAAGTCTAGGATTATTCAAATCCACAGGAAATAATTCACCACCTTCAACACAAAAGCATATTGTTTCCTGTGAGAGTGTTCAGGGTGTAATTAGGTTCATAAAAATAAGTACGATCCAAAGCTACCAAAAAAACAGGCAATGAACATGACAACCATTCAAGATTTGTTTCTCATGCTTCTACTGAAGGATTATAGTAATACTGAATAAATAAAAATAAAACAACATCACACACGGAGAGGGAGAAAGCTGGAAAAAAAAATACAAACACAATAAAACCTTTTACAAATGACAATGTGACAGAAAACGAAAAACAATTTGCTTCAAGGATTCACTGAACAAGAAACGTATGTTTTTATACGTATTAAGTAAAAGGGAAAAGAAATATTTCAATATGTTTCCTACATTCAACTACACATTATAAAATATTTTTTGAGCAAAGTGAAAATACCCATACATCGTAAACATACTATACAATACTATACCCTCACACTGTATCTCAAGTGAGGTAGGAAGAGAGGACGGATCGCCACATGCTTCTCCCTTCTTCCACATTCGTACAATTTCTCATACACGCACACCGATTTCTCTTACTCTGGACGCGGCCATAATTGCGACTTTGATTCACGTGATCAAGCCACGTAGTTATCGGCGTCCATGCTTTCTCACACTTTGCTCTTTCAGATTGATATATCATCTTCGTCATCTTTTGATAGTCCATTCGCTCCACATGTACAAACCATCGCAACTTATTTACACGCATTCTATCCAATACATTAAAAATTATGCAATAAGAATATTTATTAATTGATTCGCCCTTTTACATTCCTCTCAGTAACGCACAATGAAAAGTATTCGCCTCTAATAATAACGATTCGGCACCTCATTCGAGTTGAGTATTTTAATTGTGAACGGCGGGGACGTCTTGACAATATTTACCATTAATGTAATAATTTACTTCTCCTATCACCCGTCAATGTTTCCTTTGGAAATAAAGGAAACGAAGGAATAAAATGATTTAATTTAGAGTGATTTTGTGAAAGTGTAACTTAAATTATCCTGGAAATGTATTTCTGCAAACGAAGTGACCGAACAAGATATAAATTTATATATTACAGTCAATGTGTAATAATACGTTCTACTAGTTGAAGTATTAGTTTCAAGGCAATAAAAAAGGATTGGGAGGATTTTAGGACGTCATTCAGGTATCCATCTCCCCGCAGATTCTAATTTAAGAGGACGCCAGATAACAACGACACCTAGTCCAGTCCAAAACCATTAAACAGAAGTCAACGTCGTCGTTCAAAGCTTATTACGGACAGCTAGCAAATTACAACGTGTAAAACAACGAACTGTAATATTACAATTCGTCGGATGAACATTACAAAGGGTCCTTAAAACCACAGAAAATTACAATTGGAGATGTAAAATGTTTGAATGATAACCCTAACTAAAACTAGCATACATAAAACACAATCGTTTAAATCAGAAAGAGTCAGGAGAAATTAAAGAAGCAGAGTCAAAAGTTCACTAATGTTCCCTTACAAAAAAATGCTAAACATCTTATTCGGGGTCATGAAACTTGATTAATTTTTTTTTAACGGTTTCAAGTTTAAAACAAGAAAGAAAATCATGTAAATATCGAATAAATAATTGTATGAGCTAATGAATCACTAAAAACATTTAGAAGTGAAAATCAAAACTATGTAAACATAAGACTTAAATCGCGAAAACCAATCGCCAGACATATTATTTGGTATCATGAATCTAGATTTATATCAGCTCAAGTTCAAGTCAAACAAATGATTTAATATACCCGATGGACCAAGCATTTGTAGCGGACCAAAACACATTTTCTAAAGTTTAAGTACAAGCATAAAACCACTTCAAAATTAATATCCAAAACGAAAGTATGATTATATTCACGAAAACCAACCGCAAACCACGAAGCGATGCTATTAATTTACTACCAGTGCATACATTAATTTGATGGACACGAAATGCTATGAAATTAGTGAAATTGCTTTCATAAAATTACTCTTGATAAATTCGCTTCTCTTTAAATATTACGAGAAGAAATTTCATTAGATGCAAAGAGTTGAAATTAGTTCACAACGCTAAGAATTATAAAAGATTTGAAATGGATTTAATACGAAAAAGATCGTTAAATATTTTCGTTTTATCATCATCTCTTACACGAGCTGACAAATCGAATCAGAGTATCAACATCTCCATTCGGTGCAGTCACTAAATACTCGATTAATCGTTAAACTTCACATCAAAATGATTTAATATACTTACTCGTATCTTCAATTTTATTATTGGAAATGGATCTGAGGGAATGTGAAACAGTGATCTTAGATATCTACTCCTAAGCTTCTGTGTTCAATGACAAGGAGTTTTATTTCATCAACATAATATGTGTATGATTTTAATGTTGAGTTTTTTTTCTTTTCTTCACTTGTGTGATGAATTTATGACTTTGATTAGAAAGATTCCAATAAGTCAATGGTAAAACGTTGCGAGATTGAAGAATGAGGATATCAGGAGAATGAGCGGATGTGAGAGGAGTGTTGTGGACAGAATGCGTGTAAACAAGTTGAGATGGTTTGGACATGTTGAGCGAATGCAAGATGAAAGGATGACGAAGAGGATGTATTTGTCTGAAAGAAGGGGTGTGAGGAAGCACGGACGTCCAAGAACCACGTGGCTTGATCACGTGGACCAAATTCTTAAGGAAAGACGCGTGCTGAGTAAGAGAAATCGGCGTGCATGTATGAGAAACTGGATGAATGTAGAGGAAGCGAAAGAAGTATGTAAGGATAGATCTATATGTCGTTCCGTTCTCTCTGCCTACCCCTCCTGGGACATGGCGTGAGGGTATAGTATAGTATTTTATATAGATCTGTGCGAATTAGTTTTTTCTGAGTCGGGATCCACTGTAATAAGCTCGACTCTACTTCGTCATTCCTTCTTGTCACCAGCCTATCAAAAGAAATACCGTTAGGATAATGATTCCAGCATAGACAGTCATTCTAATACAATTTCATTAGTTCTGTACCTTGAAATCTTTTAACACGATGCTGAGAAAAAACAAACAAATGTGATTTGTACGCAAAACAGTCAAGCAGGGCTACTCTTGACACAATCTAAATACGATCTTAATCTAGTCTTGATCTTGATCATACGACCCACGAAGTGACTATTGGCCAAAAATACACGCAAACCGATCGCGCGTTAACGGTAGCGCGGTGTTTTGACCATAGTCCCTTCGTGCGTCGTATGATCAAGATCAAGACTAGATTAAGATCGTATTTAGTTTTGTCAAGAGTAACCCTGCAGGTTGAATTATTCTAATAGTGAATCGGCAAAATTCTAAATTTTCCTGCGAAATCGTATGACAAAAATAATTGGCACCGTTCTCCATAATTTATCAGTTCGCAAAACTAACAATGTGTGTCATATTTCCTCGTGTTCTACAAACCCCTCATAAAGAGTTAAGCGTACGCCCTCGACCCTAGATTTTTATATCGGTTGACACACACGTTATAAGCGACGCACCTCTGGGCATTGTTATAATACGTCTCAGACCTTATTATTTTATAAACATCTCCTTATCGTTCTCCTTTGGGATGTGATACAATTTCATGCTTGAAAATCTGTTATAATTATATGACATATACACATTTTTTCATGTTTCAGTTAATGTTCCCGTCTAATTATATGTCTAGGAACATTAAGGAAAATGTAAGTACATTTATCTTATTTTACTTTGAATAATATGTCTACGGTATTTGTCTATATATAAACTTCCAAATATACTAACCCCTTGAAATGCAGAACAATCTCAACGGTGGATTTGTTTTTTCCGGGTTGAGAATTTGTGATATTGAAAATATTTTGTAACTGTATTGAAAATGTTTTGTGAGTGATGTAATCCCAAATGAAAAAAATTGTATGTGTATTTAACGCCACGGAACCCGCGGAAACTTTTTCATTTGAAATCAGTTTCATTTACACGATTCATAAAATGTAACTATTAAAAACTACAATAACGTTTTATTTAAATTTAAAATTCCATTATTTAACAATGCCAAACACCAGTCTCTCTTTGATCAAAAGTTTTACTAAGATCCAAAAAACGACGTGGACTGATGTTAGAAACGATATTTAAAGTCGAGTTAAAAATATCCCACGCCCTTAAAACTTTCATTGGGGAGTATTGAAGTACGCAAAAAAATGTCCATCTCCATTATCATAAAAAAATTAATAATATTTGAAAACAATGCGAATACTTTTCTATTTAAAGAAATTCTAAAGGGATCATCACACTTTCACATGTTATAAGACAAAACAAACACAGTGACGTCAAAATGTTGCGTTTACGAAAAAGCAAGGCGATTGATCCGACCAACATCGGATTGATAATAAAAAAGAGGAAAACCGTAATCGTCAAATATTTAATGAACGTGATAAAGTAGAAGATAAGATAAGGGATTTCATTTAGCTAATGTCGTTAAGTGATAATGGTCTAAATACGGACGACGGCGAAGGAAAAACACGTGGAACAACAAGTAATGATAGTAAAGTAAAGAACGACTCATAAAAGAATCACAGTGTGACGAAACAATCTAGATAGAGCGTTCTAAAAAAGAAAATGTGAGATATATAAAACGTATGAGTGTAAATGAGACGGCAATATTCAATAGTCCCCGCGTCAACGTGTGAGAAGTCCGTTCGATATTTTTTTTAAATAAAGAGCGTGAGAAAGAATGAAACAGTGATACAACTTTTCAAATTTTATATGTCATAGTATTGATAGTACATACAATTGTTCCCTCAGACTTCTTTAACAATATGCTTGAAATTTTGAAGGAAATTTCTTTAGTACGGTGGTGAAGTATCATAATAAGGGAAGGTGTTGTTTTTGTTTGATTTGGCAATTTGTTCCTCACAAGAGGGTAGTAGAAACAATGATTTGAGTATACTTGAAGATTTCTTCGATATTTTAAAGACAAATATTGCTTTAAAAAACACGTTCTATCACACTTTTTTAACTAACCTAACCTCACCCATCAACGCTCCTCTCGAGAACACAGTGCAGAAACTAGCCTTTTCCATTCAGAACGTTTCTGCGCAAATCGAGTCACCTATTCCCAACGAAATTCCTAATATATATATATATATATATATATATATGGAGGAAAACACATAGTTTTACTTTATATTTAATTGAATAGTGACCTGGTTTCGACTTACAAGATCATTGTCAAACTAATAGTTAGAGGTAGCACTTGAAAATATTTTAAATCATAGGATAAAATATGGTGGTTTTTGTTCTAAAGTAATGTGTTTCACCCATTTTATAACTAATTCCAGGCAAAGTACCTATACGAATATAATTTGACATCTATTGACAAAATTCTCATAAACAATAAATTATTCAAAAAATAAAATTCAATTGGAAGTAAAATACAAGACCTATAACAAGATTTTCTTGTTTTTATATGAAACAATAAAATAAATATGTAAATAGTGATTTCGCTGATCGCACCAAGTATGAAAAGTTTCAATGGAACAGACAAACGTTCTGTAAACATATAGTAAATGCCCCAATAAGTGGGCTGATCCTAAATCACTCGTAAACGAGTGGATGGCCTTGAGAAAAATAGAATAGAATAGAACTACATGTAATAAATATGCAGATCGTCGTCTATGTACAAAAAATATAAGACGTAAAAAGATGAAGGCCATACCCCATCGCTGAATGAAAAGATGACGATGTTCTGTTTTTCAAACCTATATTTTACAGAACACTCGAAAATTTTCATAAACATATTTTATCAACGTAAGCAACAGCCGAGAATCAAATTTAGGGGATAACATATATAGCAATTTACCGTTCTGCACCATAGTGTAAATATTTGACAACAATTTACTTTTTGGATTCCAAAATTCCACTCTGCCAAGTCAATTGAATTTCATATCAATAGGCAAAGCTTTTGATATTCTCCATGAACTTTTAAATCGAATATAAAAGTTGCGATGAAAAACGAAATAGAATATCAATACCTTCAAAAGCACCCCAGCTGAGCTTTAGTCGAACATTCAATAGAAATAATCAAACAAACTTTTTCATTAGTAAAAGCTCGACTATAATTTCCTGAAAATTTTTTTTTTCGATACTTTGTTGCTTAGTATGATTTAAAACAATACTCAACGATAAAAAGTAAATTTAACTTTTTCGATAGAAAATTTACAAAAAAAAATAAAAATGAAATAAAAGATTCTCGAGGAATTATTACAATCCTTTTTGAAATAACGGTCGTCAATAATTTTGTTGAAACAATAGAGAGAGAGAGAGTGAAATAAAAATAAAAAACAAACAAAAAAGGGGTTAAGAAAACAATTGAAATGGGTCACTTTCAAAATGTCGAAGTTCGGAAACTGATTAAAATAGTAATAGAAAGTCAATGTAACTTTCTATACATTTACTCACATACAATTATATAAATATTATTTACACACACAATCAATAATATTAATAAATCAAATGTTTTTGTGTTAACACTTTGGAAATTCATTATAATTAAAATGATTTTAAAAACACTGTATAATTTCCAAATTAAATTTATTCACCTCAAACGTTTTCGCCAAGGCTTCTACTTGGCATCATCAGGAGGACTAATTAGTTAAAGTTCATATTTAGTGAGTATGTTTTCTATTACTAACTTATACTAAGGGTGGGGGGGAGTTTGAAGGTGGGGGAGAAAGGGCGGAGTTGAGGGTGTTTGATAAGAGGGAAGGAGATGGGTATATCAACAAAGGAGATGCATATGGTATTTGGATATTCACCAAATTGTTCTTGTTTTTATGGATTTCAAGAATCTCCAAGGCATTTAATTTGCTAATCTTAGACTCGGAGTGCAAGACCTTAGTACCTTGCATGTCAATAGAATGATCATAATTAAGTAGATTACTTTTTAATCATAAGGATAGGGTAGATAATAGTGGGGTTTATTGTATTAGTTGTAAGGATTGTAATATGAAGTATATAGGCCAAACAAGTAGAGTAATTAAAACTCGCATTCAGGAACATAACAGGGCATTCAGGGGGTTATCCGGATACTCGGAGATTGCAGACC